>BSQZ01000009.1:3605751-4255751 GCA_033239005.1 Lamellibrachia satsuma
TATATATATATATATATATATATATATATATATATATATATATATATATATATATATATATATATATATATATATATATATATATATATATATATATATATATATATATATATATATATATATATAATAATAATAATAATAGTAATTTCGGTTCCAAACCTATTTTGCAAATCGGGTATACAGTTGTACTGAATGTTAAAACGTCGATATCAGAGGAAGGTAACCAGCACTAATTGCAGCAGAAATTGACGCGTACAAAATATAAGAACAATCTTGTGAGGCCAACAGACGACGACTTGACTTGAATTGGACAGAGTCAGGTCGTTTGTACTGTAAAATCAAGCTATAAAGTATAAACTATATATATTATAATGCCATGCGAATTAAAAAACTGTTGTTCCCAGTCGCGTGTTTGTGCGACTGGGTCAGCGCATATTACACCACCTTAATTTTGTTGCCGCGATTCAAAACGGCACTCGAGTTGCGTACAAGCGTATATTGCTCGAATGATCCATTTTATGTTGAACAAACACACGACTCGCAAAAATATTTAGCAATGAACTATTGGCCCTTCAAATTTACCTTAATGAACCACGTTGAAAATGCATAATTTGATTGTTAATCTGTTTGTGAATATCAATCGAACAGTTGTCAACAATTTCCAATGATTGTAGAAACAGTTTATCATGGTCAGGCGCTCACGGGATCACGTGATGGACATATAATTATTAACACCCATACAACCACGTGATGGACATATAATTATTAACACCCATACAACCACGTGATGGACATATCATTATTAACACCCATACAATCACGTGATGGACATATCATTATTGACACCCATGCAATTACTAACCGTCCAAATGCAAAGTAAACATGACATTCGCCCCGAAACATTCAAATTAAAGAGACAACACTCACAGTATATTTTGTAAATGTGGTTCGTTGAAAGAAACAAAATGAGCGGTCACGATGTTAGAAGTCTCCTATCGAGGCAAAGAGAATGAACGAATCATTTCTCTAATGCGGAACACAATGTTAACAAACTTCCCCAAAATCGATGCAACCGTGCGTTGTTGTCCGAGCGTTTGCGTGCGACCCATATTAACGGTGCAATATATTCCATCATACCGCAAATGAAGACTAATGTTATTTCAACCCCTGGATCAGTTTTCTCCCCCCCCCCCCCCGATCAAGTTGTGCCCGATGGCGTTTCTTCCTCCATAATTGCCACTCAACGTTGGTGGTTGCTGGCAAACTTAAAGAATTCCACTTTATCGGGTCTCAGTCATATGTCACCCAGGCGCTGATACAGGCCAAAGTGCTTTAATTTGTGGCATTCCCCGAAAGGCTGAATCTTAATCAATCGGCGGCAAAAAGATTTCGTTTCGTTACGCGGTTTCGCGCTGCAAAAGCGGCTTCAATGGAACACTGGAAATTTCCACAAAAATTATAAAACGCTTCCTGAAAACTATATTGTACATGCAATTGCTTTATTTCTACTAACTTTCGATGATGTTCCGAAGACCTATATTTAATTCAATATATATATATATATATATATATATATATATATATATATATATATATATATATATATATATATATATATATATATATATATATATATATATATTCCTGAAGTCAAGAAATATGTTTCTCTAAATAAATAATGTCCGCGTGATATGCGAGCAAAATAAATGTATATATATATATATATATATATATATATATATATATATATATATATATATATATATATATATATATATATATATATATATATATATATATATATATATAACACACATATATACATATATATATATATATATATATATATATATATATATATATATATATATGTATGTATAATATATGTATAATATATAAATATCAAGAAAGTCAAGAAATATATATATAAATCAAGAAATATATTTCTCTAAATAAATAATGTCCGCGCACCGTTAATATGGGTACACACACACAAACACACGCACGCACGCACGCACGCACGCACGCACGCACACACACACACACATATATACATATATATATATATATATATATATATATATATATATATATATATATATATATATATATATATATATATATATATATATATATATATATATATATATATATATATATATATATATATATATATATATATATATATATATATATATATGTATATTTACGATGTCGTTTGACCCACTAAATCCGCGCACGACACATATCCGTGCTTGATGGAGAGATCGTTTCTTTTCAGTTGGCTCTTACATTTCGTGTAAATTCTTTAAAATGGACAGCAACCCTAAACCTACGCTACATCGCTACCAATAAAAAAACACATACGCACACACACGTTGGCGCTCTCGTCTGTCGCTTCCAGCCTCATCGCCTTCCCTCCAGCGGGACATCTAAGTCCCTCATTACGACACCACCTTTGTGTGAGGATGCGCAATCACTCCAACGGGACATTTAAGTCCCTCATTACGACACCACCTTTGTGTGAGGATGCGCAATCGGTGGGCTTTTGTAGCCAGTAAATTCTGTTCATGCCTGCCGAGGCGTGGAGGAGTTGAGGCCAACACGCTTTCACGGCGTCAGATAAGATCAGAGAACGGGAGCGAGGTCGGTGCCCACACGAGATCCAGCCGCCACGTACAGCAACACCCTGGTTGCGGGGTTAGATCAGTATTTATTCCGTAATTGGTCCTAATGTTGAAAATGTATATTATTACAACAATGACTGCATTAGTGGAATTACACGAGCTCTACTTTAACTGCAGACAAAATACCAAGATCCTAATCCAGCACGCGATTGTTTCAGCGCACGGAATAAGATTCACGCGATTTCATTTATATTATTATTAGTGTTATCTTGTTATCTTGTGTAGCCTCTTTTGATGCGATCGAACGAACACAGAGTGGGACGAACAGACCCGTCAACAATCTTCAATAGTTTCCGCTTCCAGTGGCAGAAAGCCATGTAATCGCGCGAAATATTGTTATTTGAATGGTTCTCAATAACGATAAAATCTAATCTCCAGAAATCGTTTACCATTTATTTCCGTTAACTTTCAACTGATATGGACGGCGTTGTATGTGGTTAGGTTTACGTTGCGTTCGCAATTGTGAGACAATGTGGCGGCCATCTTTATACAGTCTACGTCATTGGTCGTCTGCCAGTTGACTAATCCGCAGTTTCCGGTTTCCACTGCTCACATTTCCTCTGGTGCTTCGACTACTATTAGCTAATGCATAATTAGCTAATTACTATGTCATCCGGGCATTTGACTAATTCATAAAATAAGAATGAAGTGTTAACCGTTTATACGATGCAATTCTTAATTTATTTAACTTTAAACTTTAAACTGATTATATTGACACAACTGTCAGACTGAAAAGATGAATCAGACAAAAAAGTTTAGTGTAGAATCGCTGACTGGCTGCTGGCGCTTCACGGGAACGCCTACACAAAATGGAGTGGTGAGGTGGGTAACCACGAGGTGACGCCTCTGAGATCAGACTCAGACTCGGAGAATTCACGAAGGCTCGCGAGAGTCGGATAGACGAAAGTATTGTCGCGATATTTGACGACTCAGTGTGGCGCTGGTACGACAGAACACCAACCAGCTCGTCACTGCCTACAAACAATGTAACTAACCTAAGCTAACCACCGAACAAGCCTGCTTGACTTGCCGGAGTTCGGAATTAAACGTGTGTGAAAGAACGTAACATATGCAAACACATATCTTATTTGCAATGCAATTATGACACCACGGCGAAAGGGTACTTTCATTATACCTATTCCTGGTGCATGGGTGAGTCCGAATAGGAGTGCTATGTCTATGTCCCATTTTCTCCGGAACCAGCTGTTAAATGTTATTATGTAATACAAGGTGTATATACTTAATAGCTTATCTGCCTCCTCGATTTGATTTTTTTTACTATAGTCTCATTTCAAATTAAGTTTGCGAAAAACAAACCTACCTAGTATCTACTGCAACATGCTAGCTCGTTCGTGCAACTTTTGTATGTAGTTTTTTTTTGTGAAATAATCAGACAAACTATTAAATTACTTAATTCTTGTTAAAGCATTAAGTGAAGTGAAAACCGAAATGCTGAATAATCACGATTTTCACCCTTTGTGAAATTTCAAAACTTTGTCATGTGATCGGCGAGAGGATTGAAGTCACGCGCATGATCGGCATTGTGTTTACCATTTTAGATATCCACTATTTTGATCCTTACCTTATCTAACAACTGAAATCACTTTTTTTCAATGATTTGAACAAAAATAGACATTTTTATTAAACAGACTGCGCACATTACTGAAGCTAGTCACACACTACACATTACTGAAGCTAGTCACACACTACACATTACTTAAACTAGTCACACACTACACATTACTTAAACTAGTCACACACTACACATTACTTAAGTTAGTCACACACTACACATTACTTAAGCTAGTCACACACTACACATTACTTAAGCTAGTCACACACTACACATTACTTAAACTAGTCACACACTACACATTACTTAAACTAGTCACACACTACACATTATTTAAACTAGTCACACACTACACATTACTTAAACTAGTCACACACTACACGTCTGGACATAAATGAACCGGATTCGCAATGGGCTGAACCATTTGAGGAAGCAACTTTAATTAAACGTGTTGTACCCTCCGTTTACAACGTAGTGTCACAAAATACGTGATTAGATCATTTCTTGTTGTTTTCAGGCTGCCGATATTTGGGCCAGAATATATCGAGTGGCGCCGAGTGGTCGGATCCCAGAAGTCCGTGTCGATCGTACAAGTGCCTGGTATATATGAAACAGCAGCAGAACACGCATACT
The DNA here is from genome assembly GCA_033239005.1 of Lamellibrachia satsuma. NCBI lineage: Eukaryota > Metazoa > Annelida > Polychaeta > Sabellida > Siboglinidae > Lamellibrachia > Lamellibrachia satsuma. Next base: position 3,610,645 of record BSQZ01000009.1, read on the forward strand.
TAGGCCTACTATTTGTAATCACCAGTACGCAATGTATTTTTTTATGTATTAGTTAATTTGTGTGACGAGGCAAGGTAGATATGTAAGTGGTGTGTCATTTCGTCAATAAAACACATCGGGCTAAAAGCGTTCTCCGCGTGGAAATAACACATATATAATATAATAACAACAGTTTTTCACGCACCATGCTCTTCGTAGCGTGAACTTTCCGACGAATGCCGCTGTTCACATTAATACCGGGTACATTATTTATGCATCTTCTCTTTGTACGCCATAACACACGAAATGTTCAGTTAATGAAACATTAAATATTAATCGCAGTTATCAATCCATAATGTGTTTGTCTGATAACTACGTTGCCTAGCTACCTACTAGCGTCGCTAGGTAAGTCGATGGCCGTCCAACATCCGGGCACCACGAACACGTGGATGCATGCGATGGGTCGATGATACGTTGCTGTGCGCCGCATAACGCGTGACAGAACGTACATCTAATCATCGACATGGGCGGTTCCAGGGTGTCCATCAGTTGCCTGCCCCCCCCCTTTATTTCGGCTGTCGACACACCGCGAGGCGGCGCTCTCCTGCACTTGTCTCTCCCTCCTTCCCTCCCTCCCTCCCTCCCTCCCTCCCTCTACTCTGTTGGTATTTGTAATTTGTAAAATATTTTGCATATTTACACAAAACAGATTCATGTTTTTTGCTATATAATCCGTATGCACACTCTAGGGTAGTTTATATACAGTGGTCCCTCTCTTATAAGGCCCCATCACTACATAGCCAGCTCCTCGACAGTGCTTAAACTCAGCGTCCTGCACCTGGTGTATTATTTGGGGAAACTAGGCACCCCCCTTTTTAGAATCTGGATCCGCCCGTTAATCGAACAGCACGTCACCGACATCAAGTTATGATGTGATGTGATGAGATGTGAAGTGATGTCAAATTGTCAATGCGTGTTAATCGGACGCTGTTTTTTCTTTGTCACCCAGGCAGGGGTTCTGACGATGTTCACGAAGATGTGTCACGTGACCTGCAAGTACCCAGCGCCCCTACCGGGCCACTGTTGTCCCGTGTGTAGAGGTACGTCTAATATGTATTGTTGTGTGGGTGGTTTAGGAGCATAAGTACTGCCACCTGACGGACTTGTAAAATACTAATAAGCCTGGTTGTGCACTTGCTTTTCTGTATCCGGCCCGTTCTCAGTGGTGTGCATGCTCGAGTCTGTGACAAAACGCCGGTTATTGTTTTGAGGTGTTTTGTTGAAGAATAAATATATGTTTACGTCTGCTTTCCGCGGATTTGAAGCCGTTTTTTTACACGAGGCCCAACACATTGTCAACATGTAGATCTTTCGAGATTGGCGGTGGCGTTATTTATTAACTTTAAGGTGGCCCTGACATAAAATAATTAAACTTAAAATGTTAAAAGGTTATCCATTAGACCCCAAAGGATCAAAATTGCAAAACATTTAGGGGTCCCGTAAATTGTTTTGAAATATCTGACAGCTACGTCACCTGCAAAATTAACAAAATACTGTACTCTTATCATAATCAGTAATAACACGAGATTTATTTACTATTCAAATATAAAACTTGCAATTTGATATGTTTATATCATATAATATAATATGTAAACAAAAATTTATTTATTATTTTGTGTATTTTATAAGTCGCAGTAAAACTCCATTTTAGCAAAAATGTTGCCAATAGTCAACAGTTTACTCACAAGGAGTAACACCACTTCAATAAAACTTTACTAAGATATTCGTTTATTATTTATTTCTATAAAAAGGCAAAACAGCTCACGTACAAAATTGTTACATATCTGACAAAGTAACAGCTACGTAAGCAGCAACATTAGCAAAACTGTTATCAAAAGCCAAATTTTACTCACAAGGAGTAATGTTATTCAGTAAAAGTTGTCCGAAATGTAGAGTTTTTATTCATTTCTATATACATAGAAAAAACTAAAGAAGTGCCTTGCAAAAGAGTTAAGGTTTGCTATTTTAAATAAACTCGAGTTCCATAAAAAAAATTATGTAACGAATTTATAACACACGTTGTCTGCGGGGAATGATGCGTTAAATGTAGGCTGTTTTTGATTCTCATTTAATGTTTAAAAACATGTATCGTTTGTGTCTGTTATTGGCACGAAGGACGAAGCTTCAATCGACAATATAACTTTTGTGTTGATTGCCTGTTCCGACTATGATGCGCAGACCGATGCGTTAGTTCGTCTAATTAACAATTTTAATTAATTATCATACTTGGTGTGTACAAATTCTGCATGCTTTCCTCAGGGTGCACATTGGCAGGCAAGACCTACCAGGAAGGGGAAACGTTCCCTTCTCCCATCGAACCCTGCGCCACGTGCACGTGCAGGGTAAGTACCACAGTGCCGCCCTCTAGTGTGTTTCAAACAACGTTATATATGTATGTCTTCAAACATACAACAAAATAGGCATCTGTCCCTAAATACTGCGGAAATGTTCTGAAATGAAGCACGTGTTTGCAAGTTCCACGGCAAACAAAGAACAGTTAAAAAAAACATCCGTTGGAGTGCAGCAATCGTCAACCTAATAGTATGATGTATGTATCTGACATCTTGCAATTAAAATACAGTAATTCGGGTAGCTTCAGTTACTTCGGCAGCAGTTTGTCACAAGTGTAATATCTGCAATGACGTAATGTCAGTTTAGAAACCATAGGTTGCGTACAACTAGTTGTCGACCTATGTCGAGTGTCATTGAAATTGTGCGCCGCATTGACGATTTGTGTTCTTCGTCGCCAGGAGGGGTCGCTGCTGTGCCAGAAGGAGGCGTGCCCAGTGTTGAACTGTCCGGAGCGCTACGTCCAATCCGATGGTCAGTGCTGTCCAGTCTGTCGCGGCTCGCGCAAGGTGTTCGACCTGCGCATGCGCGCGTGTCTCTTCAACAACCGCGTCTACCTCAATAATACGTCCATCGCTCCGGACAAGTGCACCAAGTGTGCGTGTCTAGTGAGTAGTGGATGGCGTAATGTGTATAATACGATCAATGTCAGAGAAATTATTCTAGTTTAAGATTATGGAAAAACCTGCGAGATATGTTAAATTTGATGAACACGAAGTTTACGTACTTCTGGTGCCGATAATCTGAAGAAGAGTCGCCGTGTTTTGAGAAAGAATAGTTCATATTTATGTACCCTGACTTACACTATTGGATGTTACTCAGCAGTTTATGCCTAACGCGTGGTTTATCGAATCACGCAACGGTAATTGGCGTGCTTATAGTAAGGTAATTATTAACTTTCCGGCGTGATCTTCATCAGCACCGTTCTTTTGTAAACATCACATAGTTGTCGTTGCAACAAGGGACCTTCTCAAAACATTGATGACATCACACGAAACCAATGTCATTTAACATCAGACCCTGTTCCCACACATGAAACTTTTAATCGTCGTCATCTCTATCATTGTCGTCTGCGTGTTCTGACGATGCCCGTGCCGGTTCACTAGGACGGCACTATGCACTGTGAACGCGAGGTGTGCGGGCAACTCGAGTGCTCGCCGGAAGACCTCGTCCACAAGGCGAGGCGGTGCTGCGCGCGCTGCAAGAAGCGGAAGCGGCAGTGCAAGTTTGGCGGCACCAAGTACGCGGTAAGTTTCTCACTACGGGTGTTGGACATCCAATAACCCAGCTAACAGTAGGGGACACAAGTCTCGTCAGCCGCCATGTTGGTTTTATGCAAATGTGCTGCTCGCTATAACATTTAAGAAAATAAACACATTTGGATTTAAAACAGAGAGAACAAACAATAAAACATATATTAAAACAACTAGCATTAAAATGTGATAATAGTAATACCAATGGTTTATTTTATAATGGCATAGGTACATTTAACGTGTTACGGTATGCACAACTTGGGGGTCGGAAGTGCATTATCTCGTCAAATCACGCCTCAAAACGAGAATCACTTGTGTCGCTATTGCTACAAATATCTCATTCATAGCAACTTGATTTAGTAACGACCGCATACGTGGATTTTGACCCATGTTGACCACAGCTGTCCACTTTCTTAAGTAGATTTTAATGCAGATACATTTTTTTAATGTTTATTGTATGTAAAGTCAGTTAACCCGGTATATTCCTGAACCGACGCCAAATACCACAACGATGTGTAGGTTGTGAATATAAAATAGTTTCGAAATTTCACTACACACAATCGACTGATTACATTTCACCATCTATAAATGAATACGCTAACTTTGATTTCAGTCTGGCAGTATCTCCTCCCAGGCGCCGATGTTCACTCGCCTCTTTCTATGATCATTCGCCTCCTTGGATATGTGGCCATTAATAACAATTAACTAACGACGCGAAATCCTCACATTTCTAGTCGTGTATTACTGCACAACGATTAAACAACTTTGATGTTGTTCACAGCACGGTCTAGTCTGGCGGTCCGACGCGTGCACGAACTGTCATTGTGACAACGGGGTGGTCGGCTGTCACGTCGAACAGTGTGGAAACAACGTCGAGTGTCCCAAGGTAAGCAACTAGTCAACGAGGCATCTGTGAGACAATACTATTGTGCAATTCAAATAATTCAGACGCACGAATGGGGAAATCGGATGCGTATGTGCGCGGTGGTCGTGTGGTAGAGAGCCGTACTTTTCGGTCGAAGGGACCGGGGTTCAAAACTACCTGCTGCCGTTTCGAAACCTTCGTTCACCCCACTTTGCCGGTGTCTTTCGGAAGAGACGCTAAAAGTCGTTGGTCTCTTCTACCTGGTGTCTATGCCAGAGGAAGTAAAAGTCCCACACAGGAGATGAATGTGTAACTTGTCGTGGACTCAAAGAATGGTGGTCTCTATCCCTAATCCACTGATTCTAGCTGCCGCGGCCGGAGCTGCTTCCAGGTCTGGCGCGCGAGAGGCGCCGAGCATTAGGCATTAGGCAAAGTGCTACATAAAATGTGTATTTTATCATTTTCAGAATACAAGGTTAAAATACGTGGACGGAAAATGCTGTCCACAATGTGTAGACGGTACGTGGATTACACGGGGATCTAAATGGGAGTGGTAGGAAATATGTAGTTTGGGGAAGAAGCTTGATATGGACCAGCTTAATATAGTCATATGTCACTAACAGACGACGTAAATTACTGCCCATTTGTGTAGATTGATAACCGCATTCTTTCCCGGATATCAGTTTAGCTTGCTTTGTTGTGTATTTATTCACGTCAAATATAAATCATCAACGAAGCCTGATTACGTAAAGCTATGTGCCACATGTTGCCAACAAGGTTGAAACACCAGTTTTTCTTTCTTGTTGGAAACGTAATAAGCATTAGGGAAATGCGCCTCGTTAGTCTTTAAATCCTGGATACAACCTTGAACACAAACATACTTATCCTTACGTTTTCAATCTTATTCCTGATTTATGCCAACAAGTAAATAAAAAAATAATAGTTAAATGTTCGTGACTTGCAGACGACGCTGTGTGCGCCGTGTTCGGAGACCCCCATTATCGCTCGTTCGACGGACGAATCTTCAACTTTCAAGGCACGTGTAGCTACGTGCTGGCGGAAACGTGCGCAGAGCGGAACTTCTCGGTGCGCGTGCGCAACGACGCCCGTCTCACCAACGGCTTCGCCTGGACCAAGTCAGTGAGGGTGAACATCGGTCACGCAAAAATTTACCTCTTGCAGAAACGGCTCGTCAAAGTTAACAGGTGAGCTGGATAAAAGGCAGGGCTGCTCTCAAAAGGGTACATAGTTGATATTAAATTTACACTTTATTTTATATACTAATTAGTTAAGTCGTGGTTACCATGTAGACGTAGAATATTGCTACTCAATCAATGAAGCATGCGGAACACTCTGATCGGGAACCATTATAGAATAGTCATGACTGTTTACAAGTGGCAAGTTGCAGGAGATGCATATTCACATCATTGTGCTTTCTGTGATCGAAACTCCTATTTATTATGTGATTTGTCATAACTTACAAATAATACTTATTTGTTTGTTGAATTACAGAAGGTGACAAGCTTTGCCGCATGTGGCGCCCCTCTTCTGTTTGCTCTTTTCTGTTGTATTTTGTAATGCTACTATCATTATAGTCGGTTTTCATCGTAAAACGTGCAAAAACATGAATGATTATGTTTACTGTATTGACGCACAGAAAGCGAGTGCTCCTTCCATTCGAAAGGAAGGGACTGTTCGTCCTGATGCAGGGGAGTCACTCCGTCATCCTGAAGACGACGTTCGGCGTCAAGATCATCTGGGACGGAGACAGTTACCTGGAGGTTATTGTACCGCCCGCCTTCAAGAACAAGATGTGTGGCTTATGTGGTACGTCGACGTAGAGTCTATCACTCAGTCATAGCGCCTTGTGCCAGCTACATTTTAAATAGTTGAACATTCCGACCGACCGACTGACCGCGATGCCTCTATCAATCACATCCTCATCAACCATGTTTCAGGTAACTTTAACAACGACGAGAGCGACGATTTCCTCGGCCGAGACGGTCGTTCGTATTTCGACTCGGAGGACTTCGGTCGTACGTGGCGGATCGGCCCGCGCAGTCGCTGTCGGAGGAAGAAGACCGAACGTCTGCCGGACTCGCCGTGCACGCGCAGCAAATCTCGTCGCAAGAGGGCGCGCAGAGCGTGTCGGGTTCTCCGCCAGGCGGCGTTCGCGCGCTGCCGCAGTAAAGTGGACGTGGAACCGTACTACAAGCAAGTCTACGAGTTTTGTTTTTAAAGTATTGATGATTTGCATTCATTAACCTGTTGACTTTAGCTAAAACGAGTTAATTAGGCAGTGATGTTGCCATGGTGAGAATACTGTATCATGTTTACATTGCTTACTGAACGGTAAGGTCGATATTCATGAACATATAATAATGGTCACATTAATATATTTAAAAATTGTGGTTTATTGAAACGCGTTTTTATAAAACGATACATATAAATTATGCTATAATCTCGATGTTCCGATACAAATGATCATACTCAGTATATTTAATAAAAGTTATAAATATAATCCAAAGGCTATCCAGTAACGTAAACAAGTGTTGCTAACTGTCAACGTTATGCCCCTCGTCTGCTGCCTGTGTACTGTGGCGATAAATCCATTGACATCGTGAGGTGTCGTTGACAGGTCCTGTGTCACCGACATGTGCGACTGTCCCCGGTGGAAGCGGTGCGCGTGCGAGTCACTGACGGCCTACAGTCGCCAGTGTCATCGGGTCGGCATCGAAGTACGATGGAGGAAACTCGGCCACTGCACAGGTACGACTGTCCAACCATCCCCGGTGGACCCTACATCGTAACCAATTCATTCGAATTGTTCCTTAGTGTGTTCATTTAACCATCCGCGCGAAATACATTGTTTAATGTTTATTTACCTGCTGTTCTGGTTATAATATAACAACGCCACGAAGCTATATGAAACCGTAAACACACATTATTTAAAAACATATATATGTGTGTGTGTGTGTGTGTGTGTGTGTGTGTGTGTGTGTGTGCGCGTGCGTGCGTGCGTGCGTGCGTGCGTGCGTGCGTGCGTGCGTGTGCGTTTAAAAAGGAAGGAAAGAAAAACATCGCAACTCAGTTTTTGACAGTGTTTAAACAAGTTGAAAGTAATGTGATAACCACCCACGTTCTCTCTGCAGACCCGTCGTGTTCGGAGGGAGCCGAATGGACGGAGTGCGCCAGCCCTTGTCCAGTCACGTGCAACAACTGGAACAAGCCAATCACCTGCTCGAAGCCGTGCAAGCCAGGCTGCGAATGTGCGCCGGGACTGGTGCGCTTCCGGAAGGCATGCATCTCACCGGAAGAATGCGAGCAGGCGAAGAAAGACCGACGAAAGAAGCGAAAAAAGAACCGCGGCAGAGCAAGGGGCTTGTAACAGAGTATAACAAGGCCGCGGATGGTGGCAGTAAATCGTTCGGTCTCCAGTGGTTTTACTTAGACGCAACGACACGGAACGTTTAAGAGTGACTTCAACGAGTGTTTGTTAGATCTTCCGATTGAACATCTGCGGATTTTATTCTCGACCGGACAACAGTTGCTGTTCACAAGTAAAACGTGTTCTTTTCGGATTTCGGATTTCGGGTCACGTTCATGCAACTGTGGAGTGTAGTGTAGTATTGGACGCCTATGATATTTCGGTGTTCGGATTATGAGACGCACAACTCAAAACAACATTCAACGACTCGAACTTAGGATATTTACTCCGGCCGATCCGTGACAACAGGGCCTACACGTTTAACTGGACGCCGCCTTTTGAAGGAACAACACTGTGGCCACGTAGCTACAACCTTTAAACATTTACCCCAGCGTCAGAGCAGGTATACTGTCATTTTACAGAAATCTGCAGTGTGGGTTATTTATTTGTAGAAAGCATAACAAAGAATGTTATTTCACCTGTGGTGCAGTTTTGTGCAATGACATTATCTGTACCTGTGGTTATCTCAATGGATTCTCTGCAGACAGTAGTGACACCAGTGGGATTGACACGGTACTAGTGTAACGTTGAAAGCAGTTGAAAAACTGCTACCCGTGTATTTGAATGTCTGCATCATCCGTAATGTGTCTACCTCCCTCAATGATGTAGACACAAAGAAAATCGGTCTCATTAGCGAGTTCGTGATATCGCTATAAAGTGACGGCAACTATTAAATCTTCATTTATCTCCACGATGGCGCCACTATACAACCAACTGGTTGAGACGTCTGCGCAAGTTAAATTTGCTCGCCATTGGACGAATGTCATCTGTACTTCTTGTGATTTCAGATACAGCAAGGAAGCAGAGCAGGCTATTTACGTAGTGTATGTACAACTATGCATGCGTTTACTTTACCGTAACAACACTTAGACTTCGTTAATCGTTATATTTATGCATTTAGACAGTGTACATTCGTTTTGTACTGTGTCGACCATTTCATATATGCTATTTAAATAAAGTTTGTTTCGGTAACAGTTTTAACTGCATTTATTCAAATCTTTTAACAACGCATGGACTGTATTGTGTATTAAACGTTAACTTTAACCGGAGCGAAGAATGTGACATCATAACGTTACGTTGTAAGGCACCGGGTGTGAGTTCTTTATTAATCGCAATAGCACATTGGAATTTAAGAACATCTAGCTTACTCTCTGTGAACGTGGGCCGCATACTGTTGCAGGTTGATGAATTGTGTTAACATACTATATAGTGTTACAGCTTGTAAACGTAATAACATTTGTTTAGCGGTTTGTAACTCTCTTGTTTTTACAGATGTGACCCTGTCACTGGTCAGTATTAAACACATTTGTACAGACTAATCTAACTCAGCATATTCAGCGCTTTTAAAAGCCGTCTGTTGCCTTATTTAGTCAAACACAACATTCCTTTGGCAAAATCAAAACAATATATTTCGTACGTTCGTAATTTAACGGAAATAATCATGCGTACACGCACGCACGCACGCACGCACGCACGCACGCACGCACGCACGCACACACAGCGGTCAGTTATTCTTCTTTTGTGTGTCCTTCACAAGATGTGTTGCCATTTTGTGGCACATGCCTTAGCCCGGCCAGTGACAGGGACTAGGTCTTCCAATGTGAACAGATCGTCCCGTAGTCGACAGCAGAGGTGGGACATTGCCTGGTCTTCACCGCAGTCTCATTTCGTTGACCGCGTCTCGTCAATGTAACGCCTTCTTCATGATCGTTTTTGCTTGGCCGACCCCGGTGCTCAAGCGGTTGAGTGGTCGCCGGCAGAGCCACGGTCGGTCCGACCCCTTTGGTAGATATTCAACTGCTGGGACCGTTGTTTTTCCTGATATACATTAAAAACTTACCCGAAAATATCCTCTTCACAATCCGGCTGTTTTCACATGACTGGGTCCTCTATAATTGAAAAAAAAATGAGTTTGATTCACAAGACTACCAAAATCTAAACACACTAGCCTAACCAAAGCATACTCATGCATTCGTAGACACAACCTGTATCCATCACCATTCATGTGCCCCCAACTCATCAAAACGACCTGCCCACATAACCTTGTTCTTCCGCTTTAGGAACACTCTTCATCCGTATGACATCCCCACATCGAAGTACTCGTTAACAAAATAGAAATGGTGTAAAGAAGGGCAGTACGTTTTTGTTGCAACGATTATACATCCAGTCCACACAACCAACCACCAGAAAAATGTGCTCACTACATGAAGCGCTTTGTAGGGATCACGAGGTTGTGCATCTTATGCCAGGCGTACATTGTTAAACTTTTGTTGCGAGTCGTGTGTTTATTCGACTTAATACGGATCAGTCATGCAAATTTTAGTCTGGCATTACATAGACAGCCGTAAGGCTAAATATCGAAATTCCATATCAACGGATTTCATGCCGTCCTGTGTTCCAGCTATCATACGTATCTGATTAAAGGCAGCAGTATGTAGCAATATGTGCGTTCTAGGGGTCTCCTGTCCGGACGAAGCGAGCCACACGGAATTCACCACTTTCAAGACCAGGGTCACGAAAGCCCTGAACTCAGTGTCGTATCTAGGATTTCTCCAAGGGGGAGGCCAGGGGGGCAAGCTTCGTCACCCATTAGTTTACCATGCTGCCAATCATGTTGCGACGCAACGAAAAATGCAGGAAAAAATCAAACAATGAAACCAAAGAGGGCGCTAGGCCATGCCCTCCTTTGACGAAATACGCCACTGTCTGAAGGTCAGGCGGTCGTGTGTCTCTAGTGGACGGACAACTTGGCGGGCAGCAATGGCTTGTGCAGACTCAGCCGCGAGCTAACCGGGCGATTCTTGTTCGCAATGACGGCGTACGACTGGGTTGCGGGCGAGGTCGCCTTCGTCGGTAAAGCAGGCAACTCGTGCATGTCGTAGACGTTCACTTGAATCAGCGGATACTTGGACTTGAATCGCAGTCGGTTGAAGACCCGCTGTGCCAGTCTCTGGCTCTGGTTGATGTCGAACTCAAGAAGATGTGGCGTGTTGATGGAGGCTGATCTATGTCTGCTGGACGGCATTGGGTCGATGGTGTCGTGCACCACCGTGCTCTGTCAACGGCAAAAGAATGTTACGTTAAACCAGTATTAAAGGATACATGCATTGAATTCGATGGTGGACCGAATACATTGCAGCAGAAGATTCATAATATCAACATTGATGACCAGAACTCTCCGTTTGGTCCAAGCGATGAACAATGCTCGAATCGAATCGTTGCTTTGTAAGCCCGAAGATTTCAGATGTCGACAGTTTTTTTGCATGAATTCTATCTCACCTAATCAATGGTGCTTGCTACGTTATATTCTAAAACATACGTTCTGTGTTTCCAGCGAGAATGTAAGTCAACACACAAAGCCACACGGCATCATATTATAATGCTAACACGACGATATTATCTTCATCAACACATAAAGCTACACGGCATCATATTACAATGCTAACACGACGATATTATCTTCATCAACACATAAAGCTACACGACATCATATTATAATGCTAACACGACGATATTATCTTCATCAACACATGAAGCTACACGGCATCATATTATAATGCTAACACGTCGATATTATCTTCATCAACACATGAAGCTACACGGCATCATATTATAATGCTAACACGACGATATTATCTTCATCAACACACAGCCACACGGCATCATATTATAACGCTAACACGACGATATTATCTTCATCAACACATAAAGCTACACGGCATTATATCATAATGCTAACACGACGATATTATCTTCATCAACACACAAAGCCACACGGCATCATATTATAATGCTAACACGACGATATTATCTTCATCAACACATAAAGCTACACGGCATCATATTACAATGCTAACACGACGATATTATCTTCATCAACACATAAAGCTACACGGCATCATATTATAATGCTAACACGACGATATTATCTTCATCAACACATGAAGCTACACGGCATCATATTATAATGCTAACACGTCGATATTATCTTCATCAACACATGAAGCTACACGGCATCATATTATAACGCTAACACGACGATATTATCTTCATCAACACACAGCCACACGGCATCATATTATAACGCTAACACGACGATATTATCTTCATCAACACATAAAGCTACACGGCATTATATTATAATGCTAACACGACGATATTATCTTCATCAACACACAAAGCCACACGGCATCATATTATAATGCTAACATGACGATGTTATCTTCATCAACACAGGGAATGCATTTAAACATCCGTCCTCGATTCATTTATGCCATCGCGAATCGGGTTCGTAGATGTTCCAATATATAGTGCGTGAGTAGTTTAATTAGTATGCTCAGTCGGGTTGTTAAAAGAGTGTACTTTTAAAGAAATAATCGAAAGAATTTACTTTAATCGTTAGATTGGGTAACTTGTAAACGTGTGAATACCTTATGTCATAGTATACACATAACATTATGTCATAGTATACGCATAACATAATGTCATAGTATACACATAACATTATGTCATAGTATACACATAACATTATGTCATAGTATACACATAACATTATGTCCTAGTATACACATAACATTATGTCATAGTATACACATAACATTATGTCCTAGTATACACATAACATTATGTCATAGTATACACATAACATTATGTCATAGTATACACATAACATTATGTCCTAGTATACACATAACATTATGTCATAGTATACACATAACATTATGTCATAGTATACACATAACATTATGTCATAGTATACACATAACATTATGTCATAGTATACACATAACATTATGTCATAGTATACACATAACATTATGTCCTAGTATACACATAACATTATGTCATAGTATACACATAACATTATGTCCTAGTATACACAGGCAGACCTACGCTTTTTTTCGTCGAATTTCGACTTGACCCAGTCGAGAACAATTTAACAGTTTGTTCGATGATATCATCAAAATTAAGTACTTAATTTGTACACTCGAGCAATCCTGTCGTCTTGGATACTAGATAGGTTTGATTTTTTTTCGAAACGAGCAAAAATTAATGATGAAGAAGGAGCTTTAAAACATCTTAAGACATCACCGCCGCAGGGAAATGTATTTAAGATTTACGAGTTGTCTATTCGAGTTCTGTTTAGTCTACTTAATAACTTATGATAAAAATAGCGTTTTGTGGTTACCAGAAACTGAAAGTCTCATTATGCGCCAAGCCCACCTTCTACGTTACCACTGAAGGAGGTCCTCAATGTACCATTTTTTTTATTTGGTAGCCATGTTTTGCCATGCCATTTAACTATGTAAAATATAAAAAATCTAATAATTGTTATATTATGTGCACATTTGCATGTGTGAATCGGTTAAAAAAGAAAGATATTATTTGAAAAAAAGGAAAAAAGGAAAAGCAGGATACAACATATGACAACATTGGCAAAACAGAAGGATATCTCCTTCCAAATGAAGGGACTTGACGTATCTACAAATTAGCTGTATTTGCATAAGTACTATATATATATGAAGATATGAAGACAACACTACCTCCGGGTTCCACGTCGGACAGTATGAGTGGGTTCGGTGCAGTTTGGCAGGTACTCCAACGACTGGAACGATGTCGCCCCAACGAAGGTGCATGCTTTCCCCGGGGGGCAACACAGACCGACCAAATTGTCCCATTGGGAAGTGGAGAGTGTGGATGCGACTGAAGTGGCCAGCGCACGCCTTCGGTTGTAGGAGCGGAAGACCTGTCTGACTAACAACCTCGTTCAAGCTAAAACATCCAAACGTCCAGTCTTTGTGACCACCGTTTAATTTCTCACCTGAGTTTACATGGAACGATTGTTATTTTGGTTAAATGAACGACTAAAGGACACGCGATACTGAAGCTTTTAGTATTTATAACATTTCGGTTGTTTAAAATTATATATATATATATATATATATATATATATATATATATATATATATATATATATATATATATATATACGGTTACAAAAAATATGAAATACATGAAATATACCAGTTTTACGACATATGTAGGGCCTATAGATTGCTGTCCTCCAATAAAAGACAGACCAATAAAAGACAGACCAAGTGAAAAGGTGAAATAACAAAAATCATAGGATCATTTATTGGTTTCTCAAATTATTGATTTATTGGTCCGTCAAGTGATTGATTTATTGGTCTGTCAAGTGATTGACTTATTGGTACGTCAAATTATTGATTTATTGGTCTGTCAAATCTGGTTTTTACTATTTCTGACGGTAAATATGCGACAGCAACAACGATAAAGCATTGTTAATTTATATTAACTTTAAGTTCGAATAATTCAGATAGTTTGTGCCTTTTAATCATACGACACTCTCAACGAGCTGAGCATCAGTTTAGCAATGAAGATGGATAGGTCTTATTGTGCTGTTCCGCACAGAGACAGCCAACGACTCGACACGATCACTCACAGCGATTCCATCTCACGAAAGAACGCCTCCTGCGCTTCCTCTAGCCGACGCGTGTTTTGAACGAACAGACTGGCGACCTGGAGGTCAAACACCATGTATATTGTAATCAGCAACACAGAACGCAGTAGTAACAACGGTCATCGAGGCAAACAATGCCTAGTGTCGTAGATAGGATTAGATTGTTGCCAAATATATTTCACAACAGCATTCATTTTGGCAACATATCGCACACTATTTATTGCTTAATTCTCATTGGCTGAAAATACAATATTGACCAGACTGGTCACTAGAGGGCAGCAGCTAAGCAGCGTGCTCAGTTTATGACATTTCCCTCTTAAATAAAATGTTCTTCAATTACAGTCTGTCAAAACTTAACCAAAGAGAAATGTTGGCAAACATGTCCACACAATGACATGGAACATGACATAAAACAATATTGCTTGCAACGAAGTAGCATTCTAAATTAGGATTATTCAACATGATTATCTGAACGTCAACAAATGTCACTTCCCAGTTTTAGGCAGAGCCCTTGCTTCTAATCACAAACGTATTCGGCTAACTTCAACGGCCGCCTAATAATCCTTCCTCGAGACGTTTTCTGAGGTGTTGGTGTTGTCTTTGCTTGAGTTGGGAACACCCTGGGTGGCGTCTGTTGTCGACGTGCATCCTCGTGAGTCAATTGCTGGGGTGCATCCGACGATACGTCGACAGGAGCGGTTGTTTCAGGTTGTTTCTCAGCAGTGTTCATGAGGTGTCTGCGGTTTCTGCGATATTGTCGGCCTTCGCGAGTGACAATATAGGACCGTGGATGTCCTTCTTTCCGCATCACCACTGCAGGTTCCAAACGTTTTCGTGTCGCACACGCACCACACTGCCTGGCTGCAGTTCCGTCAGCCACTTCGATCCTCTGTCATAGTATTGCTTGTACTTGTCTTGACGTTGCTGCAGTTGGCATTGAGCACTGACAACTTGTGGTGTCAACAATCTTGATCTTGCTGGCAGCTTGGCATTAGGAGTCAGACCACAGTTGAAAATTGCATTGGTGGCCATGTTAACGTTTTGTTAGATTATAAGAAAACGTGACCACTAAAAATTCTGAAACTTTTTCACAGCATCTGCCATCATCTCATTGACATGCTGACCAAGTTTTATCAAAATCACATACCTCCAGCTCTTTTAAAACGCCCCGACGTGCGATGCCTATCAATTTTGACAAAAATAGCTACGGTTAGGGTTGCAAAATACTGCACACAACATGAAATTGGTATTGATATGTGGTGAATAGACATTTTGGAAAGGCAACAGTTATTTAAAAATTGCTTATTGTACACTTTTAGCTTACCACAAGTTCTATAATGCTATTTTAGCATATGAAAAATAAAAAAATTGTATTTATTAGCAATTAAATATCATATTAAACATCAACTTGCGCAATATATCAGCTCGTACACATCAAACGTTATAGTACAAAACTAAAATGTACATTTATTTGACATGTTTTATATTTAGTAGATCGGTTATAAGACACCTCCTAAGGGAGACTGTTAAACAGTTTAAATAGTAGCGGCGTTTAACCAGTAATGATCTTGTTCACTAGATGGAATCTATAACATATATATAATAATATAATATTATCCAGTCTGACACTGACAATTGTCTAAGTCAAACACACACAACATGGGACAGGTTAGCAACCGTTTTTATTTATTTATTTATTTTCCAAAATATGAGCCCTAATTATATTATCATAATTGCAAATTATAAAAATTATAAGAAATTTGCTATAACAAACTAATAATTTCATCCAAATTACGTGTAATATCCACAATTAAGCTAATAACAACGACCAAAACATAAGCATATCAACATTTTATAACCGTGTTTCTGACCCCGACTTCCGTCTATTTGGAGTCAGACCACAGTTGAAAATTGCATTGGTGGCCATGTTAACGTTTTGTTAGATTATAAGAAAACGTGACCACTAAAAATTCTGAAACTTTTTCACAGCATCTGCCATCATCTCATTGACATGCTGACCAAGTTTTATCAAAATCACATACCTCCAGCTCTTTTAAAACGCCCCGACGTGCGATGCCTATCAATTTTGACAAAAATAGCCTTGTATTCATGCGCCCACGTGGCCCATAGCAGAAAAATTCCCATAAATCCCTCCGCCTTTTAAACTCTCAAAAAAATGCACCATTTCACAGCCAATAGCTTCTACAAACAAACCTGTGAATATGCCTGCTCAATTGCACTTATGTCACATCATATGAATTCTTTAAATTCACATATCGCAATTTAATACGCCCTACATTCGTGTGAAACAATAAACAGGAAGGTCAACAGTGGTCTTACCCCATTAGCATCTGCGCTGGCGAGAATAATGCACGTGTTACTGGCGTGTTGCAGTACTCCAGCAGTGCTACATACGGGTCTCGTCCTTCGCAGTCCGCCTTTTTCAAGATGCGTTTCAGTGTTTGCACCGCACGTTCACTCTGTCAATTTGATTGTGGAAAGTTGGGGCTTGACGTAGCTAGCTTTATGCCCCAGTCTCTGCCAAAGTTGGTGAATTCTTGGCTTGCGAATGGTATGTTGTCACTCATCATCTCTTCTGGAATTCCGTGTCTGGCGAAGATAGACTTGAGATGGATGATGACGTTAGATGCAGTCTTGTTTTCCAGCAGAGCTATTTCAGGATACTTTGAATAACAGTCAACCGCAACTATGTAGTCGCGACTCTTGAATGTCATTATGTCAGCTGCGACCTTCTGCCAAGGTCTTTCCGGAACATCATGTGGAATTAGTGGTTCCTTTGGGTTGCTGGCTCTGAATTTGAGGTAGATGTGGCATCTTCCCACAATCGTTTCAATGTCCTGTGACAAGCCTGGCCAGTACAGAACCGTTCGTGCACGCGTCTTGCACTTGTCTGCACCTTGATGACTTTCATGTATGAGCTGTAACATGTCTGGCCTCAGTTTCTTGGGAACTACTATTCGATCGCCCAGGAATAGTAGTCCTTCTGCCTCATGCAGTTCGTCTCTCACATTCCAGTAGTGCTGCAGCTCTTGCGGAAGTGATCCCATTTTCCTTGGCCATCCTCTTCTGATGGTGAATTTCAACTGTTGCAGTGTTTCGTCTGTTCTAGTCGCCTCCTTTAATTCGCCCATTTTGTCTGTGCTGACCTGCAAGTTATTGACACGACTGTGTACCATAACTTCTACATCTTCCGCCGCGCCGCACGATGACTCACCCTTTATAAACGCTCTTGATAGGGTGTCTGCAACATACATATACTTGCCTGGAATGTACTTTACTTCCAGGGAGTATCTCTACAACTGCGCTGCAATCGTGGGGAAGCTTTTGCGATTGGCTTCTTCAAGATCGATTCTAGCGGTCTGTGCTCTGTGTGTACTTCGATGCTCTTCCCATAGACATACTGATGAAATTTGCCGCATGCAAAGCAGATTGTTAACATCTCTTTCTCAATCTGAGAATAACTTTCTTCAGCTGATGTTAACGCGCGTGATGCGTATGCTACTGGACGACCTTGTTGGAAAGGCACGCTCCAAGTCCACGCTGGGAAGCATCAGCTTGGACAGTTACAGGCTTGTCTACATCGTTATACTGGAGTGTCGGTGCACTTGTGAATGCAGTCTGGATCTTTTCGAGAGTCTGGTCATGTTCATGCTGCCAATCCTTGTTCAGTTTATGACACCTAGCTTGAGTGTATTACTTCACAACAAAGCAGATGAATGAACGATTTTAATTGTTTTTAAAGATTATCATCATGCATTCAAAGAACAAAGCAAATTTGGATATAAATTTGGCAGTCCTTCTCTAGTCCTTCTCTTCTGTATTCACTTCGTGAACGATTCGACCACTTCAGTGCCGGTGCTGGGCCATCGGGGATGACGAATGGTGCTGAAGAATATTACATTGAACCGTCTAGATTATGGTCGAGGCCCATTTGTATCATTGCGAGAGTTTCGTGTTGGCGCCATCATTGCCGCCCTCGACGCGCCGTCTTCACACATAGATAAGAAGGCCAAAACGTACTCTGAGTTCAGTGACCGCTTTGGATTTCTCCGCAACTTAGCGGAGATTGAAGTTATTGAACCAAGATAGATGTGACAAATTGATGAGAAACTTGTGAAACGTTACTCATCGGATTTAGATAAGAGTCTATGCAATGAACTCATCCAGTTCGGTGGACTAGTTCCAGAAGATGATCTAGAGCATGAAGCCTCCCCAGAGGTGGCGATTTATCAGATGTTGATCAACATAAATCTCAGGGATAGTTTTCCCAATGTGGAGGTATCGCTACGTGTATATATAACACTTAATAATTATAATAATTAATAACTATAGTGGAAATATCTTTTTACAAGTTGAAGCTGATCAAGGATGAGCACCGGTCCACGATGAGCACCGGTCCACGATGAGCACCGGTCCACGATGAGCCAGAACAGACTTGTTCATCTGACTAGGCTCAGTACTTCGGATTATTTTTCACACCATTTTGTCGGACTTCAGTGCAGCTACACCGCACTTCATTGGTGCTTGATAAACGTCAACATATGTACAATCTATTCTGATTATTCACAAGATCACATCTCTGGAATCGTTGGTAACCAATTTGATGGACAGTATTTGGATGTCACTCTTTGTTTGCTCAGCAGAACTTGTACGGTCTATATTGGAAGTCACTCTTTGTTTGCTCAACAGAACTTGTACGGTCTCTATTTGGAAGTCACTCTTTGTTTGCTCAGGAGAACTTGTACGGTCTCTATTTTACGGTGTAGTTTGTTGTAATATTTTCTGGCATATCATTACAGAACATGCTGGATAATTCGATGTGTCCGGGACCATCAAAAACCCTTCGAGTTATTAGGAGTTCGATTTATCAGAAGCTTTGAACAAAGAAGACCTCGGGCCGGGACCTGACGGCAACTTCGAATTATGCAGCTTTTCGAATTAAAACTGCTTCCTCAACTGATTTAGCCTATCGCAAATCTGGTTCATTGGTGTCCAAATATGTAGTGTGTGAATGGTTTATGTAACATCCGCAGTCGATCTAATAAAAATGCATATTTTTGTTGAAATCATTGAAAGAATTGACTTTAGTCGTTAGATCTGGCAAGGATCAAAATAGTGGATATCCAAAATGGTAAACACATATTTTTGATCGGTTAAGGCTAGGAACGGCAAACTACGTTTTGAATTTCCGATTGTTTATGCTATGAGAATCTACGATGTCTATTCTTCACAGTAATGTAATGTAATACTAATTTTAAAACTTAGAACTAACATAAATACCTTTGTATAAATGAGCTTTGTTTATAATTGAATGCATTTAACATATTTAAATTAATTGGCGCAATGGTTATATTATTTAAGTTTTCTGATTTTCATATGAGTGAAGCTGTGTTGATCACATCCTGTGAAGCAATATAAAGTGAATTATATTGGCCATTCGTGGAGTATTAGTAATTACTATTTTTAATGAGGCTATTTCGATTATTAATTACAAACGAGATGTTCCCTTTGAATGTTTGGCCCGCCGAGTCGCGAACCTTCCTACGCCGTAGCTATTCCCGGTGAAACTAGTTGATAAACCGGTCAAATATTATAATAATTAGTCGTACCCGATTTTATATAACGTATGAACACACACGATACTGTGCTATAGTCTTGAATTGATCTTATTCACTCAAACATGCAAAATCCTTCCGTTACGGCGTTAACACTTACCGAAGATGGGTAATACCAGAGCTAGTGTATACCGACCTGCGCCATTTTGTTAATTGACGTTCAGCGTCACCAAGTAGAGGGCAGCTACAACTTTCGTCAGCGTTTATGTCGATTGCCCTCTCACCGGGAAGTGTAACTTGAGATTTGGCGCATGCGGAGTCGAACTACCGGATGCGCTGACGAAAGTTGTAGCTGCTCCTACTTGCAGCCATTAAGTAATTATTCTTATATTCATATTCCACCAAGCATCTCGAACCGTCAGAATCCTATACCACAGCGGTTCTTAACCTTCTTGCTTCCAATAAGGTCCCCCGTGTCCAATAAAAAAATCCAGGGACCCCCCCACATAAGATTATTGTTTTTTAAAAGTATGTGTTTATTAAACATTACAAAGAAACATGTTTGCTGCTGCTAGTGCCATGACACTGCTTGTTAAATATTACTAATCAAACAAATAAACATATTTAAATGAAATAAATGTGTATTAATACGTCAGCTTGGGGTTGATCTCAGTTTAACTACAAGCTCTAGTCACTCAATGTGAGGACTTCTGCTGGTGCCTGCCAATCATACAGTCAATGCGCGGGGAGATCTTTGACAAAGAGATACGCATGTCATCTTCAATGGTCAACCTGGTCCTGTATTTAGTTTTGTAGATACTTTATGCTGAATGGTATAAACACCTTCGTTATTTCATCATGACATGCCTGGAAGTTGGAACTCAGCTCCACACTGGGACCAGAATGTTTCCAATTGCACTTCATTGAAACGAGCTCTCATGGCGAGCTCTCATGGCGAGCTCTCATGGTGCCATCAGATAATAAGTCAATGATCTCTTCCAAGAGTATGGATGGGAAAGTGGCTAGAAGTTGTTCCTCAATGTTCTCCGTAAATGGGTTTGTAATCCACTGGTAAGAAGGTGCTTGCTCCTCTGTGGGTACAGGAAAATAACTGTTAAATTTGTTCAACAACCCTGACAGGTGCACTGTTACCTGACGTTTGATGACACTGAAATCCATGTTTCTCCCCAGAACGAATGCATGCATGAGGCACGAGTTTTCCATAGTTTTAGTTTTTTTTAATGCCTCAATTCGTTCATGCTAGACAATGCCGTTTTTGTTTGCACACTGCATCGTTTTATTGAGCTTTCTTGTTTCACTGAACATGTCTGCAAGACATCTGAGTTGAACAAGCCATTTCTCATCATTCATGTATTCCGCCAGATAAGGCCTCTTGTCCGAGAGGAAAATACACAGCTCCTCCCTTAGGCTGAACAGGTGTGTGAGCATCCGCCCGTGGGATAAACATCTCACTTCTGCGTGTATGAACAGGGAGTGGTGGTAACCTCGTGAAGCCCTGGTTCAATGTCCTTTGCAGTAAGCGCGTCTCTGTGCAAAAAAAAGTGTGTTGAAACGGCACGGGTTGCAACAGCGGCACGGGGGGCGACAGCTTTGATTCTTTGCACGACATTCTCCGATGCAGTTTGTCCAGTTGATTCCATTATTACCCATAAAATCAAAAACAAATCAAATCAAATCAAAAACGTCCTTTGCCATTGTAGTCATCCTAAGCTCTTTGCAAAACAAAAAGTCATTCCTTATCTCTTTATCTCACTCATAGAGCACGTACGCCAGCAGATGTGATATTTTGGACACGTCTGTCGACTCATCCAATTGTATGGCGAAGTCACTGTGTATTGTACCGTTATGTCCACGGACAGATGAGACGCGACGTTTAACAGTGTCATTTGATATCGGTATTTTCGCCAGCGATTTTGCTTTCTCCTCTCCATACACTTCCCTGACAATATCAGTTCCACAAGGCATAATCAAAGTTTCCCCGATCGTATGAGACTTCTTCTGTTGACTAATTTTCTGAGCCACAATGTATGATATTTTAACCATTTTCTTATCCACAGCGGTAGTGGCTTTCATCTCGGCTTGCTTACCACTCAGTGATTTTTCCTTATGCTCAAACAATACTCTGGGCTTATCCTTGTACTGGCCATATTTCATATGAAGATGTCTTATTACCTTGGATGGTTTCATACACTCGTTGGACAGCACTTGAGAGCAAAGCACACGTTGTGGTTGGGAGTGCCTCTGCTAGCGAGGCATACTACGAAGCCATAGTTAAAGTAATTGTCTTCATATTTTCGAATTTTTGCCTGGCTAGCATTATCCGAGCAATTCTGCCATTTACTTACAGCCGCTGTGGCCTCTGAGTCTGACTCATCATCTCACTTATCAGTCTGTGGATTTGTATTTACTGGCTTTTGTTTTGAGGAGGATGGACGAGTAGTAAATCTGTCCATTTCTTCTCCGTTTGACGATGCACAGCACCAAAAAGTTCGACGCAAAGCTCCACAATGAATCCGCAAGGAGGCGCTGCTTGTAATAGCACCTGGCGGATTCACTGTGAAACTATTGCGAAACTAATGCGTATGCGTATTTAAGTTTTGCCCTGCCATCTCGCGGACCCCCTGGGAGCTCTCTGCGGCCCTCCAGTGGGCCGAGGACCCCTGGTTGAGAAACGCTGGACTATACCAGGTCCATCAACCTCAGATGACCTAATACCGGGTCCATCAACCTCAGATGACCCAATGGCAGGTCCGTCAACCTCAGATGACCCAATGCCAGGTCCATCAACATCAGATGATCCAATGGCAGGTCCATCAACCTCAGATGACCCAATGCCAGGTTCATCAACCTCAGATGACCCAATGACAGGTCCGTCAACCTCAGATGACCCAATGCCAGGTCCATCAACATCAGATGACCCAATGCCAGGTCCATCAACATAAGATTGCCCACACCTATGATCATCTGAACAGATTCTTGCTTCTGCCCAAACAGCTGTAACACTTGCCCGAGAAAAAGGTACTTCAGGATATGTGTCACCAGCAGACACAATGGGAATACCCCGGGTTGAACAAAATAAACCTAGAAATAAAAGCACAAGAAGAGGTAGGACAGTCCTTTGACTGTTAGTTGCTAGTCCTTACCTAAAGGAATTGCAAGGAGACTAAGCAAATGCGGGCAAAAAGGAAGGTGTCGGCAAAAGCATTGTTGTACAAAAAGCAAAACGAAACAGGGAAAGCTAGTAGTGTAGACCATAAGACATGCATATCGTGTGGGTCAAATGGAAACCAAGGAAATGGGAAAGGTATGGAGAAGGGGAAGGGAAAAGGGAAGGATCAAATGAAATATAGTGATGAGGATGCAATATGCAATTACTGTTTAGGCCTTTTCTCAGTATCGCACTACGGAGAGAAATGGATAAAGTGTGACACTTGCGTAAGATGGGCCCACGAGGAATGTGCAGGAACTGATGACGTCACTGACTTTACTTGTGAACTATGTATGGATTATATACATTTCCAGTGTATTGTATTCGCTGAAAGAGACAATATTCCTGGCATGGAAGTGGTTTAGTGGTACTGAACTGTTCCTGTTATTGAGTTCAAAGTAATTTCACTTTGCCCCTGTGGTGAAGTTCACTTTGCCCCGCAGTCTTGGGACAATGTGGAATTTCCGTTTTTATCGTCACAAAAGTCAAATAAACAATTCATTTACAGGAACTGTGTTTGTGTATCTGTAAGCAGTTCGCATTATATTATGTAACAATCATCACATAATGGATATACTTGGAATACGCTGACCTCCATGGTACAATACATTTGACGTTCCACGTTGCCCTGGGCTACCCTATAAGTTGTAATTCTTGCTTATCATTGTAGGGTTATGTTCTTGTTTGCTATGATACCCTGTATTTTCTTCTATATGTGTTTTATGCCGTCGTCGCCAACACTCTGCGAATGCTTATGCTCAAACATAGTTGAACAAATGTTATGAGGTAACCTATAACCTATTTTCAATCAGAAGGTTGCATCGAACATATTAGAAGATGCCATGTGTGAAATCGGGTTACTTGCATAAGATATGACGTCCAATGTGACAGCTAGTTGGGAATAAACTGGCGCGCCACCTAGTGATTATGACATTTAACATAGCGTGTAGATAGTGTAAATCACCAATAAAATGGCGCCTTGTTAAGTTATGGGATACAGTCTGACACAGATGAATGGATATACCGAGAATGCCAACAGTGAGCTTCTTACCTGTTCTATGTGTAATCCCATATTGTCGACTATTGCCATGAGGCGCTGTTTTTCGGTCATTTCAGTCGCTTGGCGTAGACGATTCATCAGCATATCTATCACGAATCGGAATAAACAAAACGCAGTTGACTTTCTCAATGGCGATCATTCGGTCTATTCTTTTGGAACAACACCATTTTACTAAAGCGGAACATATTTTAAATGCTAATTATAATTTCACTATAGTTTGGCTCAACCGAGCATCCAAATCAACTCACACCATTCATAAAAAATTGGCTCATCCAGAGCATCCAAATCACCTCGCCTAGAGCATCGACACCAACTCACCGACAGCATCGAAATGAACTCACCCACACCAACCAAATCAACTCACCCAGTGCATCCAAATCAACTCGCCCAGAGCATCCAAATCAATTCACCCAACCACCCAAATCAACTCACCCCAACCATCCAAATCAATTCACCCAACCATCCAAATCAATTCACCCCAACCATTCAAATCAATTCCCCGAGAGCTTCCAAGTAAACCCGGGTAAAACAATTGCACTAATCCGGAAACGTATTTTAAATGCTGACTAAGATTTCGGTATCAGACGGCTCATCCTAGCATCCAAACGAACTCACCCAGAACATCGAACTCGCCTCACCCAGGCATCCAAATGAACTCACCGAGAGCAGCCGTCAGGCTTCTGTGCACGATGTATCTCGTGAAGAAGTTGCGCAGTCTCAGCAGTGGCAGCTGCATGGCGTGTTTGATAGCTGACGTCGCCAACTGACCAAGATAACGATACACTGATGAGACGACGTGTGAGCGACTACGACGTTTGTACGCTCATTCATAACATAATACACGGATAAGACGACGTGTGAGCGACTACGACGTTTGTACGCTCATTCATAACATAATACACGGATGAGACGACGTGTGAGCGACTACGACGTTTGTACGCTCATTCATAACATAATACACGGATGAGACGACGTGTGAGCGACTACGACGTTTGTACGCTCATTCATAACATAATACACGGATGAGACGACGTGTGAGCGACTACGACGTTTGTACGCTCATTCATAACATAATACACGGATGAGACGACGTGTGACGACTACGACGTTTGTACGCTCATTCATAACATAATACACGGATGAGACGACGTAACGAGATGCTACGACGTTTGTACGCTCATTCATAACATAATACACGGATGAGACGACGTGTGAGCGACTACGACATTTGTACGCTCATTCATAACATAACACGGTGCTAATGGCGAGTGCAATGAGGCGACATTAGTTACGAAGTTACTTTTATTTCGTCTATATTTAATATTTTCTAATTGTAATTTTTTTTTAATTATTCAAATGTGATTATGATTAGTTGTAGCGGGGATACATTAACTATACATTTTTATTAATCATCGTAATTATTGTGTATTCCTTTCGAACATCTTTGCATGTCACTACAAAATGATCGTGTCGAGGCTGTTCCAATCGTTACTATGAATGTTTTGTTTGTTTGATGGGATCGCAATAGTTAGGACTCATTTGGAATATTACATTCAAGCATGGATGCCATATCATAAGAAGGACCAAATAAAAGTCTTTACATATTGGATAGTTATGAAGATATTAATATAAATATCTTCTTCAAACTTAAAGTGCGTAGTAGAACTTGAGGACACAGAATAGCATTAGTAAAATAATAGTGTAGAACAGTGAAAATAATGTTTAAAATAAAACTGACACATATATGATAAGAGGGGGCTACACATAAAAAAGTTGGACTCAATAAACCAATGGCGTCCTTGTCCACTTGCCATCTTGAGATTATCGCTTTGGGTGGCAATCTTGTTAAATCTTCTTAAATGTTGTAATCACCTCGTAGATGTTGCGCGTCAGTTTGCTGGTGCGCAGACCGTGGTCGAGCTGCTTGAGGTTGTAGATCTGCTGCGCGATCGACAGGCGGGCGGGCCTCGAGCTCACGGGATCTTCTCCGCCGTCGCCGCCGACGCCACCGACGCCGACGCCGCCGGCGACGCCGCAGACGCCGCCGACGCCGCCGACGCCGCCGACGCCGCCGACGCCGCCGACGCCGCCGACGCCGCCGACGCCGCCGACGCCGCCGACGCCGCCGACGCCGCCGACGCCGCCGACGCCGCCGACGCCGCCGACGCCGCCGACGCCGCCGCCGCCGCCGACGCCGCCGACGCCGCCGACGCCGCCGACGCCGCCGACGCCGCCGACGCCTGGCTGCTGAGTCGGGAACGATTGCAACGGCATCTGTCACTCGACGGCGGGGGGAGGTAGTCAAACGTCAGAGGTTTGTGGCATGTGTGTGTGTGTGTGTGTGTGTGTGTGTGTGTGTGTGTGTGTGTGTGTGTGTGTGTGCGTGCGTGCGTGCGTGCGTGCGTGCGTGCGTGCGTGCGTGCGTGCGTGTGTGTGTATGGGTGGTGCGCGCGTGTGTGTGAAAGAGTGTGTGAGTGTGCGCGTGTCTGTGTTGAGTGTAAACCAATATATGGGTATTTATTGTTGTGTGCATATACTGTATGTATGTATCTTTGTATGTACATAGCAGCAGAAACATCGTACGAACGTGCGTACACATGTACACGTGCATTTATGTGGGTATGTATTCACGTACACATGCATTATGTGCACACGCGCGCACGTACATATCTATTTATAGGTGGATATGAATATATATATATATATATATATATATATATATATATATATATATATAAAACGTTATATATATATATATATATATATATAGTATCATAACTTTTCAAAACGGGTTAGTGCCAGGATAAGGCTGAACAAGCGGATGCGTCCACCATTGCGTTATTTAATGCGTTCTGTGTGTGCAGCCGCGTAGTTATATGTCAACAACGTTATAATGTACTGACTGAGCCCTGTGTCATTGCGATGTTAACTACTGTTACACCCAACCAGAAAGAGCGTTCCTCGCTGTGTCTCACCGTCTTGAAGTCGTAGTGGATCTGGTTGACTCGAAAGTAACGATCGCTGCTTGACGACAATTTGCTGTCCTGCCCCCTTGAAGCTCTATTATCCGCCTGGCTCTGTGTCGACCATTCGCTCCCGTGTCCCATTGAAGACCAATTGCTGCTTGAATGTCCCCCTTTTGACCAATCGCTACTGGTACGTCCCCTTGATGCATTGTCGCTTGCCTGTCCCCACGATGTCCTCACGCTTGCTTGCCCCCGAGATGTCATCTGGCTCGCCGCGTCGGAGTCGATATTCGGGAAGCACGAGTCGCTGCCGTTTGACGCGAACTCCTGTAATGGTATGTTACCTTCACCCGGCCACTCAGCACGTTCTAAGGTCGGAGAGCCCGGGACGTCTCCCGACGCACCGCGCACGTCCAACTCGCTCGACACCCGATTGAGGGACGAGTTAAAATCCATCAGCCTGGAATGTATATTCAAATGGTCTATTATGGTAACCGTGATAACTTATTCCAGCCACAACTTGGTGCACATTCAAATTTGTTATTACGGTAACAGTGTAGCCTACACAGAATACATGTCCAGCACAAAGAATATGACTTGGACGTACTTGCCAGGGAGCTTTCGCAGGCAGGTGCAGCGTTTTTTAAAGGTTCAGTTCATACGGGCAGCGCGAAGTTTCTTACGGGCAATTTTTTTTTACAACTGGTTTACCTTAAGAGGGTTACCAATTGTGCGTCGTGTTGCACATTGCTTGCAGTAAAATGAGGATATCCCGACAACCATGGAATTTGTTAATGAAATATGCTGTTAAAGTTGCAATGTTATTATTATTTGATTTTAAAATCATGTAACGAAAATATCAATGTCAACTTCACCATGCTATAACAATTTCCGAAAGATTGCATACTCTTTCACACAAAATTGCTTAGCAATATGATCAAACTGTTAACTGACGACAGACGATGCTTTGACCAACAACATGGCGGGACACAAAAATAAATCACTATGGCAAAATGGCGACGTCACGTGGTTGCCTCATTATTCAATTTCGTTCTATTTGAGATCGGCAGGCTGGCTGCAAATACGGGGTTGGGCTTTTTTGGCCGCTCTGTCCGGGAACGTTTTAAAACTAATCATGAATGTTATTAGTAGATTGTTGTTTTTCTTAGCTTAATGTTAATATTATTATATTAAAATTGAATATTCATAAAAATCTCATACGGGCAGGACAGGTCTTCACTGCGGGCTTCACGCAGTCATCTCATCTCAGCCTCGGTCTACCGAGACTGAGATGGGATGACTGCTACGCGAAGAGAGATTTGGCGGGAGTGAAGGGAAGTGGAGAATGGTGGCGAGGGATAGAGGGGATTGGAGAAGGTTGGTGGAGACAGCAGTGAAATGTGTCTAATGACAAAGAAGAAGGGGAAAAATCGACGACCGGTATCGGTGCCAGCCTCACACCTGACGACAGGGATAAAGAGGGAGCAGCAACAAGAGCCTTGAAAACCCTGGGAAGGTGTATTAAAACCCCTGGGCAGGTGTATTAAAACCCCTGGGCAGGTGTACTAAAACCCCTGGGTAGGTGCACAACTATTGACATTTTGGCCAGATAGTTCAGACGGAATCATAGCACGAAATGTGACATGTAGAACATAAATGAGATGGAAATTATGTTACACACAACAAATCGTGACATTTGACACGTGTACCCCGCGACCTATGTGCACTCACAGCGATTCCATGACCTGTTGTAAGCCTCTGTAGTCGTACTGGAGTTGAAGGTAGTTGTGCCGTACCAGACGCATGTCTCCGGGCTGTTTGACAATCATACACGTCCACCGTCTAATACACGGTCTATTCGTCATCACTGGGGTACATAAGCGTTTGACCCGTATCGATGCGCACACACTTGTATTGCATGAAACCCATCCGATCCCCATTCACCATACATTACATAGTCTCATTCTTACATCGCAACACAATCCCACACTCGCATCACACACCATACATCACACCATCCCACTCTTACATCACACAACTGACTGCAAACATTCACATGAATTATGGTTTGCTTTCGTTCAGATGACGGACGCACAAGACTGGAAATGACGCGTGTAAACATAAGTGGGCGTTGCTTGGGACATGAGACAGGAAGGCGGAAGTGAATAAAAACAAATGGAGGAAAAAGCTGCAATTAGGGAGCAGTGGAAACGGTGCAGCGGCACAAGAACTATTCGGCCTCACGATGAAGACCATACTTAACTGACCCGGCTGCCTTTGAGGGCCGACGTGAGCGGCTTCCACGCACGCTCTAGGTTCGATCTCATTGAGTGTAGCTTCATCAGCAGCATTTTCGACTCGTCTTTCGCCTTGTGTGCCGCCTGCACCTTGCTCTGCAAACACCGTGTGAGAAAAGTCGTGGTCAACGAATTCACCGGGTGGAGAGTTTGTATATGACTGCACTCAACAGGACACCTCGTGTTTTTTCATTAAATGGAACCATTGTTAATGTGTACATTTCCTTCCCTCCACCTCTACCTCTCTCTCTCTCTCTCTTCCCATCTCCCTCCCTGTCTCTCTCTCTCTCTCTCTCCCTCTCTCCTTCTCTCCCTCTCTCTCATCTACTATATACAATGTTGCTATATACACCATAGTGGCGGACCAAGAGCGTGAACGAGGGTCCTTTAGTGGCCATGTTGACGTTGAACCCCAGCATAGTTACATAAGAACCCCATGCAGTGTAACCAGTTGTTTGTCAGAAACTGAATGCACACACATCACTTCCGGCTACTTGGATTTGGTGCAGCGACTTGAATTTGGTGTAGATCATTTACAGAAATACGCGGAATATCAAATAGAATAAGTATTACTATTGCATATATATTATACACAAACGTATTGTAGACATATATTAGGAAACAGGTTTTGTTAATTATTAGTCAGAGGGAGTATTTTAGAGTAAGTTAGTTTCAGATTCTGTCAGGGAATTCAGTGAGCGTTAATAAGGGTGTTTACAATTCGAAAATTGAGATAACAGTGAATAGTCAGTAACATTGAATATTGGTTAGAATAAGTATTAGTATTATACATGTATTGTTCACCAACTTCTTGTAGACATATATTAAGAAACCGTTTTTGTTAACAGAGGTAGTATTTTTTTTCCCGGATTCAAACTCAACGAGTGATAAAAGGGAGTTTGTTTACAGGTCATTCAACCCGTGCATCGAGCTATCGTTTACATTGGCTAATATATATATATATATATAAGATAAAGTGATTTATTTATTTAAATTACATACATAAGGTAATATCTAACATAGGGGTAGTAAACGTTTTCGGTAAAAAGGAATTAACAGCAGGATTTTAGCATAAATTAGTACACACTGACTTCGTTGTTTTGTTACACAGTGTTCTCCGTATTCGCTAGGTGGCAGGTTTTTTTTCTAATGCGAGGTTAATAGAAGACACATTTAACAAGTATATTAGAAAGTGTTCTTTTGATCACAAAAACAGCCTTATTCAAGGCTAACGTAGCAAACTAATTAAAACTAAATTGTATGATGGCGCCGTGCAAACGGCAGTTAAAGGCCACAGGGCACTTAATTTGTGGCAGTTGCAGTAACTGGGTGGACTTCGTCAAGTCTGGGTGCGAGAAGTCCTGGGCTGAGGTCCAGGCAGATAGTTTTAGTTTTGAGTGTAGGGGATGCGCGAAGATGAAGGAACTATAGGTGGAGTTGGAAGAGCTGAGGCTGCTCGTTGTGGCAATGGTGGGGGTTGTGCCAGTAGTTCCGGTGGGGGAACAGTAGACGATAAAGTGGGGAAAGACACAAGAGATGCTAGGGAGAGCTCACCTCAGCCTGGGAGGAAGCTGAGAGGAGGGAAGGTGACAGGTCATAGGGAGACAGGACTAAGGAGACGGGAAGGAAAGGAATGGGAGGGAAGACAACAGGAGTGAAGGAGAGGGGAGTAGGGGAGACAGGAGGGAAGGAGAAGGGAGTGGGGGAGACGGGAGGGAAGACAACCGGAGTGAAGGAGAGGGGAGTAGCGGAGACAGGAGGGAAAACAAGCGGAGTGAAGGAGAGGGGAGTAGGAGAGGCAAGAGCAAAGGGGTGGGAAGTGGGGGAGACAGGAGGGAAGGGGTCAGGACAGAATGTGATGGAGGGGATCGAAAGGAAGAGTTATTCTGCAGCAGTGATAGAGGGGGTGAGGAAGAGAGCGAGGATGTTTGTGGGGGATTCGATAGTTAGGAAGACCGACAGAGTCTTAAACAAGGGAGATGATGTGGTGGTCTGCTTGCCTGGAGCCAAAATAGAGGCGATAACTGAGAGGGTTAAAAACATCGTAGGCTCGGGTAAGGGTGGATCTGCTTTAGTACACGTAGGGACAAATAACGTAGAGAGGGAGGGTACAACTGCCATAGTTAGGGAATATAGGCAGTTGGTCAGAACACTAAAACAGACGCGGGTATTGAGCAAGTAATACTGTCAGGGATTTTACCTGTAATGGGCAGGAGGGGTCACAAATATCGAAATTGTCGGGGGATGGCAATTAACGTGTTAGTCCAGAGGCTGTGTAGGGAAGAGGAAGTTGGATTTGTGGATTTATGCGGAAGTTTTGTTGGGAGGGCTGATATGTACATGAAGGATGGGCTTCATTTAAGTGGAAAGGGGCGGCAGTATTCGCGGACAAACTTTCAGCAGCATTAGATAGCGACTTGGGTACAATGACAAATATTTTTGGAAGTAACCATTCTTTAAACTAGAAGTGCAGGGGGGTTACCTAGAGGTGTCTCAAGCAGAACAAGAGGCCACTAGCACAGATAAACCAATATCAAATCATCCGAAAAACATCTCTGAAAAAGATTATAGATGCGTATGTTTAAATGCAAGGAAATAAGAAAAACGAATTAAACATTATGGTAGAAGATATTGACCCTCACATAATTGGTATAGCTGAATCTTGGGCCGACATAGATATAACAGATGCTGAATTAGGACTGACAGGATACGTAATGTTTAGGAAAGATCGAATAGGAAGAAGGGGCGGGGGAGTTATTTTATATGTTAAAGAATCTATTCAGGCTTATGAAATAAAACTAGAAAGGGAAGCAGATTGCGATGAAGCTGTTTGGTGCAAAATTGTTTCAGGAAATTCAAAATTAACTATTGGATTAGTTTACCGAAGTCCAAACATAAACGAAGAGGACAACACAAAAATAAAAAACGCTATAAAGGAAGTTAGTAAAGGGGAATGTATCATAATGGGAGATTTTAACCATGGACACATACAATGGAATTCTCTAGAGAGCACAGGGATTGAGGATCAACAATTTCTATGTTTAATCCAGGATAACTTTCTTACTCAACACGTACTAGAACCAACCAGAGGAGAAAATGTATTAGATATAGTTTTGTCATCACAAAAAGAATTAGTGGACAATGTAAAAAATATTTGAACCATTGGGTAATAGTGACCATAATCAAATACATTTTGACATCAATGTAAAATCAGAAAGTAAAAATAAGAAAACGTACAAGAGAAACTTCCACAAAGGTAACTACAAAGATATGAGAAAATACTTAGCAAAGCTAGATTGGAATAACATGCTGATGAATAAGACCGCAATTGAATGTTGGAATATTCTAAAATATGAAATTGAGAGTATCATCGATAAATGTGTTCCCTTCCAAAAACAAGGAAAACGGTGTAGAAAGAAACATTGTCAAAAGAGGCAATTAGAAAAATAATGCTAAAACAAACTATGTAGAGGGTTTATAGGCGTACCAGAAAGGAAGAAGACTATGTAAAATACAAAGAGGCACTTAATGCAGCTACAACTGAAATCAGACAATCTAAAAGAAGCTATGAGCAAAAACTGGCATGTAACATAAAACATGACAGCAAGAGTTTTTATGCATATGTCAGGAGTAAACAAAACGTACAAGAAAAGGTTGGACCTCTAGAAGACAGTGCTGGAAAGATAATATCACAGGGGTTTTTAATGGCGGAAGACCTAAATGGTTACTTCAGTTCAGTGTTTACTAAAGAAGATATTAGTTCATTACCATTTGCTGATGCTAAATTTCAGGGGGCTAAATCTGACTATTTAGGACCGTTAGTTGTAACTCCAGAATTGGTAGCTAAGAAAATAAAGGCAATGAAGGATAACAAATCACCGGGAGTGGATGGGATTCCTCCAAAATTACAAATGGAAACAGTAGATCAAATCAGTATACCACTTGCAAGAGTATTCAACTTGTCATGAAAAGAGGGAGTTGTTCCGTTTGAATGGAAAGAAGCAAACATCATACCATTATTTCAAAAGGGTTCGAGAAATAAGTCAGAGAATTACAGACCAGTGAGTTTAACGTCAGTGATTTGTAAATTATTAGAAAGGTTAATTAAAGACCATATGGTGGACTTCCTCGTTAAGCATAAATTATTAAATTCATCTCAACATGGATTCCTTAAAGCGAGGTCATGCTTAACAAATATGTTATGTTTTTGGAAGAAATCACTAAGTGGATAGACGTGGGATCGCCAGTAGATATTATCTACTTACATTTTCAGAAAGCTTTTGACAAAGTGCCACATCAAAGATTACTACTTAAATTAAAAGCCCATGGTATCGGGGATAGCATAACTGACTGGATAGAACAATGGCTGACTGACAGAAGACAACGAGTTGTAGTAGATGGAGAAGTTTCAAATTGGAAATCGGTTTTGAGTGGGGTACCTCAAGGATCAGTATTAGGACCTATATTATTCTTAATTTATATCAATGACTTGGACGACAGTATAACAAGTAACGTACTGAAATTTGCGGATGACACAAAACTGTTTAGAAAGGTTAATACCGATGGTGATAAACAACATTTACAAAACGATCTAGACAAATTAGTGAAATGGTCTGAATAAATGGCAGATGCTGTTCAATTTTGGGAAATGTAAATGCCTACATACAAGACATGGGAACTTGAATGTAATCTATAAAATGGGAGATACTGTTGTGGGTACTACTGTAAAAGAAAAGGACTTAGGAGTTACAATAAGCGCTGATATGAAAGTTTCAGAGCAGTGTGGTATTGCAGCTTCAAAGTGTAATCAAATTATTGGATTGACTAGAAGAAACATAACATACAAGGGAAAAAAGTTAATTATACCTCTTTATAAAGCAATAGTTAGACCTCATTTAGATTACTGTATACAAGCATGGATACCATATCGTAAGAAGGATATAGATACGCTTGAACGCATACAAAGGGGAGCAGCTAAAATGATTCCAGAACTTAGAGACCTTAGTTATGAAGAACGCCTGAAAGAATGTGGTTTAACAACTCTAGAGACAAGGAGGTTAAGAGGAGATCAGATTGAAGTTTTTAAGATATTGAATGGGTATGAAAATATTGATAGAAATATGTTTTTCTCACTCAAGAAGGATAGCAGAACTAGAGGACATGAGGTAAAATTAGTAAAGGATCAATGTAGATTGGACATCAGGAAGCACTCATTCGCACAGAGGACAATAAATGAATGGAACAAATTGTCTATAGATTGTGTAACTGCTAGCAGCGTAAATATGTTTAAAAACAAGGTTGACACATATCTCAGGAGGGCGGGTTATAAGTAGGTGAACATTGTTGGACTCTCGATAAGCCAATGGCTTCCTTGTCCACTTGCCATCTGGGCCTTTGGCTTGGATGGCAAATCTTGTTAAATCTTGTTAAATGGTTAGATATACACACTCTCTTGCGAACAGATTACGTCCTTCGTTGTAATAATGAATCCACCAGAACCCCCTAATTTATAGATCCACCTTCGCACCCAGCCACACAGCCACCCAGCCACCCACACACACACCCACCCACACACACACACGCACGCACGCACAAACACACACACACACACACACACACACACACACACACACACACACACACACACACGCACACACCCATCAAACCGTCCCGCTCAATACAATGCCTGCCTCCAACTTCTGCAGCATGTTATTCTTGACGTTGTCCTTTTGTTTCTGTTCCATGTGACGCTGCGCAAGCGACGCACACAGTCGGTACTCGATGGCCGTCAGTACTGCCAACAACAACACATATGTTAACACAGTGTCAATTCGATGGCCGTCAGTACTGCCAACAACAACACATGTGTTAACACAGTGTCAATTCGATGGCAGTCAGCATTGTCAACAACAACACACGTGTTAATACAGTGTCAACTCGATAGCCGTCAGCACTGTCAACAACAACACACATGTTCATACAGTGTCAACACGATGGCCGTCAGTACTGTCAACAACAACACACGTGTTAATACAATGTCAACTCGATGGCCGTCAGTACTGTCAACAACAACACACGTGTTCATACAGTGTCAACTCGATGGCCGTCAGCACTGCCAACAACAACACTTACTTACTCAACGTTTCAAGCAGTCTCAAAAGGAAACAAAACAAAGAAAAGAAGGAAAAGAACACAGAGAAATGGTCACACTCCCGTATGTCAAAGGAGTAACAGAACCTATACAGCGGCTTTTAAAACACCATGAGATCGCTACATCGGTTAGACCTCATCAAGACATCACGAAAATACTAATGCATCCAAAGGACAAAGTGAAAGATAGTTAAAAGACAGACTGTGTATACCAAATCCCTTGTAAGAGCTGTAACCACACGTATATCGGTGAAACAGGGAGAACATTTGGAGCAAGACTAGAAGAAGACAAGAAGGAGTTTGAAAACATCACAACAAGACAATTTACCAGGGAACAGAAGAAAGTGTCAGCGGTGATAGAGCATACATCTTCAATAACAGACCATGCAAACAGGAGCAATTGCATCATAGACTGAGAGGGGGCAAAAGTGATTGACAGAGAGTGTAACAGAAACACAAGATGGATCAAAGAGGCCACATGAGACGAGGTGGGTATAGACTGAGTCACATATGGGACGGCCTGCTTACCAAGACAACTGGCGAGCAGAGGAAGGAAGAACTAGCCGTCCCAGAATTTCTGATGAAGGCTGCTGATGGCAGTCGAAAAGTTGAGTAAGTGATCAAAATAGTTGTGGTTGAAGAAAATCGTAATTCACATTGTAATCATGTTCAATCAGTCTTTCAGTGATTGGGTATTATATTTCACACACATATTTCACGAAATGATTTCGTTATTTTTCCGGTTAACTATATCTTAACCAATAACACCTGCTAACTGCTGCTAACCAAGAAGAGGTCGAATTACCTTCTGCTGTGCTCCTCGCCATACTCGACAACATATGCCTTGACTCCGACAGGCTCTGGAGAGGAACACACGACCCGTTTTCACTTAACATTTCATAATCAACCTCTTTTGGTTACCTGTTACAATATATCAGAATATGAGAATACAAAAAGAATCGCTGTAGTGAAGTATGTTGCCAAATATATATTAGCTACTGGTGATTGGTCTTGTTTAAACGGATTTAATAGTAGCATTGTTTATTCAAATTAAACATATTTAAACGCCAACGGATAAATACAGCTTTTTAGACAGTCATTTTCTCTCATTCCACGGTGCAAGCTACGCCGTTGGCATTCTTTACTATGCGCATTGTTTCACCCACAATCTTGCTTCTCCTTTGTCTTTTTGAACAATCATTTCCTTCTGCAACCTTACATTAACAAAATGCAAAAGCGTAA
Source organism: Lamellibrachia satsuma (assembly GCA_033239005.1). Lineage (NCBI taxonomy): Eukaryota > Metazoa > Annelida > Polychaeta > Sabellida > Siboglinidae > Lamellibrachia > Lamellibrachia satsuma. Next base: position 3,647,639 of record BSQZ01000009.1, read on the forward strand.
AGATTTGTATTTTTAAATGTCACTCGGTGCATGGCTTAAGCGCGTTGTTGCGGACTTTCTTTATCCCCGAACTAAGACGATTACATCTTTTCGATAGCACCTTCGTTCAACAAGACGTTATGAGACAGTTCTTCTTCTTCTCGTGCGAGTCGATCGGTAGACAGGACCAATTGCTCGACCACCTCGTTCGCTTGACTTGTCCCACTTGGACTACTTCTGATGGGCCATGTTAAAACTGCTATGTACCCATAAAGCGCTAAATAGATTGCCAATATACAATCCTTCAGTCAAATTCACGTTTTATGGGTATGTTTTGTGTGATTAGCGCACGCAACATGTTTGGGGTATCGAATCACACTGATTTGGTAATTAAGGGCATATATTTTAACATATCTCATTTCCGAGGAACTTTATGTAACTTTAGTTAATATTAATGTTAATGTTAATGAATGTGACTCCCATCCACGGAAAACTATAAATATGTCAATCCGCTCAATGTGAAAACGGCATATTTTGGACAGATGTCGAAAATGCGCTTGGTGGTCAGTCATATCAATTCCGAAGGACGGTATACTTTCAATATATTGAGTGGATTCGGGGCATCACGCCCACATTCTTTGGAGGAGTTCAGGGTAAGGATCAAAGGTGCAACTCATTAAATTACTGAACAGTAACTGGAGAATGTTTTCGACGAGTTGAAAAATCTGATCGAACGATGAATCACGAAAGATGGCGGTTACGTTTAAAGGTGCACATTAGAACAGCTTAATGAATCATGCTTTCAATCGCCGTTTACAATATACTTCCATCATGTGTACATCCACAGTTATTGAAGTTTACAGTTGCACAAACAACTGTGTAAGCGCCCAGTATAATAAGTTGCATTAGCATCAAGTGTCACCTGCTCTAATGCTATCGGCTGGATCCGCTTGAGTCTCTCAGCGCTGACGGGCATGTCCTCCTTGTAGAGGAGCTGAACGATGGCGTCCTTGAACTTGTTGACGGAGTGCGCCAGATGTACGGCGTGCTTGTCCATGGCGCTTAATTGGAACAAGTGCTTCTGTTCCGCCTTGCGCACTATCACTTCGCCCCTGCAAAGGAGGCGACAGACGGAATGGTAAAGGTAAAGGTAAGTTCTTATATAGCGCGGTATCCAGTCCGTAGGACCGCTCAAAGCGCTTTACACTTCACCCCCTGGCAGACCTGTTAATTCCATGGCCATCTCAACTTCTCTGGGAAGTATTCAGCCACGCTGCAATTGCTGCGCGAAGACTATTCGTTCAAATACCCACCACTGTCTGTATTGCCAGGTACTCATTTACACAGCTGAGCGAAATGTGGCAACGTGGGGTGATCAAACTTGCCAAAGGTTCAAAGCGACCGCAGTGGAATTTGAAACCGGGTTCTCTCGATTGAGAGTGCGGCCTTCTAACCGGTATGCATTCGCGCCCCTCTATGGTAAGGTAAGTTCTTATATACCGCTCAAAGCGATTCACACTTCATTCCCCGGTAGACCTATTAATCAAAACATCAACTCGACTTCTCTACGAAGCATTCAGATACGCTGATCATCGACTATTCGTTCACATCATACTGTCTATAGTCAGGTACTCACATATACAGCTGAGTGAACTGGGAACTGGGACAATGTGGAGTGAACGAAATTGCACAAGCTTCGAAACGGTTACAAGAGGAGTCGAACCCGGGTTCTCTCGGGCGAGAGTCCGACGTTCTAACCGCTACGCCACCGAGCCCCACACGTGCCGAGGTGCTAAGTGGATCTTTGGATTCTTACTTCTGTCTCTCCCGCCGTATCGACTTCTGCAGACGAACCAGCTGCTTGTCGTAGTCACGCTTCAGACGCGTCATGAAATCCTTGATGTGCTTCAGATACGTCTCGTTTCGCTGTTTCTTCAGCTGATGCACAGAACAACACGACACAGTAGAGTAACCGGCTCTTGTGGACGGGAACCAACACAGTGGGAAATCTCCTTGAACATATGCGACTTGCACAAGTATATGAATGTTGCCATCTTACCCCAGTGCCATCTTACCCCACTGCCATCTTACCCCACTGCCATCTTACCCCACTGCCATCTTACCCCACTGCCATCTTACCCCACTGCCATCTTACCCCACTTGCTCCACCCAACCCAAATGTTTCTACATGTTGCACGTACAGAAGTGCCAAGTTACAAGAAAAGGAGGCTGTAGAATCTCCTGCTGGAGATGACATTTAGGAAGGTTGGTATTACGGGAGAAATATTGGAACTATTAAAGTATCAAGTTTGCCATTTTATGCCTGATTATTAATAACCTGTCATAGCAAATGTGGAATTGTTTCATAAAGGATGAGCTTGTTTGAAAAGAAGGAGAAGCGGGAGTTTTTACAAAATTAACAAAAGAATATCTCCTTCCCAAAGCAGGAGATGTGGCATCTCCGCACGAGGGAGGTTATGCTGAACTGTGCGTGCCTTTGACTTCCCCTCACTGCCTGAGATGAGGACGGTCGTGTGAAGCGCCTCGATGTCGGCCTTCAATTGGATTATCTTGCTCTGCTGGAAGTCGAGCAGCTCCGTCTTGATGTCGAGCAGTTCCTTCAGTTGCACCACGTCGCCCTCTAACACGGCCATCTACGAACCGAACGACGACACGTGGCAACTGCTGGGAATGTAAGTTCGCTATGGCATTCGCAACATTATAAGTGGAATGATACATCGAACTATCGATACATCGCAATAGTCGATGTGACGATGCAATACTATCGATTGTAAAGTTAATTATCGATAGGTATTGTCGATAGTACACTGAAATATCGATAATAACTATAGTTGGCAAAATATTCAACATGGCTAATTGTATCACTGTAATAATATAAATAAACATGTTTTACAATGATATTAGATGATTTTATTTATTTATCTATCGATCTAGCATCAACAAACGTCGATTAGAGCAACGTCATTAACGGATTCAACGGATACTATCGCGATAGTTATATAACTATCGCAATAGCATCGCGATAGTTATACAACTATCGCAATAGTATCACAATAGTAAATTTTCTCCGATAGTCACCCCTACATATCATGTTGAGATATATCCATAATGCAGACATAGCATGTCAGGGTGCATTCACAATGGAGACAAAACGTGTCGATATATATTCTTAATACAAAAGCATGTTGAGGTATGTTCATAATGCAGATATAACATATTGAGATTCACCGATAATATAATGCACATATGCTATTCTGAGATATGTTATTTACATCCATTGGAAAGGACGACTATTACATGAAATTAACTTTCAGCTGGGCAAATCTGTTTTGTGTAGAATGTGCCTAATGTGGAGGAATATGCGCGTGACTGGCTACGGTGCGACACCACGCTTACGAGTCTTAGAAGTCCCTGAATAACAACACAACCAATTTTAGACAATTGTACGCAATAAAACAATAACTCTTCCCCTGATTTAAAATAAGATTATATTTCATCAGTGTTCATCGGCTTGGTTTACAAACATTGATGTCTTTCAAATCGTCGATGATCAAGTCCGTGACGCAGGGAGACGCAGGAGGGGGGTCTCGACCCGTCATGTTCGTTGCGGCTGTAGAAGAAACATCCGCAGCTGTTGAACAAACATATGTGGCTATAGAACAAACATATGCAGCTGTAGAACAAACAACTATGGGTATAAAACAAACATCTACGGTTGTAGAACAAACAATTGTGGATGTTGAACAAACATATGTCGCTGTAGAACAAACATATGTGGCTTTAAAACAAACATATGCGACTGTTGAATAAACTATTGAAATTGTACTAGTTCGCGACACATAATTTGTTATGTGCAAATTTATAATAAATTTTTATTGTTGAATTCGTAACATATCTTGAACCTTCAGTATGTTTAATTGCTTAAAAATTGGGTCTGTGTGCGCACTATATTTACTTAGGTTAACATTTCTTAATGATCTCTTTTGTAGCTTGAAAATCCTGTACCATTTAAAGCCCCAAACCACGATGCCGTAATTTATGTATGGTTGAATTAAAGTGTTATAGAGGGTTAATTTTATGTGTTGGTAATTTTTTTTTATTTATTAAGAATTCCAATTGTTTTAGAACATTTATTGGCAATGTTTTTCTATATGTGTTTTTCCAGTTTTTTCAATAACTATGGCATATATATATATATATATATATATATATATATATATATATATATATATATATATATATATATATATATATATATTAAGCACAGGGACATTTAAAGCTTTGCTGATAAATTTATACAATATGTATTTTGATTTGCTTACATTAAGAGATAACTTATTTATTTTTAACCATTCACTTATTTTGACTAATTCATTATTTATTAGGATATCTACTTTCACTTCCTTAATGGAAGTCTTAAATAACTGAAAGGTACTAAAGAACGTGGTGTCATCGGCGTACATAATAAAATAAAATTGTGTAGTTGTTTGTGGAATGTAAATTAAAAAGAGACCCAAGGAGTAATTGAACAGTTCTGGCAGAGGTATATTTCGGCTCTAGCTAATTACCAAGAAACGTCCAACAAAGAGTTCACGGTTTGATCTCAAGATAAAAGTTTGCTTCTTGAATGTTTTACCCACATCCAAAGATTGAGAGGTTTTCAGTTTCATCTTAGGTATTGGCGCATAAAAGTATTTTTGTCCATAGGTGTCCAACCTCTCACGAACAAATTCCATGACAGCTTCCTCCCCTTTTGCATGTGCTCCCAACAAGTCAGCTGAAATATCACTTGTCGCATTTCTTCCAGAAGTCAGATTACAGAGTTTATCATCTGCTTGAAATGTGTTGATCTAGTTTATGATGCAACATGTCTTTTCCCAGCATCCTTTGGTCTGTGGTTTGTAGCTGCATTCGATTGTCCAGATATCTCCCTGCACAAACGCAAGTATTCACCTCGGTCAGCCCTAAGTACCATCCATTTAAGAACTGCTGCATAATCCATTGTGATTTCCACAATTCCACCACGTATCCCGATTTGCAGTCACTTTAATGGTTTGATCATGTGAATGCGGCCAAATTAATTTCCTATCGATCTTTGCACTGCAAATTCACCATTGATAAGGAATGTGTAAGCATATGGATGACTTTCCGACAGTGTTATCATTTGTAGGACATATGCAGGCAGGTATCTGGCATAATTTATGTCATATGCTGCAAATCATGGCATCATCTCTAGCAAACACTGAATGTGCAAGTTCCAACCAGCCTCTCTGGTGGACCGAATAAATTGCAACAGAAGATCCACAATATCAATGTACGATGACCAGAATTTTCCGTTTGGTCCAAGTGATGAGCAAAACTCTGTGAAACGCTGATTTGTCACTGTGAAGATTTCAGATGCCAACAGTACGTGCGTTCTTTCTGGACATGGATTCTGTCTTACCCGATCAATGGCCCTCGCCAGAGAGACTATGTCTAGAGGTGGTTCTTGTTCTTCCACTGCAGAAAGATGGCCCAACGAAGTAGACCAATGCCTTCTGCAACCAACTTGTGTGCCCTGACACCTCTGTTGTAATGATAACCATCAAGTGTAGCATCAACGGAACCTGTTGCTAAGATATCTGACTCGATCGAGCCTGCGCTACCAAAGCGAAGCCCAATGATTGCCATGAAATTTATGATAATATGGAACGCACCCAAGCGCAACACAATTCTCTCAAGCCTGTCATGCAAAGGGGAATTGTATATAGCCTGGTCACAAACCACAACAACTGAAGGTCTTGGTTGATCTACATTGCGCCCACTAATCGTATCAACTGTGTCCACATACATCTTCATCAACGTGTAGACATAATTCAGATCAGTTGGCGGTGTGTCGATGACTGGCAAGTTGCCAACCTTGTGTGGCAGAAGAATGGGTTCCTTCTTCCTCGGCGATACAGATTGGTGTTATACCGTAAGGTGCTGCCACCTATTGACTATGTCAAGTAAAGAACCGTTGCATCGGTGTCGCTATAATGCTATGTCATGTAACACTGTTTTGCTGATTATTAAAAGTGTGCTGCCCTCCCAGTTTGTGACTTCAAAAATGTCTTCAAAATGTAGTAACGGCCACTAAGATACTACAATTGGCGACAAGGATACGGCAGTTGTTACACGAATCATGGCTACACACATCGGACATATAGGCGAGTTTAACGAAACCGCAGGCGCAGAAGACTTCGAAAGTTATGTCGAACGAATGGATCAATGCCAATGCCATGGCATGGGCGGAGTTAAATTCTTCGCTTTCGGGGAAGAAAGGAAGGCTGACACGCTGATGTCAATGGTAGGAGCAAATGCATATAGACTGTTAAAAGAATGTGGTTTAATAACTCTACAGACAAGAAGGTTAAGAGGAGATTAGATTGAAGTTTTTAAGATATTGAATGGGTATGAAAATATTGATAGAAATATGTTTTTCTCACTCAAGAAGGATAGCGGAACTAGAGGACATGAGGTAACATTAGTAAAGGATCAATGTAGATTGGACATCAGGAAGCACTCGTTCTCACAGAGGACAATAAATGAATGGAACAAATTGTCTACAGATTGTGTAACTGCTAGCAGCGTGAATATGTTTAAAAACAAGGTTGACACATATCTCAGGAGGGCGGGTTATAAGTAGCTGAACATTGTTGGACTCTCGATAAGCCAATGGCTTCCTTGTCCACTTGCCATCTGGGCCTTTGGCTTGGATGGCAAATCTTGTTAAATCTTGTTAAAAGACATTCTTACACCAGAAAAACCAAAGGATAAGACATACGCCGAATTCAGAGAAGCGTCGTTAAACCGTTATTCGCCCAAGCTATAATCGCAGAAAGATAATCGCAGAACGAATTTAAGTTCTACAAAAGGGGTCAGAAAGAGGGAGAATCTGTGCCGTGGCTGACTACGTGATTACGCTGAAAAGGTTACGTGCAACCTGCGATTTTGGCGAGTTTCTAAAACAAGCGTTAAGATATAGGCTTGTATGTGGTCTCAGAGATGAGAGTATTCAGCGCAGGTTGCTCACCATGAAAACACTAACGTTTATAGTTGACAGTGAAACAGCCGTTGCCATGGAGATGGCCTGTCAAAGTGAATTGGGATTTCGCGCCCCTCCCACTACAGCCACGCCCATCACCGGTAATTCAGTGCACAGGGTCACTTCTGCGTCGAAGCTTTGTGGAAGGAAGAGATTTGGCGAGATGAAGAGAATCCTTCAAGAAAGGCGAATGTTATTGTTGTGGTACTGACCACGAAGCACAAAGTTGTCCTTACAAGAAGAGTGTGTGTTACAAATGCAACAAAGTGGGGCATTTGACAAGAAAATATCATGGCGGGCAGAAGAACCAACCACATCAGTGAAAACAACCGGTGACATTTGTAAGCGCAGAACAGAAAATAGGGGTTTACACAGTGTACACCTGTAATGCTGGTGGAGCGAAACCCATATACGTCACTGTGGAATTTTGTGGAAAACGTGGTAATGCAACTGGATACAGGATCAGCAAAGTCGCTTATCCCAGAGTCGCTATACCAGGAACATTTGGTTCATCCAACAGTAAACAAAAGTGACGTCATGCTGTGTACCTACAACCACGAACCTATCCCTCACATTGGGGTTGTCACATTGGATGTGAAATATGACGATCAGACAGCTCAGTTGTCAGCGTTTGTTGTCAAGGGCGACAGAGCACCTCTACTTGGAAGACACTGGCTTAAAGTACTGAAGCTGAACTGGACCAATATCTTCGCTGTTACAGGAAGTGAGGGTAATTCCGTGAAGGCAGTGTTGGAGAAACACAAAGAAGTATTCCAGGAAGGAACGGGTACAATCCAAGGCTACAAGGCGCACATCCACATGAAGGAGAAGGCACAAGCGAAATTCCACAAAGCAAGGCTGGTGCCATATGCAATGCGAGAGAAGGTGGAGGCGGAGCTTACCAGATTACAACAGGAAAACATCATTAGAAAGGTAGAACACAGCGATTGGTCTGCTCCTATAGTGGTCGTGCCGAAAACGAACAAAACGGTGAGAATCTGTGGAGACTTCAAAGTAACCATCAATCCGAATGTTGAACGGGAACATTACCCGTTACCCAAAGTGGAAGATCTCTTTACATCACTAGCCGGTGGTAACGTGTTCAGTAAATTTGATCTGTCGCACGCATACCAGCAGTTGGAGCTGGATGCCGAGTCACAACACTATGTGACCGTGACACCCACAAGGGAATTTATCGCTACCTACGTATGCAGTGCTGCAAGTATCTTCCAGTCGGTTATGGATCAGATCCTGCAGGGTATGGGTCGTGTCATCAGGGTATGGATCATGTCATCTTGATCTAGATGACGGCTGAGTCTGAACAGGAACATCTCAGTGTTCTGGGTGAAGTACTCACACGCCTGGAACAGTGTGGAGTTCGCGTGAATCTGGCAAAGTGCTCGTTTGCTCAGAAATCCGTGGATTATCTGGGTCATCGATTGGATGCGGAGGATATTCATCCGACATCTGAGAAGCTGAAAGCGATCACAGAGGCTCAGAAACCATGCGATGTCAAGCAGTTGCGTTCCTACTTGGGGTTGATCAACTACTGTGCTAAGTTTGTATCCCGGATGTCTACTGTGTTGCGTCCACTACACCTACTGCTGATGAAGTACCATAAGTGGAAGTGGTCTCCAAAATGTGACAATGCGATAGAACAGTGCAACAAGCTGTTGTTGTCACAGCAAGTGTTTGTTCACTACGACAGCCATAAGCCATTAAGGTTGGCTACAAATGCTTCATCGGTTGGAGTCGATGCGGTGTTGTCGCACATTATGGTGAACGGAGATGAAAAGCCGACCGCGTTTGCGTCAAGGACACTATCGACAAATGAGTGTAACTATGCGCAAATACAGAAGGAGGCGTTGTCGATCATCTATGGAAATAAGAAAGAAGAAGAGCGTTCATATTGATTACGGACCATAAGCCGTTGGTGACGATCCTAGGTCTCAAGACGGCTGTGCCAACATTAGCAGCACTACGGATGCAACGTTGGGCACTGATGTTACAAGCGTACACCTATGAGATCGAGTACCGGACGTCCGAGGATCACGGAAGCACCAATGCATTGTCGCGCTTGCCACCGCCTGGGGAGAGTCCCACAGAGGAGCCTGGAATCTTCCAAGTGTTGTTTGTTCACGATTTACCTGTCGATGCTTCGGAAATTGCAGAGAAAACACGCTGAGATCCAGTGTTATCGCGAATACTAGAGGATGTACTCACTGGGTGGCCACATCACGTGGATAAAGATCTACAAATGTATTTCACCAAAAGAGATGAGTTGTGAACAGAACAAGGATGTCTGCTGTGGGGGTCACGAGTGGTAATTCCATCTACTTATCATCAAGTGATATTAGAGGAACTGCATGCAGAACATAGTGGCATCAGCCAAACCAAAGCGTTTGCATCTGGTGGACTGGAATGGATGCTGATATTGAGAATATGGTGCAGAAATCCGCTGTATGTTAGTCAGTGAAGAATCAACTAGCAGTGGCACCACTGCACCCATGGCCATGGCCCACACGTATATGACAGAGAATCCACGTTAACTTATCAGAAAAGAACGGTGTGAACTACCTGATCGTTGTTGACAACCATTCGAAGCGGTTGGAAGTTGTACTAATGAGGTCTACTACAGCGAACAAAGCCATTGATGTTCTGAGGGGGTTGTTTGCTTCTCGTGGTCTTCCGGAGGAGGTTGTATCCTACAGTGGATCTCAGTTCACGGCGCATGAATTGAAGACATTCATGGAGATGAACGGAATCAAACACACGCGAGTTGCTCCGTATCACCCAGCATCAAGCGGTGCTGCAGAACGTTGTGTTCAGACGATGAAGCAGCGTCCTCGAAAACACGCTGCAGGAATCCACATTTTGAAAGAACATTGGCTTGCGAACTTCTTGTTGCGATATCGCTGCACGCCACACTCCGTAACTGGAGTGTCTCCGGCGGAACTATTCCTAAAACGATATCGCTGCACGCCACACTCCGTAACTGGAGTGTCTCCGGCGGAACTATTCCTAAAACGATATCGCTGCACGCCACACTCCGTAACTGGAGTGTCTCCGGCGGAACTATTCCTAAAACGATATCGCTGCACGCCACACTCCGTAATTGGAACGTCTCCGGCGGAACTATTCCTAAAACGATATCGCTGCACGCCACACTCCGTAACTGGAGTGTCTCCGGCGGAACTATTCTTAAAACGCAGATTGCGAAATAGGTTTAGTTTGCTGAAACCTCACATGTCTAAGGACATGGAGGAGAAACAGCAGAAACAGAAGTGGCAACATGTTCACAGTGGTGTCAAGCTGCGCGAACTGGTCAAAGGAGACACAGTTCATGTGCGTAACCATCGGGGTGGTCAAGAAAAGTCCCTGCGCAGCGTCGCTATATGCACGTAGACCGCTTGTGGGTAACTACTGAAAGTGATTCTTATCGGTCTGTATTTGAGAATACCGTGCACTTGTCAGTGTTCCATGTTTGTCAGGGAACAGCAAGGCAAGACTGTGGTTTCATCAACACCACAGTCTACTCCCGTGGTGATACGTCGACCAGGAAGGCGTACCAAGAAACGAAACATTCTGGATATGTGATGTCACTTGTACATGTAATCATGAAGGGAGATTGTACCTTACATTGTTTTGCCGATTATTAAAAGTGTGCTTCCCGCCCAGTTCGTGACTTTTATATTGAGGTCTTTAAAATGTAGTAACGGCCACCAAGATACTACACTCAGCAGAGCATTAAAACCACACCATCCACAGTATGTGTGTAGTCTTCATGTGGGCAAGACAAATCAACTGTAAGTCGAGACAAGAAAACCCGAAATCCAGCGAGATATCAAATATAGCAATTATGTGCAGTAACGTTTTCTAAGCTGTTGATTTTTTTCCATTTGAGGGTAGGGTTACATATATGACGATATCTTCATTAATATTGAATATATCTCGCCAATTATTTTTTTTAATGATAGTACATGGATATGGTAATATATTTATATCTGATATATATATATATATATATATATATATATATATATATATATATATATATATATATATATATATATATATATATATATATATATATATATATATATATATATATATATATATATATATATATACTATGGGTGTAAGTCGGGAAACAAACGAAAAGCACTAAGGATATATATTTTACTGAAAAAAGTTAGTAATTGTTGAACAAAATGACCGAACGAATCAGATTTATAACTGAAAGTGAAACATTTTGAAACAGTGCTGTTGTACATTCACTTATGAATTTGTAATATGATTCATGTTAAATTATTTTATCTATGGCATATTTTGTGATTTCAGCTATTTCTGAGAATGTTTGCCAACCACTCATGCTAAATGTCGTTTTGCTAATAGAACGGACACCTAAAATGTTTGTTAATTTTTTGAAATTATTTGTTTATAGTTCAATTTAAAAGAAAATATAAAGAAACCTATGGCGGCAGGGGGCGCAACGAAATCCTCAATTTCCAGAACAGCCCCAGAAATATATGCTTTCTCCAGATGGTAAAAAAATTAGATAAGGTGAGGATTTCTCATCTATACAGTAATCTCCAAAAACGAGAAACCCGCTTTAATAAACATTAGTGGAACTCTGTAATAACAACGAAACAAATGTACATGGATTTTATGTTCACACAAAAAACAAAGACTAATAAAATATGCATCGTTTTTTTTCACTTTTCGTTTCATCTTCATTTTAAGATTGACTTTTAAGCACATATTTATTATTTTTAAAGTTGACATTTCGGCACACATAGTTCAAAACATTGAACATAAAAAAACAGTGTGCCTTGATTTTCATAAAAATACAATGTTATACAATAACATCTAAAACGAATGTCTGAACTCGCAATTCGATCACTTTATCTTATAACGTGATAAAACTACAAATAAAATAAATAAATTCGAACAGTTATTTTAGTCTTGGGATGACTTACATTTCTCTAAGTCAGCACTTTCAGGCGGAGTGAACATATTTTCTTCTTCTCCGATTTCGTCTTCTTCATCGTCTTCCGTATCAAGTTCTTCCTCGTTGCTGTTGATAGAGCTTGTGTTTTGGTCGCTTGGAAGGTCCAGGGAGGTGGACTCGGGAACTTCAGTCACCAAGCTTTCTGACGCTACCTTAGTCGTGTAATCTACGACATCCAGCTCGACCGAGAACTGTGTCTCCTCGCTGACGGTCTTCATGGGAGCATCGCCGGCCAAGCCTGTGTCTTCTTCGTGTGGTACCGCCGGCTCTGAAGAAGCAAGAACGAGAATAATCAACACCAACATGTTAAGCCGGTCATGCAAGACAATAAGGTATATGTTGGCGTTTGTTTAATTCAGAACGGATGGTCGAAGCAAAGGACTGCGAATTTTCGTAAATTGGTGTTCTAGAACAACACATTCTCTTAGATCCAGACGAAAGTCATTGTTACTTAAATCGCGCAGTGGCTTGTCCGCGTTGCAACGGCTTCAGTTTAAGTTATGTTTTACCCATTCTATGTGTGTGTGTGTGTGTGTGTGTGTGTGCGTGCGTGCGTGCGTGCGTGCGTGCGTGCGTGCGTGCGTGCGTGCGCGTGTATGAGTGAGTGTGTGCACGTGTGCGTACACGTGTGGTATGTGTGCGTGTGTGTGTGTATGTATATGTATATACGTGTGTATGTATGTACGTACGTACGTACGTACGTACGTACGTACGTACGTATAACATCGTCCACTGGATAAACTAAGTATTTGGTTTTAAACGAGTTAATTATATTATAAACAGATATTGACCTGCCAAACATGTTTGTGGCAGGAATCACAAATGTCGCCTGCGGCGAGTGAAGTAGAACTGGGCTCGTATTTGCGGATGAATCACCTACCTGGCTTTTCCTCAATGACGGCTTCGTCGGCAGGAACGTGGACCACAAGTTCAGTATCTGGCTTTGGCGCGTAGCTCGATGCTCGCTTCGATCGGCGACTCTTCTTGGCGGGCGGCTGGGCGGTGCTGGACCGACTGGACCGACTGGACCGACTGGACCGACTGGACCCCGAGGCCTGAGGCTCATTGAAGCTGCTTCCGGTCGGCTTGCTGCTCTTGCTGCTTCTGCTGTTTCTGTGTCCCCGGCTACTCCCGGAAGACAAGGACTCGAATGTTGCTGGGGAGAAACGGACAGTTGACAAGTTGACTACGCAGGCTACAGCGATATCACAAAAAAACCAACAGCGACGATGGCAGCGACAAAAAGATAATCTACAGTGCAACGACAACTACACTCGACTACAATTGAAGCTGCTGCTACCGCTGCCGCCGATGTACTGCTGCTGTTGCTGCCGCCCCCGCCGCCGCCGCCGCCATCCCTCCCACCCTGCCCCACAACCCTTTACATGCATCCTGCCCCACAACTCCTACCATGGCCAACAACCACTCACTGCCCAAGTTCTGTCCAACAACCACTCACTGCCCAAGTTCTGTCCGACAACCCCTCCCATGCACCCTGTCCCACAACCCCTCACATGCACCCTGCCCCACAACCTCTCCCACCCTGTCCAACAGCCCCCCCATGCCCAAGTTCTGTCCGACAACCCTCTCACGTACTGCGCCTATTGGTGATGGTCGATGCTGTGAGGTTTTCGACATTCGTGGAACGTCGCTTATCCAAGGCTTTCTCCTCACGCAAGCGAAACCGCGCATTATCCACGTACGCCGCTTCCTATGACACAACCAGACACACAGCATCAAAGGCTTGTTGACTAGACTAGCAGCCAGAAATGTAAACTCGTTCGCTGTACAAGTGTTGTAGACCGCGATTGGATTATATATATATATATATATATATATATATATATATATATATATATATATATATTTATTTTTATTATAAATAAAATATATATATATATATATATATATATACACACATATCATGTATTAAAAGTATACAATTGATCAATCCAATACTTAATCATTGAACTTCTGTAATAAATAAAAATGTTTAAAAAATATATATTACTGGACCTTTCTAAACGGCATAAAAGATTAAATATTGATGAGTGAATGCGTTCATTAAGATATAATTTAAATAATAAAAAAATTACATAATTTGTAGCATATCATATAACTTGTGCTACAACGGGGAGACAAGTTGTGTAAAATTATAGAATTGTTGTTGTATAATGTAATGCATTTCATTAACGAAAGACTTGAGGTGTACGTTTCAGGACGAATTAAATAAAGTTGTTTTAATGGTACTGCAGCATTTGCGTGAGCGTAAATACATATTTTCTGCCTGGCAATATCATCATCGTCAGTAAGGTTATTGTTGATACTATTGCCAATGTATTTACATTTCTTATTGTGAGGTAGTATAATGTTATACATAAAAGTAATCGTAATCTTGCTCGATTACATTGTCAATGTAATCGTAATCGTAATTACAATCACAATTAAAAGTTTCTTTTGCATTATTTCTGTTGTCCAGGTCAACTACAATGCGAGCAGGCTTTTCTCTTCATGTTGTATCTAATATGTGTGTACAGTGACTGTGTTTTAATATTGTGCTTGATTTTGTTTTGAATAACATTGGTTACGATAATAACACGATATTTTTTTAGTTATTTCAATATGTCAATTATATTATTGAATGTAATCATGGTTGTAATCATGGTTACATTCACACCATCGCAGTTCCGCACTCACCAGTTGGTCGTTCAGTTTTGCCTCGGCTTCCGTCAGACTCTTGATGTGGTCCGCATCACACATGTGTTGCCGCCGCAGGGACTCTGCAGTCCGCTGGAGGGCGTCCATATTCTACAGAGCAGAAGTACAGTTTCTGGTCTTGTTGCTTAATCGACAAACCCAACTGCGTATCGCGCCGATGGGTTGGTCGGCTACTCGAATGGGTGTCAGGCACGGATCAGCAGTTCCGTGTTAGCAGGTCCCAGAAGGTGTGTGGCCAACGCAGCAATATAACAATGGACAACTTTGTACATCAGGATCAAATGTTGGTTCCTTCTCCTCGCCTCGATATTTAAGCAGCCTGGTTCTGAGAACATAATAATTATGTGTGACATGGCTCTGACAGTCTTAGCGCCTTTAACAAAGGCGACTGTGATTGCCAGAGCAACGTCACACGTATCAGGGGCGTAGCTGGGTATAAATTCATGTGGAATCACAAATCTAAGAGTTCTGCGTGTATGTTTTCATTTTAAGCAATCTGTAATAATTTGCAATCTGGTACATTTTGAAGTCAGAATGAAGCATGAAAAGAACGCCCCTCCGGCCATGCAGAAAAACATGATCCCTACTCGACACCCATCTCTGGTAAAAGAATGCCCCTCCGGTCATGCAGAAAAACATGATCCCCTACTAGACACCCATCTCTGGTAAAAGAATGCCCCTCCGGCCATGCAGAAAAACATGATCCCCTACTATACACCCATCTCTGGTAAAAGAATGCCCCTCCGGCCATGCAGAAAAACATGATCCCCTACTCGACACCCATCTCTGGTAAAAGAATGCCCCTCCGGCCATGCAGAAAAACATGATCCCCTACTCGACACCCATCTCTGGTAAAAGAATGCCCCTCCGGCCATGCAGAAAAACATGATCCCCTACTCGACACCCATCTCTGGTAAAAGAATGCCCCTCCGGCCATGCAGAAAAACATGATCCCCTACTCGACATCCATCTCTGGTAAAAGAATGCCCCTCCGGCCATGCAGAAAAACATGATCCCTACTCGACACCCATCTCTGGTAAAAGAATGCCCCTCCAGCCATGCAGAAAAACATGATCCCTTACTCGACACCCATCTCTGGTAAAAGAATGCCCATCCGGCCATGCAGAAAAACATGATCCCCTACTCGACACCCATCTCTGGTAAAAGAATGCCCCTCCGGCCATGCAGAAAAACATGATCCCCTACTCGACACCCATCTCTGGTAAAAGAATGCCCCTTCGGCCATGCAGAAAAACATGATCCCCTACTCGACACCCATCTCTGGTAAATGAATGCCCCTCCGGCCATGCAGAAAAACATGATCCCTACTCAACACCCATCTCTGGTAAAAGGAGGATGGGGACCTTCAGTATACCATATATGTATAACAATGACTTGATGATGATACGTTATATGCTCAGATGTCACCGTGGAATGGAGATACTTCTTGAGTCGTCGCATGACACTGAATGGCCGCTCATTTGTGGCAGTGGAGACAGACATTACCAGTAGTATCACGACTACTGTATATTAGGGCTCAAGTCAGGGTTGATTTCCTGTATCATGTCATTGAATGTGTTGGGTCTCTCTCTTGACCAACTCCCATATTGCTTTCCGTTGACGCATATCACCCGGCATGTCGGCTTTGAACACATCGTACAGCTGGACAATTCTCTTTGGTGTCAGATTCATCCGGTGTCGTGGTGTGAGGTACTAGGCCACGTAGCGATTCCGAGCTACTAATATACATGAAGCAAATGATCCACGAACGAGAGATACACTACTCTCGTGCAATACTGGGTAGGCATGTCAGTGGACACATTCTCACGGAAGGCGCCTCTGTCGACCAACATTTAGTGGCATGCTCGCCTCAATCTAAAATATTTCCGCTAGCTCTTACAGCACTGTCAAAGAATGCATTCTATACCTTTGGGTCTGCACTCTAATGCTGCAGCTGGGTGATTGTGGTGGTTGTCTCGTTGGCAGAGGTCTACACTGTTTAACATGTAGGAATGTGGTCAGAGGAAGCAAACTTTAGAGGACTTGATCAATGGTCACTATTGTTATGATATGATAAGGTCAACATTTTTGATGGACAACAAGTAGCATCTGGCTTTGCTGTTCCCGTCTTCCAAATATCCCAGGGCAGTGACTACAGCAGTGAATGCAGACTTGAGTGTATACAAAGCGTTCGCTCGACTGGACCATCTTGTCACACATTCGTGTTAGCTTGCGCATCCTCGTCTAACTCAAGCTCGGCCAGTAAGACACGCAACCTCTTCCTCTTAGCAGAGTATTTGAACGAGACAGCGATCAGTTGGAATGTGTCATCGTTCTTTTCATTGTTGGTTCTTTGCTGGCATACACATTAGCCACATTAACACGTTGTCCTTTCCTTTGCAGCGAGTGTACAGTGTGGATGGCACCGGGTATCAGGTGTCTGATTTGTGTTTGCACTCCACGATGGATGCCAGGCAGATTAGGGATGGTTTGATAAATTTCTGGAGGCGGGTTTTTTATTTTAATTTGCCATATTGATGTGGAAGCACGTGCGTACGTGTGTACGTGCATACGACTATCTACGCGCCTGCGTATGCTCTCAGAACTGGTTAGGCTATACGACTATCATATCGTTTGAGAGAGCATCACAACTGAGTTTTTAAAAGACATACTTATATTTCAATAGATTTTAAAAAAATTAACAAGGTTTGCCATCAAAGGCCCAGGTGGCAAGTGGACAAGGAAGACATTGGCTTATCAAGAGTCCAACAGTATTCATCTACGTGTAACCCGCCCTCCTGAGATATGTGTCAACCTTGTCTTTAAACATAGTCACGCTGCTAACAGTTACACAATCCGCAGAGAATTATTCCATTCATTTATTGTTCTCTGTGAGAACGAGTACTTCCTGATATCCAATCTACACTGATCCCTAACTAATTTTACCTCATGTCCTCTAGTTCTACTATCTTTCTTTGGTGAGAAAAACAAATTTCTAGAAATATTTGTATACCCATTCAATATCTTAAAAACTTCAATCTGATCTCCTCTTAACCTCCTTGTCTCTAGAGTTGTTAAACCACATTCTTTCAGACGTTCTTCACAAGTACGGTCTCTCAGTTCTGGAATAATTTTAGTTGCTCTCCTCTGTATGCGTTCAAGCGTATATATATATATATATATCCTTCTTTCGATATGGTATCCACGCTTGTATATAATATTCTAAATGAGTTCTAACTATTGCTTTATACATAGGTATAATTAGCTTTTTTCCTTGTATGTTATGTTTCTCCTAACCAACCCAACAATTTTATTACCCTTTGAAGCTGTAGTACCACACTGTTCTGAAATTTCCATATCAGCACTTATTGTTGTTCCCAACTTTCCTTTGACAGTAGTACCTAGAACAGTATCTTCCGTATTATAGTTTATATCCAAATTCTCGTATCCTGTATGTAGGCATTTACATTTTACATTTCCCAAAATTGTATAACATCTGCTATTTTTCAGACCATATAACTAATTGGTCTAGATCGTTTTGTAAATGTTGCTTATCACCATCAATGTTAACCTTTCTAAGCACTTTTGTGTCATCCGCAAATTTCAGAGCTTTGATTGTTATATTATTGTCGTCCAAGTCATTGATTTGATAATATATATATATATATATATATATATATATATATATATATATATATATATATATATATATATATATATATATATATATATATATATATATATATATATATATATATATATATATATACTAAGAATAATAAAGGTCCTAATACTGATCCTTGTGGTACCCCACTCAAAACTGATTTCCAGTTTGAAACCTCTCCATCTACTACAACACGCTGTCTTCTGTCAGTCAGCCATTTTTCTATCCAGTCAATTATACCATTCCCGATACCATGAGCTTTTAATTTATGTATTAATCTTTAATGTGGCACTTTGTTTAAAGCTTTCTGAAAATCTAAATAGATAATATCTACTGACGATCCCTCGTCTATCCACTTAGTGACTCATTGTAAAAACATAACTTATTTGTTAAGCATGACCTCGCTTTTAGGGATCCATGTTGAGAGAAAATTTAACAAAAAGTTATGCCTAACAAAGAAGTTCGGTTTTTTCCATTCAAAAGGAACCACTCCCTCTTTTAATGACAAGTTGAACACTATTGCAAGTGGTATACTAATTGGTTCTACTGTTTCCATTAGTTGTTTTGGAGGAATTCCATCCACTCCAGGTGATTTATTATACTTCATTGCCTTTATTTTCTGAGCTACCATTTCTGGAGTTACAATTAACTGCCCTAAATAGTCAGATTTAGCCTCCTGAAATTTAGCATCTAGAACTGGTAAAGAACTAACATCCTCTCTGGTAAGCACTGAACTGAAGTAACCATTTAGGTCATCCGCCATTAAATATTTCCAGCACTATCTTCTAGAGGTCCGACTTTGTCTCGTACGGTTTGTTTACTCCTGACATAATATATTATGCATACATGCTGTTATTTTTTATGTTACACGCTAATCTTCATCCTTTCTGGTACGCCTATAAACCTTCCACATAGTTTGTTTGAACACTATTTTTGTAATAGCTTCTGTTGACAACTGTTTCTTTCTTAGACCGTTTTCCTTGTCTTTTAAAGGGAACAAATGTATCGATGATACTCTCAATTGCGGTCTTATACCTCAGCATCTTATTACAATCTAGCTTTGCTAAGTGTTTTCTTATATCTTTATAGTTACCTTTGTGGAAGTTTCTCCAGTACGTTGTTTTATTTTTACTTTCTGATTTTACATTTGATGTCAAAATATATTTGATTACGATCAATGTTGTTACACAATGGTTCATGTATTTTTACATTGTCCACTAATTCTTTTTGTGATGATAAAACTATATCTAATACATTTTCTCCCCTGGTTGGTTCTAGCACGTGCTGAGTAAGGAAGCTCTCCTGAAATAAAAATAGAAATTGTTGTTCCTCACCCCCTGTAATCTCTAGAGATTTCGATTGTATGTGTCCATGGTTAAAATCTCCCATTATGATACATTCCCCTTTATTCGATTCCTTTATAGCATTTTGTATTTTTGTGTTATCCTCTTTCTTTATGTTTGGACTTTTTTAAACTAATCGAATAGTTTAAGCTGAATTTCCTGAAACTATCTTGTACCAAACAGCCTCAACGCAATCTGCTTCCCTTTCTAATTCTATTTCATAAGCCTGAATAGATTCTTTAACATATAAAATAACTCCCCCTCCCCTTCGTCCTATTCGGTCTCTCCTAAGCATTGCGTATCCTGTCAGTCCTAATTCAGCATCTGTTATGTATATTAGTTGTTTTGGAGGAATTCCATCCAGTATCTTCTACCATAATGTTTAATTCGCTTTTCTTATTTACTATGCTCCTTGCATTTAAACACACGCTTCAGAGATGTTTTCCGGACATTTTGTTAATGGTTTGTGTGTATTAGTGGCCTCTTGTCCTGGTTGAGGCACCTCTAAATCCCCCCGTGCTTCTAGTTTAAACAATGTTTACTACAAAAAATATTTGTTATGCTACCCATGCCACTATCTTCTGTGCCGTGTGTTCGTCCGCAAACACTGCTGCCCCCTTTCCACTTAGATGACGCCCATCCTTCATGTATATATCAGCCCTCCCAACAAAACTTCCCCACAAATCCACAAATCCAACTTCTTCTTCCCTATATCGTTTCTGGGCTAGCATGTTAATTGTCATCCCCCGGCAATTTCGATATCTCTGACCCCTCCTTCCTATTACTGGTAAAATCCCCGAGAGAATTACCTGCTCAACCCGTGTCTGCTTTAGTGTTCTGACTAACTGCCTGTATTTCCTAACTATGGCAGTTGTACCCTCCCTCCCTCTCTCAACTATCAACCTGTCACGTTTCCCTCCCTTTCTCCTGGCTAACTTTCGCTCCCGTCGCCTTCCCTCCTGACACCTTCCCTCCCGTCTCCCTCGTTACCATCGCCTTCACTCTAGTCTCCATCCGTTGAATTTGTGCAATGGTTACGCAGTGAACATGAATTTTATTAAATGAAAGTCGGGGGAGATTTGTATAAATAATGAACTTGAAATCATCATAGAAACGTCAAATGTAGTCGCCAGTAAGAACGTTCAACATCAGAACAAAGACTTATTAAGAAAAGAACAAGTTAATAACATATTGGATGAAGAAATTCATGCTATTCACATTCGAAAGTTTGCAGCAAGCAGACACACGAATCAGTAAACCATCACGCAGTAAGAGACAAAGGTCTTCGGTATTCAAGTTGACATATTTACCTCTTACACGCGATTGCGAATCGTACCTTTCTCTGGAAATTGATTTCATCTTGCTTTTTCTGCAGCAGTTGCTCTTTCTTGTCACATACGTTCGATATGATGCGGAACTGTTTCAGTGACATTCGCATATCTACGACAGTTAAACATAACGTCTTTCGTGAAACAATATCAAAATGCCACACGTGTTGCCAAGTCACTAACTGTTAAATCAAGTCAAGGCTCAGATCATTGACCTGCAAGTCAAGTAAAGCTGCAAATCTCTGAATTCCCAGTCAAGTCACAAGTCAGCTCCCACGACTCGAGTCCGACTCAAGTCAGCTCCTACGACTCGAGTCCGACTCTAGTCAGCTCCTACGACTCGAGTCCGACTCAAGTCAGCTCCTACAACTCGAGTCCGACTCAAGTCATCTCCTACGACTCAAGTAGGCTCCTATGACTCGAGTCGTAATAATTAAACCTTCCCCTAAATACGCATAAGGCATATGGAGTAAAGACTATATGGACAACATGCATGTATAAATATGTGTTTGCTCCTTACATATGTAGGCCAGATGTTATTACAGTTTTTGGAAATGCAAATGCCTACATACATCGTGACACATGACATGGGAACTTGGACATACAGTATAAAATTGGAAATACTGTTCTAAGGCTATCATAAAGGAAAAGGAATTAGTAACGATTAATGTTGTCATAAAGGTTTCATAGCAGTGTGGGATTGCAACTTCAACGCGTAGTCGTTGAAGTTGCGTTGATTAGGAGAAATTTAACATCTGCGGAAAAATAGCTAATTATCTGTATAAAGTAATGGTTATGCCTCATTTAGAATTATGTGTACAAATGTGGAGACCATGTCAGAAGAAGGGCATACTTACGCTAAAACGAGTACACAGGAGAAGCAACTAAGCTAATCAGAGAACCGAAAGGCCTTTGTTATGAAAACCGCTTAAACGAATGTGGTTCAACAACCGTAGAGACAAGGAGAGTAAGACAAGGAGAGTAAGACAAGGAGAGTAAGACAAGGAGAGTAAGACGAGGAGAGTAAGATGGGATCAAATATACGTCTTTTTAAGATATCGAACGGTTTTGAAAAGATTGATAGAAGCGGTTTATCGAGAGTCGTACACGTTTCACATGCATGTAGACATCTATATATATAATTGCCAGCTGGTTTAGCCTTGCGCTAATGGCACCGATGCCTCATTCGTGTGAATGCATGTAACACGTTTACTCACTCGCTTTGCCCATGTTTGTTCGGATGAGTTTGATGCCTTTGTCGAGAATGTTTTTCACTTCGACGCAGGCGGTTTCGAAGTTTCGATAGTCGGCCAAAAGCAGCGACTCTGTCGAGAATATATATATATATATATATATATATATATATATATATATATATATATATATATATATATATATATATATATATATATATATATATATATATGTGTGTAAGTATGTGTAAGCTTCTCTCAGCAACTGATTTCCAAGCACCTATGTGCATGACATAACTGGACAATGAACGCATCAAGTTATTACCCGTACGTTCAAATATCCATTACCAAGAGTATTTAAACCTAAATCCTGAACATCAGTAATTATGCATGTACAAAGTGCCCATAATTAAGACTAGTTTTCTAACTATGGTCGTTGGTTGAACTTTTCAATAAACATCTTCCAACTGCAATATATTTTGTGATCATCCGTGTGTAAGTACAAAGTCAAATATTACATTACCACGATCGTAATGTCATTTAGAACCTTCCATGACAATAATATTACAAGCATTGTTTCACATAATTTTGTGTAGAAGATATTACATATATTCTATAGATATGTCTGTAAAACCCTGTAGCAAATATTCTATGAAAATTATACAATATTTTCTTAATTCTACACAGTTGTGTCCGCAGAAATTCTACAGAATATTCTATAAAAAAATCTATACTTTTTGCTAAAGGCTTTTCTCTATATAGTGTAACATTACCTTCCAAGACCGGCTTTAAAGTCAACGTTATCTTATTGGCCGATTTTCCCCCGATGCTGCAACACATACTAAACACAGAAAAACGCAAACATTACTGAGTACGTCATGGAAGACGTTCGAGACAGGACAGTATTTGGTAAACAAGAATGACTGGAACCAGCTGCGAATTTCATTTTGCTTGAGCGTTATATGCAAGAGCCGATAACTTGCAATTATACATGTGCCCGAGTGTCATTATTTAAGACTAGTTTGTTTAAAAAAATCAAAATGATGTAACGTTACACCACAGCATTTTCGATCCTTGTTATAGTTGCACATTGCATAAAATGCTTAGATTTAGCTAGATTGACAACCAATGCTATTAACACGCACCAAATTGTTTGTCGAAAACGCAACAATTGACGTATTGTTCATCTATATGTTTATTCAGCTGAGCGGATAATGTTTCCAAATATATATAATCTTCGTGAGAAACTTTCTTGTATATAATTTGCACTGTTATTTTACTACAGCCACACGTCATGCTTTCACGATCTAGGCATACCTTCCTTAAAACAAAAATAGTTATATCAATATTTTATTGCGCTGCATAACATCTTTGAGTTTGCCGAGGCCGAGACGACAGCGTGGTCGGCTGCGCTCACCTCTGTGAATCGTCCTCACAGTAACCCGCTTCTCTCAGCAACTGATTTCCAAGCACCTTGATGCGCTTCGCCAGCAAGTTTGTGTAATCGATGGCTTGGCTGAAGCGAGACAGCAGACGTGCGTAGCGGCACGTACAGGTGCAACAACTCTCACGTTGGTGTGTTTCTAATGCTGTTGGCTAGGGTGACGATGATAATGTTGTTGGCTAGGGTGACGATGATAATGTTGTTGACTAGGGTGACGATGATAATGTTATTGACTAGGATGACGATGATACTGTTGTTGGCTAAGTTGACGATGATAATGTTGTTGGCTATAATGACGATGATAATGTTGTTGGCTAGGGTGACGATGATAATTTTGTTGGCTAAGGTGACGATGATAATGCCGTTGGCTAGGGTGACGATGATAATGTTGTTGGCTAGGGTGACGATGATAATGTTGATGGCTAAGGTGACGATGATAATGCTGTTGGTTATGGTGACGATGATAATGTTGTTGGCTAGGGTGACGATGATAATGTTGATGGCTTAGGTGACGATGATAATGCCGTTGGCTAGGGTGACGATGATAATGTTGTTGACTAGGGTGACGATGATAATGTTGTTGGCTAAGGTGACGATGATAATGTTGTTGACTATAGTGACGATGATGATGCCGTTGGCTAAAATTACGATGATAATGTTGTTGATTATAGTGACGATGATGATGCCGTTGGCTAAAATTACGATGATAATGTTGTTGGCTAGGGTGAATATTACAATGCCGTTGACTATAGGGACGATGATGATGCTGTTGGCTAAGTTGACGATGTCATGATAATGCTGTTGGCTAGGGTGACGATGATAATGTTGTAGGTTATGGTTACGATGATAATGTTGTTGGCTAGGGTGACGATGATAATGTTTTTGGCTAAGGTGACGATGATAATGTTGTTGGCTAGGGTGACGATGATAATGCTGTTGGTTATGGTGACGATGCTAATGTTGTTGGCTCGGGTGACGATGATAATGTTGTTGACTAGGGTGACGATGATAATGTTGTTGGCTATAGGGACGATGATGATGCTGTTGGCTAAGGTGACGATGCCATGATAATGTTGTTGGCTAGGGTGACGATGATAATATCGTTGGCTAGGGTGACGATGATAATGCTGTTGGCTAGGGTAACGATAATAATGCTGTAGGCTAGGGTGACGATGATGATGTTGTTGGCTAGGTTGACGATGATAATGATATTTAATGTTCACTGACGAATGCTCACCTGACTTCGTGACAAATCCTCGAATTCTGCATTCTTATTTTTTCAAAGCTTTTACTTGAAGGCAAACCATCGTTCTGGAGGAGATACAAGTCTTTGTTAATCCAGGAACAGAACGAGAGGCGGCAAGACTATAATTACCATAGTTGCATTAGGCTGTAGTCGATAGTCTTTTTTAATTGTGTTTCGACTCCCTGGTTTCTACACAAATATGCCCGCATAAAATGTGTCGTTGTACAGTAGAATGAATGCAAATGAATGAACTTATGGATCATTCATTTTTCAAACTAATAAACATGCGTAGAAGAGACACGGCATTTATCAGATACTGTAGATACAGAGCTAACGCGTCTTTTCATACAGAGTTAACCCGCCTTGTCATACAGAACTAACGCGTCTTGTCATACAGAACTAACGCGTCTTATCATACAGAGTTAGCGCGTCTTGTCATACAGAACTAACGCGTCTTGTCATACAGAAATAACGCGTCTTATCATACAGAGTTAGCGCGCCTTATCATACAGAGCTAACGCGTCTTTTCATACAGAGTTAGCGCGCCTTGTCATACAGAACTAAAGCGTCTTATCATACAGAGTTAGCGCGTCTTGTCATACAGAACTAACGCGTCTTGTCATACAGAACTAACGCGTCTTGTCATACAGAACTAACGCGTCTTATCATACAGAGTTAGCGCGCCTTATCATACAGAGCTAACGCGTCTTTTCATACAGAGTTAGCGCGCCTTGTCATACAGAACTAACGCGTCTTGTCATACAGAGTTAGCACGCGTTGTCATACAGAGCTAACGCGTCTTGTCATAGAGAGCTAACGCGTCTTTTCATACAGAGTTAACGCGCCTTGTCATACAGAACTAACGCGTCTTGTCATACAGAGCTAACGCGTCTTTTCATACAGAGTTAGCGCGCCTTGTCATCCAGAACTAACGCGTCTTATCATACAGCGCAAGCGTGTCTTGTCATACAGAGCTGGCGCGCCTTGTCATACAGAACTAACGCGTCTTGTCATACAGAGCTAACGCGTCTTGTCATACAGAGCTACCGCGTCTAGTCATACAGAGCTAACGCGTCATATCATAAAGAGCTAACGCGTCTTGTCATACAGAACTAACGCGTCTTGTCATACAGAACTAACGCGTCTTATCATACAGAGTTAGCGCGTCTTATCATACAGAGCTAACGCGTCTTTTCATACAGAGTTAGCGCGCCTTGTCATACAGAACTAACGCGTATTATCATACAGAGCTAACGCGTCTTGTCATACAGAGTTAGCGCGCCTTGTCATACAGAGCTAACGCGTCTTGTCATACAGAGCTAACACGTCTTTTCATACAGAGTTAGCGCGCCTTGTCATGCAGAACTAACGCGTCTTATCATACAGAGCTAGCGCGTCTTGTCATACAGAGCTAACGCGCCTTGTCATACAGAACTAACGCGTCTTGTCATACAGAGCTAACGCGTCTTGTCATACAGAGCTAACGCGTCTAGTCATACAGAGCTAATGCGTCTTGTCATACGGAGTTAGCGCACCTTCTCATACAGAACTAACGCGTCTGGTTATACAAAGCTAGCGTGTCTTGTCATACAGAGTTAGCGCGTCATATCATACAGAGCTAACGCGTCTTGTCATACAGAGTTAGCGCGCCTTGTCATACAGAACTAACGCGTCTTATCATACAGAGCTAACGCGTCTTGTCATACAGAGCTAACGCGTCTTGTCATACAGAGCTAACGCGTCTTGTCATACAGAGTTAGCGCGCCTTCTCATACAGAACCAGCGCGTCTTGCCACAGAGAGTTAGCGGTCTTGCCGCAGAGAGCTAGTGCGTCTTGTCATGGAAAAATAGTGCGTCTTGTTATCCCTTGGCAAAATAGTAGAGAATTATATAGAACATAGTAGAATTGTACTATAGAAAACTACAAAATACTACAGATTCCAGATAGAAATCGTTTGTCTACTTAAAAGTGTCTATATATTTGTAAAGAATGGTATAACATTATACAGAGCACAGCAGAATATTGTATAAAAACAATAGAAACTACAAATTATATAGCAAAAAGAGTATTCCATGAAAATTCTATACAATACTTTCTGAATTCTAAACAGTTGTGTCCGCTAAAATCCTATAGAATATTCTATAAAAAAAATATATTTCTATATCTAGGGCCTATGTTTTTTCTATCTTTTCTGCTAAGGGATATGCCAATACATACCCGGCAGCACCCGGCATGCTTTGGGTTTGATTTACGCGCAACTGATGCGGTAATGCAAAAACAAAGTTTGTTAATCGCAAGTAGTTACTACAAAACGCTTATCCGACCAATTTTACATTTAACACGCTGAAACTGGAAAACCGTTATAATTTGCACATTATAAATATCAGGTGTATTATTGTCGTGGCTACTGTCTGTAGTACGTTAATTGTCATGATCTTAATGCCGTGTTTTCAATATAGGATTTAGTCAAAGCGAACTGGCGTGCACCTTTTCTGGTGGATGAAGCACGTCGTGTGCCGTTATTAAGCGCTTTTTCAGTTATATGCATAATTTTTATGACACGTAAGCAAAGTCCCCGTTAAATGGATGATTCCAAAGGAAGCTGAATAAGTTTGCGCGAACAGAGTATTAAAGAGGCGTTGTATGAATCGAACGTTTTGCTTTGTTTTGCATCGTATTCGCCTCTGTACGCTAAACATTCGAGGAAACAACTCAAGGGAAAACGATCAGTTCTTATAGAGCGCTATAAACAGCCCTTGGCACCGTTCGCACCGTTTTACACTTCACCCCCTGGCAGACCTGTTCATTCCAACACCAACTCAACTTCTCTGGGAATCAGGCACCCACACTGCAATTACTGCACGAAAACTATTCATGTACATCCCCACCAGTCAATAGATAAGTAGGACTTTATAATGGATACAGCTGATTGAACCGGGATAACATGAAGTGAACGAAACTGCCCAAGCCAGAGGATTCGAACCCCGGTTCTGTCGATTGATAGTCCGGTGTTCTAACCACTGGTCCACTGTACCCTACCAATGTGCTACTGCGAACACCATATTACTGGGCTACTGCGTCCTACCACTGGGCTACTGTGTCCTACCACTGGGCTACTGTGTCCTACCACTGGGCTACTGTGTCCTACCACTGGGCTACTGCACTCTACCATTGTGCTACTGCGTCCTAACACTGTGCTACTGTGTTCTACCACTAGGCTACTGTGTTCTACCACTAGGCTACTGTGTTCTACCACTGGCCTACTGCGTCCTGCCACTACACTACTGCACCCTACAAACTCACCAGATGGACAGTGTCAAACCAATTGGTCACTTGCTGCAGTAGCGCATGTCTCTCGGCCAAACTATCCATTAAAATCTTTATTGAGTTGAAGATCTTATTCTGGTAGTCCAACTGCGGGCAATCACGTCAAACACATTGCCATAAATTATTATCGAAATGTTTAAAGGGAACGTACAACGACTGTCAACACTTAACTGATACGCGTCTAATTGGGGGTTCGTATAATGAAAATATCTAAGTGCACGTAAAAGAACAATATTAAATCCGGTGAAAGACGTTATGCTGTACTTCACCTTCAAATGTGACGATATATTGGCATGTCTTTTATTGAAGTTAAGCGATGTCTATGTATGTCGTAAACTAGCATATTTTAATTAATCGCTAAATCTTGTGTTTTCAAAAATATTCACATGTAAAAGAACACGACAGTAACACGTGTACTGTGTGGATATTATGTTTAACCAACCGACATGTTTTACATACTAATAATAACTAATCATTCTTATCTCACGAGCAAATATCAGCATCATCTTTCAAATCTATATATTTCTAAATGTATGGTCTACTACACCTGCTAATCAAATCCCACTAAAGACTAAGAACACTTTAGCATTCAAGCAGCCAACAAAGTAGTACACTTAATAGTCACAATAGGATGACGATATTTTATTGTTGACACTTTGGTAAACACATGTCTACATGTCGTTCGCTTGCCTGTCGGGCTTTCATCTTGACGTCATACCCTGGCGGCTGATTGCGCTGAAAGTCCCCGACATCGTCGAGCTGCCGCGAGAAAGAACGAGAGTGTAAGCATTAGGAAAACACACACTACGTTAGCCTTCGGAAATGTGCGGAAAAATAGCAGGAGCAGGTAGAGCATTGTTTATTAATGTTTATTAATATTTATTAATGCACACACGTGCCGAGGAGCGCGTGTCGGATTTTCTGGTTTGCACATATTTGCTGTCATCGTGTTTACCTGCCTTTTGCTACACTATCCATCCATTGAAACTTGCGCATTGGGAAGAAGGAACATGTTGTAATATATACCGTACAGATTAGCAAATGGAAAACGTTTCGTTTGCAAACTATATCATGGACTTTTCTCACAATTCTCTGACGATGCTGGAAACGCACTGGACACGTCAAGAACCGGAACATATGTTCTCATTAACACACCATGAGCTGTTATCTGCGATTGGGACTCACCTCTGATTCGGTAGTGTCTAAGTCTCCCGAGAATCCCATCCCCTCGAGAGTCTGCGGCGAGATCAACAAGGCAGCATAGGCTGCGTCAATTATAACATAACATAACATAACATAACATAACATAACATAACATAACATAACATAACATAACATAACACATTATAAGATAGCTAGCGCCAGTCGGACTAAGAAGAAAACTGTTCCCGCATTCTGTTGAAGCTAATGGTGACGTGATTATCTAGTCACTTACTTAACCAATCAGAATGGACGAATAGAGAAATCATATTATGTAATTTTATTTTGTTCGCAAGTATTTTGGCAGGTAGAACTAATAAATGTTCAGCTTCATTTTTACTGCGCTTGTATAATTATACAAACACTTACGCATACACATATTATAAACGCACAGATGTGTGTGCGTGTGCGAGTACATGTTTGTATTCGTGCTTGCGTGCGTGCGTGCGTGCGTGCGTGCGTGCGTGCGTGCGTGCATGTGAACATATATGTATATGTCTACGTGTGTACAGATATGGTCATCCAGTCAGTCATTTAGTCGTTTTGTCCTTCTTTCGTTCGTTCGTTCGTCCGTTCGTTCGTTCGTTCTTTCGTTCGTTCGTTCGTTCGTTCGTTCGTTCATTTGTCTTTTATTCGTCCTTTTTGTTTGTCGGTCGCTTAGTCGGCTTGGATGAGTCGTTCAGTCGGTTTGTCGGTTATTCATTCGATAAATCGATCGATCGTTCGATTGGACACGTCGTTCAGTCGGTCGGTTGCCGTTTACGTGTGACGTCACAGCCCCATATTGAATGAAAAACCCTGACCACCTACCAGCGTCACTCTGTTGAGGATGACTTCTAGGTCGGACATGACGTTCTCCTGCGCCCTTGCTGCCTTGCGTTCGTTCAGCTTGTTGATGACCTTCTCCGCGTCGTCATGACTGCTTGAGGTCGACCAGCCACTGCTGTCTGTGAACCGACCGTCGCTGTCAGTCTCGTCCAACTTCTTCTTCGGCCGTACCCGCAGGGACAGTCTCTTCATCTGCTTCATGCCGCGTTTGGTCTAAACGTGACGGAAACCATCGTATGAACAGTTCAACAGGTATTATGAAGATAAAGTAGTGAATAGTTAAATAGTAGTGAATAGTTCAATTCTTGGCTATTTCTCGTAAGAAAAAATAGTCACTTAAGTTATATGTGTTCATCTACCCAGTGTAAGTAGTATTATGTTGATCTACTCAGAGTAAGTAGTATTGTGTTGATCTACTCAGAGTAAGTAGTATTGTGTTCACCTACTCAGTGTAAGTTGTATTGTGTTCATCTACTCAGTGTAAGTTGTATTGTGTTGATCTACTCAGAGTAAGTAGTATTGTGTTCATCTACTCAGAGTAAGTAGTATTGTGTTCATCTATTCAATGTAAGTTGTATTGTGTTCATCTACTCAGTGTAAGTTGTATTGTGTTGATCTACTCAGAGTAAGTCGTATTGTGTTCATCTACTCAGAGTAAGTCGTATTGTGTTCATCTACTCAGTGTAAGTTGTATTGTGTTAATCTACTCAATGTAAGTTGTATTGTGTTGATCTACTCAGTGTAAGTAGTATTGTGTTCATCTACTCAGTGTAAGTTGTATTGTGTTGATCTACTCAGTGTAAGTTGTATTGTGTTGATCTACTCAGAGTAAGTAGTATTGTGTTCACCTACTCAGTTTAAGTTGTATTGTGTTCATCTACTCAGTGTAAGTTGTATTGTGTTGATCTACTCAGAGTAAGTAGTATTGTGTTCATCTACTCAGTGTAAGTAGTATTGTGTTCATCTACTCAGTGTAAGTTGTATTGTGTTAATCTACTCAATGTAAGTTGTATTGTGTTGGTCTACTCAGTGTAAGTTGTATTGTGTTCATCTACTCAGTGTAAGTAGTATTGTGTTCATCTACTCAGTGTAAGTTGTATTGTGTTCATCTACTCAGCGTAAGTTGTATTGTGTTCATCTACTCAATGTAAGTTGTATTGTGTTCATCTACTCAGCGTAAGTTGTATTGTGTTCATCTACTCAATGTAAGTTGTATTGTGTTCATCTACTCAGTGCAAGTTATATTGTGTTCATCTACTCAGTGTAAGTTAAATGAAAGTTCAGTTGAATGTAAATAGTTTAGATTGTTATTCTGTTTTTCAGTTCATATTCAATGCGTCAATAAATTATTGTCTGTTGACATGAACATGGACTTGGACATTATGATGTTGACATCTACTGTTGAATAAAAGTACACACTAATGTAGCTCAGTAGATAGTAGTTGTGTGTTTAATTAAACATTAATATAGGTATGTTATTAAGTTAAATTAATGAAAGGCCAAACAATATAACTATTATAGCCTACTTCGTTATTCCCCTTTACAACAAGTTGCAATCAGTGATTGTACTGTACTGTATAAAATATTAATGGATGTTAATTGTTCAGTGTGTTTTGTTGCCATACCACTTATACATAAATGCACATAAATAAAATCCAATGATTAGGCAAACACTACCCCCCCCATAACTGTAACATATATCGCTGTTAAAGAGTCCTCCGTCGTTTTGATTCCTCGACAGATACTTTGTTGAAGAATCAAAACGACGGAAGTCCACGTTCGTGTGTTAGACGTTATGTGTAACATACTCATATCTAACCAACCACATGGGTCAAATCAAAATGGACGTCCTTTATTTCGACTCTTCAACAGCGATCTATGTTACAGGTATGGGTGGGTGGGGGGGGGGGTGGATGGGTAGTGTTTGTCTAATCATTAAAATAAGAACACGGTTACGTCATTGCTTATAGTTTGAACGGTTGGGGGACCCGGACTAATGGAAAGTCCTGGGATTATTTTGAACAAGCGCAGTACTAAATTAGGCATTCTTCATGACAAATGTCTCTCAGTTCAGAAATCAGCTTAGTTGATGTTCTTTGTATTATATCGAGCTTATCTATGTCCGTCTTGCGAGTTGCGTCCACGCATTGGCCTCCATGCCTGTATGCAGTATTTTAATGAGGCATATATATATTGCCTTGTTCACATATACAATTAACTCTCTCCTGTTATATATGTGATATTTTTCATTGTTGATCTCAAATTGTATCGCCATTTCAATCTGAAGCCGTAATCACATATTGTTCTGAACCTTTCACGTCAACACTAATTGCTTCCTTTAAGCATGTTTTTTTTATTTTATGGGTATGCACAATATGCTATTCCATATTTGATTCTGCTTTATGTCCCCGTGGCCTATATGTAAGCATTTACATTTGCCAAAACTTAATAATACCTGCCTCTTAATAGACTATGTGGCAAATTTCTCTCAATCATCTCCTTATTTTCATCTACTTGGTGGTGATAAACGTGTCATTCATATCCTCGTTCTATTCACCCTCTTTTCTCCGGTAATTATCCGAGACCATATAGTCGCACACGCTCTCAGAATTTTGCCTTTCAACTCTGTTGAAATTGTTCAACTCCGTTATGTTTCCCTCCACCATTCTCGAGAGTGCATTCACTCTTGCTTGTATCCGACGACTTTCCTCTATCTCCAGAGGTTCATCCTCCAAAGTACACATAACCACCCGTTACTTGGTTTCCTTCCCTCCAACCTGATGTTCAACTCATCTCTCTGCTGTTCAACCCCACATCACTTCCGTCTTCGCAGGCTCATATTCAGTCCGTGCTTCTTGAACACCTCCTTCCAATCATCCAGCGCTTTTATAATTCATCTTTGTGCTCTGCTATTATAGTCATACAGATCGTCTTTCTGATGAGATCCTTCGTGTTGAACTTCCTGATGTAGGGGTTAGATCCTACATCATAATAGTAACCATTGTATCCCACTCAAAATTTCCTTCTGCTACTAGACCTAATCTTTGTCTGTTGCATGAGAGCTATGTTTTCTATCTAGTTGACTACATCATCCCGTATTCCAGTAACCCAAATAACTGTATGTGGCATTTTGTGATGTGATTTTATGTTGTAATAATACGAAATTAGCCCGCCGCCTAGTGAGAATAAGGGAATTCTTTAACTTGAACGGTGGGTCGGGAACCAACCAAACATTTAATAAGATTTAACAAGATTTACCATCCAAGCCAAAGGCCCAGGTGACAAGTGGACAAGGAAGACATTGGCTTATCGAGAGTACAACAATGTTCACTGACGTGTAACCCGTCCTGTGTGTCAACCTTGTCTTTAAACATATTCATGCTGCTAACAGGTACACAATCCGCAGACAATTGTTCCATTAATTTATTGTCCTCTGTGAGAACGAGTACTTCCTGATATCCAATCTACACTGATCACTTACTAATTTTACCTCATGTCCTCTAGTTCTATTATCTTTTTTGGGTGAGAAAATAACATTTCTAGAAATATTTTGATACCCATTCAATATCTTAAAAACTTCAATCTGATCTCCTCTTAACCTTCTTGTCTCTAGAGCAGTCAAACCACATTCTTTCAGACGTTCTTCACAATACGGTATCTCAGTTCTGGAATAATTTTAGTTGCTCTCCTCTGTATGGTTCAAGCGTGTATATATATATATATATATATATATATATATATATATATATATATATATATATATATATATATATATACATATATATATACATATATATATATATACATATATATATACATATATATATATATACATATATATATATATATATATATATATATATATATATATATATATATATATATATATATATATATATATATATATATATATATATATATATATATATATATATATATATATATATATATATATATATATATATATATATCCTTCTTTCGATATGGTATCCACGCTTGTATATAATATTCTAAATGAGGTCTAAGTCCTTTTCTTTTACAGTAGTACCTAAAACAGTATCTTCCATATTATAGTCTATATCCAAGTTCTCGTATCCTGTATGTAGGCGTTTACATTTCCAAAAATTTAATAACATCTACCATTTTCAGACCATATAACTAATTAGTCTAGATCGTTTTGTAAATGTTGCTTATCACCATCAGTGTTAACCTTTCTAAGCACTTTTGTGTCATCCGCAAATTTCAGAGCGTTGCTTGTTATATTGCCGTCCAAGTCATTGATATATATATATATATATATATATATATATATATATATATATATATATATATATATATATATATATATATATATATATATATATATATATATACTAAGAATAATAAAGGTCCTAATACTGATCCTTGTGGTACCCCACTCAAAACTGATTTCCAGTTTGAAACCTATCCATCTACTACAACACGCTGTCTTCTGTCAGTCAGCCATTGTTCTATCCAGTCAATTATACCATACACGATACCACGGGCTTTTAATTTAAGTATTAATCTTTAATGTGGCACTTTGTCAAAAGCTTTCTGAAAATCTAAATAGATAATATCTACTGGCGATCCCTCGTCTATCCACTTAGTGATTTATTCTAAAAACATAACTTATTTGTTAAATATGACCTCGCTTTTAGGGATCCATGTTGAGATGAATTTAACAAGTTATGCCTAATTTGTTAAGCATGACCTCGCTTTTAAGAATTAATTAACCTTTCTAACAATTTACAGATCACTGACGTTAAACTCACTAGTCTGTAATTCTCTGACTTATTTCTCGAACGTTTATTTTTAAATAATTGTATGATATGTTTGCTTCTTTCTATTCAAAAGTTGAACACTCTTCCAAGTGGTCTTGCGCAGATAACAGTATGGAACACCAAAGACGACGTTTAAATGGCACTGCTACTTCTACAACATAACTCAATAACGATAATTATTTAATAGCCAGATAGCACAACGTAGACAGGTTCCAAACTCCGAAGGATGGTGAAATTTATACCTGCCATAAATGACTAAAGTACCACACACGAACACCTCCTTCCACTATAGTTGTATATATACATACATGCATGCATGCATGCATACACACACACGCACGCACGTACACACACACACACACACACACACACGCATGCATGCATACATACACGCATGCACACATACACGCATGCACACGCACACGCATGCATACATACATACATACATACATACATACATACACACATACATACACGCATACATACATGCATATATATATATATATATATATATATATATATATATATATATATATATATATATATATATATATATATATATATATATATATATATATATATATATATATATATATATATATATATACTACAATACATTCTTGTACAATGCCAATGGCGTGTTAGTGGTCATTATGGTCCTGTTAATGTTCATTATGTATGTTTTTTTCAAGTTCACATTCGCAGGAATAGAATTACCTTTGGCTGTGGTTGTTGTAAACTCGTCCGTCGTTCCTGCAACATGCTAACACACGCCTGTCGTCAAATCAATCAAAAAAAACAGCGAGCGACGTTTGAGCGTGAATTTGTTTACGTCGCGACTTCCCACGTGCGTCCGCATTTGCGCCGGGCCGGTGTAAACAAACATCTCGTCTAATGCGGTAGGGTAGTCCAGCAGCGACAGAAAGTTTACGAATTCGCCTCAATCATAATTACTCTATAATATACTCATATTTGTATTTAGTGACAATATGCAATGCACATCTATATCTCGATTGGCATTGGCAAACTCATACTGGTGTATTAATACAACAATTTCCTAATTAATGAAACCATATCCCCCTACTTTAATGGATCTGCTCGGCCATTTATGGCTGTGTGCAATATGATTGGAGCGCTTTACTGTGACGTCAGCAATTTTAGTACGAAGGCGACGGGGTCGGCGGAATGACAGGAATACTTGTAATAAATGCGGTCGACCTACTTTTATATCAACTTTATCTGCATCATCTGCGCCGCCTTGCTCGTTAGTATATACTATTTATAATGTATGCAAACGTATCTTTCAAATTGCAAACATTAAGCATAGGTTAGCGTAATTACAAACTTATGTTTGGCACTACTTTTATCAGCGGTTTGATAATTGACGTATAGGTGTGCGGTGGTTATGTTAATGGTGGATGCTCTTTAGTTCTGATTTTATGTGTGAATTGTAATTATCTAATTTAATGCGTATTTATTTCAGAATTTGTAACGAATGGATACGTTGGGTATTGGTACGATGTACAGTTGAAACAGGAGTTGTTTAATAATCATCTTCTGACCTATTAAGGTGAGTTAAATAGTATGTTATAGATCCTGTCCGCAGGTGCTAAACGGAAAAACGCCGTCAGACAGACTCAGTTCGGTAGGCTGAGTAGGCAGGGTACTCGATACACATCCATTCAAATGGGCTTAGTTGTTGTGTCGGCAGTGTTCGTTGTTGAAGCCGTATGGAACACACACAACCGGGGATTATACGTCGTGCTGTATAATACCGGAGACGTAATGCAGACAACGTTTTAACGCCTACACGGTTTTACTACAAATACAATCGGTGGTCGAGACTTGGTCTCGGGGCAGAAGAAGCCAGTGGCAATGCAACAATCTGGTATTACATGAAGGCTTGTCGAACTTCTGCCGCTGGCTTGAGGTATGCAATGTACTAAACCTATTTATGACATGGCTGAACAGTATACTTATAGTTATAATAATTACTGCCACCATAATGAGCAAAATGGGAATATGGTTACCATTTGCACGTCACTTTGATTGGTGCAAACATGTCATAACAGACATTGGCATTGACCAACGTATTTCCCAGATGTGTAATTCCTAGTGTTTCCTGTAAACACAATAATCGGAACAGAACTACTGCTTATTACGTGCCAATGTTGTTCCAATTGGTAGGTTCATGATTCCTGTCAAGGAATTGATTACACAAGATTGTGATTGATTCGGTTAATTATTCATTCTGAATTTCATTCCCTGTCGTTCCATGACTTATATGTCCGACATTGACTATGGCATAATAATAAGTACAAGTCATGGTTTTGGGCCTATGGCCATATGAGAATTACTAAAACATAACTGTTTGCAGTTACTATTCAGAATTTTATGCTGGCCAGTGGTTTACTAGGAAAACCTTGGTGAACACACCACATCTTAATGGGCCGTACCATACTGTTAGATAACCCTAAGTCATAAGTGTCAAAGTCTAGCAAAATTTTTTTGCCAAATGAAAATATATACACCTATTCATATACGTGCCAATACGATATGGCCATGTTGTTTGCGTCCAAACTCAACTTATGTAACATATTTTGGCCCTTGTTTACTAAACTAGTGCTCTTTCTGAGAAAATACCCGGATTATATGGATTGTCAATGTCAGACCACAGGTGTCCACTTTAAATGTAATTTTTTATTATTTCACACATGGTTATCTGGGCCCAAGTTTTGGTGGTGATCCTAGCTTTTGTTAATGTGAGGGTCTAACCATAATTTCAGGTAAATGTTTACCTTCCTGAATGCACATGATTAAAATGGATGTTTCGACACCTTTTTGGGGGGCTATACACAACAAAAAAGTAATGAATTGTTTTGACAAAATGTTGATGTTGGACTCTTCCACAACTAAGAGATGAACATTGATGGAGAGAAGCTAGTGTGTCACGCAGAAATATTGACATTTGAATATTTCCAAAGGCAAATAAATTTACATGCAAGGCAAAAACAATCGTGATATTGATATAGGCCTTCTGTCACAATCAATGTAAACAACAACAACAACTGGAGGTATGTTCGATGGATCGGAGTGTTGGGTGGCGCCATCTGGGTATTGCAGAGTCCCATTGCGTATCAACGTAATGTCTATTAGGTACATTTTTGTCTTGTCCAAGAAAGTGTGTACATGCAGATTAATGTTGCTATGTTTGGCAGATTGATGGAGTGACCATTGACTTCTACCAACAAATCCACACACGGAGTGCACACTACCTGACCTGACTGCCAGATACTGAAATACATTTAGCATCATGCCAAAACGAAAGCGTGATGAGGATGGGTTGGACAGTGCTGAATCGTCCACTGAATCCGACGGCTTCCCCGATGCACGTTCTGGTATGTTCTGCTTATGTGTGTGGTCAGCTTGTTACTTGTGTTGTAATTATCCAAAAATGTCTCCTTATCCAATTCTGTTAGTCACATTTTAATGTCAAGCCAAGTATTAAGTATTTATATACCTACTTACTGTACATACATTATTTGTACTGGGTGTTTTTGGCTGTTTGCATACATATGTAGACATGTGCTGTGGCAAATTTAGGTGTGGTTTGGTTGTCCAATCCTTATGATTGACCCCCCCAATTCACAAACAAAGAGGCCTGTTTTCAAAATCCCTTGCTCGATCTTCCCACCGGGGACATAGAGAGGTTATTTATGATAAATTACAATACTTGCAAATGAGATTCCTATTTCCTTCAAATTTTGCAGCGACATTTCATTATGTATGGTACATGCATGATATTTGTAGGTGTACTAAACGTTAATCCACTGGTTTCATATAGGAACTGTGCCATACTAAAGACTCCCCCATACTACGCCAAACATTATGATGGTGCTATTACTGCATGTCTGAATCCAGTCGCTACATAACGAGTGATGCACATGCCATGCTAGATTCAATTTCATAGCACTAAGATCACCCAGAGACGCTTGTCGGTGGGAACACTTCACATGAGTTATGTGACGTGCATTGTGTCATTGATTTTGTGTGGACAGTGTGTGTGCCGTGGCAAGAGGTCCTACTGTGTGTTGGCCAGGTCCCACAGCTCATTACGCATGCGTCTCCTGTCTCCACCAGGTCACACATCAACAGTCTGACAACCTCATCAATGTCATGGCCCAGCTGCCTTAGGCAATGCCTCCTTATAATGGGCACCTGTCTGTAAGAATGAGGAATTTTGAGGGGAAAAAGTGGCAACTGGCTTTTATTATAAGTATCGACCTGAATATCTCTACATTATGGCTAAAACTATGCACGGAACTATCAATATATATATATTGCAGTAGTATGCACATGAAAATGTCATACTAAGTACTATCAGCTCAGTAAATTGAACTGTTGATAGTTATGTTATCATTTTATTGTTGATGTTGACCTTGATATTAACCATTGATAATTGCTAAAAAAAATACTGCTTGATTAGAGAGTTCTACTCTGTTGCAGATGGGGAAGGTGTCGAGAAGAAGCAGAAGAAGTCAGTCAAGTTCAAGGGTGTCACAGTGTTTTATTTCCCTCGCAAACAGGGATTTACCTGTATACCAAGCCAAGGAGGTTCAACATTAGGTGAGAGACCATTTACTAAATTATTGATTTATCAATAACAATGATGAATGCGTTGCATCATATTTAGGTGATCACTCACACTAATCAGTCATCAAGTGAGCGATTTATCACTTGCGCTAATTGCTAGAATGGCTTGTTTCCTACTGGAGGTGCACGTGGCTCCCTCTGTTGGCTAAATATACACGTTTGTCACATTCTATAAATTAGCATTGGCCCCTAGCAATTTTTTTATCGATTAGTTAGGCCTGTTGTGGATGGTGACAATATTAAGTACATCAACGTCCAGTTGTCGACATTTGCGAAATGGATGTTAGGTGAGTTATTGACAGTTAGTGGGTGTGATATGGTCCATGTGCATTTTGTGTAAGCAGGGGTGAGATTTAGCGGTCGCCAATGGTGCCCAAAACTGGCTTCGGGCTACTTCAGTTTTTGACTACAGTAGCCCGAATGGCTACTCGAAATATTTACGGAGCTGCAGTATTTTAGACACATCAAAAATAAACGGAATTGAAAACTTGTGTTGGTTGATGAATAGTAGAATATCTGCTTTCTACTGTCTTTTTATTGTGTATTGGTCTGTGACCTTGGGCCAATACGTGGGTGCGTGCTTTCTACTATAATAATATAAACCACCGATATGGCGCTACGTACTCTCAAACAATTTACGTACCGAAGTATTTCACCGCAGTGCACATGGTTTCTGTGATTGTTTGAAGTTAACGTTTTACGCAGTGAACATTTGATTTACCATAAAAAACACTAAGAATCCTTGATATATGGGGTATTTCGAAAAAATAAAGGTGTTACGTTTCATTAGTGGGTTCGTAGATCAATCCCTGATAGTTTGGCGCCCGAGGTGCAAGCCATCTAGAAGAAAATCGTGAACGTGTTTATTTATAAATACATATAA
The DNA here is from genome assembly GCA_033239005.1 of Lamellibrachia satsuma. NCBI lineage: Eukaryota > Metazoa > Annelida > Polychaeta > Sabellida > Siboglinidae > Lamellibrachia > Lamellibrachia satsuma. The sequence continues at coordinate 3,688,346 of BSQZ01000009.1, forward strand.
ACGTACATACATAAAATATACGCTATCTCAATTGTAATTAGATTTAATTATCTCCATGGTGCGCTGAGTGCTTCTTGTGAATTAATCGGGAGCCTAGTTAAAGTTTCTCTAGGCTAGGGTAAAATCAGGTCCCGTAAAAATCAGCAAAACAGTTCAGTTTACAGGACCTTATGTCCTGTGATGCTTGGAGACTTTTGGCGAACACTGTTGATGTACCATCCTATGAAAGAAAAACAACCTGTGTATAATTGTATACTGTATTTTATTCAGTATTATGTATCACATTCTACTGAACCTGCCATAAAAATAAATGTTTCAAAACTGTTTGTTTTTAATGTTTTTTATTTGTTGTTGATATTGTTCATACATTTTATCTTCAAAGTATTTACTTTCTATCATCAAAGTATTGAGTAGCAAGTGGGCTACCTAAGAAGCTTTGCAAGGTTGGTAGACCGACTCGCTACCTTTCATGACTTGCTAAATCTCACCCCTGTGTAAGCTCGTACATGTTAAGCTTCAGAAATGCCAGTCCAGGAGATTTATACGTAAATTGGAGGGTCTCGGAAAAAACGGGGATTTATACGTAAATCGGAGGGTCTCAGAAAGTCGGATTTATACGGAAATCTGGTAGTCTCGGAAAATCAGGGACTTGTATGTAAATCGGAGGGTCTAAGAGAACAAAATGTTACAAAAAGAATACTTTCCATGACAGTAACAGCCATGTTTTATTATCACCAATCACCAACAGTTCATATATGATACAAAAGCACATTATATATATATTCACAAATAACTCATCAGCTCTAGACATCTGACACAGAAGAATAACGCCCATATCGATCTCATATTAAGCATGCAGGGTGACTTTACCATGCATTACAGGCACGCGCCTATAATTTATGAAAACCCTCACACATATATCATAAATCCACCAGAAAAGAATAACGTCCATGTTGATCTCACAGAGCATGCACAACAGACACGAGCCTACACATTTACTGGTGATTCTTCACGGATACCCTCCATCACATAAGCCCATGTCGCAACTTTGACCGACTTGAGAAGATCCTCCTCTGGCACAAAGGAATAGCAAGGATCGTCTGTGTTTATTTTGCATGACAGCAGCACATGCAGGGTGTCATTGCCGAGCTGCGACCGAGAGTCGGTGTTCATCTTTCGATACATCGAGAACACACGCTCGCTGTCGGCATTGCTGTGGGCGATGATGTGGCTTTCTGCAACGTAGAGTGACTGGCCGAACTTGCGTGGCGAACAATGTCACTGTTGCCACCGTGCGCTACGTTTATGTGCGCATTGCACACTCTACAGTATGCAAACGTCAGTCCCTTGTCACTGTGGCATATAAACTGCAAGTCAGTCGTCCATTCCGGCTTGTATTTTGCAGCGTATTTCTTATTCTTCGCTGAACTAGCGCATGGCGAATCAGACCCGCACTTCACCATACTATTGTTTCCGTGCAACAGACATCGAATCAGACGCTTTATATAACACTTGGTGCACAGAACACGTGGGGGAAAACAACCAATCGAAAACGGTATAAGGTGGCAAGCCCAGACACGTTTGCCGAGACCGAGCGCAAGAAATTTTTTGTGATTACATTGCAAGCCCGAGCATGTTACAGAAAACGGCCAATCAGAACCGGTATTGACAACTTTCTGTTGACCCAGAAAAACATACTCGAGCCAGCCGGAAATAAATTGTTCAGTTAAGACGCTTTCTAAATTTAAATCAACATACTTCCATAACAATGGTTTCCCGTCACATTGTGTGGAGGTCACCAAAAAGTCTGTTAATGTGTATACGATTATGGTCAGAGAAATATTTTACAATATGTAGCTAGGGCAGTCCATCTCAAATCAACCAAAATAACAACACTTTGTTGCTAGCACAAATAGTTTTTTAGTTATTGGTATTTAAAGTTGAACAAGAAATCTTCATGATTTCTGAAAATTGGCAGAATCTGCCAAATTTGAAATGGTCATAACTCAGAAAATATTACAGCTACAGCCCTGTGGTTTGACATGTGTGATTATATTGATGTGTGGATTAATTGGTAAACATTTTGGTTGAATTAAAAAATATGAGTGCAATATGGCTTGGTTGATCTGAGACGGAATGAATCTGAGCTTTTATTGCTCCAGATACCTGGGGAAAAGTGCCTAAAAGCATGTGTTTTTCAACATTCCTAGACTATGAGTAAAGGGTTATGTGACTTGTAAGCCAGAAATCAATCCTTGACATTTTGCCAACTTCCGTACACTTCATGACTGGTCAGCTGCTTTATTCATTATTCGTTATCCTGGGCTTTCATCTGGTATATATGTACCATGGTCAGAATGAACTTGTAGTGTGATTGGGTGGTGTTATGTGGATGAGACAATCCTTTCATACAGGCAAATTGCCTGGTAAATGCCCCGGTTTAAATCCCGCGCTGCCTGTATGTGATTTATGTAACATTTATTTTGTTTAATACTTAGTTTAAGTGATATTAGTTTTTTATTAAGCTGATTGTTAAAAGAAACAAAGTGTAAAAAACACAATTTTTTGCCTGTTTGACATTCCACACTGTCTGTATGAGCCTTGTTCCACACTGTCTGTATGACTCTGAGCCTTGTTTCACACTGTCTGTATGAGCCTCATTCCACGCTGTCTGTGTGAGCCTTGTTCCATAATGTCTGTATGAGCCTTGTTCCATACTGTCTGTATGAGCCTTGTTCCATACTGTCTGTATGAGCCAATCAGGAGATCAATACATTGTGTGTGTTTACTGTGGTAGACTGATGCCCGGTCAACCTCCTGTACCAACTACTTATATCTGGGCCTCTCACACAGATCAATACTCCTACGCATTTCTACCACTCAGATGCAAAGCCATTAGAGGAAGCCTTGTCCGGCTTTGTGCGTTGGCTGACTGGCTGGCCAGAACGACTGTTTTATGAGACTCGTAGTGATTATGCATTAGCCACATTAATACTTCTTCAGTTGCCATCGAAAACATTTGGCAGTAATTATTTCCTGTGAAAACATTCTGGGGAGTGGGTCTACTTTGATGGGTCAATGAACCCAGCAGAAAGTAATGCCCCAGACAGAGGTGTGCACCAGGCTATCCTCTGGGGCAGGCTTCTATTTATGTGCACTAGATCAATGACATTTTTGGACGCAGTAATGCTTGTGTGTCTACAGGGCACGTGCCAAGCTGCAGCACTTGATGCTCAATAATTCTGACGGCTTTATTGCCAGATTAATGGGATGCAAAGAATGACTTGCAACCAAATAACCAGCCACAGATTGTGCTGTGTTTCTTGCATTATTCTGTGTCTGTCTAATTTGAGATGTAACGTTTATTGTGCAAAGTTTTGACCCCCAGTGTTTATCTTTGATTAGCTTCTGCAACTCTGGAGAGATGGTTGGCCGGATTTAGAAATATCCTGCTGTGTATATAGGGTAGAGTATCTCCTGGTTCTTGTTCCGTTAGCCACATGGTCACCTGACCTTAGGTAGTGTTAACAAGGCTAGCAAAGTTCCATTTTATGTTTGTTAGATCAAGACGGGTGGTGATACTTTCCCCTAATTAGTCGTTGAAACTATTGTAGGTAGAGGTAATTACATTTTGATAGGAGCCATGGTACGACCGGTGAATGTAAACAATAATAATAATATGTCGCAGGATAGTTAGATTTTTCAAAATATGCTACTTGATAATCATCTTTATGTCTTGAAATATTAGCCTTAATATTTAATTAACTGAATTGAGTATGTCATGATGTTGATGTGGAATTATAATTCGACATATATAAATTGTTTCAGCATAGGGGCAATCTCAAAACAACTATGTATGGCATTACACAAAATTGTTTTCAAAACTTTCATTGAGGGATTAGCAACTGTTTTATTTAGCATGCTACAATGACGTATGCAGTCAGTTGTGAATGATGATGGCGAATACAAAGTTGCACACAGGTAATTAAAGTTTCATGTAGGTGGAGGTCTGGGAATAAATGACAGTGGTTTTGCGTGGTGCCATACAGACCGGTACATAATTGTTTTGAGAGGGCCCCTTAATTAGTTTACCAGTATGGACTACTCAACGCTGCATTGTTATGGAACCAATATACAGGCTACACAAGACAAAATGGGTCCATGACTTATATATTGTAAAATAAGGTTTTAATCCGGTTACACAGTGGCAATGACATAATATCACGAATGGAACTGAAGGAGGGAAATGCCATCTACCGGTAGATTGATGACAAACCAAACCGTTCTTGTTTGAGAAATGTGGATATAGAAAACACTGCCATTTCAGATGGACTAATTGTGGTTAGAAATAGTGTAGGACATTCTGTGGTATTTGTGTCGTGAATGCTGAAAATTATTGTTGTATTGTTGTCAGATAATTAAAGTTTAAAAATAAAAAATTCATGGAAAAAATAGACAAATAATTATAATATAGTTGCATTTATTTAATATGTAACATATGGAAAAAAGGTTGCTGGTGGGACAGTAGTTTTGTCAATCCATATCTTCCATTAAAAATCTTAGACATTTAAAAAATGTAGTTCCTATAATTTTGAATTTGTTCTAGTATAATTGTCCTAACAATGGGGTTTGTTGCTTGCAGGAATGGACGAGCGACATGAGTGTGCAGAGGTGTTTAGTATCCGTGAGTATGCTCGCACCCAGCGTCAGCAGCACCAGGAGATTCTCCTGGAACAACACAGACAGGGCAAGATTATCCTGCCACCAGAGAAAATAGCCATGACGCAGAGTGGTGACAGTGACATGTCAGCCAGCGGCGATGGTGATGACGATGATGACGTGAGTGACCTTGACATCGCTGTTGATGACTACTACTTCCTGCAGCCGGTACCGACACGGCAGCGACGCATGATGTTACGGCAGGCTGGCATCAAGAAGATCGATAATGTTGAAAAAGATGAGTGTAAAGACATCCGGGTGTCGCGTGAAGTGTGTGGCTGTGACTGTCGGATCTACTGCGACCCAGCTACGTGTTTGTGCAGCCTGGCCGGAATCAAGTGCCAGGTCGACAGGATGTCCTTTCCCTGTGGCTGCACCAAGGAAGGATGCGGTAATACATCTGGCCGCGTTGAATTTAACCCAATGCGTGTACGCACACACTTCTTGCATACGCTCATGCGGTTGGACTTTGACGAGAAGAAGGAGAGGGAGGCGCCAGCGTGCCATGTCAACCGACAGGCGAAACACATACGCTTTGACAATGATGGCGCTGCCGGCGACGAGGTGGGGAAAGACGACTTGTCGCAATACAACAGCACGGAACTTGGGAGTTGTCGCGATTGTCAGAACACTGACGTCACTAAGGTGATGATGCACGAAACGCAGCTCAATGCAGCAGCCTGCATGATGGCGCCACAGTCTAGTGCAGCATACTCGGCCATGCTTGGCAACTCCCAGGGTGCATCTGGCATGAACCAGTCGTGTCTACAGCCATCGATGCTATGTGGCAATGGCATCTCCGGGGAAGGCACGGTTGATGACGATGGAAGCACGCCTGGTTACCAGTGTGGACCCGACGACGACGATGGTGATGAGAGCTCGTATTCAGAGAGCAGCGATGGCTCCAGTGGCGACGAATCAACAAATAACGAGTCTGGATGTACCGATTACCACAATCTCACGCCGACAACTTGCTTCGACCAACAGCAGAATTTTGATCTTGCCCCTCGTACCAACTACGACGCTGAAGTGGGAAACGACTACAAAGAATTGGGTGCGCCGATGACGCCAACTTCTTCTGCATCAGGATCCCCTGGCTACAAACTGGAGCCGATCTCGGAGATTCTCAATCCGCTGCGCTACGGTGCCTATGAGGGGGGCCAGTCTTGGGGCAATGATAGCTACTATGATGAAGCCCTGTCTGGAAGGGCAGCTCTGGCGGGATATGAGGACAGTGAGGCATGTAGCACTAACCTGGGGGCAGGGTTAAAGTGCTCCCTGGAAGGACAGGTTGGTACATCGCAAACATCTAACATGGCAGACGAATTTGCACAATCCAGCTTCGAGTCGGACATTTGCAGTTCAACGCAAAGAGGTGATGATGTCACACCACCATGCTATCATGAATTGACGCTGTCGACACATCAGCTGTCCAACTACATGTCATCATCATCAGCTTGTCTGACAGCAACGGAATGCACCGTGACGACGACTGCGTCGTCCGATGTTGAGAATTCACATAAGGTGCTTGGCTGTGTGACGGAAACATCGATGATGGAAGACATACCAACGTCATCGTCGCAAGACATGTTGTGCCAAGGCCCTGATTTATTGGTTGCAGACATTACATCTGGTGACATGGTCATCAGATCTGAAGCTAAGACAGATATCACCAATCAAGTGTCACAACATGACATGTCAGTTAGTGATGCTTGTGTCATGATACCAAATACAGAATCTGGTGACATGATGATGAAGGATGTTGCCAATGCAGTATCACCAAATGACACGTGTAGGGTGGGCATGAATGTCACATTTGAAGTAGAGAATGGTGTCACTGTTGAAGTGTCACAAAATGACGCGCGGATGAGTGATGCATGTGTGTCAATGAATGCAGAATCAACCAACGGAATGACACTGGCTGGACCATCTGATCTAGCATCAGTGTTTGAAGCAGCATCGACAAATGGCATGTCAGAGAGTGTAAAGTTGGTAGGCGTCACTGCTCTGAATGACGATGATGACAGAGCTGTGAGCAGCAGTGTTGGTGTCGTGGGCAAAGACATTGAGAGTGAGTCATCGTCGAACAGCTACAGTGCCAGTAGTGTCAGTGACGATCAGGGCGTCGACACAACGCAGGCTGACGTGCAGGAGCAGAATTTTGGTCAGATGATAAAGGAATCGATGGTCGAGACAGTGTCGGCGTAAATTCGTAACTAGTGACATGGCTGACATACTTGATCATATGATTCATGTGGATGTTATTCTTATTTGTGTTTCTCTGCACGCTTGGATGTATGTAAAGTACAGAAACACAAATTAAGTACATGGCCACTGTTTTATGTATGTGCATTCCAACTTCCATGGCAGTTGAGAGACGGAACCGTCGTTTGAAATAAATGGGTGTTTTAGTAGATAAAGAATGTATGACGTGCGTGGCCGTCATTGTCAGAGGGTGTCTCGCAGTTTATGGTCTAAGACCAGTTGTCTCAGGAGGATTTTCTCGTGTACATTTGTATCTTGGCAGGCCACTGTTTGTACAGTAGTTGTACAAACGTGTGGTTATGATGCTGGTCAGTTGCTCGAAGCTGACATGTTGTATTCTGGTGCACCTTAGTGGTGGGGTTGTACACCAACAGCATGGTGATTTTAGAGGCATTGTCAAACATCAGTTTGTGGTGGAAAACTCAGTTGTATTGGTTCTTTGCCTCGCCTTTAGTGCTTACATGATTGAAAATGTCCTTTTCAATTTGACTACCTTGGTTTGTGCGATGTTGCTGCTTTATCCCTGATGTAGAAGTAAAGGCAGTTGTAACACGAGCAGTTGTAACAAGATTATGTTGTCTGTGCTGCCAAATTTAAACAGTGCTGCCAAATTTGTGCATTTTTACATAATTATATACTTTGCATTTAGAGGGTTAAAAATATGCCACATGCACACATGTATGTTATCGGTCAATCCTGCACAAGTAATAATTTCCCACCAAAATTTCATGTAACCTACATAGCTATGCTGTGCTGACGCTACTCAATTAATTTTTTTTAGTAAATCAACTAATTCTTTAAATGTTGGCAGCCCTGTTTAAATTTTTTCAACATTTGAAGATTTTGTATTTAGAGTGATTTGAAGAACTAAGGATGCAGGCATTTTACTGAGTTACTTGGGGGAGGATTGACAGTCATCAGTGCGCTGCTTATAAAAGTACTGAATTTGCCTTTTGTGCCGTTGATTCATTAGCATAACATGAAATAATTAATGTATCAAACTCATCATCCGGGGCATGTTCTGTTGGATGTACTATTGATTCTTAAAGTTAAACAGCTGTTTTCTCTCATGTTTTCCTGCAGTGCTCACTAGTTACTACTTGTATGTCTGATGGGCATTTGCAGTGTAAATTCTTCTTAGCAATGCATACCTTCAGTACCTGCAAACTGCTAGAAACTGGAAATTGAAGTAGTAAATTGATAATTGCAGGACAAGATTTGTTTAGAATCTGCAATGTTAAAAAGATCTCTGCACTTGATTCTTCCCGTTTTGTCATAGGGATGATCTCAAAACTTTGATGTAGGACAATACAGAAACCGATGCCATGTAACCTCCGCCCTGTCATTCCCCAACTAGGTGAAACTTTTAGTTTTACATCTACCAGTGTGCAACGTTGTATTCTGAAGGTGGTACTTCAGCTGTAATAACGCAAAACTGCCTGCACGCACTAAAAATCGGCACCTTTATCACTTGTGATGGGAAAATAAACAATGTTTTTGGAAAAATGCACTAAGCCAATGATGTGTGACGCTAAACCATGATGTGTGACGCTAAACCATGATGTGTGACACTAAGCCATTGATGTGTGACACTAAGCCATTGATGTGTGACACTAAGCCATTGATGTGTGTCACTAAGCCATTGATGTGTGACACTAAACGAAACACCGGCTATCTCCCCTCCCACAGTAAAACCAATTTTGTGTAGTGTCTTACATTGATGTTTTGAGATGATGTTTTAAGATGATCCCTTGTCCAACCTGTTATTACTTAGTGTGGCTGTGTGTATTTATTTGTGTGGTTCTTGTCTTGAAGCTGCAAGTTGAAGCCATATATATATATATCTATGTATTTGACTTGTGTGTGTTTGGACCAAATTATGGTCTCTTTTAAGTAGGGTAATGGAAAGTAAAAAAAAGAAACGGGAACGCATGCCACTGGCTCTGTAAACGAGTAGTTACTATTGCATTCTGTGTGCTTTGTCCAGTTTGTTTTGGCCATTCTGGTATTTTGGTACAGTTATAATCGATAGAGAAATCATTATACAGTGGTTCTATATAGTAAAATAGTGGCACAGTATATAAATGTGCCACTGCCAATGCCAATAGAAACATTGTTACTGTTAAAATATGTCATCACCATTGGCATTACTACTTATGGATTATTTCCTTTGATAGCAGTGTTTATTTTCTGTAGTCTGTGAAATTATATGTGTGTTTAAATATGTGCTTATAAGTTAAAGTGGCGCTACGTGTTTAACATGAAACAGCAAAACACCAAAGTGGACCAAATGAAGTTTTAGAATGATTGCCTTTAAAGGTCCACATACAACAAGGCATTTATTGAAGTACCTTCACATGGGATCAGTGTTACACAACACTTGTGTAACTGCTAAGGTAAAGATCCAGCATGGACCATAGCTTTGAGACAGTGCAATAATAGTGTGTGGGTATATTTCGTAGTTTTCTCAGCCATTATATCAGATGCCATTTTGCTTTGCTGTTATGCAGGAGTTAAGTTTTCAGCATTGAAATGTTGGCCTAAAGTGAAATCCTTGGGCATTTAGAACCATATTTTCACACAATTTAGAAGGGTGAAACCATGAAACATGCTTTAAGTAGAAAAGTATTGTGTTGTATTTTAATATCTTATTCCATAGCAAGACTGTTAGCATTGTCATGAATATCCATGGAAGACTGTGTTATTGCTGAATGCATTCAGTGTAGCTTCGGATGTGGCTAATCGAGGCTATAATCTTGCTAGTGGATGCCTTGTTGGTTCAAGCCAGGCCTAACTATGAATAAGTTGCTTCCAATCCCAGTAGCAGCTTGCTAGATTTTAGGGTCATAACGAGTTACACTGATTTAAACAGTACCGATATACCTGATGAATTCCAGGTGCAACTGGCCTGATATTTTGGGACATTGTTGCCATTACAACATGGCTGTAGTAGGAGCAGTTTTGTGTGTGTACAACTTCCAAGGGCACATGCTGTAGCAGTGAACTACCACAAATGTGATTGACCAGTGTATCGGAGGCAGTGATGACACAAGTCAGTTTGTTAACATCTTTGAGGCTAGAAATGCTGTAATCACTTCATAGAGCTGTGAAAATGTATCAATTGCAAGATTTTAAACAGATCGATGTAATCTCTAAATGAACGACAACACTATGGAATCAATGAGTTGTTTATTGTTTTTAAAATGGGAACTTGGTACACGGAACTCCCAATTTGTATCGCACAACACTGGCCAGATATTCTAAATAAAAGTTAAGCAGTTCAGGAAATTGATACTGCCTTAGCTCTGGTGAAAACTTTGGTCGCCACTTTTTCTCACCTGCCGTGTGACATCAAGGTTTACGTAGCAGTGTTGTGAAGTGTCCCTAATGCTGCATGAAGGCCAGGTGTGCATCTCTCAAATTGGTTGTAGTTTTCATGCAAACAGTATTTCTTTAGAACTTGTCCTCAATGTGTAATTTGTCCTGTTTTTTGCGGCCTACCATTGACCTGAATGAAACAGGTCACGTGGTAATGTTGGTCACATGTGATTATACTCGTGCTCTGGTTGGTTTTTAATTTAGTTGAATCAGTTAGTTAGTTACCCAACGTGGATAGGAGGAGCCAGGTGGAAAACATAGAGTCCAATGTTGCTATCATGACTTTGTTTAAATTTGCCATACAGTTGCCATTATAACCAAAATAGAATGTTTGCTGAATGCCAAAAGGTTTTTTATCGTTATTCTGTGTATCTGACGCCCGTGGTTGAACGTGAGCTATTAAATAGCTGTTTTATTGATTAATTTTAGGCCAACTTTATGTGTCTTGTGTCGTCTGCATTGCCATGCATTTATTGGGCAAATCTGGCATCCCCAGGGTGAAGGATTCGTTGCACTGCTGTGCATGCATGATTATTGTGTTAATTTATTTGGCCCTTTGCTGCTATTGGTTTGTTGGTGGATAGAAATCCTAGTCAGACACAACACAGAAGAGGGAAGAGCATATAGAGGGAAGGGCATATTTGTGAATCGGCACAGAATCAGCAGATTTCATGTTCGCCTTCTTGTAAAGCTTATGTGCATCAGATTTTTCTTGACTTTTAGAAATTTCTGAAAACATGAAGATGCTTGTGAAAAAGGACAGTGGTGGTATGTTGTCCCTTGTTAGTTGAAGTTGTTAACATCATACGGCTGTTGTCACATTAGAATAAAGGACTATAGTAGCGTGTATATTGCTGTAGTGAAATGTGCCACGATAATGCTGCTGTGGTTGTATTTAGGTTGTGTTTCAAACCAATTAAAAATTATGTTGACAAATTAGTATTGCTCATGTTGGACATGCAGTCGGTGTGTTTGGCCTGCATATCATGTAGGTTGAATTGTCAGGTCTACATTTCAGTGTACTTTGAATTTGAGAACTGTAGTATTTGTACAAGTTAGTGTTGCATGGCAGTGTCTTTGAAAGGGATTTATGGGAGGAGATTTCCTCATTTTATTGTGTCTTAAATTTGCCAGCTCTGTCTGCTGGGACTGCATTCATTGCCTCACATATTTTGTGATTTCAATGTTGTGGATCTCGGAATGGCAAGTTGCTGTATGTTGCTTTGTTTATTTCTGGTAGGAAAAATATTAAAAGATTGAGAATTAACATAAATTTGTAGACTTTTACATATACGTTAACTGTCTGCAGCTGTGTTTATTAAGGTTGAAAAACCACTTTCAGATGGTGCTGTGGAAAGCAGTTGTATGACTCGAATCATGAAATGATAGATTGGTGACGTTAACATAGACGTGTGTAGCTCTATGTCGGATTGTTGTGTTTCTTGTTGTCGTTATGGCTGAACAGTGTCAGATGTAGATTGAAGTTTGATGTGTTGAAATCATAACCGGTAATTCTCTACATGGTATTTATTGTGTAATAAAGTGATTATTGCTATCTGCTGTATGTACTTATTTCTGAAAATGTATGTCAAGCTGCATTGTTTATCAGGTATAATTATCATAATTATTTAATTAACATGCCATTGAATAGTTCTTGCCATCTTAATCAACACCCAGTCACTAAGTAAGAAAAGCATTGCAGAAACATTAAGCTGTCATTTAGAGTTACAACTACACAGTCTGACTGTTTTTATCATAAAATCACGTTATGTAATACAAACTATATCTATTGTAACATCATTTTATGTAATACAAACTATATCTATTCTAAAATCTTCACCTCCCAAATGTGTTTTGATGAATCACCATTTTAAAATAAAAGTTGACAATCAATTTGTATAAACTTGAATCATTGTTTTTAAATAAACAGTCGCTTAAATTGGGATAGTCACATCTAGCTTATATGGCTTTTCTATCTATGTAAAACAATACTTTCTTAGTAATTATGCATACAACTATAACATACCTAACAGTTATATTTGCCAATATCATATATGGGTCATTATCAAATTGCAGTACAAATTGGGTTGCCAGAAAACGAATTTCAAAATTATCGGGAGTAGTTTTATTAATAGTTTTATGGTTGCAACATATTCTGTGGCTGATTTTAGCATATGGGAAATAGCTCCATCATTTCAATTATGTAAATCGTGGCCACTTGTATAAGCTTTCACATAATCAATTGTCCACCCCCCCGTTACGGACATATAATAACACCGAATGTATATATACACACAATATAATATTATATTTGACAAAAAATTGGTACAAAGTGTTACTTAAGTGTCCCTTTCTATTGTTTCAATCCATATGCGCACATACTGACGTAGTTTTATTTAACAAAATAAACTATAGTTTCTTATTATTGCAAATTGTAAAAATTGTGTTGTTTATTATTTCTCATACACGAGAAATACTATATAGTATGGATCTGATTTGTAATGAGCAGAATAATTACATATGTACATGCAACGTTTCCCATCTTTTATTCAGAATATGTATAACTTGCTTCCGTTAAGGTATGCCTATGATCGGAAAACAGAGGGGGACATCTGGTAACAGAAGTGACAGAGGGGACACAGATACTTTTTAATGTATAATTATTTACAACCACGCGTGTATATGTATCACCGTTCGTCTAGTGTAATTAATGTGCATTACTAGTACAAGTAACTATGTATCACCTGGTCTTAATACAATGACACACTTGGGGAGTGATATGGTTGTGAATTACTTGATATTTCACGACACGTTCAAATTATTCTTAATATCTATATAAATTTTAAACAAAACTACCATACAGATTAAACAAGTACGCTCACTTGATGCTATCGACATGCATACAATTACACATCAAAATCACTTCATCCTTCATTATCGAACTCATTGAAATGACCAGTTATGACTTTATATAAGTCATTGAATTCAATGAACATTCTTATGCCATCTTTTTTGGTCACGTATGTCATATACACAGGAACGTGGTTCAAGTAGTGTCCTGCAGTACAACTTGACAAACGGCTGGATTGACGTATATATGCCTGTGTGTCACACGCTCAAGCCCTGGTATCTGACAGATGATTTCATCTCTACTACGATGTGAACGACATCATCAATGTCATGTGTGGTAATCATACCCAGTGATTTAAGCTTGGAGAGATTGAGCTGTGTGTTCTCGTGGAGTTTGCACAGTTATAAAATTCTTCTCTTCGTTGTCTATAGCGAATGCCAAGTATCATAGCTTGTCGTCTGCGGAATGTAACAGCATCATCCGTCTTAGTGGATATTGTGCTTCTTGGCCATGGCTTGGCAGATAATCCAAGTTGTTTCTGCATATGGCTGCGCAAGCGATACTTCTTCGCCATTGACCCCGTCAATAATCGGCAGAATGCTTGCTTCAGGCGTTCTTGTTTGGTGGCCATCAAAACGTTATGGAAAATCAGTTTTTTTCGGATGGATGACGTCGACGCATACCGAAGCAATCTAATTGTCTTGGACCTTGGTGTTTCTTGGTGAAATTGTTTGTATAATTTCTGCCACCTCTTCTTAAATTTGGCCGTTTCTCGCAACTGAAATTCCGACTTGTCCTCAAGCTAATAATTTCCTCATGGTCTCTGTTGTGTTCTTATTTCTTATTCTTCGGCCAGTATTTCGTTGCACAGATACTGATGGTTGTGCATCTTCTGCAGCGGGAGAAATTGGTGGTGTTACAAGGCCGTCAAGGTCTCGTTTCAGTTCCTTCTCTCTCCTCCTGTTCTTTGCCCTCCTCAATCTCTAGATTCATCTAAGTTTCCTCACTTCGCGTTCACCCATCTTTGATACTGGTTTGAAACCGCCAGTCACCTTTTTACGGTCCCATCTTCGTCTTTCTTTTTGCAGATATTGCGCTCTTTTCTCAGGATCAGCATCTCTTTTTTATCGATATCTTCTTTGCTCTTCAGCTGCAGTGAGTGCCATGTCTGAAACACAATGATATGTTACGTCAAGTTGGTGATGTGAACATCATATCTTAACATTTAAACTACTACTTAAAATTAATTTTAATTCATTACAAAACATACAAATAAAATCATAAATATATATATATATATATATATATATATATATATATATATATATATATATATATATATATATATATATATATATATATATATATATATATATATATATATGTATATATATATATATATGTATATATATATATATGTATATATATATATATATATATATATATATATATATATATATATATATATATATATATATATACATATATATATATATATATATATATATATATATATATATATATGTATATGTATATGTATATATATATATATATATATATATATATATATATATATATATATATATATATATATATATATATATATATGTATATATATATATATATATATATATATATATATATATATATATATATATCTATATATATATATATATATATATATATATATATATATATATATATATATAATAACGTAATCAGAACAACAAGGGAAGGACATAAGATGTTATACTCCCCATATATTTCCCCTCTGTTGCCCATATCATAACAGGGTGGACTGTGTCTCCCCTGTTACCATTGTTATGATAACAGAGGGGACAGTAACAGGGGGAGAGACAAACAATGCTGTTTATTGAAATATTCTTGTTTTTGAGGTTCCATGTTATCATTCAGTCACCTCAGGCTCAGATGTTATTATACTCTATGCCCATATTATTGCACTTCTGCATTCTATGGATGATAATAGCAACAGTGGGGACATTTTCCGTTTGCGACATCATACTTACAAGATGAAATCCTGGAAAACATCTGTCAGCATTTACCAAAACTGTTTGCCTTTGCCGCCATTTCTGAAAACAAGCATGCATGTGCTGTCATCTGATGATTAAAACAAAGTTGATATCTGAGAAGTACAGAAATCATGGGACACGTTTTTGGTTTGATTTGTATCGCTATACATTCGCAACTATTGGGCATAAACGTATTATTACTTAAACAGCATACAAATTACTTGAGGAATACTTCAAAATATCTTAAAATAAAGCATAATATATCAGTAGAGGTGATGACAAACACAATTTTAAGTGATACATAGTCGGGACAATACATTTTAATGTATTGCCTACTAGTGGGACATACATTTGCGATGCAACCACTTATAAATCCACCTGAAATACTTATTCTCTGTCTTTATTTAATGTATAGAGATACTACCTCATATAATACTTCAAAAATATGCACCATTTTTTTCACTATCATCAGGAAAATTTGCTGACTTACTGGGACACTAAAGTACCGCAATTTGATAATGACCCATATAGTTACTTACATAGTATACATTTATTCATTTATATATTGTACATAGCTATATTTTACACGTCGATAAAGAGTTAATGACCCAGATTATTATTATTATTAGTAGTAGTATTTTTTTCTTAATATAAATATAATCATATTTTTATGCATATCTACGGTGGCTCCAATGCTAGCGACATGTTATGTCGGCGTCTCCCTGACCATGTTAGCGAGACTATGTCTATGTTTATGACCATGTATTTTGTATTTTCACGATGTTTATTATTTGAATCTCCGGTCAAAATAAACTGAGTCTGAGTCTAAGTTAATGTATGGGGTTTATTAACCAGTGTGTAATCACGATTAAAAAGAAGCGACTCAAATTAAAAGTAACTAGAAGATAATTCTAAACAGAACGCTATGAGTTGTTATGTTAATTATTATCTACATTTTGATATAATGGCGCCATCAGACGGGAAAATGTGCATCGAAAACTGCGTTGCCATTTTGGTTTTGGTAACACCGAAGCTCTAGAACAGGCCTCTTCTAAAAGGTCCTAGCAAATGCAATAGTGTAGTGTGATGTCGTCAGAAGAACCGTGAAGATAAGCATACATTTCCGTCGCAATTATTATTTACTGACAATAACAACTAAGGTATCTTGCTGTGTTTACAAACCGTGTTTATTCGTCGGGTAGTTCGTGACGCTACTTTGTCCAGACTTTGGCTTTGGCTTCCAATTGTCAATCTTCAACACACACACAGATCGCTAATGGGAGAAAGCGATTTTCTCTGAACTCGAAAGGATTTCACAAAAATTATCCCAACTCCAGGTAAAAAAAACTGCTACACGGCTTGACAGAACGTAACCGTAAGACTAATAATATGGCTAGTAATATATATAAGATGGGAGGGTAATATAGCCTTTATAGGTTATACTTATAGTATAGTATAGTATAGCCTATATCATAAGACATAACCAAAGCATGGTTTGGTGAGACTTGACAGTATCTGTGGTTGTACTGGCAAGTACACATCACGTCAGAGCACACTAATCTCTTTATTGTTGAATGAGACTTGTTTGGAATTAATCTGTCGGTGTCATAGACATAGTCACGACTCAGAGACAGAGCGAGTGACTGACACTGACCCGGTCCCTGAGGCCTGGATCTTACATAGAAATTATTTATTATACATAAAATTATCTATATTTTAAAATAAACAGACCTACACCACATGCTCTTACTTCACTCTGTAGTACCGTGATTCGCAGGCCTACACTGAAATGACTGAATCATTGAAATGCTCCCTAGGGCCTAGACTGGTACTGGAATCTAGTAATGTTAATGTATGTGTTGTTATTATTTACTGATCTTTAAAAAATTAATGAAATGCTTTATTTTATTTATGGATCTGTATCTACTAATGCATAGTTTTGCGTGCCAATAGTTATTCAGGACCTATTTAACTTGCATTCAGCGTGAAGGCATCATGAGCACTCACAGCGTTGGTGGGCTCGACACATGGGAACCAGAGGACAAATCATTCAGTAAGCACATCTTCAAACAGGGGACAGGAGACTTGACACCCAATGATGGAGCCATCTGTATTGTGAACATTACGTTATTAGGTAGGTATTCCGAATTGGAAACCACCTAGTCTAATTCAGTCACTGTGGTGCAGTATCAGTGACGGTAATGTGTTTTCTTGTATCTAATGGAAAAAGGTTCAAGACACAGACTGATCTGTTTAAGAACAAATTGCAAATTTACTGCCCAAGCTGAATGTTCATATTTATAATTGCATATATTACCAGATACCCATCTATACTTCTGGGTTCACTGAGGCAGTGGGGACTAAAAAAAATTTGTGATTTGTCTGTGTACCAATACTTCAAAATAATGGGAGAATTAAGCTTTAAAGTTATTGTTTCGTCTGACCAGTGTCTGTTCAATTTCCTGTTGTCACATCTGTTTGATGCCGTTCTTTTGTTGTTACATGACTATGGCATGTTGATGACTTCTTAACGGTTCTGCTTGGTTGCTGTGCTACATAGGTGAATATGAGATCGATGAGGAACATCTGGGTAGCTACTGCGTCGACAAGGAGTGTGAAGTCACCATTGGCGAAGGTGACAGTCTCTTGGCAGAACTCTTTGACAAAGTTGTGACAAGTATGAAGGAGGGCGAGACATGTTACATCAAGTCAAAAGTTGGCGCTACCGGTAAACATGTCGGGGATTTTGAACTGAACTCAAATGGTGCATTGAAATTCAACATGCAGCTTGTCTCGTTCAGTCGATCGGCCGACATCGCAGAACTCGAGCTTGATGAAAAACTGGAGCGTGCGCAGAACCACAAGAACAAAGGCACTGAACTCTTCCGAATCAGTCGTTTCCCGTTTGCAATAAAACGCTACACACGAGCTCTGCAATGTTTGGTAGACTTCAGCGGTGGCGACAACGTCTCGACAGATGTGAGCAAACACTGGCGCGACCTGGTGTGTCATTGCCACTTGAACCTGGCTGCGTGCCATGCTAAGAACCACAACTACAAGGGCGTCATTGAACACTGCACGGAGGCCCTGCAGATCGATGCGAGGAGCGTGAAGGGGCTGTTCCGTCGGGGCCAAGCTTACACGAAGCTACATCACTACGTGGAAGCAAGAACTGATCTGAACGCTGCGCTCGAGGTAGAACCCAACAACAAGGCCGTGCTGAATGAACTGAGAAACACAGACATTCTCCTCAGAAAGGAAAAAGAACTGTATCAGAAAATGTTTCCCGGCCAGAAACTGTCGACAGCTTGACACTGTTGTGAATTCAGTGGAATAGATGGAGATATTGTTGTGTCAGTGAAGATGCTGTCCTGCAATTATTTCTTTATAGACTTCACAGGGTTATTTTGTGGTGTCGAAACAACGTTCCATGTCACTGATAGATATTCAGCATGCCGCATGTCCAAGTATTATCATTCCTGTGGCCAAACTGACCGTATGATTTGCATGAAACATTTTTTTTTATAGGTATATTATTACCATTCAATGTATTTAATTTACAGTTGTTAATTGTTTGATTTATTAGTGTCTGTGAATGATTGGACTTTATCTTCCACCATGGTTATTATGCAGTGTTGTATATAACTCCATTGTTACTTCTATAGCCAAACTTGTTTAGCCTGTTTGACAATATCCATGTCATTAAAGTTCCTTGTTCGTGGCCTGCTTTTAAACAGAATATGATGTAATAGCCTCTCACTTTATGGGCTCCCGCTGTAAGCATTTTGGAACGATCTCATAAAATGAACAACTTTGAAATGGATATAAGGAACATCGGGTATATCGGGTATATTATGGAATAATTTAGCCTGATTAGCCATTTCCCACCATGTTCCATATATTCAAAGATGTATTATTCTGTACAAAATGAAATTCAGACATACAAAGACAAATAATGTCCTAAAAGCTTAGAAATGCTGTTTTCTGTAGCAGAATATAACTTCATCTAATTATTTTACATCTTTCCCACAAAATCTGATTTGTGAAATATCACCGCTGTCATTATAACATGTTCAAATATTGTAGTCATCTTTGGTTATTAGTGGATTAAGTGCAAGATCAGCCACCTGTTGATGAATTGCACTTATTTTTTAAATGGCAATTTTTTAACCTTGTTTGTACAGAACTTGTAGTTTTGCAAATAATAATGGATTTGAATGGTGGTTGAGCTATGTGCACTACATGTTAAGTAATCCCTCGCATATTTTATGTCAGGTCCTTAAAGCTTAACATTTGGTAATTTTTTATCATGACACCATGCCATATGGTATCAACTATATCTGCTCCAATGCATTGGCCAACCACGTGTGTTTTAATGAACCACAATTAACATTTTTTTTTGATCATTGTAAATATTGACCTAGCAAATCAATACATTCATGAGTAGCTGTCAATGATATCTATGTGGACAACATTTTCAAAGTCGGGTGTTCATGGAATGATCAACACCCGTAACATGACATTCCTCCGCAGGCAATGTAAACATGACATTCAAATTAAGAAGATAACAGTCAAACTATATTTTTTAAAAAGTGGTTCAATTAAAACACATTTAGGCATTTGTTAAAACAAATAATTTCCCATGTTTTGCCATATAGGATTTTAAGAGGGAAGAGCAATATCATACAATATCACATGCTGCATATCAGATTTAACAGTTGGACACAAAATGTCCAGCATAAAGAAACCAGTTTCCTAAACACAAAATATGAAGGCAACATCTCCACCAAGTTTCACTTGTACATTTTTATTTTGTTGATTTACATTTTGTTGGCATACAAATGAACCATGGACCATGCTAATTTTGGTGCTTAGCGACTATGCTTTTAAGACACAATGACTTGTCATTTCCTCGTGACCACAATTGAAATAAATAGCATCACAGTAAAGACGCAAGCAACTCTACACTATATTTACACTGTACATGAGTATATACATACTGTGTATTTTGCTAACCCAATGCCCACAGAGAAAACATCTGAAATGAAAACATTTAAACTTTCAGTAGCAGTTCAGCAAATAGCAAGAAGGCAATGCACTCTATCAGTTACATAATAATGGTAATTATTCTCCAGCTTAGTTATGCAAGATTGTAAAAACATGAAATATGTATTATGCAAAATGCTGTACATCAGAATTTAATCAATGGCAAGATTGCTGTGAGATTATTATAATTTTGTTGAAAGCTAAACTGATATGAAAAATGCATATGCTATTGATGATTGTGGGCAACAAATTTAAGAAGAATCCGACATGTTTTTAGTTCATACAGAATTGTAATGACGGGACAATGAGGCATATCATCTGCAAATGTTTCTGTGTTCCTTATAAGCCAACAGCAATTTTTTTAATATACATGAAGATAAATTGTGTACTTCGCCATTATTAATAATGTCTGCTGACAGAAAAGTTGCAGTCATGACTGGTCGATCACTGGAATGTAGTATCTGTGGAGTAAGCACCGGCCAGTCGGAAGTCGTCCTTGAGGAGGACGCAGTACATGCGTTGAGGGGAGGGGCGGGACCAGGGTGCAGGGCGCGGCACTGTCGTCCGTAAGATATATTCTTTCCCCACAGGAGCCGGAAAATCACAACTTCCCGAGGAGCGACTTGTGTATTCCTCGCTGTCTCGTTCGTCCTCCGACAGATTGAACAAACCGGCAGACTGCAGAAACAACAATGAGTTTAGTGGCAATATTAAAATACATTGACTACTACAATTATGCCAAAAATGTCAATTCGCAGTTTTTCAAATTTACGGAATATTTGCATGGCAGACTTCTGGCAAAACTGTATGATGTAGATATATGTTAGAGCCTGAAAAATGGCAACACATTTTTATACGGATTTATGCAGAATTTCCAGTTAAGCACTGATTTCAACCCACACAAAATGGCGTGTCTGCACACACAACATTGTTATTATTAACATTAACCTTCTGTGCTGTGGCAAACAGCCTCTGGATGATGATGCCCAGAGGTCCCCGCGCGGCTCCCATTATGTCCACTTCAGGCTGGTCAAGCAGAGTGGACACAAAACTGGACAGGTCCTCGTCCGAGATGTCTACGTCATGTCTCTCCTCATTGAACTTCGTGTGCAGAGACTGCGCCCGCGTGATGATCATCTCAGCCTGGGCTAGCTTCGTCATTAGGTCCTGGAGGAAGATATTAGAGATGAGGAAAATTAGTTCTACAATAAAGAAAAGGAAAGCGTTCAATTCATACCATTTCAACGTCTGTTGAAAACTCCAGCCACGTTGTGTGCGAAAGCTGTTCATTCTTATAATTCCATCACTGGTATCCCATCACTGTGTATTGCCAGGTCCTCATTCACAGTGAACTGATGCAATGTGGGGTGAATGAAATTGCCCCAGTTTCAAAACTTTGGCAAGTAGACTCGATCCCCGGTCCTCACAATTGACAGTCTAACCGCCCAACTACCGTGTCCCACAATACAATATGAGAAACTTCTATTGTGCCAAAAATACAGAGAACCAGAAATCAACAACATATCAAAACGAAAGGGTCCGGTGAGCTCAATTCAGTTTATAATACCAAGTCATCAATGGCTGAACTATGACCTGCCAATAGTCCATACCTCAAACCTATGACAATCCATGTGGGGGGCCCGCATTGCCTGTGTCGCTTTCTGGGTTATCTGACCCAGCAGGGTTTGTAGAGTGGGAAGATGATTTTCTCCTGAACAATAAACACATGGGTTTTGTCACATGGTCTCAAGTTTACTGGGGTTTGTTCTGTAAAATGCACATAGATAAAACAACAATTTTGTGAACTTGTGCTGTCTGAAACTTATACCACGCTTATAATATACATGAAGGTCAAGAGTTTATTTCATGCATTTCACAGTTGGATATAAATGACAAATACTGAATAAACAGTTGGTCTCGCATATGTAATTGCAATGTAATTAAATTGCCACTATTGTGTAAATAATTGATTTTAAAAGTGTAATTAAAATGATGTTTGATTTGATTTTGTGTAATTGGACCCCGTCATGGATATGATGTATAGATACTGCAGCCATTGACTGATTCATCCATGTCTGCTGCACGAGTTACTTACCTTGAGCAATGATCGTAGCGATAGCCGCATGCACAGACATAGGCATGAGACGGATGGCAACGTCTGCTGGCTTCATAGCAGCCAGCCAGTGCAACACCTGAAATCACCATGTCTTAATTATTCCAAGACTAAACCTGCACTCCAAACAGAGCACAGTTTTCTGTTATGGCCAGGTGTATGCTAAAACTGCTTTATTGTGAAATTAAATTTGTAAAAGAGAACTGTACTCAATGGTTTGCCGTTTGTACATTAATGTTAATGGTTGCCTACTCCTATGATCTATCCAGTGTTAATTTCAACTACACTTAATAATAATAATAAGGAAAATATGGAAAAAGGTTAAGAATAAATCGTTATAACTTGTTAACTGTTTATCAAAGGGACCACACAAACCAATTATAGTTCTAATTACAATGGTACTAAAAAGAACTTGTCAAATTTGTATTACAATCCTTTATGCACTAATGGTAAGGTACTAATAATAGCACCTTACAATGTAAATCACAGTAAAAATACAACTGACAACACCTAGTAAAGACTATTCATTTTGTTGGTGTTGAAATACTTTACAGTGTACATTTATCCATACATTTATCCCACCCACCTTCTCTGCTTCCTTTGTGTCATCAAACAGCCTGCGTTGTCTCCGGCATGGAACAGGCTTGGCACTCTGCCATACCTCCACCCACATATTCCCAGGGATCTGCATACGTTGACTAAGTTGTCCTGGCAACCATGGCAACAATAAATCAAACAAAAACATATTCTTTCATGTATACGCAACGCCTCCGCATGCTGCATTTAACAGTTACATAGATAACTATGAAACCATACAAATATTGTGTCACATGAAATTAAACTTGTGTAACGTGTAATATTTAACCTTTACGGTTGCAAATCAAATAAACTTACTATTATTATGCTAATTACCACATTGACGAACATTTGTACTGCTGAACTAATCTTACTGTTTGGAACATGCTACGTGTGCCTAGTGCCTCAGCAGATACAGAATCGATTAATACCCCAAACAAAGGTCATACGTGGCAGTAAACCAACCTTATTCCTCATTACAAAACTGTTTGCCAGTGTTTTTGGGCGATAACTATCCACTATGTTAACCTCAAGAAACCCTGTTTATTCCACATAACTTGTTTAAATCAATGCTATACCTCATACAACTATTGCAAGTATCTTCTTAAAAGTGGCTACGTCAATTTCGAACAAATCTGCATAACTACAATTTTACTCATGTTATATACCAAATCCTAGGGTGGAGCAACTGACCTTTGACTGTGACCTTGTCAGTGTCATCGACCGTCTCTTCCTCTACCCAATCACGAGGTGAGTACCAACGCACAAAGTCTCCCAGCGTGCATCCAGGGTTGGCCGCCTTGAACGCCTCCATGTCCGACAGTAGACACGCACTCTGCATGCGCGCACGCAGGTGTGCACCCTCAGAAGATGTACCCAGTCTAGAACAACGCATTCATCATGCACGTCATACAAATCCTGTATCATATAATCAGATAAACATATCTACAATATTGTTTACACAATCTGACCAGTTGTATATTTCTTAAAGAATATTTATCTGGTTTTGATGGCACCATTCAAAAAACCACTTCTGGGGACTGTGCAAGGCTTGTCAAAGGTTTAGGGGTTGGATAACGAAAGAAAAACTTAGTCTATGTCCACATGGACATGCAGTGCACAAGGTAGATTCTTTTAAAGATATCGACATTCTAAACATACGCTATTAGCACATGCATTTAATGATACGTCTTGTGCAGAAGTTAGCTAAGTCTAGGATGATGGGAAAACAAAATTTAGGATGATGAGAGTTCATTCCAGATTTTGGGCATAGCTACAGAGAAAGTCCACCTGCTCAAGTTGATGTTAGTTTTAGGAACAAAAAGCTATTGTGAGACTGATGATCAGAGCTGCCTGAAAAATGCAGGTGACTAACGAAATAGTTTTCAACAGAGAATAATGACTTTTGAGAACAGTGAAACATGTTTACTGGGAATATTCAAGACAACAAAGATGATAACTAACTTTGCTAGTACTTCGGCCTGCTCGTCCAGCATATCTTCTGTCATTGGCGCTGGCTCCTGGGTGACTGGAACGTAGAGGTGCTCTCCCGGTATATTCAGCAGATAGAGGTCATTGTACGGCCGCTGACGACCTTCAGGTTGATGTGTCAATGTGTCCGTGAACGACGGTGTGTCTGACTCTTCCGGCAATGACTGGTCATCATCAGATTTCTGTTTTGTCGATGAGTGCCTTTTTTGTACATCACCTGCTCGCTTCGAACGTCTGCGTCTGACTTTTGCATCTCCGCCACCGCCAATTTTTCGGTCTTTCACCGGCACTGATGCCTCGTCAGAGCTCTCAACGCATTCAAAGAACTCGTCTTCATCTTCGTCACTCGATGTTGAACAACCTTTTTGTTCCTTTTTGTTATCATCATCTACTTCGATGGGAATAGAGCCAAAGGCATCTGTGGAAGGAGTTGATGACTCACTCTGAAGGGCTTCGTGTGTCTGCTTTCTTTCAAAGGCATCTGTGGAAGGAGTTGATGACTCACTCTGAAGGGCTTCGTGTGTCTGCTTTCTTTCTATACAGCAGTTCAACATCTAGAAAGAAAATGCAGTGAAATTGCTATTAAAGGTCAAAATACATCAAATATACATTTTAATTACAACTTATATAGCAACAACTACAGTGCTAATTGAGTAATATATATCCAACACAGAAAAATTACTTTTGAGAAGTCAGCTCACCATGCAGGGCAAGTAATTTACTGCAAATGTATGAACTGTACAGGCAAACATCACACATACCTGCAACTTCTGAAAGAGAAGACTGCACCCCATGTTGGGTGAACCAGAGGCTAGACTGCAACAAAAATGGACAAAATAAACAAGAATAGTTTGCCTCTGATCAACAAGTAATCATTATTAATTAAATATTGTATTATCAATTTCAAGCTGCTTCTGTAATTAAATTTTTCGCCTTTCTCATTTTACAATCATTTAACTAAAAATTAAGCCTATCTAGTATAACAGTATCTACTACGACACGCTGGCTCTAGTATCTACTATGACATGCTGGCTCTAGTATCTACTATGACAAGCTGGCTCTAGTATCTACTACGACATGCTGGCTAGTATCTACTATAACTCGCTGGCTCTAGTATCTACTACGACATGCTGGCTCGTTTGTGCAAATTAATTATTTAGTTTTTATGCAATCATTGGACAAACTATTAACTATTGGGCCCAGTCAACATTCAGTGAAAAATGGGCAAAAGTGGTCTGGCTGTATACATGCACTATAGCATAATGCTATTCAGCCTTTTACAAGTTCCCTGATTAAATTAATGATCAATGTAAATTTTTCTTATTTTTTAACAAATGTATGGACAGTTTTATTAAATCGATGGTGCATATTACTTAAACTATTCAAGCACTACACATCTGAACATCAATGAAACTAATTATTGATGGACTAAATAAATAGCAGAAGCAGCTTTAATGTTGTTGGCAAAGTTTTTTAGAAAGATCATGTGTGTAAACAGTACATTTGAATAAGGTTTCACATTTTAAGAAAATTCAACTCACTCAGGTATGAGAATGCTGTTTTCCCAGCGGAACCTCATTTCTAGTACAAATTCCTGCCACAGGTGCGCCACTGCTCTCACTCCGCCGTAGCTGTGGTTGATGATACACATGCAGATAGCTAGTCGGTATGGAAGACTGTCAACGGGCGCCGACTTAAACTGCTTAAACATCTCCTATAACACACAGAGAAAGTAAGGAAGATTGTCAATGGGCACCAACTTAAACATCTCCTATAAACACACAGAGAAAGTAAGGAAGACTGTCAATGGGCGCCAACTTAAACAGCTTAAACATCTCCTGTAAGCACGTAGAGATGGTGGATACAAACTGCAGCACTAACTCTTACTGTGCCAACTATCGAGAAAATATCCTTTAATAACAACACAGGGACAGTAATTATTCAAACTGCTTAATAACTCAACCAAATACCATAAAAAGGTGATGACATAAACTTTGTTTTCGCAATGTAAATTAGGGGAACAGAATATGGGATGGGCGATGAAAGACAGAGGCGGAAAAGATATGGTGACAAAGTAAGCAGCTTTAACAACTCCTGGAAGTAGAGATGCCGATGACTCGAACAGTTACTGAGATTCAGTGAACACAAAGGACGACAGAGTTTAGGCACATGATTGAAACTGGAGTTTGGTATAGCGGTCCAATGGGGAATGAGAACCACCCACTTTGTCCAACTGTAACCAGCATGTATATCTGACCTTTGACTGTTCATTCAGTGCTTGAGAGGAGTCCGACTTTGATGATGACATGTCATCAGAAGTGTCACCGAGTCCAGTGTCAAGTTTGTCAGCTTCCACTTTGTTAGACTTAGCATCAGGAAAAAGGAACTAGAAAGAGGAAGCAGGAATTATGAGACAAAATCGAGATTTCATAAAATTAAACAAGATTGCCATCTAAAGCTATGACAAGTTGACATGGAAGAAACTGTTTAATCTACATGTACAGCTGTAGATATTTGTCAATTCTCTATTTAAACATGCATTTACACAAGCTGTACATAGATAATTCATTCATGCATTCGTTCATTTAATGTCTTTAGTGAGAATAAGTGCTTTCTCATATCCAACCTACACTGTTCTTTTGGTAATGTTACTTCATGCCATTTAGTTTTACTACCTTCCATAGGTTTGAAGAAAATACTGTTATCAGTATCTTCATAAACATTCAATATTTAAAAAATGTAAATGTCTCCCTGGTTAACCTCCTGGTCTCTATTGATTTTCTTTTAACCTCCTGGTCTCTATTTTCAAGCATTTTTCATATCTAATGTCTCTCAGTTCTGGAACCAGTTCAGTTACTCTTCTTTGTGATGTTTCTAGTTTGTATAATTATTATTGTTATAATCTTGTTTACCCCCTTAGCTCTGTAGCATATCCATCCATCGGTTGACTACCTCTTGAGATTGCCTAACCCTTTTGTTTTGATGTGTCAGTCAGTTTGGGTTTACAAGGATTTTGGTGTAATAGATGTTTTCCTATTGCACTGTATAGCACAGGTAACCATCAAGACAGGCTTCAAATCTTATTTGTGTGATGAGTAAATACATATACTCACCAGTAGTATCTTATTGAGCAGGTCGTTGGCTATTGGTGCCTCCTCAGGCTTCATGGCAAGTTTTGATGTGGCGCTTGTGACAACCGTTCCCAGAGAAGGGAGGGGATACGGGGTGGGTTCAGTCAGGCGGGACAGGGCATGGGAAACATCAACGTCTGGACAAGATGAAGGCAGCAAGTATTACAATCTTTACAGGGAATAATTCAGTACAATTTATTTTGCTAAAACATCTCAATGTCTAAGTGTGTTAAAAGATAATCTGCAAACTAATCAAGTTTAACTGGAAATTCTATAATGTGACATGCCAATATTTGTAAATTTTGTATATTGTTATGTCTTATGCATGAGATAAAAGACCTTCCGATAAATGAACCAAAATCTTGCAAAGCTGTTTAATTGAACCAAAATCTTGCAAGGATAAAGATAACACATGGATTCCATTGGGCTAAAACAATGTTCAACGGAATCAGTTCAGCTGCACTAACGAAGAAGACTAAAATGCAACCTCAACATGTAAGCCATTTGTTATCATAGTTTTTACTTTCTTTGAAACACTAACAGATTTTTTGTTTGCTGATCACAATATAAGAATACGAAACATCTAAATGTTGAATCTGCCCGTAACTTAATTGAAATAAATTAATAGTTTACTATGGGGTGAGGCAATAAAGTAATAAGATGTTATTGATGTGGACACTGACCAGTGTCGCTGGAAGGATTGAGCAGAGACTTGCTGAGGAGTTGATTGGTAGACTCAGTCTTTCGACACAGCTGTACAAAGTCCAGCAGAAAGTCACCTGTCAACACATGAATTGTCAAACGTTCTGTGGTGTATGACACAGTCTTTCTAACATTACATAAATGATCAAGATAAGGAATGATATATTGTAAGATTAATAAAAGGATGGATCTAAATGATGACTGCATCACACAAGCTAATCAAAGTCTCTGTAATGTAATAGAAACCATTAGTATAAAAAAGTGAATATATACTGCACATTTCAACATTATGTGTATCAATTTAAATCATAAGTTTAGTACAGTGTATGCAAATATTAGGTACACATGGCACATTTCCTCTGCGTGAAAAGGCTACAAAAACGAAACTATAAATACAAACTGGAGGCTATTTCTTTCTTACAACTTGGAATCACAAGTTCACAAGTATAACAAGACCACAATTGAAATTTGACTTAGTTAACACAAAATGAACGAACCGAGGAGACACACTGGACTATCAGTCATCCGCACACGGACACACCAGTGAGGAGCCTGTAGAGGGTCAAGGTCACTGGAAACACAAAAGACGAAATGTTGTCAACCAGTTATTATTCTTTAGCATGATACTTTCGTCGTTATTTTCAATGCTAATCTGTAGCATTTGGACATCTTGTTACCAACATGTTATTAGGGATGATGTAAAAACATGGGTGTATAACACTACATGCATGACTCTGCTTCCCAGAGAAGTTGAAATGGCCTTGGAAAGATCAGGTTTGCCAGGAGGTGAAGTGTAAAGTGCTTTGAGCAGTCCTAAGGACTGGACACTGCATTATATAAGAACATACCTTTACTTTACCTTTTACATAAAATTGGTTTTGTAGGGAGGGGGTTAGCAACCGTTTTATTTATGTCAATTTATTTTCCCGCCAAACAGTTTATTTTCCAATCACAGTTGATCAGGGTGCTGACTTTGAGGACGGCAGTTCAGAGTTTCAGGGGGCTTGAAGCTAAATGACATTTGTTTCATGTAGTGTCATACATCGATGTTTTGAGATCATCCCTTAGTATTTGAAAATCCATACTCACGAGTAGACGTCGTCTTCGACAATCATTTCTTCTGATAGACTCGGCCAGGTGGCAGACAGGTGCAACTCACTGCAAACAGAGGCACATGATTCAAGCTGCAATTTGTCTAACGTGTCTGCATAAAAAGTCACCTGTACGAGGGCTTCCATTGGTGTGGAATAATTCAGGAGCAAAGAGGGTGGACAGCAGGAGCCTAACAGGAACGATACTAAGATGTCAAATGATGTG
The DNA here is from genome assembly GCA_033239005.1 of Lamellibrachia satsuma. Taxonomy (NCBI): domain Eukaryota; kingdom Metazoa; phylum Annelida; class Polychaeta; order Sabellida; family Siboglinidae; genus Lamellibrachia; species Lamellibrachia satsuma. Next base: position 3,717,965 of record BSQZ01000009.1, read on the forward strand.
GGCAGGACCCTTGGTGTGGATGGATGCAAAGATACTGCAGAAATATGGAAAAGAGTACAGACCACATTTAAGGTGGGAAGACTGCATTGTAAGAAAGGAGGAGGATAAGTGGAGGGAAACAGCTGGAGAGAGAGAGGCATAAAATAGAACAAGAGCAAACAATATTTGTTAGTCTGCCTCACCACTTAAGAAAAGGAACTTTGAGGAAGAACATGATCAAGAATGATACAATAAATGAAGAAACTTCAAAGGATGTATTGGAAGCAGCTTCGTGTGGGTTTCAATTGATGTGGAATAATTCAGTAGAAATTCGAAAGGAATCTAGAATGCCAAGAAATAAATAATGCATGGGCTGATAATGTCTACATAGCATTGGCTTCCTACTGATTGTGTCACAATGACATTACAACACCACTTGTATAGTCTGCTTTGGCCTAACAGAAAGTACACTTACAACATGACTGTTGGTGGTATTCTGAGAAGTGGATATAATCGCCAACAGCGATTTGATTACCATTAAGCAAATTTTACAATGTACTGAACAAATTATTAGTATTATGTATCACTACTACAAATACCCTTTAGGAGAGGTGTCTCATACCTGACAGGATCTTCACACGCACCAAATGGCAGGTCGCCAAAGTCTGTGAATCCAATGTCACTATTGGCGTCGAAGTCTGCAATAAAATACATTTGGGATTAGGTAAAACATAATGTCCTAATATTACTATTTACATTAAATTATTATTCCTATTTGTAAACTCCATTATAATATCATTCCAAATGAAAGTACAAATAAATATATCATCACTAAAAATAAACCATGGGTGCTGCCATCGTGGTGCAACAAATTGTGTATTGCCCTATGGAGTTACACAGTAGTTCACCTGATGGAGAAACATTCAATTTTGTTATTGATCACTTGCAGACAAAGAATTTTATAAAGATTTTTCTCTAAGCACTGCTCATAAAAATATCTATGTGCGAAACAACAATGCTTTTTCATCCTACATTAAAGGCATACAATTGTTCCTGTATTTGTATTTCTTTGTATTTCTCGTGTCAATGATGTGAAAAGAATGTCAGTGTATGTAGCAACTATGAAAGGAACGAGAACAAGCTTCGGTAATGATTTCATGTCAGGCAAACATCGATGTTAAACATTTTTTTTCCTAATCATAGTACATAAGGGTGCTGATTTCTAGTGCATGCAGGCAGTCTTGGATGATGATCCCTGAATATGAATGGTATGTGCCTGCTACAACATAAAGGATGAGGACATTTTCAAGGGTTGCAACAGTTCGATGTAATTCAAAGTTTCATGTAGAGGGGGTCGGGGGTTAAATGACACTGGTTTCATGCAGTGTCGTGCACTGATGTTGTGAGATCACCCCCTATCATGATTCCTGTTAACAGTGTTTCATTACAATATTTAACCATTGACCAGAGAACTGACCAGGTGGTGCTTGCGGCCAGCCGTAGTGGACCCAGTCTTGCAACAGGTAGGTGAATCGAACCGTGACAGACACCGCGGGAACAGGTGACACTGGGCTGGACTGTTGATGCACAAGTATACACGCATTCATTTCACTACTTTCTATACCAATTACATCACTACTATAATAATAATTTGGCAAAATAAAGCTGTATAAAAGTTATCCTGAAAATGTTACAAATATTTGAGCCACAAGAAGAAGATGTAACAGAATATTTGTGACAGATTTGCAGAGTAAATTTTATTTATTAAGAGAAGGCAAGAGAACTAAATATAAAGAAAAACATTGTATCAAACATTGATGAGAAGTTGCCTCCAATGTACCAGCTTTGCCTTGAAGACGTCAAGCAGCCCTGCCAGATGACTGTACTGTTGAGGGACCGTCTTCAAGTGGACCATCTCATAATTGGTGGAGAAACCCGGGAACTCGCTGCGACCGTAAAACAGCTTCCTCCACTTCTGGTGCGCCTGAACGAACACAGGCATCTGACTGGAAGAACAGGCAGGAACTGATTAGCACAAGCATTCAATACCATTGTTAATTCAACAATAAAATATCTGTAATCTGCCTGTTTTATGGGATTATTTCCCATTAGATGACTACACTCAAGATGGTATATCATTTTGTACACTGAAATGCAAGTGGACAGTAAATGAATACAATAAAGGTAAAGGCACTCGCTATGTTCTTATATAGCGCGGTATCCAGTCCTTTGGACTATTCAAAGTGTCTTACACTTCACTCCCTGGCAGAGCTGTTCATTCCGACGCCATGCTGACTTCTCTGGGAAGCATTCAGCCATGCTGCAATTACTGCACGAAGACTATTAGTTCAAATAACCACCTCTGTCTGTAGCCAGGTACTCATTTATACAGCTGAGTGAACTGTGGCAACGTGGGATGAACGAAATTGCCAAAGCTTCGAAACGGCATCAAGAGGATTCAAACCTGGGTTCTCTTGACTAAGAGCCCAATGTTTTAACCACTACCGCGCCCCACAAATATATATTGGGTAATACAATGTCTGTTGGGACTCTTTGTTTATAACTTTTTATACTGTACATAAAATATTGTCCAGCAGAAAATACTTTGACTGAAAAAAATGTGCCTATAATGAGCGGTGGTCAGTATATATGTTGTTATTGCTAGAGACCTCTGTGTTTCACTATATACAACACGAGTAAATCTGCCAATATACTGGCCAATACAAGGCTTCAATAGCCCAGAGGTGTATACATCAAGTAACCAAAAGTCTAATCACTGAATATATCATGTTGAATCAGGTCATTGTTTCAAACGCTTGTCTTTGCCATCCACCCCGGCACTACAATTAAACACAATCTTCACCTCATCTGATTTCGTGAAGTTGTTTTGTATTGTTGCTATCTGCTATCAACAATGTGGGGGCTTTTTGTGAAGTTCACGTATTGGGGTCGCCTATATCTTACTAGGGTTGCGCTGTGTTACTAGTATATTGCATAATTTTCTTCTGCGTAATATGGATCGGCTATTGTGATACGCCTTCGACGTACCGATTTCATATAAACCGACTGGTTCACGGACTGTCCGCTAGGTATCACAACCAGGGCTGGATCCAATTATGTAATTGTAATTGCAATTGTAATTGATTACAGCAAAATGATGTGATTGTAATTGACTTCGGTTTTGAAATTCTGCTGTAATTGTAATTGAAATAGGTTGTGTAATTTCATCAATTACAATCAATTACAGTTTTTTTTTAAATACCAGAAAAAAATCTACAAAAATTATAAATACTCTCTCATACAAATTGAAAATCAAGATCTTAATTATAACACCTGCAGGACTAGCTCATATAATCAAAGGAATATTCAGATGTAACAAGTGCACCAATAGAATACCTTGATCTGGCCTTCCTAAGCAATGTTTAATTGCAATCTGCCAGAAGACGGTTCACACTTGGCTTCCAAAGGGCTCCAAATATGCCAAAATGCATCACCATTTTTCTTTGATTCTGTAATCTTTTATCAGTGAAGGGCCAGGTGGCGGTTTCTGTCCGTACAGTACTTAGATCATATAATTAACACTGTCCAAGTGAGAAAATAAGCTCAATTGAGACTGAGCTACAGACCACAGGTTTACTAGGTAAGAATACTGACTGGGCTTGAAGCTAAGAGACTCTTGGTAGGCAAACTAGGGTACAACCTCAAAACACAACTGCCAAGTAAACCAATTTGGGTATAACACAGTAGACAGAATGGGTGTGCACCAAGGAGTATAACACAGTAGACAAAATGGGTGTACACCAAGGAGTACACACATAACCCCTCGGGACGTATCTTGATGTGAACATTGCTAATGTACTGGTATGAATTATTTGTGGTTAAATTTTATGAGTGGAATTGCTTTGAAATGGCTTAATAGATTGGAGAGACTCATTAGGATTTCAAATGGTTGTGGCCTTTGTTTATAGTTGTATTGTGCTCTGTGTAATTAAACATTAATTAATGAACCAAGCAAACATTACATTGTATTTATAAAGAACAATAATATTTATCTAGCTAATTGTATATGAAATCATGAAGTCACGGTTCAACAAAATGTACAAACATCACCAACTTCATTATATTTGTTTATCAATTGTACTATTTGTACACGCAATCAGCAACACACACACTACATCAATTAATTAACAAATGGTTCTACATAATACAAATGTAATTGTAATTAAAATTTAAATGGTGTAATTGTAATTGATTTGAACATTTTAGAAGTGTAATTGTGTGTGTGTGTGTGTATATCATTTATTCGTACGCAAAAGTTTAGGTACAACTGAATAAAACAAAAATCATTGGCAGCCTGATTAACAAGTGCAGAGTGCGTTAATCATGTTGTTAACATCGTTTTTTGTAAAACCGGGTAAGTCAATCTCGTTATTGGATACACGCAATAATTCGAGTATGCACCAAGCGATTCCTGTCAGCTCTGGCTGACTGAAAAGACATTGTCTACGTACGCGGTTCACGTTAATATCTAGTACATATATTGCGTACCTATGCCGAATAACCGCTATATTTCGGCCAATTGGTGATTGAGCTGAGTTTATAGCCCGCCTAACGAAGTGCCTAACAATGGCGTTGCGGCTAGTCAACATTAAATCCACAAACTTGCAAAATCGCTTCACCAATTGAATGGATATGTGACAGATGTTAATTAATTGTCCTAAAAGTGCTGTATGCATCATATAACTGACGTTTAAGATGCGCCTGATGCCTTTGTTCCAAGTCACGCAAAAATCGTTGAACCCTTTATCATGTAATGCCCATAGAGTTGAGCCATAATGGGTGCTACAATAAGACTGAAATAGATGAATATAACAATCAATAGGCACTTTGCCTCTGAAGTGGCCCACAAACCAGTTAACACTCGCGACAAAATAATCTTTTTTTGCATTTATATCATTCAAGTCTGAAAGCTTGTGATCGACTACGTTACCAAGGTGTTTTGCGTTCATCGCCCAAGTAACATTGTTCCCGTTTACATGGATGGCTTTACAATCAACATTACTTGCACCGAACACCATTCCTATAGTTTTCTTATCGTTAAGTGACATGGAATTCTTTCCCGTACTCCTCACATATATTTACCATGTATTTGCAGACCTTGTAGGGAAGGTGATAATAATGTGATATCATCTGCATACGATAGCGCACCAACAAAGTGCTGAGCGATACGGCACCCGTATCCGCTGCTGGCTAATTTAGCTATTAATTCATCGTAGTATACAGCGAACAGTATCGGTGATATAACCACCCTTTGCTTCATGCCGTTGCGTACATAAAAAATTCTAGATTTGTAACGTTCCCACTGTGCACACATACATTGTCTGATGTATCCGTCAAGAATGAATCTAACAATTACGCTAGGTACATTGCGTTTAAGCATCAAATTGAACAGCTTTCCGTAGTGAACCTTATCAAATGCTTTAGAGGCGTCTAGAAAACAGCTGTATACACAACTGTTATTATTTACAAAATGACTGGCAGTTTCAATTAATATTCCACTACATAGAGTGGTAGAGTGATTCGCTTTGAATGCAAATTGCTGATCGCTAGTGCACAATACATCGCTGCATTTTTTCATAAGTATAATGTCAAACAGCTTGCAAATACAATTAACAGTGCTATCCCTCTGTAGTTGTCGCTTTGACTCATGTCTCCACGAGCATTTTTCGGTATTGAAATAATAGTGGATGACAATAAATCTGCAGCATTGTATCCGTGAACAAGCATGCTCGACAATATGATTAGAAATCTCCTACTGTTGACCAAATGGTCTGACGATAAACTATATTTTCCGTCTCGTTTCCCTAGCTTGATATCTTTCAAGGCATCTGCGACGTCATTTACTGTGATTGAAGAATAACTTCGATCGTCAGCTGTGACACCACTCTTAATAGTTCGATATAAAGACTGTAGCTCTGCAGGCTCAGTAGGTGTACCTTGAAAAAGTGTTTCCTATTTTGATGCAAAAACTTCCGAAATAGCTTCTGAATTGCACGCTCCATCAACTGAGTTGATCGAGGGTTTCTTTCCGGATAGCATTTTTTTAGTTTCCACCCATGTCGCGTTGTTTGTTCGTCAATACAGATACTGCCATTTTACTTTTTCTTAACTCGCGTTCCCTTCGTTTAATGTGTCGCAAAGCATAATGATAGGTAGCTCTGGTCTTACGCATAACAGCGGCCACGTGCCCATGCCTGGGTCTCCCATTGTCTACCCACAACCAGTGCCAGAACATGGCGGTTTCTCTTACGCTCTCTACCTCGTCATTCCAGTAAGGGATGCCGCAGTCTCTATGACTATATTGTGGCAGCGTTTCTTGACCAGCACGTAATAACACATCCATCAATTAAATTTGTACATACAATATCAATATCCGATCTGTGATTCTCAGATTCACACAATACGTTATTATAAAATAGAGTGTCGAGCGACATAATCGTATTCGGAATCAACTCATCACTACAGCATTTGTAGCAATCAATACTGTCATCGTCTACCTTGTGCCATGCTACTTTAACTGGTTTTTCATCAGATACATGTTCTGGTTCTTCATATGTATACCTATATGATATGTCGAACACCAACATCACCGGGCAGTGGGCTGCTGGATTTAATGGCGTGTCATTAACGTTATTTTGACGTATGTTACCATAAACATTGTTAGAGACAACGAAGTGGTCGATACACGATTCATGGTGTAGGTTGTGATTCACGTAAGTATTGGACTTGTTGGCCATCGGATGATGCCAACTGAGACATAACTCATTACGTTCTAAAAACGCACTCATGAATTGTGTTTGATAGGTGTCTCTCTCAGAAGAGGTATTCCAATCTCCACATATAATAATATCATCTTGCACGTATTGCGATAATAATTTTTCAAGACAATTTATACAATTTTCATACTCTGTACTAACACTGATGTGTCTGTACATGTCGCATGGCATGTATATACAGACAATTAGAATATATTTATGCACATTCTAACTGTGCAGATACGCCTGTTGGAAATTCCGATAGGTTGCACAGAGTGCGATAGTGCCTTATGCCATGCGATAGCAACACCACCTTGTGGTCTACCGGGAAGAATTAGTTCGGTGGCATCTACTCCAGATTTTCCGTTAAACTGATAATGGGCATGAATATTCGTTAGTTTTGTAATATCACGATCTAGTAACCAAGTTTCTTGTAGGCATATTATATAGATTTTTGTATCACTTAGTAGGTTGTTTATAAAACTGGTACTGCTAGTAATACCATCACAGTTGTAACTAGCAATGGCTAAACTTTCAGCGTTTAGAACCGACATTATATGTTAGAATCGTTCGTAATTGAATTAAAAAATTTAAAGTAATTGTAATTGATTTGCTTTTGTGTAATTGGACCCAGCCCTGATCACAACAGCACCCAACATACATTCGAGGACACGCCAGGGTGCAGATAGCTAAGTTTACTGTAACTTTGTACTTCAGTTCAAAAGTTTATATTCAAAAGAAATAAAATTGTTATGCTGACAGACAGCATAACAGTAAATCACCAAAGGCAAAAGAAATAACAGCCAAACTCACATCCTTCAACTTATAATGCAATGTATTGCAATTTTTTTTAAAGTATTTTCGAGCCACTGTTTCTGTTCTTTCTTTCCATAATTTTCTATCGGCCGCCCCATCTCTCCATCTTTCATCCTCCCCCGATCTTCTCATGTCAAACCTCACGCAGTCCTCCCATCTCAGCTGTGGCCTTCCCCTTTTCCTGCGTCCTTGATGTTTTTCCACCTCTGCTCTCTTTGCTAGTTTGCTTGCATCCATTCTTACCAAGTGGCCTGCCCATCTCATCCTGCTTCTCACCAATCTTCCTGTTAGGCTGCATTGCATCCCAACTCCTCTTTATAAATAAATTTATAAAAAAATTTGGGCCAGTAACTTTTTGTGGGGCCAGTAACTTTTAAAATCTACTGGTCCGACAAGCCACTGGGTGCAAAAGCTTAGTGTCAAGGTTTAATGTCAACGTCTGAGTTCAACTAGGTGTAGTTGAAACAATCACCAACATGAGATCAAGGTACTATTTATAAACGACAACACTCATTGGTAAATTCATTCATGTTTCAGTGATAAAATTACAACTCCACCAACCAGCCGGTGTTGTTGAGCGCAATCGTGATGGAGCTGAGCAGCAGGTTGAGTCGACTTTCTGTCGTGATCTCGTCCATCTGAGGCCCTGGACTCAGCACAATGAAATTGTGCAGGCCGTACCAGCGACTGAGGCAGTGTGTGCGTGATGGAAAGTCATTCTCCACCGACATCATGTCCTGCCATGCCATGGAACAGCACTCCACTGGGGAAGGAATCAAGAAATGCTCACTTAAAAGACAACATAACAAAATAAACCATACAAAATAAACCATACAAAAACCATGTCAACATCATATAATATTTACTTTATAAGACAAACTGCTAACAATGCATTGCACAGTCCAAAGTTAACAGTCTGTGACAAGTGCGGGAAAAGACCTGAAAAGCAATATTTTTAGGCAGAATAATGTTGTGATATAGCTTAATCCTTGATATACTCTCATGTTTTCCCACACAAAACTATTTTTATGATCTTCATCCCAAAATATGCTAAATAATAACAATAACAATGTAGCAGTTGAACAAACTGAGGAAGCTGGAATATGTTTCATTAGCAGCTAGATTATTTGGCAAAAACCCTACCAGTAGATTAATGGCCTAGAGCAATGTTCACAGACAAAGACATCTTCAACACTGACTCTCACAAATTGTGCTGCATGTATTAAATCATGTAGCCAGATTGTTGTCATAGCAATAATGCAACAACATGCATGTTGTAAATAGATACCTTGATCATTGTGCTCTTTAATTTCATTATCTTCTTTTGTCGATGATTCCTCCTTTGCTGATCCGTCCTGCTGCTCCCTCAGCTCACTAGGAGGCGCAGTGGTGGACGTCTGCACCAGGCTGTGTTTCGTAATGACAAACTGGAAGTCTGCAAACTGCAGCTGTTCAACGTTCTCGACCCAAGTCCCTGCAGCAGATGGCTCCTACAATGTGAACATAGTTATAAAATTAGCTTTCTATTTAGTTCAACTATAAATTTTTTGTCCGAAGTACAAAGTTACGGTAACCTTATAACTATCTGCACCATAGCGGGGTCCTGGCCTTAGGTTTATATTAATATAATGTTGAAAGAGTATTGCGATAGCCGATATATATATATATATCGTGTAGACATTTTTTTGCGATATATTGATACACTGGTAACACTGTGCAACCCTAGTAAAATCAAGTCATCCACCACAATGCATGAGCTGCTTCACAAAAAGTCTGCACATCATCTATACAAAGCGACAACACAAAGTCAGATGAGATGAAGATTTTGTTTAATTGTGGCATTGGGCGGATGCAATAGAAAGAGATAAGCAATAGGATAAGCAATAGAAATGATTTGAAATGATAACCTGTGAACAAACGGATAAAAATGGAAGCCAATCGGACCAGCATTATATGAAAACGTGTGGCCCAAATTGGCCCAACAGCCACAAAAAAGGTGCCGGACCAGTGGGCCAGTGTAAATGTCAAGGCCTGAATTAATAGCAAGGTATAGGCATAAAGAGTTTTAATTGAAAGCACTGCTTAGCATCAATTTACCTTAATTGGCTGCAGATTGTCTGTCTTCCACTCATGGAAAATCTCCTCCAGCCGAGCAATGAACCTGTGCATAATTGATTACACTTAAAGAAATGTTTTCCATTACACAAACTACTGAACAGATAGAGTACATGCTAACAAAACATAAATTCCTATTAGTTCTAGTGTGTAATTCAATTCAATTAAAAATGTTACTTTACAATCACCTGTACAATTCATATAAAATATATAGTAATCATAATTATATATCTGTAACCGTAATTAGAATTGTTTTCACTGCACTCAGTCAGTTTTTGATTGCGCTATACAAAGATTTTGTACTGAAATCCAATCCTGTTTGTAAAGATCATACAAACAGAGTGAGTTACTTTATAGAAATGTTTACAGCTGCACCCAACAACAATACCTTTCCCATTCAGATGCTGTTGTGAAGTCAGTGATTTCAAAGACTTCTGATTCCTGGAAGCACACAGTGATGATAAAACCTGCTACTAGCATGACTGGAATGAATGACATGACAAATAACATAATTATGATTTCTACTTATAGGTAGGACTGCTAACTCTGACCCGGCAGCCAATGGCTGGTACTTTTTTATTTAACAACCCATACATTTTCTCCAGTGCAGTATCAGGGCTGGTAGCATATTGGTCGGGCTGGTAGATTTAGAAAATTACCAGCCCCATCGGGTTGGTGAGCAAAAATTTTAGTTTTCACCTTTGCTTGTATGTATGTATGAATTTAGTTTATAGCAGGATTTAAAATTAGCAGTAGCAACACCAACAAATGCTACTGGTTTTGTAACAATGCTACATGACCATTGAATTTGGTAGCAAAATTCTGCTAGTGCCCTTTTAATGATCTTAAATTAAAATGGCAATTTTTAGTGACAAAACACTTAATTCTTGTTTCTTCTTGGTCTTTCCGTCACTTATATCCAATCAGATTACTTCTTGGATCATCGGTTCATCACCCGAGTGGGAGTTGGTGGCCAATTAAAGTGGGTGTTAAGGTTTATGTGAAATATTTCTAAAGCCTTAAGTTTTATTCATATAATATACATGCCTGGTGGTTAACACAGTTTGTGGTGCACACGCAGAAAGTGCATATAATTGCAACAAATTATTTTAGCCTAAAGTTTAGAATAAAATGGTGTAAATAATATGTGTGACCTATTCAACTTGCTTCAAATAGGGTGCTTTAAAACATTTTGCATATGGTGATTGAGCCCCTTACGGCTTATCAAACATTATAATGTGCAGCCATGGGCCATAGCATATTACCAGCTGTCCATAATAGACCATAATTATTATTAGCATATGCCAGTAAAACAACCCAGTCCCAGTATGTATACTATGTATGATGATGAAACCTCAATTATAAAATACAGTTCTAATAATCACCTATGCACCTCACCGCTACCAGTAACGGGCAGTTTGGCGTGTGCAGGTCTTGACTGAATCATCTCAGATTCAGTCTAATTAAGTAACATGATAACATCGCGAACATGGTTACAAAAAACTACATCTCACCACAAACATGTCCCTGCCCTGGTTGCACAAATCTGGTTATTTTCAAAGTTTACCTAAACCTCACGGCTAATTCATTATCGGCGGTATGTCGTTCCCCAACAAAATATCTTCTAAATATTGAGTTAAATATATATATATATATATATATATATATATATACAGAAAATAAAACCGATAACTTACATCTTCTGTCATTTTAGCCATTTAGCGGAAACAGAGAATACTAGCTGCAAAAACGGTAAAAGATAAGAGCAGATAGACTAAGTTGGAATATTAAATTTATTAAATAAATACTTTGTTGTGATTATTTCTTCAGTTTTGTTGATTGAAATATGAGAAATAAAAATTACAATAGCCACACATATTGTTGGACGACATTTATTTCCATACATTCATATGGGTAAAGTATAGGTATGCCGTTACAACGATAACATGCATAAACAAAATGCAGAAAGAAGGGGAACCCGGTTCTGCAAGACATGGCAATTTCATTAATTATTACTCATTCAACCCTACTGATCGCAGATTAAGTTTAATTCCCAGGAGCATATTACGTGATGCCAAAAAACTATGTAAACAACAACACATATATGCGTTAGATATTGGATGCAATTCAGGAGTAAGTAATTTTTTCTGGGCGATAAAAGATGAAGTCCATAAATGATACTGGGACTGGTGGAGTTACAGCCTCGTGGCTAATTAATTGTTGATTGACAGTTGGAGCCTATGATTGGTACTGACAGGTGTCACTGGTAGTCAATTGTGTTGTTGATACGCATTGGCTATTCGCATAGCTCCAAACAGCCCAATCTTGGGCAAACGCAGAAGTTTGTGGTGGACTGACTCTGTGTGCATGCGCTGTGGGTAGGACATACAACTAATCATCTAAGCTCATAACTTTAATGTTATTTTTTTACAATAGTTTAAGTTAATGTCAGTTGCAATTTTGAATAGGTTTAGTTGAGTGTGCGGAAACTTCCTGTTGTGCCTCACACTTTATAGACGGTTCACACACGCAATAGGATAAGTTTGTGTTGCTGTATATGTTTTATAGGCAATTTAGATGAGGTGTGGTGAAAGATAGTTTCATGATAGCATCTTGAAATGAGTTTTTTTATATTAGTGATTTCTGGTGGGATCATATTCCATATGCGTCTTCTTCAGAATAAAATATTAGGGGGTCATAATTTCCGGTTCCAGTAGTCATTGTTAAAGGAGATTCATAGTTGTATATTATTGCCTGGATAGACCAGAATTTGTCTAGACGGTTTTTAAGAGTTTATTGATCTAGCTTGTATTACAGAGTTAGGTAGACTATTCCATGGTTCAGCCACTCTAAGAGGGAATGCATTTTTTCTTAGATTTATTTTTGCTCTTTGGGTAAATAATTTAAGAGAGTGTCCTCTATTTCCTGATCTTAGTGACACATCTTCCCATTTCATGAAGTTTGGTGCAAATTCGTTATCGTACATTTCATACTAATGCTATGCTAATGTGGGTAGCTTCAGTAATTTTAGTCTTTCTATATATGATAAGTACCTCACACCAGGTAGTTCTTTTGTGGCTCTCCTCTGGACGTTTTTTATTGTTTACATTTGTTTGGGTGGAATTTTAGTAACCATTTGTTGCTCCATTGTTCTATGATACTTAGATCTTGTTGTAGTATATCCTCGTCATTTTTATTTGTTATGGCTCTAAATATCTTAATGTCATCAGCAAATAGAAATGTATTGGATTTAGTTAAATCTGGCAGGTTGTTTATATATAAAACAAACAATAAAGGTCCTAGGACAGATCCCTGAGGTATCCCTGATGTTACTTTGTGCCAGTTTGATTCTTTTCCATTTACACTGTCAGGGGTGGGTTCAGTTACACATAGTTATATCAATTATAATTACAATTACATTTCAATTTTTAGTTCAATTACAATTACACTCATAATTTTTCAATTCAGTTACAATTACACTGTTTCAATTTCAATTACAATTACATTATGCGGAATCAAATATATTCAGCATTTGTTAATTATATGGTTTTGCACTTTTGCTGAATTTCAATATTTTGTACACAATTGATAAACAAATATAACGGTAATGATTGTAAATTGTTGAAGAATTGTGGCTTGAATTTTGAATTGTACTAAATAAAAAGACAGCCGTTTAAACATATTTTTATTATATAAATATATATTTTAAATCTGGTATATAGACATTAATAAATTATATATATATATATATATATATATATATATATATATATATATATATATATATGTTGATGTATTTATAAACTCTTTCAAATCAATCTAGGTACTTGTCTTAACAGAGGGTACATGATTTTTGCTTATATAAAGACATTAGACAATGTCCACAAGGCTTCACCTCCTGTAGTTGGAGAGGAAAGCATGCTGTGTGTCTGTGGCTGTAGCAGTGCTAATTATTGTTTGCTGAAAGGGTGGATTAGCACCTGTCCATGGCCTTGTGTACTCTAAGGGTCTCTAACCAGACTGCAAACTGGTACAGTATTAAACAATGGTAGCCCAGACTGTCTCACTTGAGTCAACATACTGAATTGAGAACAACTAGCACAAGCTCTAAGTGGACTTTAACTCAGGGCTTCTGACTTGAAAAGATACTTCCTCTGGAAGACAACTTTGTGTAGCTTCACTGCATTCAAAAAGGGAATAGCTCAGACATACACAATGTCATAAAATATTTGACTGTCAATACAGCTACACAAGTGTGCACAATTTGTGCTTTTGTATTAAAAGACATACAAAACTCTGTTGATATCAGTGCTTGTAAACAATTATTTGTGCAAAATTCATATAAATTAGCGATTACAAAAATCGGAAGTAAAAAAATCATAAATCAATGATTTTTTTGGAGTGATTTAAATCATGGTTTAAATCAATGATTTAAATAAAATGATTTAAATCAAACAACCCTGAACCTGTATGAGACTTAAATTATATTTTATTGACAGTTTGTTCAGGTAGTTTGTGATATGAAACGTACTGTAATTGATTGTAATTGATTGTAATTGAAATAAATTTTCAATTATACAAAATATAACAATTACAATTACAGCACAAATTTGAAACCATAATCAATTACAATTACACAATTTTGCTGTAATCAATTACAATTACGTAATTGGACCCAGCCCTGTACACTGTACTGCTACCTTTTGTCGTCTGTTTGTGATGAATGCCTCTATCCAGTTCATTAATTCGTTTCTAATGTTAAAACTTTTTAATTTACTTATTAGTTTCTTATAATATTATTATGGCATGGTATGAAAAGCCTTCTGAAGATCCATATAAATAACATCTGTGTAGTTACCCATATCCATTTATGAGGTTCATTCATCTAGTCTTTTAATTAGTTTGAGAAGCCTTTGAGAACTGTTGATCTGCCAGAGATAAAACCATATTATTTTTGACTGAACAGACCATTGTCTTTCATGTACATAACTGATAATGTGATTTCTAACAATTTTTTCCATGCATTTACAAACTATGCATGTTAGGCTTATTGGATGGTAATTGCAAGCTAATTTCTTGTTTCCTTTTTTATATATTGCTGATATTTTGGTATCCTTCCATTTATCAGGAATACTTGAAGTTTTTATTGACATTTCAAATATTTTTCGTAATGGCTGACAAATATTCTCTGCCAACTCCATTAGTAATCTTCATCAGGGCCAGGCGATTGGCTTATATTAAGTTTTTTTAACATAAATAATATTATGTTTTTGGTTACTTTTAGCTCATCCATCGCTAATTTATTGTTTACTTTGGGTGTAGTTGGGATAGACCCTGGCTGTTCAGTAGTGAAAACACTGGAGAAGTAGTCGGCAAGAATATTTGCTTTTTCTCCATCTTCAGTTGTTTGGGATTTCGGGTTTATGTGATCTATATTCAATTCCCCAATTTCTTGTTTAATTATAGTTTTTGATTTATAATATTTCCGGAAGACTAGGGTTTTTTGCTTTGAGTAGCTAAATTTTATTCAGATTCCTTTTGGAACTTTCTGGTTAAAACTCAGATTTTATTTCTGTTTTTACAATACCTTAGATACTTTTTTCCCATCCTTGTTTCAATGTATCTTGTCCATAATCTGTTTTTATGTCTAATTAGTTTTCTGGTGTTTGCGTTTAGGGGGAAATTTCCCTTTATGCAATCAACAACACAACACAGATATAGAGATATGAAAAGGCCAAATGAATGATGTTTATTGAGGGATTAAGTATAAGACCACTTTTAAAGAAATTTAAAACAAAGAAATGTGGGCTCCACAACCCAGTGCCAGGCTGACTATGCCCGATGCGAGCCTCCTGGACGTCAGGTTCAACAGAGCCCACATTTCAACACATAAAGCAGTAGGAGTATTCCTAGAACAAATAAAAGAAACAATGGCATTACTATTGTCATAGAACACCCTTAAACCAAATAGCATGATTTCACTTCCCAATCTATATTTGAAAACTCTTTCCTCATTCCTTCGTAATTTGCCTTATTAAATAGCTTCCTTTTTAGTGTATCTATTTGTAATGACTTTGCACAAAATATTAAATGTAATAACACAGGTCACTTTTACCTAGAGGGCTAAGGTACTCTATTTCCCCTATGTTGTCTTCCTCATTTGATAAGATTGAAATCTCCTGTAATTACAATATGTCAGTAGTTAAGTCCTAATGTTGATCTAATCATATCTAGAAGTTCTGCATTATTTTCTTCTGATCCCCATCGCTCCTATATATGCATCCAAAGAGATTTTTTTTTTTTAAGTTTAATTTCTATAAATAAGCATTCCTTGAATGTTGAGACCAGGTTTATATTTTTTGCATGCAGGGAATTTAAGACGTATATTCATTATTTTCAATATTTGTTGAGAATAACGTATAGCCTTCTAAGGAAAATTCAGGTATGGTTAAAACACATTGGAGTATTTTGGTTTTACGTCATTAATTGCTATTATGTGGGGATTTAGTTCTTTAATTCTTTGTTCACATTAATTTTGCTTGTTCCTTAGTTAGTCAGCATTGGTATAAAAACACAGAATGCTGTCCATTTCATTAAGATTATCTTTATTATTGTTTTACCATCTGTCATTCTAGGTGGATGTGTAGTCTTTTGGCTTTTCCTTATCTTTCCTATTTTTCTTTCCCATGGTGGACCCCTGACTCTGTACAGGTATTCCCCCGACTTGTCTGCAGCTTCCTGTCTCTCTGCTTCTTCGTAGAGCATTTTTGATTCCTCCCTTTCTTGTTTAGTTTTGTCATGATCAATCTTTATATTTTTGAACTTGTCATTGTCTTTGATGTGATGGAACCTTCGAAGAAGGGTTAATTTTTTGTCAGTGTGTGTTAATGTAATTAGTACCGGTCTGGGACTGGTTGCATTTTCGTTAGCTTCCCCAAGCCTTGGGTTTCTGTGACATCAGTGTCTGTGAAGTTATTGTTTATCTCTATACACATTTCTAGAATTTGTTCTTTGTCATGTTGTTACCTCATAATTTTTAGTTGTGATGAAGATTCTGGTAAGTTGAAGATGATTATGTTGTTGAATCTTTTGATTCCACGTTCTGTTCTTTTACTTGAATTTGTACAACTTTCTTAACTTCGTTTGATGACTTTGCTTGGGTTTTTTCCAACTTGGCTTTTTTGATCATTTCATTGACTCTTGTTTCATCCACTTTAGTTCCGATTTCTTTCTCTAGTTCAAGGATTCTCTTCCACTTTCTTAAGGAACTTTTGACACCTTTCCTTGCAGCTTTTTTTTTATTTTTCATCACTTTTGTGTCAAACGGACAGAACCAATGAATTTGTGGTTTATCCATCACATATTTTCTTTCGTTTTATGAATGTATATATGCGATGATTTACATTTTTCAACTATGGAACCTCTTCTTTTGCAAGAAGGCACTATCTTTGACACTTGGAATTCTTTCCAGACCGCATTAGCTGAGTATTCGAAAACTCACCTCATTCAATTCTGTTGTGTTAATTCAAGGATGCTTCATATGTATATTAAAAAAAATATTTTATGATAAAGTGGAAATTCATCCATTATTTCCCATGGTTGACATAATATTCCCCATACTACATCTGTATAGTAAGGCAGTGTGGCAGGGGTCCCAACCTCCCTCTATTTTTGGTTCACATAACAGGAAATCAAAAGATTTTTTAGACTAGCAGAGTGGTCTAATGGTACGGCTTACATATGCGCAGTCACAGTCTAATAATAATTATGTATTTCTAAAAGCTGCTCTGCAGATAAGAAACTCTTTTACAGAGCTGCCCTGCGAATAAGATTACAATTTGTCGTAATTCGTAGAGCTGAACACATTTCGCCGTTATTCGAGGAACTGCTCTGCAAATAGCCTCGTCCTATTGATAATTATAACATGCCACTGGCAGGTGTCATTGCCACTGGAAGGTGTCATTGTCACTGGCAGGTGTCATTGTCACTGGTAGGTGTCATTGTCACTGGTATCCAAATGTTGATTGCCAATTATAGCATGTACTTGCTATTGTCCTGATACTACTGAGTGGTGTCATTGGTGTCCAATTGTTGACTGACAGCTGGAGCATGTACTTTCTTTCTTTATGATGCATGGGTGTCCACAGGGAGGGGGCAAGAGGGGCACTTATCCCCCTTGGAGGTGGAATTTTTTATGGATGTATATTCGTGAGCTCAAAATATATGTTAATTTTACATCTTATATATATTTCTTTCTTGCCACTCCCTGGAAAAATTCCTGCGGACATCCCTGTGTAGATGCCCTGAGTATTGAAGAATAAACTCTACATGAGGAATAGCGTGTGGAACGAGCACTTTTCCAGTTTTTAAAAGTTACATGCCACCAACATATAAAAATTGCACACATTCCCAAAACATGTCAACCCTTTAATTAGAAATCCATGTTTACTGGTCATCTATTTATCTTTCAATCTACCTTCTGTCAATCAAAGCAAACTGCCCTATGGCATCTGCATTTAGCCAAATTATCATTATGGAACTTACTAGTGTGCATTGTGAACAATTATGAATTTTTATTTAAAATACAGTGATGACTATTTTTGAATTGCACATTGTTATTGTCCAAGTAATGTAGTTGGTGCTTATTCAATTGATTAGTCAAAGTATTTATTTCTGCAGGATTTAACACAAGCACTTCACAGGCACCTGACTGATGAGAATGGTGACCAAGAACTTCACATCTTGGGCATCGACTTGGACCCGGTGCTGATCAGTCGTTGCTGTGACAACAATACCAGGCCAGGACACATCACGTACAGCACAGCTGACATTTCAAAGTCTGCCGACAGGAAACGCACTATACAAGCTTACCTGGACTCTCACAAGTGCCAGAAGTTTGATGTTATCTTCTGTTTCTCTGTGACAATGTGGGTGCATCTGAATGAGGGTGATGCTGGACTTAGGTCATTCTTAGAATATGTATCTAATATTGGACAATTCCTTATTGTGGAGCCCCAGCCATGGAAGTGCTACCGGAGTGCAGTGCGTAGGACAAAGAAGCTGAAATGTCAGCAGTATGAGCAGTTTGCTACGCTAGAGTGGCGCCAGACTGTTGAGTCAGATATAGAGCATTACTTAAAGGAACATTGTGGGATGAAGTTGCAGGAGAGGTTTGGACAGACAGAGTGGGAAAGAACAGTTTGTCTGCTTGAATCGATGTCGACTTCATAGCAGGAACAGGGAATGCATCAGCTGAACAAAACAAGTAAGATGTGATGCTTAGTCGAAGTCTTGTTTTTATCCTAACATGTATTGTTGCAGTGTATTTTCATTGATTTTAACTGATTAAAATTAATTAAAGTAATGGGAACCAACGAACCATGTTGTTTGTCCTTATGCCTCTTTACATGTGCTTGATTTTTTATCATAAAATCATGCTGTATAGTACAAACTATATACTTTTTAATATCTTGACCATCCAAATGTGTTTTAATGAGCCAAATAAAATATATATCGGTCTATGAATATCGACCTTGCAATTCAACATGCAGTGTGATTTTCAAGGCGAAACATTCAAATTAAACAGATAACACTAAATTAAAATTAAATAAAAAGGTAGTTCCTGTTAATCCTTAGAACACATTTGGGCAGTCATTCTTGAACAGATCTAGTTTGTCATATAACATGATTTTACAGTAACAATTTTCATACCATACACCTTTTGTGGGGCGCGGTTGCATAATGCTTAGAACATTGGACCTTGAAGCAAGAGAACCCGGTTTCAAATTCTCTTGCTGCCATTTCAAAGCAATTTTGTTTACTCCACATTGCTTCAGTTCACTCAGTTGTAAATGAGTACCTGGCAATAGACAATGGTGTCCAGATATATATATATATATACATGTATATATATATGAATGGTCTTCGCGGAGAAGTGGGTGAATGCTTCCCAGTCGAGTTGGCTTTGGAATGAACAGGGGTGAAGTGTAACATTTGATCAGTCCCAAGGACTGAATACAGCGCTATATAAGAATGCGCCTTAATAACATTCTCCTATGTGACAAATTCACTTGCAGAATAACATTATAAAATAAACCTGGCATCATTGGCATTCTAATTATTCATGTGCAAATACTGTGACCAACTATTTGCCACAGCCTAAGGCAGCGACTTTTGTAAGGCAATCTATGGTTCGAAATCAGGACCATATGTTTGTAAAATTTTTCATACACTGGTTGGTGCCAATTTGACCGCAAAAGTCAATCAAAGGACCAAACGAGAGCTTAAGATACCCAGAAATATTAACCAATTATTTAAAAACAATATACCCAAATTATGTTATTAATATAAATTGTTCATTTTATTAAACAATTAATTTCCTATTTACAAAAAACTGTAGCTATCAAGCACCATTACTGAATATTGGTCACATCAGCTGTAACTTATAAATGCAAATAGAGAGGAACAAACCAGTACACTTTGCATAGTTCTGAAGCATGTATCTAACTACTTTTCAATGTCACAATTCATTTCTCAGTTTATATCAGTACTGTTGTACCTCAGATTTCACCAGTGTTGACAGCCTTATTTGAATTTGTTGGATATACAATGAGATGAAGCACATGACGGCTATCACTCCAGGTCTTCATCTGTCTCAGTCGGCTGGTATTTGTCTTTTGCATTGGGGTTTATGAATACGGTGCGTCTTCTTTCGTTGATTTCAAGGTCTATCTTGTCCACATTCCACCTGCAATTTTGTAATAAACGTTAACATACATTTTTGAAAGTTACTGTATTAAGACATATGCTAAGATAAGATGGCTACTGAAAAAAAAAACAGTTGCTCACCTGAAAGTTTGACAATTAAGAGGGTACGTTGTATTCTGCATTCTCATTTGCCAAATATGTATATGTACTTACTACTTATTTACTTAGGCCCTTAACTCCTCCTGGAGCATAGGCCATCCACAACATTTCTCCAGCACCTCCTGTCTTGGGCAAATCCTCTCCAGTTGTTGCCAGCCATTCCCTGCTCGCTTGATGTCTGCCTCGAGGTCACGCCGCCAGGTGTTTTTTGGTCTCCCCCTCTTTCTCTTGCCTTGGGGGTTCCACATCAGGACTTGTCTGGTTATGTTGGTGCTTGGCTTTCTCAAGGTGTGGCCAAGCAAGCCATCCCCATCTCCTCTTAAGGATCTCTATCTCTATTTGGGCTTGGTGTGTTCTATCCCAGAGGTCTTTGTTGCTCACCCTGTCCATCCAGTGTATTCACAGAATTCTTCTCGGGCAATGGTTGACAAATGTCTGGATCCTTATCAGCGTGGTCTTGTTTATTCGCCACATTTCCGCTCCATACAGCAACACGGACTTTACACTTGTGTTAAATAAGCGTATTTTGGTGGTTTCTCCAATTACCTTTGACTTCCACACACTTCTCAATAGGTGGAAAGCTACCCTTGCTTTGCTGATCCTTTTCTTTACGTCAGCCTCTGTCCCTCCATGCGTATCCACTATGCTTCCTAGATATATGAAATCTTTAACCTCTTCCAGTGTCTCTCCCTCAAGCATGATTGGTGTTTCGCAAGTAGCATTTGTTCTCAGGATCTTTGCTTTCCTTTTGTTAATTTTCAACCCAACCTGCGCTTAAATCAATGCCAGTTCTGTTGTTTTTTGTCCTGCATCTGCCTATGGCTGTAAGACAGGAGTGCAAGGTCATCTGCAAAGTCCAGGTCATCAAGTTGGGTCAGCATCGTCCACTGGATTCCATTTCGTTTCTCCTTGGTTGCTGTTTTCATGACCCAGTCTATGACTAGAATGAAGAGGAATGGTGACAGTAAGCATCCTGTCTCACCCCCGTCATAACCTTAAAGTTCTTTGTAAGTTGACCTTCATTAATGACTCTGCATGACATTCCCTCATAGGAGTTTTTGATCATGTTGACTAGTTTCTTGGGCACACCATAGTGTCTTAGCACTTTCCAGAGTAGACATTTTGGGATGAGTTCCATTCGATGGATTGTTCCACTACGATTTGCAGTGTTGCAATCTGGTCACTACACAATCTGTCCTGCCTGAAGCCTGCTTGCTGTTCACGCAAAATTTGGTCCACTTTGCCTTTCATTCTCTCTAGGATTATTCTGTTTAGAATCTTCCCAGGTACTGACAACAACGTGATTCCTCTGTAGTTATCACAGCGGCTCAGGTCTTCTTTCTTGGGGATCTTGATAAGGTAACCTTCTTTCCATTCTGCTGGAATTTCTTCTTTTTCCCAGATCTCCTCAAAAAGACTGTACAGCATTTCTACTGCAGTATTTACATCTGCCTTTAGTGCTTCTGCAGGAATACCATCAGGGCCTGCTACTTATCCATGTTTCATATGTGCGATTGCCTTTTTTATCTCTTCTCTAGTGGGTTTATTAGTCTATTGGGAGATTTGTCTCAGCTGGTCGGATGTCTGGTTGATTCTGTGGTGCTGGTCTGTTGAGCAGCTCTTCAAATTGCTCTGCCCATCTGTTAAGCTGATTGTCTGCCCCCATCAGGACGCTCCCATTTTTGTCTCTGATTGGCCGCTCTGATTTCTTGAACTTTCCAGCTAACTTCCTTGTTGTATCGTAAAGTTGCTTCATGTTCCTGCTAGCTGCTGCCTTTTCTGCCTCTTGTGCAAGTCCCTCCACGAAGTTCCTTTTGTCTGTTTTGACACTTTTCTTCACCTCTCTATTTGCTGCAGTGTGCTCTTTCTGAGCTGTTACCTTTGCCGCCCTTGTGCGGCTGCTGTTGACTGCTTCCTTCTTGTCTCTTCTGGTCTGTATTTTCCTCATTGTTTCTACTGAAATCCAGTCTTTCTGTTGGGGTTTCCTTCTGCCAATTATCTCTTCACACATGGTGTTTCCTGCATCCTTGATGTGACTCCATTGGCTGTTGATGTTTACTCCCTCATCTTCATCACACAGCACTTGCAGGACTTTAACAAGATTTGCCATCCAAGCCAAAGGCCCAGATGGCAAGTGGACAAGGAAGCCATTGGCTTATCGAGAGTCCAACAATGTTCATCTACTTATAACCCGCCCTCCTGAGATATGTGTCAACCTTGTTTTTAAACATATTCACGCTGCTAGCAGTTACACAATCTGTAGACAATTTGTTCCATTCATTTATTGTCCTCTGTGAGAACGAGTGCTTCCTGATGTCCAATCTACATTGATCCTTTACTAATTTTACCTCATGTCCTCTAGTTCTGCTATCCTTCTTGAGTGAGAAAAACATATTTCTATCAATATTTTCATACCCATTCCATATCTTAAAAACTTCAATCTGATCTCCTCTTAACCTCCTTGTCTCTAGAGTTGTTAAGCCACATTCTTTAAGGCATTCTTCATAACTAAGGTCTCTAAGTTCTGGAATCATTTTAGTTGCTCTCCTTTGTATGCGTTCAAGCGTATCTATATCCTTCTTACGATATGGTCTCCATGCTTGTATACAGTATTCTAAATGAGGTCTAACTATTACTTTATAAAGAGGTATAATTAACTTTTTTCCCTTGTATGTTATGTTTCTTCTAATCAATCCAAGAATTTGATTACCCTTTGAAGCTGCAATACCACACTGCTCTGAAACTTTCATGTCAGCGCTTATTGTAACTCCTAAGTCCTTTTCTTTTACAGTAGTACCCAGAACAGTATCTCCCATTTTATAGTTTACATTCAAGTTCCCATGTCCTGTATGTAGGCATTTACATTTCCCAAAATTGAACAGCATCTGCCATTTCTCAGACCATTTCACTAATCTGTCTAGATCGTTTTGTAAATGTTGTTTATCACCATCGGTATTAACCTTTCTAAACAGTTTTGTGTCATCCGCAAATTTCAGTACGTTACTTGTTATACTGTCGTCCAAGTCATTGATATAAATTAAGAATAATATAGGTCCTAATACTGATCCTTGAGGTACCCCACTCAAAACCAATTTCCAATTTGAAACTTCTCCATCTACTACAACTCGTTGTCTTCTGTCAGTCAGCCATTGTTCTATCCAGTCAGTTATGCTATCCCCGATACCATGGGCTTTTAATTTAAGTAGTAATCTTTGATGTGGCACTTTGTCAAAAGCTTTCTGAAAATCTAAGTAGATAATATCTACTGGCGATCCCACGTCTATCTACTTAGTGATTTCTTCCAAAAAACATAACATATTTGTTAAGCATGACCTCGCTTTAAGGAATCCATGTTGAGATGAATTTAATAATTTATGCTTAACGAGGAAGTCCACCATATGGTCTTTAATTAACCTTTCTAATAATTTACAAATCACTGACGTTAAACTCACTGGTCTGTAATTCTCTGACTTATTTCTCAAACCCTTTTTAAATAATGGTATGATGTTTGCTTCTTTCCATTCAAACGGAACAACTCCCTCTTTTAATGACAAGTTGAATACTCTTGCAAGTGGTACACTGATTTGTTCTACTGTTTCCATTAGTAATTTTGGAGGAATCCCATCCACTCCCGGTGATTTGTTATCCTTCATTGCCTTTATTTTCTTAGCTACCAATTCTGGAGTTACAACTAACGGACCTAAATAGTCAGATTTAGCCCCCTGTAATTTAGCATCAGCAACTGGTAATGAACTAATATCTTCTTTGGTAAACACTGAACTGAAGTAACCATTTAGGTCTTCCGCCATTAAAAACCCCTGTGATATTATATTTCCAGCACTGTCTTCTAGAGGTCCAACCTTGTCTTGTACGTTTTGTTTACTCCTGACATATGCATAAAAACTCTTGCTGTCATGTTTTATGTTACATGCTAGTTTTTGCACATAGCTTCTTTTAGACTGTCTGATTTCAGTTGTAGCTGCATTAAGTGCCTCTTTGTATTTTGCATAGTCTTCTTCCTTTCTGGTACGCCTATAAACCCTCCACATAGTTTGTTTTAGCATTATTTTTCTAATTGCCTCTTTTGACAAGTGTTTCTTTCTACACCGTTTTCCTTGTTTTTGGAAGGGAACAAATTTATCGATGATACTCTCAATTTCATATTTTAGAATATTCCAACATTCAATTGCGGTCTTATTCATCAGCATGTTATTCCAATCTAGCTTTGCTAAGTATTTTCTCATATCTTTGTAGTTACCTTTGTGGAAGTTTCTCTTGTACGTTTTCTTATTTTTACTTTCTGACTTTACATTGATGTCAAAATGTATTTGATTATGGTCACTATTACCCAATGGTTCAAATATTTTTACATTGTCCACTAATTCTTTTTGTGATGACAAAACTATATCTAATACATTTTCTCCCCTGGTTGGTTCTAGTACGTGCTGAGTAAGAAAGCTATCCTGGATTAAACATAGAAATTGTTGATCCTCAATCCCTGTGCTCTCTAGAGAATTCCATTGTATGTGTCCATGGTTAAAATCTCCCATTAAAGATACATTCCCCTTTACTAACTTCCTTTATAGTGTTTTTTATTTTTGTGTTGTCCTCTTCGTTTATGTTTGGACTTCGGTAAACTAATCCAATAGTTAAATTTGAATTTCCTGAAACAATTTTGCACCAAACAGCTTCATCGCAATCTGCTTCCCTTTCTAGTTTTATTTCATAAGCCTGAATAGATTCTTTAACATATAAAATAACTCCCCCGCCCCTTCTTCCTATTCGATCTTTCCTAAACATTACGTATCCTGTCAGTCCTAATTCAGCATCTGTTATATCTATGTTGGCCCATGATTCAGTTATACCAATTATGTGAGGGTCAATATCTTCTACCATAATGTTTAATTCGTTTTTCTTATTTACTATGCTCCTTGCATTTAAACATACGCATCTATAACCTTTTTCAGAGATGTTTTTCGGATGATTTGATATTGGTTTATCTGTGCTAGTGGCCTCTTGTTCTGCTTGAGACACCTCTAGGTAACCCCCCTGCACTTCTAGTTTAAAGAATGTTTACTTCCAAAAATATTTGTCATTGTACCCAAGTCGCTATCTACTGCTGCTGAAAGTGTCCGCGAATACTGCCGCCCCCTTTCCACTTAAATGAAGCCCATCCTTCATGTACATATCAATTAGCAAATGAATCTATTAGCAAATGCGACTTTATATTCTTCTGCTATTCTTGGATCCTTCAGGAAATCCACATTATATCTTGCCTTTCGTCTTTCTTGTTCT
The DNA here is from genome assembly GCA_033239005.1 of Lamellibrachia satsuma. Taxonomy (NCBI): domain Eukaryota; kingdom Metazoa; phylum Annelida; class Polychaeta; order Sabellida; family Siboglinidae; genus Lamellibrachia; species Lamellibrachia satsuma. The sequence goes on from BSQZ01000009.1 coordinate 3,743,851, forward strand.
ACTCCATTTCTTCTTAGCTTGAGTTTTAGTCTGGCTGTTACAAGGTGGTGATCAGAAGCAACGCCTCTCTTCACACGCACGTCTTGTAGCGATCTTCTGAACATTTTGTTTATGCCGATGTGGTCTATCTGATTTTCAGTGACTTGGTCAAGAGATACCCATGTCGCCTTATGTAATCTTTTGTGTGTGAACAAACTTCCCCCAATCATAATGTTGTTTATTGCACAGGCATTCACAAACCACTCATCATTGTCATTCATCACACCCAGCCCATGCATCCCCATCACATTTTCATATCCTTGGTTGTCCGATCCAATCTTTGCATTGAAATCCCCCATAATCAGGTTGATGTTTGTATCCCCTAAATTGCTCATGATATCAAGGAGTTGGTTGTAGAATTCATCTTTGGTTTCGTCAGTCTTGTCGTTGGTTGGGGCATAGCACTGCACTATGTTCATTTTAATCCTTTTGTTCTTTGTTCTAAAGGATGCTGTTATGCACCTCGGTCCTCTGGCTTCCTAGCCAATAAGTGCTCTCTGTGCCTCCTTCCCCAATAAGAGGGCAACCCCCTCTGAGTGAGGGGCATCATCTTCCTCATGTCCGGAGTATAGTATGATCTCTCCTGTTGTTAGTCGCAGTTGTCCTGACTGGGTCCATCAAGTTTCGCAGAGTACGAGTAGAGCGAGATTCAATCTCTGCATTTCTGCTGCCACTTGGGCAGTTTTCCCTGCCTCATACCTTGTTCGCACATTCCATGTGCCGATGTTTAAATTTTTCCTGGTCGAAAGAAGAGTAGTCGGCATTGTGGCTTCCTTTCGGCTTTGACCGCAACACTTCATGCGCCCTGCTAAACCACGCCCTACCTCTTCCAGGACAGACATCATAGTTTTATTTGTTGTGAATGTTTCTGTAGTGTGTATATGTACACGTAATACAAAATGAATGTGGTCAAAAGATGTTTTCCTTTGGTTTGTTAAATTAATGAAGAAGCTATATACAGTCTGCAGACTTGGTATTGGTAAAAACAGGTCTAGCTCCCATGTAATCTGACAATTGGAAAATTTAGTACCGGTAGGAACAAAGTAATCTTTTCTAAAAATTTCAAATTTGGAAATAGAAACAAATAATTTCAGCAAAAAGACAATGTACTACATCTGGATTCAAGTTAGGTGAAATATTATTTTACTCAACTTGACAGTCTTTACTAAACAAAATTAATGAAGTAGTCAGATCCATTAGGATGCCTGAATGCCTCCATCTTATGGAAAATAAATTTGCACCTAGTGTGGAAGCAGATTATGCTGCACATTTAATATTTACAGGGTGCATAAAATGTTGATTAAAAGGTTCTTTAACACAAAACCCCATAATAAATGTTGCCAGCTCATGAATGGATGACTGAAATATCAGAAAGGTATTAAACCTGGTTTGGAGTTACTAAATATTTATTTATTTTATTCAACTGATTGATTTCAATATTAAAACTGTTGATGATTTTAAAATGTTGATGGGTCCATGCTTACTGTGAATAGACTTCCTCCTTACTACACCATGCGTAGAAGGTGCCCTTTTTCTTTGTGCCTGTCACTGGGATTGCCACCTGCAACAAAAAGAGATGATTTGGTTACGATGAGAAATGTGTACAATATTTCGTAACATAATTATGTACCATAACTTAATGTGCATTGGTTAATAAAATCACTCATACTGCACCATATGTCTGACAGGAAAACATACAATAAAAACACATTTCTGTGATAGTATTAAAATGTACAAGTATACACACAAATACTGAACCAAAATATTATTTGCAGCATGTTACATGCCACAAAGTTAATATAAAATCTTAAACTTAATAATTATCTTTACAAATAGGATGGTTGGTCAAAGCTGGCAAAAAGTTTACAAACATGGAAAAAGTTGGCAAAACTTATAAAATCCCATTCGGATAATGGTACTCAATTATTAAAAACAATGAACATATTTTTTTAATGTTCGGTTTATTTTGCCATCACATCTGGGTTGAAATGAATGGAAGGAGGTACTTACCATGTGAAATATCACATTTCAAGAAACTGGAACGTCAATCCATTCAAAATACAGCCGCACAAGCTTGTACGTTATTTTAATGTAAAACACCCTCTGAAGAGCAGACACCTTTAATGTAGCAACATTATTTCTTGGATATTCAAACGACGAAGCTTTCACGTACATGTGCGTTCATCCCGTCTGTGCGGTTCTTTCCAGTGTCACCTAAGTTGACTCTCATAAATTTAACTGGAGGTCCGAGTGGTTCAACTGTGGGAGGGTACAGCATTATGGCCTTGATTGAAGCTTCGTAGAAACCCTGTTTCATGAAATTCTCTGCAAAACACAACAGGAATCCTAATTACTGACTGTGGAGCATTTATTATCCCACTTGTGGGCACCATCGCGAGACATCATTTTCACCTGGACTGGCATGTCATGTCATGACGAAGTAGCAAAAAAAGTTTTATTTACTCTAGAGAACCGAGATATTGGAGATATTGCACATACGTAAAACCATCCTCAAGGGTCCTTGAATGGATAGATGATCCGGTTTCTTGGTTATTAATATTAAACATAATTACCTCTCAAGAAACTTGGTGTTTGATCTGAATATTTCGACAACATCCTGCAGTCTTCTTCAGCAGATTGAAGTTACAGATGTGTCACATGACCAATGTCATGTTACACAAGATGGAGCAGGACTGGTGGGAGCTCATGGCCAACATCACGGTTAGGTTTCTCTCTGTGGATGTTAATCGCCTCCTTTATTTTCCTCCTGTGCCAATTCTCCTCATGGTCTAGAATTTTAACCTCCTTCATAGAACTCTGATGGCCTGTGTTCAGTTTGTGTTCGCTTATAGCTGATAGGGGTTGGCGACAAGATAGATGTTCTTTAATTTTTGTTCCAAGTGTTCTGACTGTTTCTCCTATATAATGTTGGTCACATTCTGGGCATTGTATGTCATATACTACCCCACACTTTGCTGCCTTTGCTGTTCTGTCTTTTGGGTGTACCAACAGTGACCTCAAGGTGTTGATAGGTTTGTGGTAAACTGGGACGTTACAAGACTCAGATCAAACACCAAGTTTCTTGAGAGGTAATTATGTTTAACATCCTCAAAGAATGTTTAATTTCCATGAACATAAACAAAATGATATGCATTCTACTCAATGTACTAATTATTGGAAATCACAATTTGATGTTGTTAAATGGCCTGTGATGACCCCGAACATGAAGGATGATTTGTTGAACCTCAACTTGATACTGAGCTCACATTGTAATCGTCTTCGTTGGTATGGGTAGAGCAGCAGTTGTATTGTGAGGTGGTTGACCCACTCAATTGTTTTACAAGCTGAGTGGATCTCATTGCAAAAACATTGCAATAAGTCCTTGGTTCCCTGTAGTACAATGTGCACCTGCTATAGTATTAATATCTTGTGGACCCTGAAAGGTGCCTGCACTTTTGACAATGTGAATTATAACAGAGTCTGGTGCTTATCAATGTACATGGTGATAAGTGCAAAACATTTTGCCCCAATTTGTAACCATGTGTATGTTTGGAATTTGCTCTGGCGATAGATACTGATGTCTGTGTTAATAGAATCTGTACTTCCCGATGACATGCTGGTCAGATACACCAAATACCTATACATTTACTCAATGAATATCTCTGTTTCCAAAACAGTGAGCTTGATGCTTGATACTCCCTTTACAGCTGATCACAGTTAAACTGGGAGGTAGATGATCAGCAATGTGAGGCGCACTGAGTCTTTTACTTCCCCTGACATGGGACCAGATAGAATGGACCAACTGCTTTTAGGCAAAGTGGGATGAACGAAATTGATTTGAAAGTTTAAAAATGTAGAAGGTGGATTCGCATCCTGGTCCCCTGACCTAAAGTCTGATGTTCTATCACACAACCACTGCGCCACACATGAACTCACTCTACCACGATCATAATGGATTCAGGTTATGAATCCAATCCATTCAGTCATAACTAGGTTTATTTGCATTCTTAAATTAGTATATATTATATATAATACTTTGGCGATGAAGAAACCTTGGAGACTTTTCTCCTTCACACTTGTTAATCAGTGGTTACGTTTATTATCATGAATGGTGGTGGATCAATAAACTGACGGATCCACCCAGCTGTTGGCCGTTTATGAGAAGATCCAGGAGGCACGTACACCCACTATCCATTTTAATTTCCTCAGCCAAAAACAGTGGTAGAAGAATTGCAATGCACACATTTATTAAGGTAGCTGGGGAAGCTATTATAAGAATATGCTTGTCTTAAATTGAGTAGCTTCAGTAGAAGATTTTAAGATAAATTAATCAATCTTCACAGATTGTAGTTGAAATACTATTTAATATTGCAGATTGATAAAATTTAGAGTTTTTCATTTATTTGGTTATAAGATTTATTTTTTTTGTAAATGTGAAAAAATAGCCACAAAATGCCAAATTATATAATTTTGAGAAAATCCCCAAAGAAATAAATGACATACATATAAGTATGACGGTGTCACTAATAACTTTGAGGAAAAGTTCGGTTAACATAAAAGAATTACGTCTGCTACACCACCATCAATAAATTAAGCAAAGGACCAAAGGTTGAATGGTAGTCTAAAGTGGCAGTGTATTTTTGACACAAACCCTTCACCAATCGTAATTCAAATTCATGTAATGTTGCCTACATGTAAGACTGCATTGTCATAAGTGTGGTAGTTTTTTTTATAAAAAACTGAATTAGGTAACGTTTCCTGATTGTTAGTGATAACAGAAATGTTGATAGACCTGTGTATCATGCTTGAAATGTGAAGATTTTCACTGGCATCTTACGTATTGTTGACAAAACGTAATGGCCATTTCTAACATTGACATGTCCCCTTAATTTGTCCTTGAACCTATATTTGTAATGTGTTGTCATCTACGATATTAGGTTACACCAGCCATCTGACAAATACGTGGCAGGCGTGTTTAAGATCATTTTGATTGGCCTGTTATTCAGCGGGGTCATCAGGTCACATCTACTGGCTGTTTCCGTTATAGCTTCAAAGGCACAATAAGCTACAATAAACAATGATATTTGCTGGTTTAAGGACATGATTTAGTTAGGTAGATATAATACTGATGTGAACTGGAATCACAGTAACCAGACGATATGTTTGGTGAATGAATAAAGCTGGTTCGAAGATTGAAGCACCCGGGGTCGTTAGGATGGAAACATTGTCTGCGTTTCTAAGAAGTCCAAAAGGACTGTTTTTTTTAAGGATGGATTGGCAAAATACACCATTAGTGCTGGGTGATTAATTGTGGTGCAACGTTCAGTTCAATATTTCCTAGCATGTTATGAGGGAAAAAAATCAACTGACACGTTAGCCGTCCCAATTACATTAATGCGAGGTGCGCTTTATCTAACAACTGCCAGGGCAGGGCAGTGGCAGCTCTTCTTTTTCATTATCTGATATGTAATTAAGCAATAATTTTACTGGGCATCATTTAAGTGTTAATGCGTAACAAAAAGGTTTTCATTGGATCATAATTTTACACCTAATTAACGAGTAATTAAAACGAGTTCTCCTTGACCCTGTTTTGTACTTTGACGCGTAACTATAGTACTGCATTTATATTATTGTCCTATCGGCTTGCCATACGTGTATGGCCTTATCGGCCTGCCATAGTTTGCTGTCCAAATACGTACGCTCAGTTCTCCATTTGAAGTAAATGCCCGCGCCTAATACCACTGGTCCCATTCCAATGGCAATCATCTTCAAGGTTTTCATAGACATTGTCCTAAGTTGTGTACTTTTATCCAGCGGTGAATGCCGCTACAAAAAGTCTCGTGGTTGTAGGCCGTAGTGTCCGCGAAAGGTCGCGTGCGCTCGCCGGCGACTGGTTGCATTGTATGTAAGCATATTCGCCAGGTGGCGCACTAGATTCTTCTCGTGCTGTCTGCACAGCAAATTAATTTAATTTCTGTTCGGTGTGAGATCATTATTTATTTATGTGGCGAAACCTTTGTTACAAATGTCACAGAAAATTAAGAAGAAGAAGAGGGTTGTATTGACGATCATGATCGATTGATTCACAAATCTTGTATATCTCAGCCATCTGTAAACTTGTAGTTGCGCCCAGGGTGAGGGGTGTTCGGGTAAACGTTACGCCTTACAGTGAAAAATAATTGCATTGCGTGGGGGTCTAAAAAAACAGCATGACGTACTTTATGGATGCCCCAAATCAGTTATTGTTCACGTTCACCACATTTTGGAAACACCACCAACTAACGCCCCACAATCCAATTTACCCTGTACATCACTATCACTATTTTACAAACAAAACTTATGTATCACTAGTTTAGTATCGAATACATACGTACGTACGCATCCCTGACAAGGGGTTAATTTAACACCACAGCTTAATTCTATTTAACAGGCAAACAATATAACAAATAAATGTTGGCACCATGCATTTTAGAAGCACCACAAATTAATGGTTACCATACCATCACAAATTTACTAATTCAGGAAATGCAACAAATTAAAGGCGATTGCTTTCATCGACTCATTAAAGTCCAGAGTTTTGATCCATCTGCCATTTTCTTGCATGCATGTTGTGTTATATAAGCATATAAATAAAAAATCAATCGCTTTTATTAACCCTATACAATCTGTTACATGGCATGAGAGTACATAATAAAAATAAATTGCCAGGCATGACATGTGCATTGCTTGTATAAATTTACCACATGCAGTTACATCTATAAGAGACTATATAGCATAATGGATACTTCAGTTCAGTGTTTACCAGAGAGGATATTAGTTCATTACCAGTTCCAGATACTAAATTTCAGGAGGCAAAATTTAACTATTTAGGGCAGTTAATTGTAACTCCAGAAATTGTAGCTAAGAAAATAAAGGCAATGAAGGACAATAAATCACCTGGAGTGGATGGAATTCCTCAAAAAGTACTAATGGAAACAGTAGAACAAATTAGTACACCACTTGCAAGGTTCAATTTTGGGAAATGTAAATGCCTACATACAAGACATGGGAACTTGGATGTAAACTATAAAATGGGAGATACTGTTCTGGGTACTACTATAAAAGAAAAGGACTTAAGTGCTGATATGAAAGTTTCAGAGCAGTGTGGTATTGCAACTTCAAAGGGTAATCAAATTCTTGGATTGATGAGGAGAAATATAACAATCAAAGAAAAAAGCTAATTATACCTCTGTATAAAGCAATAGTTAGGCCTTATTTAGAGTATACAAGCTTGGAGACCATAATTGTAAGAAGGATATGGATACGTTTGAAAGAATACAGAGGAGAGCAACTAAAATGATTCCAGAACTGAGAGACCTTAGTTATGAAGAATGACTGAAAGAATGTGGTTTAACAAACCCTAGAGACAAGGTGGTTAAGATGAGATCAAAACGAAGTTTTATAGATACCGAATGGGTATGAAAATATTTATAGAAATATTTTTGTCACTCAAGAAAGATAATAGAACTAGAGTACATGAGGTAATATATTGATAAAGGATCAGTGTATATTGGATATCAGGAAGTACTCGTTCTCACAGAGGACAATCAATGAATAGAACAAATTATCTACAGATTGTGTAACTGTTAGCAGCATGAATATGTTTAAAAACAAGGTTGCCATATATCTCATGAGGGTGGATTACACATTGATTAAAAATGTTAGACTCTCGATAAGCCAATGGCTTCCTTGTCCATCTGGGCCTTTGCCTTGGATGGCAATCTTGTTAAATAATGGGCCATGTCAACCTTTTGGCTCACAGTTACAAGGATACTGGCCAGACATGCCAAGTTCGGAACGCCCGAAAGGGGTAGATTAGCGCGTATGACAAATATTTGGGGGCGTGACGTCACGTCGTCGATCGACAACCGGCAGCCACACTCGAGACACAGCACAACAAACACACTATTAACCACAATGGTTAAACACATTATTTTAATACTCACAAGAAATGGTAATTATATACAATTTAAATAAGGTACATATAGGTACATAAATAATATAATTATACAACAGGCTAAAATGCAGGTAAAAAATATTGAGCATAATGAAAGGTGCATAAAAATTAAGGTAATGGATAAAAAACATAGCAGTGGAATATAGCAGTGAAAATAGCTAGATGCTCCACTTTTTGATTACATAAACATACAAAGCTTATACTTCTAATACACAAGAAATTACAATTATATACAATAGAAATAACTAATAATATATACAAAATGCAGTGCCAACAAATTTTAAATCGTAAAAAATACTAAGAATGATGCAAAGTCCATAAAAGTTAAGGTAATGGACAAAAACACAGCAGCGAAAGCAATAAAATGCTCCTCATTTCAATTTTGCAAACACGCACATTCTATACTGAAATGTTCAAATGATAAAAATATATAAAAATCATCGTATGACGTGCACGCGACACGCGCTAGCCGCAGTGTGCACTCACAGGGAGCGAACTCGCTACAGATAGTGACTTAGTCTTAGTGTCCTCGTTCAACTTGCACTTCAGCAGTGCTGAAGTCATCATCATGCTGTCAGTCGCTATGCGACAAAGACTGCTTTCATTTCTTGACCGCCGCACTCCATTTAGTTCTCTGCTGTGAGAGTGATGTCCATGAGTCGGTCTTTATGTCTCTCAGCTTGAGGTTTCTCTTGATGGTATCCTTGAACCGAAGACGAGGGCGTCCTCTCTGTCTGTGACCAGATGACAATTGAGAGTAGAGGATCTGCTTTGGTAGTCTGTCTGATGACATCCTCATGAGGTGTCCAGTCCACAGGAGATTCTTTTTGATCAGAAGATCTTCCATAGAGGGCAGCCCTATCCGACCGAGTATTTCCTTGTTAGTCACTTTGTCCTTCCAGGTTAGCCTCATGATCGAACGCAGATGTCGCATCATGAAGGCATGCAGCTTTTTCACCTGTCGTCTGTACACTGTCCAGGCCTCGGCTCCGTATAGTAAGGTGGATAGCACAATTGCGCGGTAGATCTTGCCTTTGACCCGCGTGGACACATGATGGTTGTTCCAGAGTCTCTGGCGTAATCGGCCGAAAGATGCGCTAGCCTTGGCCATCCTCCTCTGTATTTCAGCATCAATGCGTCCATCACTTGATATAGTGCTTCCGAGGTAGGTGAATTCGAACAGAGTTCAGCTTGTTTCCATCAACCATGATATCCTCCTCTCGGGTTCTTGTAGAGTTGGGTTGGTACAGCACTTCCGTCTTCTTGATGTTAATCTTCAGGCCGAACTTCTTTGATGCATCGGAGAAAGCATCCACTATTCTCTGGATCTCTTCAGCGGAGTGGGCGACCAGTGCACTGTCATCTGCGTATAGCAGCCCTCTCACAAGTATCTGGGTAGTCTTGGTCTTCGCTCTGAAGTGTGCGACGTTGAATAGGTCAGCGCTCTGTCTAGACTGTATATAGACGCCATCTCCCATGCCTCGGAAAGCCTCGACAAGCATTGCTGATAGGAAGATGGAGAAGAGCGTGGGGGCCAGTACACAGCCTTGCTTGACACCATTGGTAACACCGAAAGTTTCTGAGACTTCCCTCCAACACTCACATTCGCCATCATTCCCGTATGTAGAGCCTCGATCATGGTTGTGAATTTCTCTGGGCATCCATATTTCCTCAGTAGTTGCCATAGCCCAGTCCTTCCGACTGTATCAAACGCCTTCGTGAAGTCGACAAATACTATATATAGTGGTCGGTCCTGCTCAATGCACTTTTCTTGTAGTTGTCGAAGACAAAATATCATGTCCGCTGTGCTCGGTTGGATCTGAAGCCACACTGTGTCTCCGGAACTACTTCTGGTGTTATGTGAATAGATAGTCTGTTGAGCAGGATCCTGGCGAAGATCTTGCCTGCTATGGAAAGAAGAGAGATTCCTCTGTAGTTCCCACAGTCTGTTCGATCTCCTTTCTTGTAGATGGTTACAATGCTGGCATCCTTCCACGCTTGTGGTACAGAACCCTCCTCCCAGGCTTTGGTGATTAATTGGTGCAGTCTGTTGGACAGATTGTCTCCTCCGTGCTTCCATACTTCAGCAGGAATTCCATCACCCCCAGGTGCTTTGCCATCTTTCAGGCCGGCGATTGCTCTAGCCATCTCATCCATGTTTGGAATCTCATCAAGGCATGTGTTGGTAATGCGCTGCTGGATGTTGACAAGAGCTTCATGTTCTATGTCGCCAGGGACGTTGAGTAGTTTTTGGAAGTGTTCACTCCATCTTGCCGCAACTCTCTTGCTGTCGGAGAAGGTCTCCATTCCATCTGTTGACTTCAGGTGAACAGGTCCCTTTTCGCGGGTCCCCACACTTCCTTCAGTCCATTGTAGAAGCCCTTCATGTCGTTTCTGTCTGCAGATCTCTGCAGCTCCTCTGCCTTCATTTCCCACCATTCTGACTTCAGGGCACGGGTGCGTTTTTGTAGTAGTCTGCAGGCATCTTTGTACGCTGCAGTGGTGGATCTAGTACTCCTGGTCTGCAACACTCTCTGGTGGGATTGGTCTCTTCTGCTCATTAGATTTTGTAGCTCCTGGTCGTTGGGGTCGAACCAGTCCTGGTGTTTTCTGTCTGGCTTGCCGAGAAATGTTTTAGCTGTGTTGTATACTACCTGTTGCAGAGCTGCCCATTCCTCATCTGGTGTTGAGCTTTCCTTCTCCTCCCATTGGGCGAGAGCGCTGTCCATCTCCTGCTCGAAGCTCTCCCTATGACTGATGGTACGTAGTTTTGCTGTGTTTAGCTTGGTCGATTTTCTTACCCCTTGTCTGTTGTGCTTTTGTCGTACTCTAAATGCCACTTTTGACCTCAGCATAAGGTGATCGGTCCAGCAGTTAGCTCCACGCATGGCTCGAGTACTGTGGATGTCCATCTTATCCCGACACCTCGTGATGATGAAGTCGATCATATGCCAGTGTCTGGAACGAGGATGCATCCAGGTGGTCTTGCGTTCATCCTTCTGCTTGAACATGGTGTTCGTCACTATCAGTTCGAACTCAGAGCACAAAGCCAGTAGAAGCTCGCCATTGGAGTTGCGTTTCCCGATCCCATATTTGCCCATGACCATGGTCCATTTATCATTGTCTCTTCCTATCCTTGCATTGAAGTCTCCTATCAGCAGTAGCTTATCGGTACGAGGGATGTCTCTGAGCGTACTTGACAGCTGGTTGTAGAAAGCCTCCTTGTTATCGTCCGGGTTTGTAATTTGCCAGTTGAACGAATTCCCCAACTGCGAACGCTGCTCGATCGGTGAAGATCTTCTTCACCGTGCTGAAGGTCCTCTCTGGAGCAGCGTTCGAGTTGGGGATCGTCAGCAGCGCCTTCGCCAGCGCACCGAGACGTGCAAATGGCAAAATGTATGGTTCGTCGATCGTGAACTTTTTCTGGCTCAACTAGTACTAGCCTCTATATTAGTAGTTAATATTGGTTACATATCCTCCCTCCGTATACTGATCATGTAAATCATAATGGTAGGTCGAAATTTGCAGACTTACTAGGTGTAGTTTGCATTGTTGTTGTAAATACATGTACTTGGAATATTTCGCAAAACTGATCAAAATAGCTTTTACAAAATCCTTGTACAGAAAAATTCCTGGTGACAATATTGGTTTAATTTCATGATTAATCGCTTAGAGGCGTCACCAAACATTAATATCGCAGGCGGTGGTGACGCCTAGCGGGGAGCTTGAAACCATCGTAGGATATTAATAATCGTACACAGAAGTCGGTTTAAATTAATGACGGATATAATAGACTGCTGCAATTCTTATAAAGTTAATAGAAGAACCTGTGAGGAAAGATTCTCGAATGTGTCGCTATTTTCCAGGGTGTAACCTCCTTCGCGGTACGAGAAGTGAACTACAGTTGCTAAGCAACACCGATGCTTAAACCGCCATTTTGAAAACAGTACCACATTCGGTCCCTCAACTACGGCGCTCTCAAAAGTTTACTAGTTTGTATTGCACAACATGCAGTAGCTACATCCTGACAGGAAGCATAAATTTCGATGTAGCGTAATTGAATCGAAGTCACAAACACCGCCATGGCCGCGGACATTCACGTGAGTAATATATATAGATATACAGGCGGAAAGTGCGAAACATTAATCTGCTGGCGACGGGCAGTGTTTTGTTGGTTTGCGCGTTGGTGATCTTGCGTGACTGATATAATTATGCTATTGCACCGTGTTACTGATATTCCGGACTTGTAAATTTTCATGAAGAGATACATTTGAAGGCCCATGTTGGTTTGATGTGATGATAGTATTAACTGTCAAGTAAATAAAAAAGCATAACTGTCATAATTTATGCACTAATTTAGTACCTCACATCAACAGTGTTTATGTTGTGGATGTTCAGAAGCTCCTGGTTACCTGACCAGCATATTCACACCACTTTGTTCACACTAAGCTATTATGTGTTATTAATAAAATAGAATGGCTGTTGAAAAACAAAACAAGTATTGAAGGCAGTGTTATATAAATTTTGTAATTTATTTACTTATTGATTTATTTACCATTAGCATTACCCGAGTACCTATGCTACAATTTAATATACAGTTAAACATTTTAAATTTCTTCAGTGGCTAGTTCTCAAGCTATTAAGCTACATTTTTCAATAACTTAATTTTTTGTCACCTAGTATACGTGAAGTTGTCAAGATATTTTGTCATTGTGTGATGTGTAAAGCTATCACTCATAATACAGTACATGCCTCGTTACCATGTGAAGCAGATCCAATCAGCAACTGATGGTTAATTATTTTATTATGATTAGTCCCCCTCTGCACCATAACAATTGGCCAATGTGGTCTTTGTAAATTATCTCAATAACTGAACATTTATATGCATATATCTGTTATGATGCCAATGTTTCTCACTTTTATGTTTGTACTTCAGTATACATCATTTTCAAGTAAATTAGCAATATAACAAATACATGCAAACATTGGTTGTAGATAAGTCCTGAATGCATAAGTTCAGAAAAAAGATGAGCTGAATTAGTTTTATGGTCGAACAGTTTTATTTTTTTAACTTGATGTGCATTTAATGCATTTTACTTTGCCTTGAGATAACTTTCAGTATGTGTGAGTTTATCAGTTACTTTGGCAATTTTAATACAGGTTCCCCGTTCACCTCAGTCTGTGAATTAGCCACTCACTGAGATTTTAATGCACCAATAATTAAACATATTTGTACAATGAATACTTCCAGCCAGCATGCCATGTATGGTTGAACATGTCATAATCTGTAAATGCTGTGGGCCCTTCTAAACATTTGAAGGACAAACAAAAACATCCACAGCACATCAACCCGATGCAGTCATCTTGTGAATTTTAATGATGTATATTTGCATATTAAGTTCAATTAATATTGGTAGGTTTCTGCAACATAAATATTGTTAAATAAATCCAAAATGTGTGTGAGCCAACGGAGTCTGTCACTTGTGTGAGTTGCAGGTCTGACAGATAATTTACAGACCAACCGTTATGTTGAACACTGCTTCCAGCCATATTTCTCTTTTTCATGTTCTGTATCTTTTCTATTGCAGAGCCTTAGACAGAAAGGATCCAAGACAAAGAGCATAGACTCGGGAAGGTTTCTCCCTACACTCCCTAAAAAGCGAAGCAAACCAGCATGGCAGACAACAAAGCCTGTGTTTGTGCTCAGTGCGGAGAGCGAAGCCATCCCGGCCAATGATATTGACTTAGTGTCCGAGCTTGCTGCAAGTAAGTAGCTGTCGGTTGGTGGTTAACCAAAGTGTATTGGGAGGAGCAGTGTAAAACTTGGTGCAAGTCCCAGTCTTGATTGGTTGATGGTTAACCAAACCAGATTGGTGCAAGTCCCTGCCTTGTTTAGTTGATGGTTAGCCAAAGTGTAATGAGAGAAGTGATGTAAAAACTGGTGCAAGCCTCTGTCCTGTTTGGTTGATTGTAAATCATTGTGTTATGAGAGAAGTGATGGTGCAAGTCTGGTGCAAGTGGTGGAGATGTAGTCATAATTGATTATTTTGAGGGTGAAGTGGCATAGCGGTTAGAACATAGCGGTTAGAACAAAATTGAGAGAACCCGGGTTGAAATCCTCCTGCTGCCGTTTTGAAGCTTTGGCAAGTTCGTTCACCCCGCATTGTCACTGTTCACTCAGCTGTATAAATGAGAAGTGGATGTGTAAACGAATAGTCTTCGCACTGCAATTGCAGCATGGTTGAAGAAGAAGTTGAGATGGTGTTGTACTGAACAGGTCTGCCATGGGGTGAAATGTAAATTGCATTGAACAATCCAAAGGACTGGATATTGCACTATATAAGAATGTACCTTTATGTTTTATAATTATAATAAATATAAAAAACTAACAATGCAGCTGAGTTGTACATAATTATTGGACTAGGCTGCTTTGCATGTAGTTACTGAAGTCAGCCGAGTTCTTCCCATATACACTGTAATGTATTACCACACCCTGAAGCATTGTTGCACTGTTATTAACATAAGTGTCTTCATTAGTACAACTATATAGTTTAATAGCTAGCAAATATATACACGTTGTGATTTCACCTAATGTGTTGTTTCATAGACAATGTTTCATCAATTCTATTGTATGCATTCGTGGTGTTTAACTTGAATGCCTGAACATTATAATTGAATGCCTTCTTGGTTGAATGAACACAACATGATATCAGAATTCCAGATTAATAACAATTTGAATATGGACGTTTTGGTGCATCAAACATCATCAATTTGAAATTCGGTTAAAATAGAAGGTCCGTGCTGTTTTGCAAAACAAATTGTATTTCTAATGCTTGACATAGTTTGATATAGTTTACTATGATATGGTATTGATAAGATGTTACCTTCTCACATAAGCTACATACCAGGAGGTTAGCATTTGGGTGCCAGTTGAAATAGAAGGTAAGGAACGCATAGTGTAATGTACACCAGTTGTACACTAGTGTACCCTGCTGTATACCAGTGTATGCCTTTCCAATCTAGTTATACAGTGTCAATGCTATAAGTAGTTATCTCCAACGCATGCAATTGTTATCCTTGGCACAGTTTTGATATTTGTTATTATTTTCATTGAAATACACACATGCATTTTAACAAGTTGTTTGGTAGCTTTGCTACAATAGTTAGTATTGTAGCAATTCCTGGTGTGTATAATTAGTATTGTAGCAATTTCTGCTATGTAGATAGTATAGGGAACACAAGCGATTCTCGTTTCGAGGCGACAGTTGACGGGATAATGTACTTCAGGCCCCCAAATTGTGCACACCATAATACGTTAATTGGTATTAATATTATCACATTTTACTGCTAGTTGTTTTAATAATAATAAAAGTTAAAGTAAACATATTATTGTTTGTTCTCTCTGTTTTAATTCCAGATATGTTTATGTGTAAAATGCTATAGCTGGCAGCGTGTCTTTGGGGGCCGGAAACGAGCATTTATCAATTAATTTGCATAAAACCAACATGGCAGCTGATGAGACTAGTGTGACCTATAGTTGTAATTCGTGGTTAGTATAGTTAGTATTGTCGCAACATACAATGTTCATTATTGTGGCAGTTCCTGGTCAATTCTAGTAAATTCCTGGTTTGTAGATTATAATGTAGTGCTCAGTTGCTGGCCTGTAGACAGTACATTCTAGCACACGTAACAGTTGACTCCTGATGTGAGGTAAGGTCAAGGTTATCTCTGGGATGCTGCCAGAGAAACTTTGTCAGCGAGTGTATTTTTGTGCCCTGATCATGCATTATTAATGTTATCATGTGAGCGTGTGTTACGACATGCATTACTTAATTGTTACATTGCATGTAAGTTTGCTCAAGGCAAAGACAGCACCAGTTATGGAACATTGGGTCTTTATGGCACACGTAGCCACTGTGAGAACCATAAATGGGCTGTTTGGCAACCACACATAATTTTGTATTCAGTGGCAATAATATTACTTGGCTAATCATGTGTCTCATTAAAATAGCCATTGTTGATGTACCCCAGTAGCTGCACAGTATATTCTGGCACAATGGCAAACATATAGATTATGGGGAGCATTTTAGTTTACATAAATATCCTTAGTAAGCAGAGATATGATAATATTGCAGTGTCAAGTTGTCCCTCTCTAACTTCAAGCTTTTGAGGCCCCTTTTATGCAGACTGTAACTATTGTTAATGCTTTGAATCAATACCATAAAGCTTAACATACTGTATTCTATGTCGCTCAGTCGAATCATACCATAGCACCGCACTATTTGTTACTAATGCTGATGCATTTTCAACTTAATAATGTAAAATTCCCAATGCAGTTGCTGTAGATTGTAAGCACTGGACCATTGTTATCTAAGGTAAGATGTCAAAGCTTTGATTAGCAGAACCTAATATAATTCATGGTGAATATGTCACTTGCCTTTTTGTTGACTCATGCCAGTTGAGATTATGTTGCCAGACAATTTTGTCCCAAATGAATAAGGCCGAACATTGTTCCAGAAATGTTATTACCAGGGTTGAAAAAAGTCATGTTTTAAAAAAATAAAAAAATAAGATTTTTTTATTTATTTGATTTTTTTTAAAATCTGGTATACACAATGTCATAAAATATTTGACTATCAGGCTATCTGGTGTCAATACAGCTACACAAGTATTAAAAAACAAAAACTTTGTTGATCTTGATGCTTGTAAACAATTATTTGTGTGAAATTCATATAAATCAGTGATAAAAAAATCGGAAGTAAAAAAATCATAAATCAATTATTTTTTTATTTTTTTGGAGTGATTTAAATCAATGATTTAAATCAAATGATTTAAATCAAACAACCGTGGTTATTACAATACATTTTCATTCACTAAGATGTATTATGATATTTATTGTTAAACATGACAAAAATATATTGTTAAGTTGAATATGGAGGTTAGATACAGTGCTTTAGACATTTGTGATGAAATAATTTTTTATACCTTTCTGCATAAATTTTTTTTTACATTTGAAAATTAGGACCTTTTGAATTCAACCTAGCAGAAACAAAACTCACACATAAGACATGCATTCTCAAGCACACATATACACACACACACGTGCACACACACACACACACACACACACACACACACACACACGTGCGTGTAGTGTTTTTTCCTGGTCAATATAATTGATATGTTCAGTCAATATCTGCCAGATATTTTATTCGGTACTTGTGTATTGTTGTACCCCAGCTTCAAGCATATTGCAGACCATATGTTGATTGGGATCAGAGCATGTGTTGACTGACTGATGTTTACCAGGAGAACCCAAGCGACTGAAGCATGCTACAAAGCGGGCTGGTACGAAGGGGGAGTCGAGCACCCTTGCCCCGGTTGAACACAAAGGCATGACCACCTTCCAGCAGCCAAAGGTGGACCGGGAAAATTTCCGCAAAGCCCTTGTTGACATTGTCATGTGAGTAAGACCAAAAGCCAGAATTGTGTGCATCTTAATGACATGTTAATTACATTAATTCAATCTAAAAACACAACAAGTTGGAATTTATCATCTGCATTAAAAAGTATGATTCTGTGTTATACACTCTTCAGTCAATAGTTATTTTTAAAGTAATATGTTGTTGTGATATTGCTAGCTGTTATGTATTCCTTTTATTAACTGCAAAGCTTTCAACCATGAATATATGTATGAAACCCATGGTAATTACCTGTAAAGTTCACTAATAATAAAGGTAATGCAGGCCCTAATGGGCCTGACAATAATTAATATACAGTCAGTTAATTTGTAACAACAAGAATATAATTTAAAAAATCCTCCAGTAGAATTAGCCCATCGTGAAACTGATTTGTTAATGTACGAATATGCATTGTGTAAACAATCTAAGTATCATATGCAGTTGGTTTAATGATAGAGTGCATACTTTTGTAAACAAATCATCAAAAAACTGACTGATTGTTAGATCGGGTAGCTTGCAAAAGTGTGCCTTATGTTCTAGTGTATAGAAGTGGAGCCACTTTTGCAATTTTTCTACTGATTTTTGACCGAACCTGGTGAAAAATAATTTAATATTTTGTCCAATAAAAAAATAAAAATTAAAACACTTGCAGGCAGCAGGACTCAATTGCTGAGATTAGCCGCCCTGGCTCCATTAATGGTGAGCCCCTGCCTTCCATCTCGCGTGCCAGCTCCCCCACCAGTGCAGAGAAGGACATCCTGGTAAGAACGCCCTGCAGTGTCACTTCCCACACTCATCAATACTGCTGCTGTTTTCTATGTTTTGATTTCAAAATGTTTCCTTTCTGGACCAAATTGAGAAACTGGATATTCATAAAAAATGCATATACTTTTGCATTACTCGTGATATATATTTTTTCAAAATGTTGTGTAATTCTTGTTGTCATTGATGCTACCTCTACCCTCTCTTATATTGTTCAATATCACTATTGTTGACGGTCATGTGTCACTATTGTTGACTGTCATGTTTCACTATTGTTGACTGTCATGTGTCACTATTGTTGACTGTCATGTGTCACTATTGTTGTCTGTCATGTGTCACTATTGTTGTCTGTTATGTGTTACTATTCTTGCCTGTTATGTGTTACTGTTCTTGTCTGTAATGTGTCACTATTGTCTGTCACATGTCAATATTCTTGTTTGTTATATGTCAATCTTGTTGTCTGTCATGTGTCATTTTTGTTATCTGTCATGTCAATCTTGTTGACATAGTGCTCTTATTGTGTCATGCCACTTTCCTGTCTGTCACTAGTGTTGTCTGTTATATGTCAGTCTTGTTGTCTGTCGTGTGTCATTCTTGTTGTCTGTCGTGTCAATCTTGTTGACACAGTGCACTTACTGTGTCATGCCACTTTCCTGTCTGTCACATGTCACTTGTATTGATAGCGATATTACTACTACATCCACAATGGCATTGACACGGAACATGTCGCACCGATGGAAGATGTGTGGGTAAATAACATCCTGAAGCGAGTCCCAAGAGCACTGAAGGTCAACCATGATGAGACGATCGAACAGCTCACAGACGAGATGAAGGACGACTATCTGCTCAGCGTCAAGAAAGCCATCGGTGGGAATTAATCATCACTATTATATTTTGTTCAATAATTTTAATATTAGCTCACACCTTTGTTAAAGTTCTCAATACCAGTGCAGTTTAAAAAAATTGTTGAGTACGTATTGTAGTGGTATATACCAAAATATGTTCAAATTCTGCATGGACAATTACATTTGCGTTTTCGTGAAAATTTTTATTTTATGTGAAAGTTCATAACATCACCAATGTTGCATTTTTTTAATGGAAATATGGTCCATATGTATTACAATTTTCTTTACAGAAAAATTATAATTATATGAAAAACATCTTGTTGCAACACAGTTATGGCATCTGATCACCCATCGTGTCACCTAATGGTGACTTTTGCCCTCCCTCTTCATGATATCATGCTTATTGATTCTGGTTTGTTGTGCCTCTGAGTTCCTGATGAATTAGGCACGATAAAAATTTTACTATTATTATTTTCTTTTTACTAAGGTGCCAAACTTAAATTGGATGCCATCATAATGCATGGATGTCTCTTTAACCTTCCTCCTCCTTCCAGTTGACTTTGTGCTGAAAGATCCACGCGAGAAAGATGAAGATAAGGAAATAATTCTTCCCCCACACCGTGAGGAGCTGGCGGTGGTGCCCAAACCCTGGCACCGCTCATATGTGGTGTCCCTGGAGATAGCCCAGGAACATCTGCATACCATCAACCTGTGCATGCTGCAGGTGCTACAACTCTGGCACATGTCCTTCTGGTATGGCACATAGGGGTAGATTTGTAGTATTACTGGTAATGAGGAACAACTTAGACATTGTACAGTGGTCCCTCTCACCCAGTAAGGTGTTCTCATACTAATCACCCCCTCACAAGAGGCCACCCATCGTATAGGCTCATGGGACCTTTGTAGGAGGGATGGTCTTATAACACGGGCACTACTGTATAAAGTTTTGTGTCTGTATGTACACATAGCACACGTGCACACACACACACACACGTGCACACACACACACACACGTGCACACACACACACACACACACCACCACACAGCACACATGCATGCACACACCACAGACATGTGCGCATGTGCACACGTGCACAGCTTGCACACACACAGCACACACAACCACCACATGCACACATACGCACTGCACAGCACCGCACAGCACCCATACACTGCCACACACAGCACATACACCACACGCACACGCAACACAAACATGTACATTGCACACACACACAACGCACCGCAGACACTCTCACCACTGCACACCGTACACAGCACACACACAGCACACTTGCATGCACACACCACAGACATGTGCGCATGTGCACTCGTGCACAGTTTGCACACACACACAGCACACACAACCACCACACGCACACATGCGCACTGCACAGCACCGCACAGCACCCACACACCGCCACACACCGTCACACACAGTGCACACAGCGGATACACACGCACACACACACACACAACACAAACATGCACATCGCACACACTCTCACCACTGCACACTGTACACAGCACACACATAGCACACTTGCATGCATGCATGCACACACATACACATACACACACACACACACACAGCATGCACACAACACACATGCATGCATGCACACACACATACCACACGTAGCTTATTGCACCGAGAACACCATCATTGACCTATAAGATAGCTGAAGCTTGCTCACTTTAAAGAGGAAGAAGAAGGCTTTATTTCACACCATTTTCTTGTGTAAGTGAAATTTTGTTTAGGGTTTGGTCCATTGACTGACTAATTGAGCTAATGTTTTGCATAGATTGACCAGACCAGTGAATGTTGTTGCAGTTCCCTCCGGTTGGTGGACATTGAGGAGTTCCAGAACAGAGACGGGTCAATGGAGCTTCAAGTGTTCCAGAACCTTTGCATGCGCCACATCGAGGCAGCCAAAGAGAAACTGCTCAAGAAGTGAGTGCCCACTGCAGGGGCCTAGCAACCTGAAGGAACATTGCTTAACCTGATGTGTCTACATTTTGTGCTGATATTACACAACATTGATGTCTTATGAAATACAATACAGACTGTGTTTAGCCATAACAGAACTAAAATAGAATGTAACTAGTAGCATAAGATCACAGATTAAAAATGGTTCACCTATGCATGACTTAAGAGTCACACATGACCAAACACAGATTGGTACATTTGTTGTAGTTCTGCATCCAGTTGTTTAAGACATAAGCAACAGGACATTTTCACCATCACAGTCAGATGTTAAGCCTCTTGGGAATAATGACTCTTTTAAATAATTTTTTCTCCTAAGTGAAATCTTGTGTCTACAGGTGGTTCCCCGAGGTACAGAACATCTTCTATCAGGGCAACAAAAAGAAGTTGGTGCCTAGCAACCAGGACCAGGAGAAGTTGGAGTCGTTCTTCAACTGTGCAGCGACACTAATGACCGACAACCTGCAGAAGTTGTGTCTTGATTCCCTGACTGACTACACTAACCTGCTGGTCCAGCCACCGGTCAGTCATAGCTCATTGCACCCTCAGTAGGTGTCCACTGTCCACTCTCTTACAGGCTGAGATAAATAAATAAATAATTAAATTGAACTGAGAAAGCTGCACCCATTACTGAAGGGAATTCCACTTCACCCTCTGGCAGACTTCCTTATTCCAACAATAACTTGATTCTTCTGGAAAGCATTCAGCCATGCCACAGTTAGTACATGAGAATGATTTGTTCACATACATCCACAGTTATCTATAGCTACCAGGTGGTATCTGTACCTTCACCGAGAGTCTGATGTTCTAACCAGTTGCTCTAATAACATGATGATAGCATTTATTGCATGCAGTACATCATTTTATGTTGCATTACAGAACTCAATGCGTGCCTATGAACACTCTGGGTTTGTGTTGCGGCTGATCCTGGACGGCAGCAGCATTAAGTATGAGCCAGATTTTGGCGACTTCGAGGTTGTCCTCCTCAACGTGTTTGACGTCATGATCAAAGCTGTTGGAGTCGTGCCACGGATAGAAACTAAACTCTACTCAGAGTGGGTGAGTCAGCTCACATCGTACAACATCCTAGTGAAATTACCAAGTTTCTGGCTGCTTTAGACTGCAATCTGTGACTTAGATGATCTTTGATAAAATGGACTAGAAAGAATTAGATGTCATACATATGGGAAAGTGATATTGATGAAAATATTCAAGTTCGGTTAAGTTATAATCCAGTGAGTGAGATTTTCTTAAGACACAACTATTTTTACTTTACTTTATGTTTCAATGATCATTGGTCACCTTCTTAGGGGAAATAAATGCTGGGACATTGAGTTCTTCAGGTGGTGTAGCAAGCAAGGTATCCCATACATAGCTGGGTCAGTATCTCCACCTCCTGTCGGTTCATAAATGGTGTTCGCTTCATTTTCCAGAGGGTGTCCTTTATCCAAATTTTCATTCTGTTGTTTTCACTATCAATCTCAATGGCTCCCAGTCAATGATACTGTTTTAAGAAAATTTCATTAATATGGAAGAAATATTGCTATCTATAGAATAATTACACAGCAGTTATAACTGAATATGTTTCTAAATTTGGAAAAGTGTTGATTTTTCAAGAGTTTTCCTTTGTTAATTAAAATACCACAAAATAACACTGTGGCATAATCCTACTTACACCAGCTAGATGTAGTACAGAGGGTAATTCCTAAAATGCTGATTTTCAGAAGATTAATAGATTTGAATTAATAGAATGGAATTCTCTTCATGTGGCTCTAGTTTTGCTGTTCTTGTACGTTTCGGTTGCATTTCAAGCATTTTGCATAGGATCAGTGGTTTGCTGAAAGGTGGGCAAATATCTTGTCATTCAATAAAGAGTTATGCATCTGTGATGTCTCCCAGCGCTGTTCTCATGTTATGGGTTTATTGGAGAATATGTAAGATCGGTTTTTCTGGTCCACACCAGGTTTCCATTTTCTGATTGGTGTTTGAGTATTCAATAGCAAGATTTGTATTTTTCTGATGGTTCTTCTTTTACCATTGAGTTAAAACATAAAATATGTGGTTTAATGGTCAACTTTCTGAGTTATGATGAAATATAATATACAGGCAGGAAAGGCAAAGCCATTTCTGAAGCCGATCATCCTGGATGAGATCCTGGAACTGCACAAGAAACACGTGAAAGAGATGATACGCAAGGAGAGTCAGAAACCGATTACCCATGCCAAGCTCTACGACAAATACAAGGCACTCATCACAAAGCAGGTAGGACAGGGAGCATTACATCTCATATGGGTTGGGTTGGGGGTACATGGCTTTTTTGTTGACCCGGAATGTTTTTCTAATATGAACAGAGCAATATAAAAAATCTTCAATTATTCGAGTGACATTTTTTATTTATCTGCATTTCGTAGCAGTTTTTCTGTTATGATATTTTACTGTAAGTTTGTGGAGAAAAAGAATGTTTTTCTTCAGATTTCACGTGTATAAATTTTTTCAAAAGTCCAATGTGCTGTGATTAACCCCACTAGAGTGTCGTCATCATGTTGTGAATGTATTGTTTTGTAATATTTTCTAATGCATTTTTCATTGTCCACCATTGCGTAATCACTGTCTCATAAGACTGATGTTGAAGCTTAATTAATCCAGCCATTCTCTTACTAAACATATCTTAGCAACAGTGACTATGTTTTATTGAGTCCTGTGTTTGGTGACAGGCGGACATTGACGTTGAGCAGTTCATGAATGAGAAGCACAAGTTTGACCAGTACTCGAGAGAAGTGAGGAAGTACAAGAGGCTGGCTGATGACATTCAGTATAACTGTCAGAAGGTGAGTGATGAAGAGAGCCTATTAAATTAATTTTGGTGTGGCCTAACTGATATTTTGCAAAAAAGTTCAAAACTAGCATTGCCTCTACATACTATAGCACACAGCTAGTCAAACTTTCACTAGTTACCTCATCTAATGATCAGAGTCAGTTATTGAGATGATTTCAGCAAAAGTAAGCACTCTTATTAAGGTAGCTGGGGTGGCTAACGTGATTTTTTTATTTTTCCCCATAACATGCTAGGAAATATTGAACTGAACGTCGACACCACAAACACTCTCCCGGCACTAATGTTGTATTTCGCCAATCCATCCTTTAAAAAGCCAGTCCTTTTGGAAATCCCCCTGACTTCTTGGAAACGCTGACGATGTTTCCATAGTAACGATCTCATGTGCATCGATCTTCAAACCAGCGTAAATTCATTTGCCATGAACGCAGAACATATCGTCTGGTTACTGTGATTCCAGTACACATCAGTGTTATACAGGGTTGAAAAAAATCATGATTTAAAAAAACTAAATAAAAAACGGATTTTTTTTATTTATTAGATTTTTTTTATTTATTTGATTTTTGAAAATCTGGTATACACAGTGTCATAAAATATTTTACTATCAGGCTATCTGGTGTCAATACAGCTACATAAATGTGTGCACTTTGTGCTTTTGTATTAAAAAACACACAAAAATTTTTTGATCTCGATGCTTGTAAACAATTATTTGTGTTAAATTCATATAAATCACTGATTAAAACAACCGGAAGTCAAAAAAATAAAAAAAATCATAAATCAATGATTTTTTTTTGAGCGATTTAAATCATGATTTAAATCAATGATTTAAATCAAATCATTTAAATCAAACAACCCTGGTGTTATATCTACCTAACTAAATCATGTTCTTAAAACGGCAAATATCAGCCATAACATAGACTGTTGTGCCTTTGAAGCAATAATGGAAACAGCGAATAGATGTGACCCCACCAGATAATGGGCCAATCAAAATGATCGTAAACACGCCCTGCCATGTGTTTATCAGATGGCTGGCGTAACCTGGTATTGTAAATGACAACACATTACAAATATAAATTCAAGGACCATTGTGGCGGCAAATTAAGGGGTTATGTCAATATTAGAAATGGCCGTTATGTCATGTCAACAACACGTAAAAAGCCAGTGAAAAGACATCACATTTTAAGCATGATACGCATGATATTTACATTTCTGTTATCACTAACAACCAGAAAGTGTTACCTAATTAATTTTTTTTCAACTACAACACTTATGACGTTGAAATGCATCATATGAAATGAATGTATCCGTGAGCAAAATCACACGATATCATGGAACGAATGGTAGAGGGATTGTGTAAAAAAATTTGGTAAGTTTTGGCTGTCATTCAAAATTCTGCTAAAATCTTCCTGGTCTGGCTGCTGGGTTTCATTCATCTTAACCAAAATAACTTGTGGGATCATCAGTGACAGTGTCATCCTTTTTTGTTTTAAAAATCATGTAACATAACCAAATAAATGAAAAAAGTTTTATTAATCTGGAGTATTATTTAGTATTTCAACAACTTGTGAATTGTTTGTTTATCTACTGAAACTACTAAATTCATAACAAACATAGACCAGCCACCCAAGCTACCTTATATCGACTGTTCATATTACTTACTATTAACAATTTTGAGATTTGAACATCAACGAACGTGATTCATATATTCAGATATATCTGTATGAAGAAGCTAATTTTTATTAGTTACAGGCAATTCAGTTATATTAATAATTGAATATAAAGCATTATTAAAACTGCAGTACACCAATGCATACACCAGTGTATCCTTGTGACACATGTTATCATCACCATCAGAGGCATCAGTTGCACACTCAGCCTCCCTCTGTCCTTCTCTGCCTCCCCAGGTGCTCCGACTTGGCATGTTTGAGATCCATTGTGACGAGCTGATCCGAGGGCTGTTCAAGCGAGCGGAGAACATCACCAACAGACTCCTGACACGGGTCTCCAAGGACCACCAGGAGGCCAACAAAGCGTACGTCTTTGTTGTTGTTTGTTCTGTTTGAGGCGTCTTCTAACCAATAGTCATTGTATTTTTCTCTATTGAGTTTGTCTGTCAAGAAGAAAAGTGTTGGTGTTTTGCACAGAGAATGTTATTGCGTAATGAGCTATCACTGCATATAAAAATATATGTTTTAAAGGTGTATAGAATTTAAAAAAAAAAAAAAATATGTATTGCTTTGAAAGGATGAGTCGAATATTCTTAAAGATATTCTTTGCACCACATCCATGAAATGAAACATCATTATCTTGTTCCTTGACATTGTTCCTTATTTACTATTAAGGGCATTCTCAAGTCAACAATATTTGATACTAAGCAAAATTAGCCTTATTGTGGAGGATTTGCCTTGTACCGTTCGTACTGACAATTATTTCTTCCATCAACTCAAGGACAATTTACATTACATCAATCTGTGTACAACTACCTCATTCCGCACATCGCCTCGGTCCTCATCAAATACCCTGTTCCTTGCAGACTGTGTGACGACTACGAGATGATCGCGGAGAAGGCGCTGACCACTCCAGCGAACACAGAGCAGCTGATCGAACTGAAGGAATTCATTGAGAAAGTCGAGAAAGAGACGATCTTCGTTCTCGAGAAGCGACTCATTGAGGCGAAGAACCGCCTGACATTCCTCGTCGACTATGCATCGTTCTCGCCCGCTGAGATTCGTCTGAATTCTAACACGTTCATGTGGCACAGTCGCATGGCAGCCATCTTTGAGGAACACAAGTTAATCATAGCAGAAAAGCGTGCACAATACGAGGATGCTTTGAAAGTAGGTGCATTTAGGAACATGTTCTCATCCATACTCAAGGGTGTGTTCATTCACATTGTCAAATGTCATGTCTGAATATTTATCCCTCATTCAGGTATTGCCTGATTTCTTTTATTAATTTGCATACGTAAGTGCATAGAGAAATATTTGTATTGGGAATTTAATGTATTAGGTAGACATGGCATACTGCTAATTATCAACAGTGATACGACTCTAAGAATGAATGCTGGGAGTTTAAGGATGGTGAAAGTAAACCACATGCAGTACTTACAAAACTTAGCACAACCAAAATTATCATTGGGCAGACACAAAATAACATTGGGCTGTGGAAACATTAATGATAAAAACAAATCCAGGCAATACTGATGCACGCAACACATGCATGCACGCACACACATGCACACACATGCACACAAACACGTATGGTAAACAGTTATCAATATTTATTATGAGGCAAAATTTTCATCCTCAATCACCTAATAATGTTTCATGCTACGTGTTGCAGTTGAAACGCGATCGGTTCACAGAGGAGCTAGAGAGCTATGCAAAGCAGGTGGAAGAGTTTGCAACCTATGGGGAAATGACAGAGGTGCCCCGCTACCTCAAGAAGGCACAAGCCCTTGATGCCAAGCTGCAGGCGGCCGCAGATAAGATTGATGCCTTCAACACGGAGGAGGAGTCATTCAATTGGGGCACAACATCCTACCCACAGCGCATGACCATCATCAACACTCTGAAGCCTTACCTGCACCTCTACGAGATGACGGTCGACTTCAACAGCAAACACAAGTCAGTTGCTAGTCTTGCTTGTATGCTGTCATGGATTCTCATAGCGTTCATCTCTATAGCTAACCCATCAATGGTGTGAATACATGCAGCTTGACAATACTTCATTATATGTGATTAATTCAGCTGTCATTTCCTTATTCAGGTAGCCAGACGTCATATCTTGTAATTTATTAGGATCCTGTTTTATTTGCTGACTAGCACATATTTTGACATTAATATATTCCTAAATTATGAAGCTGGCGTAGGTATGGTTCATCATCAACATGTGGCGCCATCTACTGTAGGAAGGTCGGCTGTCAAGGATTGCCAGTCATGTCTGCACGGTGCTGTTCTAAGCAGATCTTCATAGTTCTTGTTTCCCATCCGTGCCTTGATGTTGTCTGTTTGGAATAGTTACACTCATCATGATGTCTGTTCTAATTTGCACACCTACTGAAGATAAATATTGATTGTTTGATTGGTTGCCTATTTGATTGATCAATTGACATCTAACCTGGCATCAATTGTGACAGCAATTGACATGAATTGAAATGACACTGATATTGCAGGGACTGGATGGAGGGTCCCATGGCTGGGGTGAATCCGGACAACACAGAGGCAGAAGTGGGCAACATCTGGAGACAGCTGTACAAACTGGAGCGTGCCTTCGAGGCGAACCCAAACGCCACAAAGATCTGCACCAAGGTAGGGCCCCAGTCTTGTGTACAACTGTACTTTTCAAGTTTAATCTTGCCAGTTTTGAACAGTAAACCTTATCATAAATTCTGGTTTCCTTGGTGAAGATGGAATTTGTATGTCATTGTCAATTTCTACAACATCGCTGGTTGGGTAAATAATAATATCTGCCTTGATTTAGTAAATTGTGACAGTAGCGAAGACTGAAAGAAATTCCTGATAGTAATTTAACACTGGTTTGAGCAAACCTTCATTCAGGAACATAGTTTCACTGTCAACTGAAAAGCTTTGGGAACTTACATTTATATACGGAATACTATTGGTCTGTATCTGTGAGATATACAAAGGTGAAAGGAGTTTTCTTAACAGTCACAGACACCGTATACAGTCCCACATTTATTTCTAACGATATATATTATTCAGCTGTTCTGACTGCAGCAATCAACCAATCAAGCTTCAAACCATATCCAGCTCAATACTTGGGGGAACTTGAAAGATGTTAATTAATGTTGAAAATAAAATTTTTAATAATAATAATAATAAAACATTATAAATGGGAATAACATTTTCCATGGAACGTGATATGATCTGGTTACTGTGGGTGTGTTCATGCAAATTGGTTACTATGCTACATTTGACCTTCTATTCACATAAGCGTAATACACTGTAAATTAGGTAAAGATAGGATAGAGTAGTTTTTAAGATGTGATATACACCCATGTCAAGATCAGTGTGTCGCTTTAACACCCGTGCATGTCATGTCATGTCATGTCATGTCATGTCATGTCATGTCATGTCATGTCATATAGCAGCAGAGTATGATACATCATTTATGAAAGATCCCCTATCTACTTAGGGACTATATCAGTGCCAGTAGCCATGACACCATTGCTTCCTGTCACAGCTGAAGGGCATGGTGGATGACTTCAAGCACCACATGCCCCTCATCCAAACCCTCTTCAACCCGGGTCTGCGGGATCGTCATTGGGAACAGATCTCGGAGATCGTTGGCTACCCACTCTCACCCGACGAGGACATGTGTCTCTCGAAGCTCGTTGACATGAACCTTGACAACCACATCAGTAAGTTCGAGGCAATCAGCGAGGCGGCAAGCAAGGAGTTCTCCCTTGAGAAGGCCCTGGAGAAGATGAAGAAGGACTGGCAGCCGGTAAGTGGGAGTTGTTGCTCGTAAAATACAGATTCGTGGTTTGAAAATGAAATGCATTGGGAACACATAAGCGGGTTCTGTGAAATTAAAGGTACAGAATCTGAACATATTTGTGGTAAAATCATCTTATATGATATAGACTTATATAATATAGACTTTATCTATTCTACCATCGTGGCCACCTAAACGGGTCTAATGAACCACCATTGGTTTTTATAATTTGACCGTTATCTGTTTAATTTGAATGTTTCACACTGACTATCATGTTTCCATCGTTTGCTGAATGGCATGGTTGATAAACAAATCAAGTTATATTTAAAAATTGTGTTCAAACGATCAAACTTTGTACGTTTAAAAAACAGAAACTGTAGATGGAATGTGATATCTGTAAATAAATGTTTGTATTGTTCAAAACTGAATAAGACAGAAATAATCAAGCAAACAACACTGTATTGACTGTACAATTAATTATACAATAAACAGAACAAACACATTGTATCTGACAGTTACATTTTACATTTTGTAATAAAATATATCTCCCAGGTTTTTTATTATTAATATTTTTCCATATTTACAAATATGAAGTGCCCTCCTTTTATGAAGCATTGACGTGGCACTGTGTATATCTGTGTGGCAGATGGAGTTTACAATCATCTCATACCGTGAGACGGGCACACACATCCTGTCATCTGTGGATGAGGTCCAACTGTTGCTAGATGACCACATCGTGAAGACTCAGACGATGCGAGGCTCACCGTTCATCAAACCCTTTGAAGCCGAGATGAAGTAAGCCTGCGTCTGTTAATATCAACTTTGTTGTTTTCCTAGAACGGTTTCAGTTGTAACTGTGATTTCTGTTGTTGCAATAAAGTGAACTCCGCTTTATAGAATCACTTCAGGCCAGAACAGTGTTTGATTCTATTAATTATTATATCTATATTAATCTGAAACAAATGGACTATGATTGATGTGGAGAAGTGAATGTACGTCAGGTAACTGAGTTTTATTTCGTTCATGCTCAATTACAGCATGCTAGTAGGACATTTTGTAAATTGATATTCTCAAACGACTTACGCATTTTCTTATCTAAACAAAAGTTGCAACTCGTGAGGGTTTGTCTGTGTCAACTACAGACAGTAATATTTACTTTTTGTTTATGTAACTAACAAAATAATATTTGCCACCATATGTCATAAGAACTGACTGGGTAAACTATTAAATAAATGAATGATTAGTTAATTGGTAATTTACTTAGAACATGCCCATGACCTTGTTTCAGACAGTGGGAGGCGAACCTGGTGTTGCTGCAAGACATCCTCGACGAGTGGCTGAAGGTGCAAGCGACCTGGCTCTACCTCGAGCCCATCTTCAGCTCACCTGACATCATGGCCCAGATGCCCGAGGAAGGCCGTCGCTTCAACACCGTCGACAAGAACTGGCGCGAGATCATGAAACAGGCGAGCGTTGACAAACACGTCCTGAACGTGCTCGACATCGACAAGATGCTCGAGAAACTACGAAAATCGAACGAATTGCTTGATCTCATCCAGAAGGTGTGTGGCTCCATCTGGTGGGTGCAGTGGCAACGTATTTTCCATTTCCACCTTGTGGTGTAGATAAACAATTTTTGCTAATTATTTGACAGAATTTTTAAATTAAATTTTTTTAAATTTTGCTACATTTTTATTTGTAAAAACTTCTTTTATTTTGATTTTACATTGTTTTATTTGTTGCATTACATTACAAAATTTTTTTAATGTGTATGTCTCATCGTGTCTGTCATCATTGTGACATTGTCACCACTGATTGATGATATTTGACCTTGTATCAGATTTATCATTACAATATATTGGATGTTTTCATTGTCACGTGTATGTTTTGCATCATTATTTTGTCACTGTTGTGTCATCATGTCATTGTCATATGTATGACATATCATTGACAGGGTCTGAATGAGTATCTGGAGAAGAAGCGGCTCTACTTCCCCCGGTTCTTCTTCCTCTCCAACGATGAGCTGCTCGAGATTCTCTCTGAGACCAAAGACCCGACCAGGCATGTGGAGATTTCGTTTTTACTCAGTTTTGTACTCATTCAGTCATTCAATAACTTCAATAACATATTAACATTTCAGGTGGGTCACTCGCTCACTCACTCACTCACTCACTCACTCACTCACTCACTCACTCACTCACTCACTCACTCACTCACTCTGTTGCTTTCTCACTCATACTATAACTCAGTTATTCACTCATTCACTCACTCACTCATTCACGCACACACAGCTATACTTGCTCAATTAATATTGAAATAGAAAATAACGTATGTTGTTATTATAGTTCACAACATGCACAGGCATAGCTGTGCTTCACTAACTCATGTGTGCATGCACACATGCACACATACACACGCACGCATGCATGCACGCACGCACGCACGCATGTATGCCTGCCAACATTAACCTGCCCTATCGTTGCCAGGGTGCAGCCTCATCTGAAGAAGTGCTTTGAGGGCATCGCCCTGCTAGAGTTCACCGACAATCTGGACATTACCCACATCAAGAGTAGTGAGGGGGAGATTGTGGAGCTGCAGGATGTCATCTCTACATCCAAAGCCCGCGGTCAAGTTGAGAAGTGGCTGCTGGAACTGGAGCATGACATGCTCACCTCTGTCCACAAGGTCAGTCCGCATGACTGGTAGCATCATTGTTGTGGGTCACTCACTGGAGTTCTACAACAGATTAACATATGAGACTAAAATGGAGCACTATTAATGTAGGTTTTATCGATTTGTTACCACATCCAGACTGTAGCATTGTAAGGCAGATATTTTTATGATTTCAAAAGAAAGAAGTTGAAAATAAATGTATTAAGTAGCATTGCAATAATGTAGAACATCATAAACCTATATTTGTATGAAATGTTACATTGATTTCTTCACAAGTCATGAAAACTTTGCTTATTCCAGCATTTTTGCTTGATTTCATGGCAATTAACAAGGTTTTGTTGTCTGTGTGCGTGCACATCATACTGACATACACGCATGCACATACATATGCACACATGTGGGGACATGGAAAAAACAGGTGTGCATGCATGCAGGCACACATAAACTACACGGGTGTTGTGGGTAAATTGTACACAACTTCAATGAGTACACACTTCAATACACTTGATACTGGATGGGGCTACTGGCCTTTTGCAGGTCATAGGTGAATCGCTGATTGACTACATAAAGTCACCCCGTGGTGACTGGGTGAAGATGTGGCCAGGCCAGGCAGTACTTGCCGTGGCGCAGTACTACTGGACCATCTACGTGCACGAGGCAATCCGTGGTGGCAAGGACAAGATGAAGGAATACCTTCAGCTGAACAACGATCAGATTGACCAGATTGTCGCCATTGTGCGAGGCAAACTCTCGAAGCAGAACCGCACAACACTCGCGGCGCTCATCGTACTTGATGTGCATGCGCGAGACGTGCTCGTCTCCCTCGTGGATGAAGGCGTCTCCGATGAGAATGACTTCAGCTGGCTCAGTCAATTGAGATATTACTGGGAGGTAAGATACAATGAGTCAGTCCTAATATTGGTGGGGGGTAAGATACGACGAGTCAGTCCTAATATCACTGGGAGGTAAAATGATGTCGTAGTTTGTTAAATGATAACTATGAATTAAGGAAATAGAAAATGCAATATACTGCACCTTGGTTTAGTACCTCATATGTTGAGGTTTCTCTGACATTGTACTGGTAATATACAATCTGTCTGTCTGTCTCTCCCCGTATCTCTCCATCCTTCCCTCTGTCCCTATCTCTCTCCCTTTCTTTAAACGCTCTCCCTCTCCCGGCAATGCTCAGGCAAACCATACAGTTACATTTGTTCATGGGTGAAGTAAAAGACGGACAGGGACATGACAAAGTGTCACTGAATGTTTGTGTTGCAGGAGGAGCAGATGGTGACAAGGATGATTAACTCAATGCTCAAGTATGGCTATGAGTACCTCGGTAACACAGGGCGCCTCGTCATCACCCCCCTCACTGACAGGTGTTACAGGTGAGAGTTATGGCAAATAATACAATCAATTGCCAGGACTCTTCCAAAACTACAATATCTCTGCACTACAGCAAGGATAGTGTCACAATTACTGTCCATCATATTTTCTTTTTTTATTATATATTTAAGGAAATAATTATTAACTGAAGTTAATAATTTTGTTAATAGTCAGTATTTTTAAAACCATCAGGCAGAACCAGTGGCATAGTAATTGATTTTAGGCACAGTGAACTCTCACTATAAGGAACTTGTTGGGACTCGGTCAAATTGTTCCATGTATCCATGGGCATATAAAACAGTTCAGGCCAGAACGGGATTTCAAATTTATGCCTTTTAAGCAGATGTTCATTACATCAGGAGTCAATATGCTTTGTATTTACAATGTATTAAAATAAATAATTGGTCTCTTCTAAATGTGTGTACTGTTACAGTTGACATACAACA
Source organism: Lamellibrachia satsuma (assembly GCA_033239005.1). NCBI lineage: Eukaryota > Metazoa > Annelida > Polychaeta > Sabellida > Siboglinidae > Lamellibrachia > Lamellibrachia satsuma. Next base: position 3,777,737 of record BSQZ01000009.1, read on the forward strand.
CACAAAATTAATATTATGCCGTAATTAATTAATAAGACAACTGCATTTGGAATAGAGTCGGGAAACGAGCTATGTCACTGTAATGATGAATGTGTTTGCATTGATGCCAGAACTCTGTTTGGAGCATTGCACTTGAACCTCGGTGGTGCCCCCGAGGGGCCAGCTGGCACAGGAAAGACGGAGACGACAAAGGATCTGGCGAAAGCCGTCGCCAAGCAGTGCGTCGTGTTCAATTGTTCTGATGGTCTTGACTATCTTGCTCTGGGAAAATTCTTCAAGGTATTCACTTGCATATTTTCTTTCTAATTTTTTTGTTATTTGCTTACTGATTTAATATTTTGTCAAGGCATTAGACCTCTCTGTGTCATTCACTTGTAATGGGCAAATAATATCACAACACATAAATGTACGCACTATTTTGTTGTTTGTTAATGTTAGAAAACAAATATTGTAAACTGAACTCTGTAGGTTTGTTAAAAAACAAATTAGTTGACATTCATTTATAAAGCTGACATTGTAGCACAAAGTATTTCTCTGTAGAATTTTGCTCTGTTGTTCAGAATGTTGTGTTCTTGGTCAGAACGTTGCTTTGTTGTTCAGAATGTTGTGCTGTTGTTCAGAATGTTGCTTTGTTGTTCAGAATGTTGTGCTGTTGTTCAGAATGTTGCTTTGTTGTTCAGAATGTTGTGCTGTTGTTCAGAATGTTACTTTGTTGTTCAGAATGTTGTGCTGTTGTTCAGAATGTTGCTTTGTTGTTCAGAATGTTGTGCTGTTGTTCAGAATGTTGCTTTGTTGTTCAGAATGTTGTGCTGTTGTTCAGAATGTTGCTCTGTTGTTCAGGGTCTAGCATCCTGTGGCGCCTGGTCATGCTTCGATGAGTTCAACCGCATTGACCTGGAGGTGTTGTCTGTCGTCGCACAACAGATCATGAGCATCCAGAGAGGTGTGTAAAGTGAAAGTGAAAGTGTTAAAAGGCAAATATTTCAAGCTTCGAAACCACAGCAAAAGGATTGAAAATTGGGTTTTCTTGATTGAGAGTCCAATCTTTTAACAACCGCACCCCACCATGTAACATGATTTTGTGATAAAAAACGATGAGCCTTGATACTTTTAAAGCAAAGTTTGAAGTGGATGTTATGTCAAGATGCTGTAGCAGGGTTGTAAGTTATAGTGAGTTGTGTGTGTTTCAGGTATTGGTCAAGGCCTGCAGACATTGCTCTTTGAGGGAACTGAGATCAAACTCGACCCCACCTGCTCTGTCTTCATCACCATGAACCCAGGATACGCTGGCCGCTCAGAGCTGCCAGATAACCTCAAGGTATGTACTGTTTGCCTTGTATAATAGTAAGCTATTATGAAAAATCCAAAGTTTGCGGGTTATGACAAAGACTCAGTATGACCAAAAGAGGGACGTGTTGATAACAGTGTTATTGTTACAATGCCACAATCCTCTTGGTGGCATATTTAAAAGAATTATATAACTCCATTGCAAATAGCTGTGATTTTAACGTCAGAAAAATTATAGAATCATGCAAGATTTAATACTATATACTTATGCAAATGCAAACTACTTTGTTGCACTGTTTAAAACTGCAGTAGTTGTCATTTCTTATCTGTGCAGTTCTGTGTTCAACAAGGTATGTTTCTAAATAAAAATTGTAAATGCAGAGAACTCCACTTTAGAATCACTTCAGGCCAGAGCAATTTGATTCTCATTCCCTGAAGCGGAGCATGTTGTTACAGTGGGAAATTACTGAGAATAGGGAATGATTTCGTTCCATCCAATGTATTTAATTTCACTAAACAGCTGATTCTGTTATCCACAAGTCTGGTAAAACCAAAAAGTAGCTTGCATTTGCATAAACATATGTTTGTGCAAATGCAGACTTTTTACATGGTTAGAAAACTGCAGTGTATTGCCATTTGTTATTTGTTGAGTTCTGACTTCTACAAGGTATGCTTGTTATTTAATTTAAATGTATAAATAATAGCAAATATATAATGAATGACATTGTTTTGACCAGGCGCTGTTCCGGCCGGTAGCCATGATGGTTCCTGACTACGCCATGATTGCTGAGATCGTTCTCTACTCAAGCGGCTTTGTCAGTGCACGTCCACTCTCAGTCAAGATCGTCGCCACCTACAGGCTGTGCTCGGAACAACTGTCTTCACAACATCATTATGATTACGGCATGCGAGCTGTGAAGTCTGTACTCACAGCGGCAGGAAACTTGAAGGTAGACACTTGCTTTTATGATGGACAAACGCGTCATGTTTGTGCCCAAAAGTTGACGAGATAATTAATACAGACAAATTGAGTCAATAAATGCCAAATCATTAAAAAAACATGTATATGAGATACATTTTATTTCCAACAGCAACAATATCAACATAGTCATACAGTATGACAATACTTATTGATATCAGAAGCTGTTTGAAACAATAAATAGAAGAACAATTCTTGTGAATATTTACCCCTTTTAGTTGTATACAAAGTAACATCGTTATAAGCTGCAGTACATATCTACTGTAAAGTATGCTTGGTGTTCAAGTAAATGTTAAATATATACTACATATCAACTTCCAAAATAGTTAATTACTTACCTTTTTCAAGTTAAACTTTCCTAACTACAGTAACTTGTCTAACTGTAAGACACTGATGTATGTTGTCTGCCTGCAGCTGAAGTACCCAGAAGTAACTTGTCTAACTGTAAGACACTGATGTACGTTGTCTGCCTGCAGCTGAAGTACCCAGAAGTAACTTGTCTAACTGTAAGACACTGATGTACGTTGTCTGCCTGCAGCTGAAGTACCCAGAAGTAACTTGTCTAACTGTAAGACACTGATGTATGTTGTCTGCCTGCAGCTGAAATACCCAGAAGTAACTTGTCTAACTGTTAGACACTGATGTATGTTGTCTGTCTGCAGCTGAAGTACCCAGAAGTGTAAGACACTGATGTATATTGTCTGCCTGCAGCTGAAGTACCCAGAAGTAACTTGTCTAACTGTAAGACACTGATGTACGTTGTCTGCCTGCAGCTGAAGTACCCAGAAGTAACTTGTCTAACTGTTAGACACTGATGTATGTTGTCTGCCTGCAGCTGAAGTACCCAGAAGTGTAAGACACTGATGTATGTTGTCTGCCTGCAGCTGAAGTACCCAGAAGTAACTTGTCTAACTGTAAGACACTGATGTATGTTGTCTGCCTGCAGCTGAAGTACCCAGAAGTAACTTGTCTAACTGTAAGACACTGATGTATGTTGTCTGCCTGCAGCTGAAGTACCCAGAAGAGAATGAAGACATCCTCATGTTGCGTTCCATCGTTGACGTCAACCTGCCCAAGTTCCTCAACCACGATCTGCCGTTGTTCGACGGCATCACTTCTGATCTGTTCCCGGGCATCACGCTGCCTGAACCTGACTACATGGTGCTGAATGAAGCCGTGCGTGAGAACTGCATCAAAATGAACCTGCAGTGCACACCTTTCTTCCTGGAGAAGATCCAGCAGGTAGGAATGCAGTCTACACTCACTTGAGCAGTAAAACAATTTATTGTGTTTATATTTTTTTAGAGATATTGTGCCTCAGTATTTGCTAAGTTCAGTGATTTTAGGAAAGTCAAGGTATTTGGAGAACACATATATAGTTTAATTATTTTAATGCAAAACTAAATGCTAGTGGATTAAAAGCGTTAAGTGTGATCAATCAGTCACCCATATGGAATCCTCACACCATTTCACAAGTTAAAAGCCTTGAAATAGTTAAGTGTGATCAATCAATCACCCATATGGAATCTTCACACCATTTCACAAGTTAAAAGCCTTGAAATAGTTAAGTGTGATCAATCAATCACCCATATGGAATCTTCACACCATTTCACAAGTTAAAAGCCTTGAAAGAGTTAAGTGTGATCAATCAATCACCCATATGGAATCCTCACACCATTTCACAAGTTAAAAGCCTTGAAATAGTTAAGTGTGATCAATCAATCACCCATATGGAATCTTCACACCATTTCACAAGTTAAAAGCCTTGAAAGAGTACAACACTCTGTTGCCAGATTTGTTAAAAATGATTACAGACGGAACACAAATCCAGCAGATCTAATTACTGCCTTTGGATGGCCAACCCTTGAACAAAGACGTATTATTAAACAAGCCACAACCTTCTACAAAATTCTAAATAACATTATTGAGATCACCCCCCTCCAGGCCTACTAACCCGTTCTCGAATCCATGGACATTACGTAGGCCCCATTTTATCCCCGAGCCATTCGCATATGGAATATGATTCCACCAAAAATTATCAGCATAAAAAACCCAAAATCATTTCAAGAAGCTATCATGGAACTCCCTTTCACCACACCTCCTCACCTAAACTGCCTTTAAAACACAGTGCTCAGCGTAAACTTATCGATGGTGTGTGTATGGATACTGTCTATGTGTGCATGTGGCACGACAACGACAGTATCCATACACATTACCAACCTATTCAAAATTCTTATCTAACATCATATACATAAAATAAATAAAACTATCAGATAAAAACCCTTTCAGCAACATTAAAGATACTAGTCTTTTAGTCGAATGTACCACCTACAGCGCATGCGCACAGTCCACCACAAACTCCTGTGTTAGCCCAAGTTTGGGCTGTTTGGAGTATAATCACTTGAGACTTGAGTAAAATTTTATTTTGCAACTACAATAACATTAATAACAAAATAACATATGAAACAACTTCAAAACTAACAGAGCCTATCAGAATGAATATGTCAGCATAGGTCAAAGGCAAAGTATCACCTGTTATCTTTGTTCTATTTTATCTAATCACTGACAATGTTATGATGGTTGCCAGAAGGATCATATTTTGTATGCATTATTTAAATTGTGGTATGAGTGGGGTACAAGACTGTAGTTTTCTGTTTAAGGGACAGTCCACACAACATGTTTGCTGTATATTTGTTGTGCTTATATTGATGGCATTAAATATAACGTAAATCATTAATGCAGTCGTTAGTGGTAATAAAATATTTTTTTTCTCACAACTTTGTATTGTACCTGTTTTAGCTAATTATAATCCTCTGTGTATGTTCTGAGTTGTTCGGTTCTTTGCAGATCTACGAGATGATGATTGTGCGACATGGTTTCATGATTGTTGGGGAACCATTCGGGGGTAAGACGACCGCCTACAGGGTGCTTGCCCATGCCCTCGCCTCTATCCACGAGAAGGTAGGCTTTAACATTGTATACAATGTTAAAAAATATAACATTGTATATATTTAACATTTCAAGATTGTCTAACACTTTCACTTTTATGTACCTCATCACTGGGGTTTCCGGGGCAATAGAAGTATTTGTATTGTCATTTTTACTGTTTGTATTGTTTAACTCTTTCTATGCTGACTATGACTTTTGATGTAGTTATCCATTCTATCCTGACTATGACTTTTTGTGTAGTTATGGCATAGATGTATAGGCCTATCAAATTACCTTGAGTACACATACACATATTCCTATGACATCACAAAATATGTGTATGTGTACTGGCCCGGGACACCCGGTTATTATACACTGGTCTGTTTCAATCTTCGACTGTGTAATTTACTATATTCAAAATAAAATGTTGATTTTCATTGTTATCACAACATGGCTAACGGCAGTCACGCTGTGCGCGATGGCAACAATATTGATGCATTCTCAGATGATTCAATGTTATTTTAGATAGTAATCAGGTGGTTGTTGAACCAAACAACCGGTGCAAGTTGATACAACTGGTTGCAACTTTTGATACAACTGGTTGCAACTTTCAGTCATTACCTTATTTGATGAAATATACCATAACTTTGTAATGGATAATAATTTTCATTTTATTACCATTTGAACCAGGAACTAATTCTGAAGGTTTCATTCACTGATACTTGAAGTTAAAAAATAATTAATCATTGTCATTATGGCAACTGTCGACTGCAGTTATAAATTAAGTTTTTTTAATGAACGTAAACATTTATAAAAAAATATATGGTAAAATTAAAATGAACCTCCATTTATCCAATTCACATCATTCAAAAGATAACTTAATTAGCTTTCACTTCATATATAATTTATGGTACTTGCTGACACATAAAGCATAACAAATACAACACGAACGAGGAACGTTCAGACAAAAAGCATAAAATCAGTGCGAAAGCAAATCTGCTTGGTAACTAGGAAGCTTATTTTGGATGGGCCTCTGGGATAAAAATAGTTAAGCCAAGAACAGTTACAAACGTTATTATGTTGAGTGGTGATGATAAATTATCAAATGTATGTATATGTTAGACCCAGATTGTCAGACCTAAAACATGAATCCCAGAATGCGATATCAGAATGCGATATCAGAATGCGATATCAGAATGCGATATCAGAATGTGAAGCAGATAATCATTACTATTAACTTTGCTGTAATGAATCAATATTAAAACATTAGATGACGCTAATGTTATTATTTAATTAATTACCAGATTCAAGAACATCCATTCATGATATCATGTGATCATAAATTATAATATTTGTTATATTTATTTTAAAAGTTATTGTTATTAGTAGCATTTTAATGCATTTGTTTATTTAGCAGACCATGTTGTTAATTTTTAATATGCTGTGAAGTGCCATAAATAATCTTGGATTTGGTGCTGTATCAAATTAAATATATTATTATTGTATTATTATATTATAATGTAGGGTTTGATGGAGGAGAACAAAGTGCAGATTACCGTGATCAACCCGAAGGCGATCACCATGGGTCAGCTGTATGGTCAGTTTGACCCAGTGTCCCATGAATGGTCAGATGGAATCCTGGCTGTCTCCTACAGACAGTTCGCATCATCTACTGTAAGTTTTTCTGAAAAAGTGTCTTATTTGTTGACTTAACCTAAAAAATCAGTGATTATCTTAAAGATCATAATTGCCTTGCTGTGAGCCGAAACGTATGATTCACTGTCACCTATTTCATCAGTAGATAGTGAAAGGTGGTTTGTTAGCTCATAGTGCAAATTATATAATTTTATTCATTATAGATACACTAATTAAATCTGTTTTTAATATGTAAAATATTCAAGTTTTTTTGAGAGGCAAAAATATGCCAACATATTTCCTAGTAATTGCTTTTTTTGCCAAATCATCAATGTGTCTAGTGAACCGTTTTTTTGATGATGTACTGCAGACTCCTGACCGCAAGTGGTTGATCTTTGATGGGCCAGTGGACGCCATCTGGATTGAGAACATGAACACAGTGTTGGACGACAACAAGAAACTGTGTCTAATGAGTGGAGAGATCATCCAGCTCGCCCCTACCACTAACCTTATGTTTGAACCTATGGACCTCGAGGTCGCATCCCCAGCCACGGTCAGTGCCCCGTCTTGTCCTCTAGTTATTGTATTATGCAGTTATGTTGGACAGCAACTTCTTAAAAATATTCATCAGTAAGTGTCTGCTCTGTGCTTGTGTGGGATAGCAAAATAGTCATCAGTAAATGTTAGGAGAATTGCATATATATATAAGTAAATTTTTTGTGGCCACTGAATATATGCTAATTTACATATCTGAATATAACAGTTGTCATGCTGGTATTTAGTTATGTAGTTATGTAGGACAGCAAAAGTTGGACAATAGTCATCATTAAGTGTCTGTATAATGGCATATAGATAGGTAAGGAAATACCAGTTAGTGCTGCAGTTTTGTAGCCCATGTGTGAAATGTATGCTAAAATCTCAAATTTGCACAACTGAATGAACAAATTTGGGGCAACAACTATAAGATTCGAATACAACCTTTGCATATTATTCAGAAGCTGTTCATATATGTCTAAAGTAGACTATTGGTCTCATACATGACCGATGTTTTATCAGATGAAAAGTTTAGCTGTACAGGACATGTTGGATTTCAATAGCATGGTGTTTATGTACAAGGTATATAATAATCTAGTACCAGCTAATATTATGTTGTACTTCCAGAAAGTTAATGCTAGTCACCATCACAACATCCATATGAAAAATTGCAGTTTCAAAATAAGATTTAGTAGGACTACTAAAAATGTATTAGTGTAAAAGGACGAAAGATGTGGAATGACCTGCCTGCTGATATTAAGTTGTGCAATTCGATTTATAAATTTTAAAAATGTACAAAGCCTTACTCTTGCATAGATATGAAATATGAATTAATTGCATTAATGTCATGGTTAATAATATGTGTATATTATTTAATTTTCGTATCAAAACCATACCTTTTTGGGTAGTTAATACTTAACTTAATTAAGTAATTTTTCTTATATGTATGGAACCAGTGCAATTGTTTACTTTTGCGGAATGCAATTTATAAGTTTACAACTTCTTGCATTTCCCTTCAACATTTTCTGATTGTTGTTCTTTAATTATATATTCATTGTACCACTTTAGTGGTAGTTAGGCTTATAACTATGTATGTTTACAATTTATCGAAATGTACATTGATTATGTTGAATAAATTCAAATCAATTTAATTCAAATCAACAAGCTAAATGGTAATAAGTAATGTCTATGATTGAATATGTCCAAACTATGCAGTTGTATGCTAATAAGTTTGTACTAGAGGAGATCCCATCCAGGGAAAGCCCACTTACATTTATGCAATCAACAACACAACACAGATATAGAGATATGAAAAGGCCAAATGAATGACGTTTATTGTGGGGATTAAGGGTAAGCCCACTTTCAAAGAATTGTAAAACAAAGAAATGTGGGCTCCACAACCCAACGCCAGGCTGACTACGCCCCATGCGAGCCTCCTGGACATCGGGTTCAATAGAGCTCACATTTCAACACAAAGCAGTAGCAGTATTCCTAGAACAAATAAAAGAAACAATGGCATTACTATTGTCATAGAACACCCTTAAACCAAATAGCATAATGCCCTACATGCTATCACGCAGTCTATGAATACGACTACCTGCTTAAAACTACACTAGCTCTAACTGGAATAACTACAAAGGTGGGGCCAATTCGCCACCGGTCACTGACACATGTGACCACCCCACCAATTACATTTTCCTGCTGGCACTGTCTAATTATGCATACTTTCAAACCTTTTCCTCCCGTTAGTTTTGTTCCTGAGGTACCCATCACTTACATTTATTTTTTTAAGTTTTTGTACTAATTTACCTCAATATAGTAGTATACTTTAAAGTGATATAGTTATTCTGTGTTACAATTTTAGCAGAGTTGTGTTCAATGTGTTGTAATATCATCATTATTTTATTTATATTGTAGTTAGATATTAACCATTGTTTAGCAATTTGGAACTTGCGATGCATTATGTGTTCAGTATTAATTTAAATCATTCATGTAGGTAGAGAATGTTCTGTCATGTTCAAAGAACTAAACATGAGTTGATATATGAAATAGTTTTGATGCTGGAATTTTTTTTTATGTTATTATATTATTATTATGTTATATTATTATTATAATATTATTATTATGTTATATTATTATGTTATATTATTACTAAGCAACAACGAAATAGGGTCATCAGCCATTTTCTAGTTAAACTGCTTGGCAGTGATACATCCCCATCAGATACCATCTGTAATCTAGGTGTTGTTTGTCTTCAACTTCACCAGCATATTTCTCAAGTATGCAATTCCTGTTTCTGCCACATACTTGATCTCTATCTAATTCTGCGTCACGCATCATTATCAACAGCATTAATTAGTAGCCACCTTAACGATTGTAATTCACTACTAAATAACACTGCTAAAAGAGACTTGGCTAAACTCCAATGATTAACAAAATTGTCTGGCATTTGTCTCAGGGCGCCTCGTTTTTCACCATCATTACCACTACTTAAACAGTTACACTGGCTTTCTGTTACTTATCGAAATTAATTTTAAACTGTCCACTCTTACATATCATACTCTATCTACACAACAACCACCTTACTTGGCTAGTCTCCTGCATCTTTCAAATATCCCTGTACAGCTCAAATCATCCATTTCACAATGACCTATTGTTCCTAAAACTTAACCTAAAACTTTACATCGGCAAACATGCTTTCTCTGTCGCTGCGTCTAGGGTTTGGAATGACTTTTGCGTGTCCCTGTTCACGATTATGCTTAATGATTCTGTTTTGTTGCACCTCTGAGCTCAGGTTCCTGACGATTTAGGCACCATTGAAGTTAATTATTATTATATCCCCATGTCTGACTGACAGGTGTCTCGCTGTGGCATGATCTACATGGAGCCAGAGTCCCTTGGCTGGCGGCCAATCGTCAAGTCCTGGCTCGCTGAGATGCCCCCCACTATGACAGACAAGTACAAGAAGATCATTGATGACATGTTTGATCGCTTCGTCGATCCACTCCTCGCCTTGGTCCGGAAGAAGATCAAGGTCAGTGGGGGGACAATGTTCGCAGTGGTTGCTGTTTCACGTTAATGAAGAAGTTATTTATTATATAATATATATTTTATGGTATAAGTTAGATCACATGTGCATATGTTAAACTCCCAGTGCTATTTTATTGAGTTTTTTGGTGCACAAAAATCATTGGAAAAGATGTGTTTGAATAAATACTATAATAATAATACTTATAATTGACATCATCTGACATGGCAGGAACTGTCACCGACGACCGATACGAACCTTGTCAAGAGTTTGATGAACCTCATCGACTGTCAGATGGATGAGTTCCAAGATGAGGCGAAGATCGCTCAGATGGAGGAGCAAGAAGTAATTGCCTGGCTCGAGGTATATGATCTTCCAAGCTTCCCAATATAACAGGAGAAATGTTTTTGTGATTTGTTAAATATCCTACCAATGTCCTAATTTCAAATGAAAATGCTCCTGATTTTTGTTTTATTTTAAGATTTGTTTTTATTGGTGGTATATTAAATAGTAATGTTTTTTAAATAATGTACTGTAAAACAGTTAAATTAATTAATAACCAAAAACATCAATAAGTCAGAAATAATTTTTGGTCATGGATCAGTGAATATATATGAACTGCACCTTTGCTGTTGTGAAATAAAACAAATGTTTACACTTCAATGGTGTTTCTTTTTCTTTCAGGGCATTGTCCTGTTCGCACTCACCTGGTCACTAGGTGGCAGCACTGATAGCAATGGCCGTGACAAGTTCGATTTGATCGTGCGCGAACTCATGATGGTAAGAGGTCAATTGAAGGTTATTTGAAAAATTAAGTCACACTAAATAGGGCTGGAGTTTTATAATCATAACTGACCAGTCTATTAAACAAACAGGTCTCTTGCATGTAACTTAGTAGTAAAGCATAGTTATATGTCGTTAATGAAACCTTGTGGTTATACTTGAGTTTTTTGGTCTTCTTTGTGAGCTCTGAAGATTCATTACTTTTTATCACCTCACTAAGAATCTTATCAATCCAAAATTGTTACATAATTATTCTTTGGTGTCCTGTAATAACTCCATTAACTTGAGAACCTTGCAAAGTGAAACATTTTGTCTGGTTCCTTATCGACTAACCGAATCTTACTTTATCATCATCCCTTTGAACTGAGAACTTGCAGTCTATGTTTTTGTCTGGTTTGGCCTTACAGGAGTACATTGAAAGTGTAAGTACGACATTTCCCATGATGCTTGTAGTGAGATGTTTCCTGGCATGTAATTTTATTTCAGCTGCCCATAGCTTGCATGTTGCCAGTATCGATGTTGTCCCATGTAATAGGTATGCATGTTTAGAAACTCTAGATTCATAGTTGATGTGGTACTGTGTTGGTCATGCAAGTTGTTACAACTGTAAATCAAATATTACAATATGGTAATGCCTTGCTTGTTACTTAAATCCCCTTCATTTTCCAACTGGAACAAACAACACTTCTTTAACACACTCTGTTTTGGGCTGATTTTTCATCTCTTTCCAGGTGGTTTCAAACTTCCTCTTTTCATCTTCAGCTGACCTCCTCCAATGGTCTTTTTGGTCTTCCAGATTTTCTCTTTCCTTGTGGATTCCATTGTGAGACCTGTCATATTGTCATACCTGTAATATTGGTATTTAATGTTTGGAGGATGTGCACTATTCAAGTCAATTTCCTGATGTTTCAGATGTTGTATACTGGTCATTGTCATGTGACAGTCATGACTTGTTGATGCGATTACATTCTGTTCATTCTGTTAATTTTTTTTATTTCAAAGTTTGTCAAATAATTAGTATCACTCTTTCTGTGACAGTCTTAGTCAGATTATGTTCTCTTTGCATCGTGGCCATTTTGGAGCTGATTCCTTTTATATTGGCTTTAATTATCATTGATCAATTGTTCTTTGAAGTGATGGTGGCATTTGTCTAACATGGGCCACATTTTGTAATACAAAAAAAGCAATGCACAAAACTGTAAAGAACGTCTCCAACAATTAATCATCAAAAGAGTCACTGGCAAAGTGCACTAGTTGGCATGTATAATAGTAGTCTACTAATAGTGACACAACATGATTATGTCAATACCTTAACACATGCCGCCAATACCAGCCAAATCACATGACCTAATGATGTGACACACAGGGCGGCATGAGCGAAGAGACGAGGGTGATGCTCAACGTCATAGATCTGACTCTCCCTCCGGACCATCCGTACACAACACCCTTTCCCAAAGACTCGAACATCTACAGCTACCGCTTCATAAAGGAAGGCACGGGTATTTGGGAGTTGTGGAGTAAGGAATTGGAGAGTAAGCCCCCTATCTCGAAGGATGCCGACTTCAATGAGATCATCGTTCCAACTGTCGACACGGTGCGATACATCGCACTCTTTGAGATGCTTCTCACTCACCAGAAGGCGACACTGTTTGTCGGGCCGACCGGAACAGGAAAGAGTGTGTACCTAACGGTGAGTAGTGGGTTGTGGAAATTGTGTGGCGAGTTTAGCTCCTTACTGCTGGTCTAAGTTCATGTCCCAGCCTCCTTACTGCTGGTCTAAGTTCACGTCCCAGCCTCCTTACTGCTGGTCTAAGTTCACGTCCCAGCCTCCTTACTGCTGGTCTAAGTTCACGTCCCAGCCTCCTTACTGCTGGTCTAAGTTCACGTCCCAGCCTCCTTACTGCTGGTCTAAGTTCACGTCCCAGCCTCCTTACTGCTGGTCTAAGTTCACGTCCCAGCCTCCTTACTGCTGGTCTAAGTTCACGTCCCAGCCTCCTTACTGCTGGTCTAAGTTCACGTCCCAGCCTCCTTACTGCTGGTCTAAGTTCACGTCCCAGCCTCCTTACTGCTGGTCTAAGTTCACGTCCCAGCCTCCTTACTGCTGGTCTAAGTTCACGTCCCAGCCTCCTTACTGCTGGTCTAAGTTCACGTCCCAGCCTCGCTATGCAAGTTTCTTAGTTGAGTATTAGTGAAAACAGTAAAAATTATAATAAAATTACTTTTATTATCATGAACTCATTATCTTAGGGAAACAAGTCATTTGTTAAAAGAAATGTTGAATATTGTAACAATGTTTATGCTGGATGTTAATGCGTATTATAATGCTTTTGACCAGGAATCATGGCTTGTTTTCTGGAGCAAAAACATAAGTTATTTCACCATCTCTGCAATAGAAGCCACAACGTCTTCAAAATATAAATATAAAATCCACAGAGAAAGGCAGAATTTGCCTTGTTAATATCATAGCTGCCAACCCTTCCATTTTCCCCATATTTTTTTCTGTTTTCTAAGTCTGAGTAGGGAAATCTGTATGTAGCAATAATTTTCCGTTTTCTGAAAAATTTTGCTCATTAATTTTTATTAAGTTGTTTTTTCTCTGATCTGTATTCTACAATACAGATATACCCTACAATACAGATATACCCTACAATACAGATATACCCTACAATACAGATATACCCTACAATACAGATATACCCTATAATAGAGATATACCCTACAATACAGATATACCCTACAATACAGATATACCCTACAATACAGATATACCCTACAATACAGATATACCCTACAATAGAGATATACCCTACAATACAGATATACCCTACAATACAGATATACCCTACAATACAGATATACCCTACAATACAGATATACCCTACAATACAGATATACCCTCTGAGTTGTTGCTCCGATTCTTGTTCCTTGTGCGGTACAAGATATATTTTGCGTTCGTGCAAACATCAGACATCAAACGCATTTTGCATGGTCTGACACTGTGATATAAAAATTTCCCATGGAGACAGAACAACATAACGCAGCATGCAAAGTCTTCAAAAGGAGTCATTATTTGTTTCCAGGACTTCCTTCTCCATCGCATGAACAAGGACATCTACAAACCCAACATCATCAACTTCTCGGCCCAGACCAGTGCCAATCAGACCCAGAACATCATCATGTCCAAACTTGACAAGCGCCGCAAAGGTGTTTTTGGTCCACCACTTGGCAAGAAGGCAGTATGTATCCCACAGTGTATTGCTGTCAGAATCTGTTACATAATGAACTTGATCAGATTGGCAGTGAGTAGGTCTGTTTAACAGTTATTTGAAAACTGGTTACACTGTTATTTGACCACTAATTTCATTGTTATTTGACCACTGGTTTCACTGTTATTTTACCAATGGTTTGACAGTTGTTTAACTGGTTTCACAGTTATTTGACCAATGGTCTGATGATGATTTAACAAAAGGTTTGACAATAATTTACCTGGTTTCACAATCATTTCACCAATGGTTTGATATTTATTTGATCACTGGTTTCGGTTATTTAACCATGCATCAGTCTGACCTGTGAGCCAGTGGGTAAAGGGGTGTCAGTCCTAAGTTAGCCCCAACTTTTAACTTATAAGTTATATACTAGTGAACCGCTCATGACAATGACTGTGTCCACTGACCATTGCCTGAGCACTGACTAACCACCGCCTGACCACTGCCTGACCACTGCATGCTTGTAGATTGTGTTTGTGGATGACCTCAACATGCCTATCCTGGAGACGTATGGTGCCCAGCCTCCCATTGAGCTGCTGCGACAGCTGCATGACCACTGGACCTGGTACGACCTCAAGGACATCACACCCATGAAACTCATCGACGTCCAGGTTGCCGCTGCCATGGGCCCCCCAGGTACGCTCAGCCCTCTTATCAAAACCCACCACCCTCAACCCTCATGACAATATCATTAATCTGTCTGGAATTTACTTCCTGTTATGTTAGATCATGGGCCCCCCAGGTACGCTCAGCCCTCTTATCAAAACCCACCACCCTCAACCCTCATGACAGTATCATTAATCTGTCTGGAATTTACTTCCTGATATGTTAGATCATGGGCCCCCCAGGTACGCTCAGCCCTCTTGTCAAAACCCACCACCCTCAACCCTCATGACAGTATCATTAATCTGTCTGGAATTCACTCTCTGTTACTGTTAGGTCAGTATGAAACATAAATTTCGCCATCATCTGAAGACTTATCTTTTTAACCATTTTCATCCACCTGTAGACAACTTTAGCATTGCATATTGATTTTGAGATTGTCTAACCCTATTGTTTCGATGTGCCTCTGTGCTCCAGGTTTCTAAGGAGCTAGGCACGAGGGACGTTTTTTATTATTATTATTAAATATTTTCTTGTGAAGTAAACACACATCTATCTGTCGCAGGAGGAGGTCGTAATACAGTCACACCCCGGTTTCTTCGTCACCTCAACATGTTGACAATCAACGAGTTCGACGATGACACAATGATCACCATCTTCCGCAGCATTATGCAGTGGCACATCTCATCCAGGTAATCACATCTCATCCGTGTTGTGTGTGTTGTGTGTGTGTGTGTGTGTGTGTGTGCTTTATTAATTGACGTGGAGGCTTGTAGTAGTGGGAAGATGGGAGATGGGAATGTGAGATTAATGTGTGTAGAAGGGGCAGGAATTTGTCTAGCACAATGTATAGGCTAACACAATGTAAAATGGGCATTTGCAGGGTTAATAGTAGGGATGTATCTAGGTGCAGTGTTGGGAAGCAGGTAGGACCAGCAGTCATTAAGAGGCAGGGAATCTTTAGTGGGTTTGTCACAATGTTTGTGCTGTGTCTGGTTATCCTTATTGTGAAATTGTATCTTGAAGGATGATAACAGAAATACGTATATAGCTGTGACATTTAGAAAAGCACATCAGCCATATTCAGTCAGTGCAGCTTTCTGATGCGATATTTTCCATTGCAGGAACTTTGCGAAGGAGTTCAACGTATGCATTGACCAGGTGGTGACTGCCACAATGAACGTGTACAAGGAGGCGATGGTGAATCTACTGCCAACCCCGATGAAGTCTCACTACCTGTTCAACCTGCGAGACTTCAGTCGTGTCGTCCAGGGCGTTTTACTGTCGCTACCGGAGACCGTTGAGGACCCCGCCGCCATGAAGAGACTCTGGCTTCATGAGGTGGGTGGGGCCAGTCATTGTTTCCAAGGAGGCAACCCAAAAATGTCACTGCGTTTAGGAATATGTAAGGATGTCATTTTAAAGTCTTCTGTCATCCTGCTTTATATGCTGTTTCTTGGACCATTTTCATGCATGTGTTTATGTATATCCATAAATATGTAAAATTTATAAATATGCTGTGTCCTGCTTCTTGCTTTCTTGAATTCACACACATCCATGCATGCACACATGTACACACACATACAGACATTTGCATGCACACTGACACATGCATGCACATAATACATACACACAATATACACATGCACACCTACACACAAACATTGTACCTCACGTATCTATCAATGCTCAAACCTAGCGTCTGAAGACCTCTTCACAGTTACAAAATCTAATATTTAAAATCAAAAGTAACTAATTTGACACAGCTGCCCATGCGATTATTGCAGACATTCCGCGTATTCTACGACCGCCTGGTGGACGAACAAGATGGCACATGGCTGTTCAGCTGTATCAAGGACACGGTCAAGTCCTTCATGAAAGAAGACTTTGACCATCTCCTCAGCCATCTGCACACGGACGACGAGGGTCCAGTGACTGAGGACGACCTCCGCAGCCTCATATACTGTGACTTCGCTGACCCAAAGTCTGCCGATAAGAACTACGTGGAGGTGCGAGACCTTGAGAAGCTCCGGCATGTTGCAGAGGGGTATCTGGAGGAGTACAACAATATGAGCAAGAAGCCAATGAACCTCGTTCTCTTCAGGTCAGTTCTGGTCAGTTGTGGACAAGGGGTGATGTCAAAGACTTTGCATGCTATTAGTAATTTGTATACCTATACGTTGGTGTATACTTTTGATGAGGTCAGACTGTGTTAATTTATCTGACTACTTGCTCATTTGATCACTGACATATATGACCACTCACTTATATGATCACTCACTTATTTGACCACTCAATTATATGACCACTCACTTATATCACCACTCACTTATCTGAGTTTGGTTTTCTCAGGTTTGCTATTCAGCACATCTCGCGTATTTCCCGAATCATCAAGCAGCCTGCCTCTCATGCCCTGCTGGTGGGAGTGGGAGGGTCAGGAAGGCAGTCCCTCACCCGGCTGTCTGCCCACATGGCTGACTACGAGATCTTCCAAGTAAGTCTTCTACTGGGTTGATGCTGTCCCACTAATGAACACTTCATACGTTATCAATAGTGCTGGTTATTCAGCCCTGCAAGAACATGGAAGATGTTTGTCCGTTTCAAAACGTGGGATGGTATACTGCTAAGTTATGCATTAACAGGTGTTTCATTCATTCAAATTTGTCCTCATTGTGTTGTGAGGCATGACAAATCTCATAGAGGTGTTAATGACAGTAATAGATGTAATAATGATAATAAAATTCTTCTTTAATATTTCACCTACAGCTGGTAGTTTGTGTGTGTGCCACCAGGTGGAGATCACAAAGAACTACACGTCGGTTGAATGGCACGATGATTTGAAGTTGATCTTGAGGAAGTCAACTGAGACTGATCAACACGCAGTGTTCTTGTTCTCGGACACACAGGTGAAAATAAACAGACATTGACCGGTCACACAGTGCAGTGTTCTGTCCAAGTGACTACTAATAGTATTTCACTTGTTATCTGTTTGTACTGATACTAGCATAACACTCACACACACAGTTTAGAAGTGGAGCTCAAGTATGCTAACCCCAGTCTCTAATACAGGCAACATAATGTCAAACATACAATTTATAATTCATATGGATTCAAAATTCATAAAATAATATTTTTTTACTGAGCTATCCAAGTGGTCTGGTTGCCTCTTCCAGTGGGCTTCTGGTTGCATGTTTCTAGTATTTATGTGCACCTGTTGATGTGTTTGACAGATCAAGCAGGAGTCATTCCTGGAAGACATCAACAACCTCCTGAATGCGGGCGAAGTGCCTAACTTATTCCCTACAGATGAAAAGGCCGAGATCTGTGAGAAGATGCGACAACTAGACAGGTTCGGGCAGCACTGGCTCTTTCAATGCATCTTACCATTTACTATGCTCAGGAATAAGGAGACTTCAGGGTGCCCATTTGAACAGCATGAAATGCAAGAACCCTCAGTCATGAAATGTCCATTGTTGTTGTAAATAACTTGGTTACAAAGTTTCTTAGTTGAGCATAAAATGTTCATCTTCAATAACAATTTATGATTTTTTACAGCTATGATGTTTTCCCATAAATTCTTATGAAAATATCAGAAGACGTAGGCATACCAATAAAGGTGAAGACTACACAAATTATTAAGAGGCACTTGATGCAGCTATGACTAAAATTAGACAATCTAAAAGACGCTATGAGCAAAAATTAGAACATAACTTAAAACAAATGACAACAAGAGTTTTTATGCATATGTCAGGAGTAAACAAAACGTACGAGATAAGGTTGGATCACTAGAAAACTGTGCTAGAAATACAATATCACAAAGTTTTTTTAATGGCGGAAGACCTAAATGGTTACTTCAGTTCAGTGTTTACCAGATATTAGTTCATTACCAGTTCCAGATACTGAATTTCAGGAGGCTAAATCTGACTATTTAGGACAGTTAATTGTAACTCTAGAAATGGTAGCTAAGAAAATAAAGGCAATGATGGATAGTAAATCACCAGGAATGGATGGAATTCCTCCAAAGCTACTAATGGAAACAGTAGAACAAATTAGTTTACCACTTGCATGAGTGTTCAACTTGTCATTAAAAGAGGGAGTGGTTTCTTTTGAATGGAAAGAAGAGAAATAAGTCAAGAGAATTACAGACCAGTGAGTTTAACATCAGTGATTTGTAAATTTTTAGAAAGGTTAATCAAAGACCATATGTTAGGCATAAATTATTAAATCCATCTCAACATGGATTCCTAAAAGTGAAGTCATGCTTAACAAATATGTTATGTTTTTTGGAAGAAATACCTGGATAGACGTGGATAGACGAGGGATCACCAGTAGAAATTATCTACTTAGATTTTCAGAAAGCTTTTGACAAAGTGCCACATCAAAGATTACTACTTAAATTAAAAGCCCATGGTATTGAAGATGGCATAATCAACTGGATAGAACAATGGCTGACTGACAGAAGACAACAATGTTGTAGTAGATGGGGAGGTTTCAAACTAGAAATACATTTTTAGTGGGGTACCACAAGGATCAGTATTAGGACCTTTATTATTCTTAATATATATCAATGACTTGGACAATAATATAACAAACAACGTACCGGAATTTGCAGATGACACAAAAGTGTTTCGAAGGGTTAACAATGATGGTGATAAACAACATTTACAAAATGATCTAGACAATTTAGTTAAATGGTTGGAAAAATAGCAGATGTTATTAAATTTGGGGAAATGTAAATGCCTACACACAGGACACTGTGACTTGGATGTAACCTATAAAATGGGAGATACTATTCTTGGTACTACTGTAAAAGAAAAGGATTTAGGAATAACACTAAGTGCTGATATGAACGTTTCAAAGCAGTGTGGTATTGCAGCTTCAAAGGGTAATCAAATTCTTGGGTTGATTAGAAGAAATATAACGTACAAGGAAAAAAGCTAATTATACCTCTGTATAAAACAATAGTTAGGCCTCATTAAGAATACTGTATACAAGCGTGGATACCATGTAGTAAAACGGATATATTTATACTTGAATGAATACAGAGGAGAGCAACTAAAATGATTCCAGAACTGAGAAGCCTTAGTTATGAAGAACGCCTAAAAGAATGTGGTTTAACAACCCTAGAGACAAGGAGGCTAAGAGGAGATCAAATCGAAGATTTTAGATATTGAATGGATATAAAAATGTTGATAGAGATATTTTTCCACTCAAGAAAAATAGTAGAACTAGAGGACATGAGGTAACATTAGTAAAATGTAAATTGGATATCAGGTAGTACTCGTTCTCACATAGGACAATAAATGAATGGAACAAATTACCTTCAAATTGTGTAACTGCTAGCAGTGTGAATATGTTTAAAAACAAGTTTGACATATCTCAGGAGGGCAGGTTACACATAGATGAAAAATGTTGGACTCTTGATAAGCCAATGGCTTCCTTGTCCACTTGCCATCTGGGTCTTTGCCTTGGATGGCAATCTTTTTAAATCTTCTTCGAGAATATGGAACAAGATACACTTATAAGGATAGCATTTTAACCTAGTGAGACTTCACAACCCGTGGTCACTCACATTCTTTGTGTTTGTCACCAACAGACAGCGTGACAAGTCCAAGCAGACAGACGGCACGCCGGTCGCACTCTTCAACATGTTTGTGCAGCGATGTCGTGACCAGCTCCACATCGTGCTGACCATGAGTCCAATCGGGGACGCCTTCCGAACACGACTGCGCAAGTTCCCGTCTCTCGTCAACTGCTGCACCATTGACTGGTTCCAGGTGAGTGATGCTGATGCAGTGCAACACTGTAGTATACCACTCTACATGTGCCACTCTGTAGGATGTCACTCTATGTGTGCCACAATGTAGGATGTCACTCTACATGTGCTAACTTTACATGTGCTGCTCTGTAGTATGCCACACTATGTGTGCTACACTATGGGATGCCACTCTTCACATGCCACTTTGTAGGATGCCACTCTATATTTTCCACTCTGTAGGATGCCACTCTACATGTATCACTATGTAGGATGCCATTCTAAAGGTGCCACTCTGTAGAATATTATGCCAAGCAAAGTAAATAAAAATAGTAAAAATATTGCATAAATAAAATTAAAATAAACCACTTTTTGGCATGCATACGGACCGACAGACCAGCCGGCGGACCAAACAACTGACCGACTGATCGACTGACTGACCAAAAGAACATAAAATGTACTTTGTTATCATTCAACACAGACATGGCCTGAAGCGCCCTGTATGCAGTGGCGATGCGCTTCTACGAGGAGATTGAGATGACCGATGACATTCGATTGGGCTGCATCAGTATGTGTCAGGAGTTCCACACCAACACGCGTGACTTGTCACATCGATTCTTCACAGAGTTGGCTCGTCACAACTATGTGACGCCAACCTCCTATCTTGAGCTTATCAACACATTCAAGACGCTTCTCGGAAAGAAACGAACGTAAGTGCTCATCCGCTCGGCTACTGGCTGGTTGTCTCGAGCCTGCGATTCCTCATTTTACCAGGCTTCGAAATAGTTTAACAAAAGTGTACTAATTGTTTTGTTTAATATGGCGTGTTTGTTGTGTGATTAAGTATGTAATAATCATTTTAGTTTCCCTGGCTGCTCATTTAAATATAAAATATGTTAAACAATGATTAACTTGTGCACATGTTGTGTGGTTTAAAAAAAAATAAATGTTGCTGGATTGTTTAGACGAGGTGAAGAACCAGGGGTAACCTGTGTCAGAACGGTACTTCACCGATACAAAGAACTGTGAAGGAGTGAGTCTATCTAGTGCTGTGTTATTTCAGCGAGGTGATGAAGGCCAAGAATCGCTATGAAGTCGGTCTTGAGAAGCTGCTGTCGGCCGCTTCACAGGTGTCTGTCATGCAGAAGGAGCTGACAGACCTGCAGCCACAGCTGGTCGAGGCGAGCAAACAGGTGGACGAGATCATGATCATCATCGAGAGAGACTCTATCGAAGTCGCCAAAGTAGAGAAGGCACGTATTTCTGTAATTTATATAACCTCTCTGCCTAATGCTCTGGGTAGGACCCACCGTGACTGTTGTAATGTAACCTCCCTGCCTAATGCTCTGGGTGTAACCCACTGACTTTTGTAATGTAACCTCCCTGCCTAATGCTCTGGGTGTGACCCACTATGACTGTTGTAATGTAACCTCTCTGCCTAATGCTCTGGGTAGGACCCACCATAACTGTTGTAATGTAACCTCCCTTCTAATGCTCTGGGTGTAACCCACTGACTGTTGTAGACGGTGAAGGCAGATGAAGCTGTAGCCAATGAGCAGGCAAAAGCAGCCAAAGCCATCAAGGATGAGTGTGACTCGGACCTTGCTGTTGCTATGCCTATCCTCAACTCTGCCCTGGCTGCTCTCAATACCCTCACTCCAGCTGTGAGTATTCATATCTAGGCAGTATATTTGCATAAGAAATAATTTCTGGATATTTTGTTTTTAACGCTTTTGATTAATTAAAACTGCCATTGAATACATCAACAATTTGTAATAAATTCTTGATGTCAGTCACACATACTCATTTACGCATGGAGTATGCACAAAATATGGAATGAATCTGCAAGCAATTTTTTAACAAGACTGGATTATCGCATGTTGCAGAAACTTTTCATGTACCAATAAATAATCCAAGGAATTAATAATATTGATGACAGAAAATAACCTATTGTATATTAGTTGCATTATTGCCTGGGTGTCAGCAAGGAAAACTTGTTTATGTTAATGTATATTTTCTATGTTTAGTGTGGCATTTTAAATAATGATGTAAAGACATCATTAATCTGCAGTGTGGGATATTTGCAATGTGGGATATCTGCAATTTATTAAACCTTAAAGCTACCTTCATGTTAAACAATTTTGATAGCTCTACCCAGAATAATATATTATGAATACGTTGAATACACGTTGACAGGACGTCCCATTAAATGCCTGTGGTTTATGTTTCGTTTGATGTTTTGGAAACTATGACAATATAAATTTTCATCATTGTGTAGAACGAGGTTTGTTGGTTAAGATTACGTGTCGTGGTAGATCTATCTCCACGGGTGGCTGACATCACTGGAATAAATTGAACAATTAGATACCGAAACGACCTTTGGCAACACATACTCAGTCGTGTTTGATATCATTCAGATGTCAGATCAGCTGATTGTTGTGTTCTAATGCTAGCATTGTGACTGATGTTTAATATCAGTAAGTGTTATTGTTGGTATCATGTATTCTTTACTGACACAATAATTCGTTAAATGTTTGTGTTCTTCTCGTTGTCATGGATACATCATTGTCCCAACTCTCTAATTTGAAGTACAAAATTATGTGATGTATATCCGTCGACTATTGCACACGGTTGCACCATTATAATAGGGTTATATTATGCATTAGAGGCGTCACGGGTTATTTCGGATAGCCTCTATTCAGTGTCAGTTCAACAAATTTATTTGCAGGACATCACGATGGTGAAGTCAATGAAGTCCCCCCCGGCTGGCGTGCGCCTCGTTTGTGAGGCTGTGTGCGTGTTGAAGGGAATCAAACCCGACCGAGTCCCTGATCCCACGGGCTCAGGGAAGAAAATAGAGGATTTCTGGCCTGCTGCTAAGCGCATGTTGGGAGACATGAAATTCCTCGAATCACTTATGAACTACGACAAGGTAATTTCCCCCGCCCCACCCATTGCCTGTTGAAGTAGGAGTAGTGAGAAAACTCTCGACTTGATTGTTGTATTTCATTTACCAGTTAGATGGAAGTGTAAATATGGTGTTGCTCTTCAATCAGCTTTGGGAGTGTTTTTCGGAAAAACGAGGTATGTTGTTTTCGTGAATTTCACACACGAGTGCTTTATTTTCCATTTTTAATGCATTTCATTTATCTAATTCTGCAATCCCACATTGTTCTGAATTGCAGGATAACATCCCTGTCGCCATTATGAAGATGATCCGTGCAAAATATTCCGACAATCCAGACTTTGACCCAGATAAAATCAAGGTTGCGTCAACAGCGGCTGAGGGCTTGAGTCGTTGGGTGCTTGCCATGGAAAAATACGACAAGTATGTTACCATGGTTACTAGTAGGGTAGTTAATGATAATAATAATAATAAGTTTACTTTGATTTGCAACCGTAGAGGTTTAATAGTACACGTAGATACCTATTGAAAAATGTATGGAACATTAAATACAATAAAATAATAGACTATTGCTATATTATGAATTATGGTTCCTCCTAATTTTTTTCCAATTTCAGACTTCTTTCGTGACATATTGAACCTGTCTAGTTTCCATGGTACTATGACAAACTAGCTTGTTTTCAATTTTTTATTTAGTTCCGGTAAAAATTTTTGATAAACTATTATATTAATTTTGACCAGGTGTGTACAAAATTGGGCAAAGGTGGTCTGGGTCTGTATACTATACTTTGTATCTAAGCTTTGTATAATTTTTAAATAACTGTTTTTAATCTATGTATTTATTATCTTATATGGATATACTGATTGATTGTCTGAAATAAAAAACATATTATTATTATTACTATGACATAGGCTATTTACACTTTTTGTAAGTTACCCAAACTAATGATCTAGGTCAGTTCTTTCGATGATTTTAGCCAAAGTATGCATGCTTTTGTTTAGTCGACTGCGCATATTATTTTAACATCAATGAACCTAATTCGTGATGGGCTAAATCATTCGAAGAGTTTTAAGTAAGCAGTTGTTCCGTCAGCCTGTCTCTTGTGTTTCGTCCACTCCCACATGCAAGTGTTCCATCTACTCCAGGGTTGCAAAAGTTGTCGCCCCCAAGAAGATCGCCTTGAAGGCAGCTGAGGAGGAATTGTCAGTCGCGATGAAGGAACTCGAGAAGAAGCGAGCATCGCTGAAAGAAGTTCAGGACAAACTCACTAAGCTGCAGATGAAACTGGAGGCAAACAAACAGAAGAAGATTGACCTTGAGAACCAGGTTGACCTTTGCTCAAAGAAACTCGACCGTGCCGAACAACTAATTGGAGGCCTTGGAGGCGAAAAGGACAGGTTGGTAACTGTTAAATGGCTTGCCTTTACTGGTCGTTTGTATGGTGTTTCAGTAAGCGTATTGCGAGAAAAAAATTTCACGATGCCAAATATAATCATATATTTATCCGCACAGTTTGGTTATGAAGAGTTTTGGCTGGATTATTGAAGCATGCACATTGATGAAACATCCTATTATTATCCAACATAATTCTATCGGTAATAAACATGTAATACAGTCAAGCGTTGTTATAATGCAGTGGTCAGGGTCCACGATTTTGGATTGTGCTGTACGTATGTATACCATTATGGAATAGATTTGCTACGATGACGATGTACTGGACCAATAGGCCTATGAATAATAACCTGGATCTGAGCAGCCATTGACACATGCAGTATGTAAGCTGATTAAACATAGAGACAACAGTAGGTAGAATTAATAGCATAAATTCACGATGCACCACTTAACATTGATTCATAGTTTCATATGCGGATGATGAATTTGTATTTTTGCGCACTCGTAGCACCTTGGGTTAGGCATTTGGCATGTTGGTTTCACAACAAAAACGATTAGATTTACGATGCAATGGAAGCATGTCATTTCACCCCAGTGTCATATTGGTATTGCATACTAAATTGCATTTAAGACTGTTTTTCTGAAGTTGAAGTGAAGCCAGCGTCAATGATTGATGCCGGTGGCATCGCAAAACAAGCAACATGTTTACACTCATTCATTAACATTGTTCACCAAATGGTTCTTGAGAATTGTCAAAGCAATTCGAAGTAGGTTTAAGCAGGCCCATTAGGCATTCCCCCTGGCGGCAGAAAATCGGGGTCCACGACTGACTGCCTTATTTCCGAATCCGCGAAATAATAGGGCGCACAATAACGAGGCATGACTGCATATCATGAAATTTCAACTGCTTTATCATTTCATTGATCTCCAGAAACTGGCAGGACGTTGAGTAAAGAACAAACATTGTAAAAGCTGTGATGTAAACATAATCACCTAGACTGTTAATTGGCTGATTTGGTGTGTGTGACGTTCAAAGTTTTGAGTGATCTCAAACAAACTGGTTATGTGAATTATATTACAGTGCATTGTGTATTCAATTGTTCCCAGATCAAAATTTGCAGAATACTGAAAAATTTAATTATCAAAGAACGGATAAGTAACACATGACTGTATTTCACATGGCTAAGTGTGTTCAAATTTCATATATACACCCATAGTTAGGTATACTGAAGCACTAAGTATTGAAGTACTAAGTTTATAGTTTTAATGTTTGCCCACTAGGTGGAGTGAGGCAGCGAAGTCACTGGCGGAACAGTACGTCAATCTGACGGGAGACGTCCTAATCTCCTCTGGTGTGGTTGCATATCTGGGCGCATTCACATCATCATTCAGACAAGTATGTATGTTTGTGAATGTATATTCAGCTACCAATCCCTACACACAGGCAGGTTTCCACATTCTTTGTTATTTCATCCTGTTTTGTAGTCCCTGAGAAATTAAAACTCAAAAATGTTGATGTGCACCTTCAAATAGAAATATAAAACTATAAAGTGAATTGAGATAAATTAATCGCCTTTAGTTTCAGGTTTGTTGCAAAGTCTTCTGGATGTATGACTTTAATATTTTAACCTGTTGTGTCACAGGACCAGATACATCTGTGGATCTCGCACATGAAAAAGCACGGTATTCCCTGCTCCGAACACTTCTCCCTCATCACAACCCTGGGAGATTTGGTGCAGATCCGGGCCTGGAACATCTCCGGGCTACCGACGGATAACTTCTCCGTGGAGAATGGGATCATCAATAGGTGCGTGGTAATAGGAATAATAATACTTATATAGCAATCAATGGGGATTGCTCTCAGATGTTTTACATGCATAGCTTGGTGGTGGTAAAATTTAAATTACAATAAGGTTATACAAGAATTATGCTAAAAACTAGGTAAGCGAATTTATGATTATGTAGTGTATATAAGTTAGTAAATATATAGGCCTATAAATAATGTGTATTATAGTAAGCAAAAAATCAAATGAAAGCACCGTGCACATGGAATATATTAATAGCAATTACCTCTGGTGGCAATTTCTGACTAGACCAATACTTACTTACTAGACCAATACTTACTTCTTTTTGGCTATAGGCCGTGGCCTCGGTGGTCAGATCTTCAACTTCCCCTTGAAATGTTCTACGATTTCCTGACAAGGCGGCTTTGTAGTTGTAGAGAAATTCTTCAGTACTCCAATGTTTGTATAGATGGTTTTTTAACAAGTTGACATTTGGGGCAGTTGCAACTACGCCCGGTAAATCATTCCATAATTTTGTAACTCTTAGTGAGAAGTTTTCTTTTCTAATGTTTATACGAGCACGTTCTACAAACGATTTCAAACTATAACCCTTTATTCCTTCCTTTGTATCACTGTCTTTGTGCAGCTTGACAATGTTAGATACATCACTGTCATACTTCCCTTGAAACAGTTTATAAACCTCAATTATATCACCACATGTTTATCTATATGCAAGCATGGGAAGTTTCAATCTCTCAAGCCTCTCCTGGTAAGAAATATCCTTCATCCCAGGAAACTGCTTTGTGGTATGTCACTGCACACTTTCTGTGGCATCTTTATATTTCTGTTTATAAGGGGACCATATAGATATTGCATAATCTAAATGACTCCTAACTAAAGCTTTATATAAAGCAACAAAATTATTTTGATTTAGGGTTGTGAAAAACCTTCTAATAACTGCCATGATACTGTTTGCTTTGTTTATTTTTTGGTTGATGTGTTTATCAAATTCTAGCTTTGAATCAATGATAACCCCAATGTGTTTTTCTTCTATTTTTCCTAATTCATGGGCAGTATTATCCACGTTCAGATTATAAGCATACTCCTGTTCTACTGTTTTCTCTAAGTGCATCAATTTGCATTTGTCTGGGTGAAATCTAAGTAACCATTGGACCAAGATGTTAGGTAATTTAAATCGTCCTGTAGTGTATGCTGATCATCTGGACTATTAATCATTTAAACACCTTGGTATCATCCGCAAACATATATACATCTGAAACTATACTCTATCTCTTCATTTACACTGACCTGTTGTACACTGTCAGACAAGAATGTCTGTATCCATCTTAGTGTGCAGTAATCTATACCATATGATTCAAATTTGCCTACCAATATTTTTTATGAAGGACAGTATTGAACGCTCTCATGAAGTCTAGATACACTACATCTATAGATTCTCCTTTATCTAAAGCTCTGGTCCATGAGTCATTTAACAGTTGGAGTACCGTAGAACGACCTTTAATTAACCCAAACTGTTGTGTACTGAAAAGTTCATTTATCATCACAATATGATTTTTGACACAGTGCTCCATACATTTGCATAATGTACTTGTTAGACTGACTGGTCTATAATTTCCTGCCTTTTTACGACTACCCTTCTTAAATATAGCAGAGATCCTTCCCTGTTTACATTCCTTTGGAAGTTCACCCATAGCAAGTGAATTATCAAATAGCCTAGCTAGTAAATGATTAGATAACTCTTTTAACAATCTACGGTGAACACCATCTGGTACCACTGATTTACACACATTAAGATTATCAAGGTTTTTGTAATTTCCTCATCAATCTCCAATTCTTCCATGTTGTGCGTAACTCCACTGGTGGAATATGAGGGAAAAAAGTGTCCTGAGACATCTGCCTTTTCCCTATCAGAGTGTGTAAATCTAGTTTAAGGATCATTAACATCTGTGTTCAGGTCTGAAACACCTTCCCGGTTCTTGGTTTTAGAGTTAATATACTTCCATACTGCTTTAGGGCTTGATTTAGCCTCTGTTGCTAGCTTCATCTCAAATTCCTTCTGTATCCTCCTCGTTAGTTTACAGACTTGATTTCTAGCCCTACGATATTCAATATAGTATTTCCCTGCTTTTGTCTCCATATAACGTTTCCATAAAGTGTGTTTCTTCTTAATTTTCTTTACTGATTCATTGTTTAGAGGTACTTTCCACTAGGATGAATTCATCCTCTATCTTTTTAATATATTCTTTATAAACTAACCATTGGTCATTTATAGTGCTAGTGCCAAGTATCTCGTCCCAGTCTGCATGGTCCAATTTAGCCTTCATACCTTTAATAATATTTAAGCTGTGTATAATTTGCTATTTCTTTATAGCACCTAAATGATACAATAAGGACAGAGTGATCACTCTTACCAAGTGGGCTTTCATACACTATATCATCCACCATACCTTTTTCATTGGTGAAAACTAAGAGAGTTCAATTTATTTCGTAATTGCCCCCTTGTGGGGAGTGTGACATGTTGGAAGAGAAAACCATCTCTTATACCTTCTTTACATTTAGAGTGGGCTATTAGTATTATCTGAGGGTGTACACCAGGTTTGCGAGTCTGTATTTTATTGGAATAATTAAAATCTCCAAACAAGAAATTTTTTTAGTGTTTATAGTGTATTGCATCGCTAATCAATTTATTGAGATGCTCATTGTTGGTGCCAGAGCTCCCTGGGCTTCTCTGTACACATCCTATCTAAGCTCGCTGGGCTTCTATACACACATCCTATCAGAGCTCCCTGGTCTTCTT
Source organism: Lamellibrachia satsuma (assembly GCA_033239005.1). NCBI lineage: Eukaryota > Metazoa > Annelida > Polychaeta > Sabellida > Siboglinidae > Lamellibrachia > Lamellibrachia satsuma. The sequence goes on from BSQZ01000009.1 coordinate 3,807,435, forward strand.
TGTACACATCCTATCAGAGCTCCCTGGGCTTCTCTGTACACATCCTATCTAAGCTCGCTGGGCTTCTGTACACACATCCTATCAGAGCTCCCTGGGCTTCTTTGTACACATCCTATCAGAGCTCCCTGGGCTTCTCTGTACACATCCTATCTAAGCTCGCTGGGCTTCTGTACACACATCCTATCAGAGCTCCCTGGGCTTCTTTGTACACATCCTATCAGAGCTCCCTGGGCTTCTCTGTACACATCCTATCTAAGCTCGCTGGGCTTCTGTACACACATCCTATCAGAGCTCCCTGGGCTTCTCCGCACACATCCTATCAGAGCTCCCTGGGCTTCTCTGTACACATCCTATCAGAGCTACCTGGGCTTCTCCATACACATCCTATCAGAGCTCCCTGGGCTTCTCTGTACACATCCTATCTAAGCTCGCTGGGCTTCTATACACACATCCTATCAGAGCTCCCTGGGCTTCTTTGTACACATCCTATCAGAGCTCCCTGGGCTTCTCCATACACATCCTATTAGAGCTCCCTGGGCTTCTATACACACATCCTATCAGAGCTCCCTGGGCTTCTCTGTACACATCCTATCAGAGCTCCCTGGGCTTCTCTGTACACATCCTATCAGAGCTCCCTGGGCTTCTCCGTACACATCCTATCAGAGCTCCCTGGGCTTCTCTGTACACATCCTATCAGAGCTACCTGGGCTTCTCCATACACATCCTATCAGAGCTCCCTGGGCTTCTCTGTACACATCCTATCAGAGCTCCCTGGGCTTCTCCATACACATCCTATCAGAGCTCCCTGGGCTTCTCTGTACACATCCTATCAGAGCTTCCTGGGCTTCTCCATGCACATCCTATCAGAGCTCCCTGGGCTTCTTTGTACACATCCTATCAGAGCTCCCTGGGCCTCTCAATACACATCCTATCAGAGCTCCATGGGCTTCTCCATACACATCCTATCAGAGCTCCCTGGGCTTCTCCATACACATCCTATCAGAGCTCCTTGGGCTTCTCCATACACATCCTATTAGAGCTCCCTGGGCTTCTTTGTACACATCCTATCAGAGCTCCCTGGGCTTCTCCATACACAACCTATTAGAGCTCCCTGGGCTTCTATACACACATCCTATCAGAGCTCCATGGGCTTCTCCATACACATCCTATCAGAGCTCCCTGAGCTTCTCCATACACATCCTATCAGAGCTCCTTGGGCTTCTCCATACACATCCTATTAGAGCTCCCTGGGCTTCTCTATACACATTCTATCAGAGCTCCCTGGGCTTCTCCATACACATACTATTAGAGCTCCCAGGGCTTCTCTGTACACATCCTATCAGAGCTCCCTGGGCTTCTACATACACATCCTATCAGAGCTCCCTTGGCTTCTATAGACACATCCTATCAGAAGAGTATCTTTTTTGTTTAATTTGATCTCAACCCATACCGATTCTTGAAAGTTGGACTCCAAGGATAGGAAGAGTGTTGCATTAAGTGTGTTGTGAGTATATATACTAGGCTAGCGCCAATTTGGCTAAAGGTTCAAATTTTCTTTAGATTTTTATTAGCCATTTTTTTAGCAGACACCTAGTAAAAGGCCTAGTAAAAAAAGAAACTAGTTTCTCGTCCCCGCCCACTTCCTTTTTTGTCTGCGCCTCCTTTTTTATTTACTATTGAAAAAAATATTTATTTTAAAGTTTTTTTGGTTGTGTGTAGAAATCTTTGTCCAAAACTTGCTGTACGGAGTACTGTTGTACTCTTTCAGTTCACTCGTTATTCATCATACAAGGTGTAGGTATGAATGTGCATTCTACAGAGTCTAAAATAAGATTTGAATGATGATGCCTTGCATTAAATAGTCTTTACGCAGACTCACTTACATAATTCCAGTCTCAATCACTATAAATGCCATTCAGTTGTAAGCCTTTGATACAAACTAATGAAACCATAGCCAAACCTACACAAGACATTCATAAATACATTCAACATTGCGTTTGCTTCTTGTTTGTTTCTAGTCAGTTTAAGTAGTTTTCCGGTATCTGCCATGTTACATTTATGTAAATGCTTCTATTCTTCTGCCATTCCCGCTAAAAAGTAATGTATTTGACAATGGAATGGCAGGCTATAATATAGTAATATACATCACTGGCATGTTCCATATTGCATAAAAAAACTACAGCTTGTCTTTTAATCAACCACGGTGAGCTTCTAAGACATGACGGCCACCTTCACAACTAATAGCACAAAATTCATAAATAGTAAGTAATAAGGGCCTCCCTCTTCCTTTAAAAAAGTCTGGACTAGAAACTAGTCTAGTTTCTTTTACTAGGCCTAATATACGACATATGATATAAACATAATATACATATATTAAACATATAGATAGTCACAAGAAAACATAACACCAATATAAATTAATAGAACAACGTTTAATTATAAATATAAAGCAAGAAAATTGATCACACACTGCAAATCTCCAACACAGAGAATGTCACCACACAAGTGTCAACCACCACTGGCATTACTCTGTGACAGTGTCCACCCGTTTCACGAGGCTTCCTCGTATGAAAGCGTTCTAAACTGTCAGGAGATAGTGCTTCGCTTGTGCCAACACAGTCCGCATATGGGGGATAATCGCCGACTTCGCACGATCATTCGCAGTCACGAAGTCCATCTGGCGCTTTGGCAGCAACGTCGATCTCCGGTGGTTGGCAGATATCTCGTGTTTTGCCAAGTCGTCCTTCTTGGGCTTGGCGCAGTCCTTCCCAGTGACAAACACGTTCTTTGCTTTCGCATGCATGCAAACTTTGCATCGTGAATAAGCCACGAAAAACGTACGAACCAGTCCGCCTTGAATGGCTTGATCAAATGTGGCTGCATCATTTTCTGTCGTTTCTTTCTGCGATCACTGCTCCGATAACTGCTCCGATCACTAGCTCCGATAACTGCTCCGATCACTAGCTCCGATAACTGCTCTGATCACTAGCTCCGATAACTGCTCCAATCACTAGCTCCGATCACTAGCTCCGATAACTGCTCCGATCACTAGCTCCGATAACTGCTCCGATCACTAGCTCCGATAACTGCTCCGATCACTAGCTCCGATAACTGCTCCGATCACTAGCTCCGATAACTGCTCCGATCACTAGCTCTGATCACTGCTCCGATCACTGCTCCGATCACTAGCTCCGATCACTGCTCCGATCACTAGCTCTGATAACTGAAAAACTGTGAGGAAGTGAGCTCCAACATTTTACAGGTTATAATATTATTATTTTTGTAGCTACCCCAGAGGCTGCCCAGCAAGACACAAACTTTTGCCAACAGCAATTAAATCATTGGCTTATCGCCGGGCAATTATAGATTAGGGGTCACGAAAATAATTCCACGGGTGGCGGTAGGTATGATTCATGGGTTCACCACTGCTTACTCGACTATGCGCCATTAACGTGGCTGTAAAAGCATTTCACCAAATTGGCAAAGAGATTTTTCCTTTCCAAATGGTGATCAGCAGCGCTAGCCTAGATATATGTATATATATACATATATATATATATATATATATATATATATATATATATATATATATATATATATATATATATATATACAAACTCCTTTTTCTTGTTTATAGACACTCAAACCCAGTTCAGCTGTGTTTAGTAAAAATGTCTGTTTTTTTCGGTTTAACCTCAGTGATCCCTATCACCATACACTTATGTGATATGACTCTAGCAACCATTTCCCCATATCCTTTATCTCTTGACCTGGCCTCCTCTAGAAGTTTGTTTCCTTCCTCTCTTTCTTTTTTTGTTAAGGCATGTTGGATGCTGAGACATTTATATCTGTCGCCTGTTTCATTTATGTTTGATAATCGTTTAAAAAATTCAAACTTTTTGTTAGTGTCTTTCATTACTACCTTTAGAGGTCTGGGCATTTACTCAAAATCTGTTTGTATTTTTTACCTAGTCTGAGAACTTTTGTTATCTCGTCTTTTACTTCTAGGTTCAGAGTGCACACCTCATTACACAACCCTCCAACAAACTCGTCATCTGTCCTCACCCTCTCTTCCCTTTGGTTTCTTTTTTCGTTCTAGGGCATTGAACATAAGGAAATTTGTTTCCCTATTTTTTCTTTCATTAATTTCTTTTACTGTTTCTGCACAACATGTTCACTATCTCGGGTGATTTGTAGGTTCCCACTTTCATCATCACTTCACCTACATGCGTGCTTTGCATCCATTTCTTGCCTTACGATTTCTTTTACATCTTTGCTATCATATTTTGCATCTAACTTTTTCTCTACGACATAAGTACTGTGTTCATAGTTTCGAAATACAACGCGTATCTCTCTTCAATAATTTTTTCATTGAAAATATTTTTTTTATTTTTGGTTTGCATCTTAAACAAAACCACATGCATCCAGGTTTCCCCGTTGCCTCATATTCCCCAGGTTTGAATTTCAAGCATTTAATGCAGTATCGGTTTCTGCAGTACTCGCACTCGAGCATCCTGTCTTTCTCACTTTTAAAGATCGCATCAACACAGAATTAACATCTAAACATCATGGTATGTTAATCAGTATGTTACTAGAATAATATAATGAGGACAAGAAATGCCCAGTCACCACAAATTAACTAAGCAATGCAGCTCATATATAAACAGACATCGTGTAACCAGAAGCTGCTTCCCCAGTTATTCCAATGTTTCCATATTTTATTTTACAAACTTGGACATTGCAGGACTTTAATGGGATATTAGCTGTTTGCCGTTAATTACATGCACAATTTAGAAACGCTGTTTTCATTCAGATTTAGTTGTCACTACTATTAAAACGGGACTTATTCTATATTTCGTGTTGATCACCTGTCGCACTATTGACCTGGCAGCATATGATTGGTTGCAGTAATGCCCGCCGCTGGCCGCTGATGATTGACCCCCAAGGTCAGGCGAACAAGTGGATCAAAAACATGGAGAAAGTGAACAATCTGCACATGATCAAACCAACCGACGGAGACTTTGTGCGAACACTCGAGAACTGCATTCAGTTTGGCACACCAGTGAGTTACCTCGCCAATTTTTAACTCAATTTTGTCTTTTGGGTGATTTATTCTTTCTGGTCAGACATATTTATTTTGTTACGATTTAGAGAGATTGCTGTTCAAAACAACAAGCTCCAAATGAAATGCGGACAAAGATATCACTAACTTTTCAAGAGTACACAATCATTTGTCAGTGTGTGTGTCCAACTGAACCACTCCAGGTCTTATTATTACTGTTATCATTTGTCAGTGTGTGTGTCCAACTGAACCACTCCAGGTCTTATTATTACTGTTATCATTTGTCAGTGTGTGTGTGTGTCCAACTGAACAACTGCAGTCTTATTATTACTGTTATCATTTGTCTGTGTGTGCGTCCAACTGAACAACTGCAGTCTTATTATTACTGTTATCATTTGTATGTGTGTGTGTGTGCATGTGTGTATGTGAAACTGAACAACTCCAGTCTTATTATTACTGTTATCATTTGTCTGTGTGTGTGTCCAACTGAACAACTGCAGTCTTATTATTACTGTTATCATTTGTATGTGTGTGTGTCCAACTGAACAACTGCAGTCTTATTATTACTGTTATCATTTGTCTGTGTGTGCGTCCAACTGAACAACTCCAGTCTTATTATTACTGTTATCATTTGTATGTGTGTGTGTCCAACTGAACAACTGCAGTCTTATTATTACTGTTATCATTTGTATGTGTGTGTGTCCAACTGAACAACTGCAGTCTTATTATTACTGTTATCATTTGTCTGTGTGTGTGTCCAACTGAACAACTGCAGTCTTATTATTACTGTTATCATTTGTATGTGTGTGTGTCCAACTGAACAACTGCAGTCTTATTATTACTGTTATCATTTGTATGTGTGTGTGTCCAACTGAACAACTGCGGTCTTATTATTACTGTTATCATTTGTGTGTGTGTCCAACTGAACAACTACAGTCTTATTATTACTGTTATCATTTGACTGTGTGTGTGTCCAACTGAATAACTCAGTCTTATTATTACTGTTATCATTTGTATGTGTGTGTGTCCAACTGAACAACTCCAGTCTTATTATTACTGTTATCATTCAAAACATCTGTCACAGTGTCTTTTTGTTTTAACATTGTTTGGACAGATCTAGCAAAATTGCAGCAAGTCCCAATTTTTAGTTAGCAGAAGAAAAATCTGAAAAAGTGAATATAATTTTAGTTTATTTGAGGCACATGATAACCCTGGAATATAGACCGGTGTTTGCTCTCCCCCTCCCCAAAAGACTTATGACAAATTTTTGCTTACATTCATTATTATGAATTATCTTGCAGCAGATATGTAGTTTGTGAACCTCTCTACTCCTAAACCCCACCACCAGGCAATGACGTGTGGCTTTGTTACTGGAACTTTACTTAGAAACACTGACACCCACTTTCCAATTGTTGTTCACTGTCACAGCTGACTGTGTTGTTTGTGACTGCCATCAGGTGCTGCTAGAAAACTGCGGGGAGGAACTCGACCCGATCCTGGAGTCGCTACTTCTGAAGCAGACGTTCAAACAAGGTGGCAGCATCTGTATCAAACTTGGAGACTCAACCCTCGAGTACAGTCAGGACTTCCGCTTCTATATGACGACAAAGTTGAGAAACCCCCACTATCTCCCGGAGGCCTCCGTCAAGGTGCGAACATAGAAAAAAATGTTTTGAAACTGATCATGTGCAAAGATGTATAATAACTACACTATTATGCTAATATGCGTGTTTGTGTGTATGCGTGTATGTGTGTATGAGTGTATGTGTGTATGCATGTATGTGCGTATCTTCTTCTTCATCCTTGCTCCCTTGTGGGCTGGGGTGCAAGGTACTTGGTTCTTCCACTTTCTTTGTTAATTCTCTCCATGCATCTCCCTCTGTCTTCTGCAATGGTCTCCCACGCTTGGCTGTTCGTTCCTTCCTTTTCTTTCCATCACCGCTTTGGTCTTCTTCTATCATCATCTTCTATCAACCATTTATTCCCTATTGAGGGTGGCCGCTGGTATCCTCCTTCGCATTGCCACTGCCATTAGGGAATAAATTATTAAAATAAGATGATGCATGCCTGTGCACAAACTCTTATGGATATACACAGTTAACATGTCTCACCACTGAGCGTGGCGGTTAATCCCAATAGTTTTTATGCCAAATATTGTGAGGTATAATACATTAAATTTAGAAAAAAAAACATTTTATAGTAAACAGACATTTTCATAAAAATTTATAACAATATAATATGTTCTAATTTTATTAATCAAATCCATTGCAGCACCTTTTTGATTTATGAGAATACATTGATGTATCTGACATTTTATGTTCTGTATTCCTGCTCTAGTTGCCTTTCAATGTCATCTGATATTCTCATAATTTTATTTAATATCCTGGCTATGCAGATGGCATGACAATAATTTTATTATCAATTTTAAATATATTATTTTTAATTTCGTCATCGCTATTACTGACTTTTGACTTTTGTTTCAAGGTGACTTTGTTGAACTTCATGATCACGGAGGAAGGTCTTCAGGACCAGCTGCTTGGAATCGTGGTTGCACGGGAACGGCCCGAGTTGGAGGAGGAGAAGAACACGCTTATCATACAATCTGCCGAGAACAAGAAGTAGGTCATCTGTCAAGGGTCAACATGGCTGAAAATAAGCAGAAGAATTTATATATCTTTTAGAATATTTTATAATTATGTATTAAATAAATTTGAAATTTGTATCTGGGTAAAGATCTGCTCAATGGCACAAGGTTGTAATATGCAGAATAAGTTTAAAGTAAGTTAAAATAAGTTAAATACGTTAAATAAAGAAAAGGTAAAATAAATAATTAAAAGTCTGCTACTCTCTACAATAATGTTGTAAATGCTGCACGAAAACGACGTGTGTTTAACATAGCATTGAAAACAGCAATGGAGTTTGATGACAGGTTTTAATTTATTTGTCAGAATTTTAGTTTTATCAGTACTACTATTTATAATTCATATTACTGTTAATAATAACTGATTATTAATTTATTATCAGTAAGGCAGGAATTTGGTCATCTTTCATCATGTCTTAAATATTTTTAGATGAAAAGAAAGTGATTAAGTGGAATCTTGTTAAATCTTGTTAAAAAATTATATAGGTTCACCTGCAAGTTTCTATGATTTCTCCACTTGCCTACGCAATGGGGATGAATCTGCAACCACCAATAGTGATTGTATCATCTGTGTGCCTCCGCAGACAACTGAAGGAGATTGAAGACAGGATTCTGGAGGTTCTGTCCACATCAGAAGGCAACATTCTAGAGGATGAGACGGCCATCAAAGTTCTTTCCTCCTCCAAGGTTCTCTCGAATGAGATCTCAGAGAAACAGGTTCGTTCACAGACTGGTAACAAAATTAAGAATACATAGACCAGGCACGTGAACAAGAGAATGACTATAGTTGACACAGTAACTTCCACGCATGATGATTACGGTCACAGTGTATTTATTTTGAGCACAATTATATCTGAATTTCGAACAGTAACTAATATTGCAACAATAATAGACCTTTTTAACATCATAATATGCGACATTAAACGTCATGAGAATTTAATGTATGTAAGCCAGTTTGCAAGCTTGTTCAATAGGCTAACATCTCTCCAGCACATGAGTCATTTGACATAAAACATCGGAACTTTGACTCCACAAAAACTTGTGTGGCCACAGTTGTGGGTGAATTTTTATAATATCTAGATTAAAACACTGGCAGCATTACATGGCCGTGCCATAGCAAAAATTTTCCTACATTTGGGGGGGTGGGCATTCATGGGGGGGCCACATGCAGTGTCTGACAGTTACAATGGTTTGCAGGAAATAGCTGAAGAGACGGAGAAAAAGATTGATGAAACACGAATGGGTTACACGCCAATTGCCGTACATTCAACCATCCTGTTCTTCTCGATCGCTGACCTCGCAAACATCGACCCGATGTACCAGTACTCGCTGTCGTGGTTCATAAACCTGTTCATTCTGTCCATCGACAATGCTGAGAAGTCTGAGGTGTTGAAGGAACGACTGAGTAACCTTCGGCACCACTTCACCTACTCTCTCTACTGCAACATCTGTCGCTCACTCTTTGAGAAGGACAAGGTATGTGAGACACTGGCTCATTGGTCAGTTGTTTAGTGTTGTGTGTCCAGGCAGACCTGCCACAATTTTTTTTTAAATCCATATGTCTGACCTGTATAAAACCGTATAAAAATTTTATTGGTTAATTGGCCTATTGCATTTCAATTCCGATCGAGTGTCACTATCTACCAGGCTACAGAATATATATATATATATATATATATATATATACATATATTTACATGAAACATCATCCGCTAGGCTTTGCCAAAATTCCACTTAACATCAAAAGTATTTGTGCATCGACCGCTATCAGTTTGTCATTCAATATTATACTTGTGTCTTGAACACAAGAAAATGTGTACTTTATGAAGTTTATCAGAATTCATTTGAAACAAATCTGTATAAAACAGCTGTTACAGTGTATGCCTTCTCAGACCCCAACAATCTTTACTGCATATGGCAAATCCATACAGTCTGACAACATGAAATATTTAAAGCATTTTTTTCTCAGGATATCAGTACTTTTACTTGAAATGGCCTACTCCTGGACTAATACAGGCACTTTCTGAATAACATTATATTTTTTTATAATATACAGGTCTGTTGCAATTTGGAAATACAGTAAAACCTACTTTAGCGGACATCTGTCCATAATGGACACATGTCTGTAACAAACACATTTGATAGTCCCGAATTACTTGCACTGTCCGCTAATTGTCCATAGCGGCCACCTGGCCAATGTGGACAATGGACAGGGAATTTGGACCCAACCATTCATAGTCACCCTGCCACTTGCAGACAGGTCAAAATGCATTGACAATCCCACTGATACCCACTAACTTCGCTAAGTAAGTATTCTGTATAATACCATCTGCATAATATCATCAAGAAGTATAAGAAATGTGCTCCAAATAAGGCAAGCATCTTGCCAAGCCCTAGCCTACATCACTGCCAGCTGTGTAAACTTTCACCCCTTGGCTTCTCTTGGATATCAAAGCCATTTCAGTTTGCGTTTCTGTAACCCTAACCCTGCTTTGTTTTGACAAAGACCCAGAGTCTAACTCTCAGAAGCCAAGCTCCAACCAAAGTGAATGAATAAGGAGAATTTTGTCAATTTTACTATTTGGCTAACAGCAGTGGACCGTGTACAATTTGTTTCAATGACGTCACTTGGTGGATCATTTGTTCGTAGAGGAATCAAAGAAATGGTGATTACGTGGGACTGATCACGGGCCCCACACTCCACCTGGTTTTCATGCAGTGAAATGCACTAATGTTGTGTAATTAATGACATTTTCACCAACTAAGTTTATGGCCCACATATATTGTATATACACGTATTGTTTTATTAACAGTAACTTTGTACCATTCACGACAGTACTACCTAGCGACCATAACAAATTATAATGGCATCACCTGTGAGTTTCCACTTAATCAAATTCTCCATAACAGACACCTGTCCATAACAGACATAATGCATAGTCCTGGCGGTGTCAGCTATGGACAGGTTTCACTGTAAATTTCATGCAACTGTTTTAATATTATAATTAATTGTATATCATGTAGCTGTTACATTTATTGCTATGATATAAACTATTCTGATTTATAATTAGATAATATTCCTATATAAAATTATAATTTGTTGTTGAATAACTATATATATATATAAGTACTAATTATAAATAATTATTATAAATAATTATTATAAATAATTATAAATATAATAAATAATAATAGTTATAAATAATAATAATTATTATTATTAGTATACCATGTTTCCCCTGTTGCAGCTGTTGTTCTCCTTCATTCTGTGCGTCAACATCCTGAAGCACAACAAGGACGTGGACGACGATGAATGGAGGTTCCTGCTCACAGGGGGTGTCGGGCTCGAGAACCCCCACAGCAACCCAACTGCCTGGCTCCCCCCGACGGCGTGGGATGAGGTGTGTCGTCTCAACGACCTCCCACACTTTAAAGGCATCCGCAAGACCTTCATGTCCGTCAAAGACCAGTGGAAGATTGTCTACGACAGCTCGGTAAGTCATTGATCACATCCATCAAAGACAGTAACACGTGGAAATCGTGGAAAGTCATGAATTTTATTAATAAATTTCCAGGCCTAGAAAGTAATAGAATTTTACTAAAGGTCATTGGATACATATATATATATATATATATATATATATATATATATATATATATATATATATATATATATGGTACGCTAATAATATGGTACACTAATTATAATGTTTTTATTTCAGACAATTAAACAGTACCCTGGTATGTTCATATCAAATAAATATACACCTGTATAAATAAAAACAGTATATTTACAAATTATACAAGGATACAGTCCACTGAATCTGCAATTTTTATGTACAATGCATGTCGCTAATTGCCATATATATCTTTATATATACGGTGCAATACTTAACATAAAGAGCCACTTGTTTGTTCTAGCTGCCACATGAGGAAAAGTTTCCTCCTGAATACCAGGAGAAGTTTGGCATCTTCCAGCGGATATTGGTTCTGCGTTGTCTCCGCCCTGACAAGGTCATCCCAGCCATCCAGGGCTTTGTCGTCGACAAACTTGGCAAGCAGTATATCGAGCCGCCACCCTTTGACCTTAATGGGTCGTACGGTGACAGTAACTGTACATCACCGCTCATCTTCGTGCTGTCTCCGGGCGCTGATCCAACGGCCGCCCTGCTCAAGTTCGCTGATGATCAGGTAAGGAGAACTCGTGAACTTATTTTATGTCTTGTGATATATATATATATTCTGATCCAAACAGTCCTTTTCCAAAGTTTCGGTGAGTTTTACAGATAGAAATCACCAGCTTTGTGAGTCCATGAAAGGTGATGCATTTACCCCGTGTAGGATCTGACACCAGCTAGAAAGGGCCTACAGCTCACCTGTCTCTTCTGAAAAAAACACAGGCAAAGTGGGATGAAAAAAATTGCCCAAGTTTCGAAATAGCAGCGGGTTGCCTTGAACCCTGGTCCTCTTGAATAACAGTCTTGTAACTTGTAGGGGTCAAGAGGTCAGTATCCTGAGCAGACAGTTTGGCATCCATTTTGTTTTGCTCCAAAGAAATTTTAATTATCACACGTATGCTGTCTCATAAAAAATCTACGATTGGATGTAATCTCTTATTGCAATTTGGATATGGGGGGCATAGATAGTGACAGCTGACCATAAGTCTATTCCTCTGTTTTTAGGCACTATATCAAGATATCAAGATGCAACACAATCTGTGTGCAACTTTGGCAACTTTGCATTCGCCAGGTGGCGCTTCATCCGTCATAACACAATCATTCACCAGGTGGCGCTTCATCCGTCATAGCACAAACATTCACCAGGTGGCACTTCATCCGTCATAGCACAAACATTCACCAGGTGGAGCTTCATCCGTCATAATACAAAACTGCCTATGCTGGAAGTCAGAACAGTGATTGGAACACAAACACTGTGCAACACCAAGCAAAACAGCTGCTTTAACCCCTCCCATGTGGCCCCCTCTCACTTAACCCTCTCCCACTTAACCCCCTCCCACTTAGCCACCCACATTGAAACTTCGATGTTTTGAGGTGGTCCTTGACAGGCAAACATTTTTGAGGGCCAATATCTGGTGTGCCTCTTAAACAATGTGATGGCTGACTTAATAACTCTCGATTGATTTCACAGGGTTTCAGCGGCCCAAAGTTCGACTCATTGTCCCTGGGTCAAGGTCAGGGCCCGATTGCTTTGCGCATGATTGAGAAAGGTGTGAAAGAAGGCACTTGGGTGATGCTACAGAACTGCCATCTGGCACCTTCATGGATGACTGCACTTGAAAAAGTTGTTGAGGTCAGTGATGTTTTTTCTCATAGTCTCGTTGGAGGTTTGTAGAATCCACTTTGTTTAAATTTATCTACAACTATTTTTCTTCTTGGTAGAAAATAATTTTGATTAACGATTTGTGTTCATCGTTATGCTAAATATCCTGGGAAATACACAGCAAATGGCATGAAACAGGTGCAGCAGTTGTTTTTTGTAACAGGAAACTCTCATGAAATAGAGTTAATTATGTAGTCGACACTAGAGAAATAGGAATTAAAAAGAAAGAATTCCAACTCGAACTGAAAAACAGGTTCACTGCTCTACAAGAACTGGATGATATCGACACTCTAAATGAAAACATTACAGAAATTATCCAACAGATTGCGACAAACGTAGCCAAACAAAACACCAAACGAGACAAGTCTAGATTATCAACTCCAACAAGAGCACTAATGAAAAAACGTAGAGAAATGGTAAAGAACACCGCTAGGGACTGCATAGAGTACACAGAGATAGGCAAGACCCTCAAAAAGAAAGCAAAAGAAGACATCGGAAAATACAACCTAGGCACCATACAAAAAACAATAGAGACATCAAAGAGCTTGAAAAAGGTCAGAAGAATACACATCCTAGGCCAAAATAGACTGATAACACTCTTAGACAATCAGGGCAGAGAAATCCAAGACCAGGATATGATCTTAGAACGAATAGAAGAGTTTTATACCGAACTATGACAGCGACCAAACCGTAACAATACGCACAGACCCAAGAGAAGTACTATCAGTAACAACATGGGAAGTAGAAGCCACGCTAAAGAAGATAAAAAACGGGAAGGCAACATGAAATGACCAAGATAACATCGAAATGTTGAAGGCAGGAGAGGATACCATCGCCAAAGCCTTAGCCAAGCTGTATACAAAATGCATATCAGAAAGACAAATCCCCACTACCTGGAAAAATGCAAAGATGGTGATAATCTTCAAAAAAGGCAACCAAAAAGACATAAAGAACTATAGGCCAATATGCTTGCTATCGAACATCTACAAGCTATTCACAAAGATTCTTCAGCCAGACTGGAGAAAATACTAGACGAGAATCAACCCGGAGAACAGGCAGGATTCAGAGGTGGGTACTCAACGATAGATCACATCCATGTCATAAACCAACTGACGGAGAAGTGCCACGAATTCAACATACCACTCTGTATAGCATTCATTGACTATGAGAAGGCCTTCGACTCGGTACAAACCCAGGCAATACTGTCTTCATTCCAAGACCAAGGGATAGAAGATGCATACATACAACTCATGAAAGATATATACTGAGATGGTGACAGTACATCTTCACAAAGAGAGCGAGAAAATAAACATCAAAAGAGGAGTGCGACAGGGGGATACCATCTCACCCAAACTATTCACATCAACATTCGAAGGTATCTTCAGAAGACTGAACTGGGCGAACAAAGGCATGAAAATAGACGGAGAATATCTTAACCATCTCCGTTTCGCAGATATCTTTCTGTGCACCGAAACACCACAAGAACTAGAAATGATGCTACAAGAACTATGCGAAGAAAGTAACCTAAGCGGCTTGAGGATGAACATCTCAAAAACAAAAGTAATGGTGGAAGACAGCACCCCAATATACGTTAATAGCACTCAGATAGAGAATGTAAAGAATTATGTATACCTAGGCCAACGCGTCAGCCTTAGGGACAAGAACCAAGACAAGGAAATCCTACGACGAATTACAGCCGGCTGGACAGCATATGCAAAACATCGCTGAAACATGGTCACTCACAAAACAAGCTCAGAAAAAACTAGACAATCAGAACAAAAGACACATCAGCTGACTCAAAGACAACAGATGGACAAAGCGCATTACCACCTGGAGACCGTACGGAAGGAAGAGATTACGAGGAAGACCAGCAAAACGATGGAGAGACGACTTGGATGAGTATTGGAATGAAACCACCTGGCAGAGAACAGCGCAAGATAGGCAAACTTGGAAACAACATGCTGAGGCCTTCGCCCAACCACGGGACAATACGGCTGATATATAGATATAGATGAAGATGCATGAAAATCAAAATGGGGTCCGCATGTTCAAAAATGAACAAACAAATTAATACAACTATATACAAATATTAGTTTGCTGAGTTGCAATCATACCAACGATTTAATACTGTACTGATAATGATAATGAAATAATACAGAAATATTACTTTATTGAATTGCAGACTTTTTACAGTTGACCATATGTTTACAGGATCTGAATCCAGACCAGACACATCCTGACTTCCGACTGTGGTTGACGAGTTACCCATCCAACATCTTCCCCGTCTCGATCCTACAGAATGGCGTGAAGATGACTAACGAGCCGCCAAAGGGACTTCGCTTCAACATCATCCGATCCTTCCTCAGTGATCCCATCTCCGACGCTGAGTTCTTTGGCAGTTCCGACAATCCTGTAAGTGTGGCAGATCAGTTCATGGAATTAAAAAGGTTTTATTTCTATGTTCATGATGGCAATTATTTTGTATGGCCGATTATGTGCTTTGGTTCAATGTTGAGTGATGCACTGAGGATAAAATTGGCAAGAAACATATTAAGAATGCACTGAGTATAAAATTGACAAGAAACATTAAGAAGAGAGAATGATTTACTCACTTCCCCGTGATCTTTCTATCCTGAACACTAACATGTCAGTAACAACAACAATAATAATTATTATAATAATAACTTTTTTGCAAGGATATACTTGATGTCATAATTTACTTATTTATTTTGTTGGGTTCTCTGTATACATTTGTAAACATATCATTATGTATGCGTGATGAATAAACTATGAACAAACAGATACATCCATAGGGGCCTTTGTTTACGAAATCCTGCAGTCTAGTCACATGACCTAATTTAATAACCTATTTCCTTGACCTACTTAATTAATGACCAACCTAATTTCTGACCTGCATGCCCGGCTGCTGTTGCAGAAAGCCTTCAAGAAGATGCTGTACGGGTTGTGCTTCTTCCACGCCCTGATCCAAGAGCGTCGTAAGTTTGGAGCAATCGGCTGGAACATCCCGTACGAGTTCAATGAGACAGATCTCAGAATCTCCACCCAACAGCTCCACATGTTCCTCAACCAGTACAAGGTAAGGTCAGGGGTCAAAGGTCAGAGGTCATAGTAATGAAATCCTTCACCTAATCCCAGATGTGACTGGTATGCAAGCTGTTTTACTAATAAGCAGGGTTCAAATTTAGCCGGGGTCCATGGGCCTGCAGGCCCCTAGATTTGCTGCCAGACCCCCAATAGTCCGAACATAGGGGTCCGGCTGGCCCCTAAAATTTGGCAAAAACTACGACACCGATGCATCTGGAAGGTACAACACGTGCATTACCTGATTTTACGGGTCCCAATAAGAAGCATTACCGGTGATGTCTTCATTTTTTATGGGAGTTAAAAGTTTGCCGTACTTCGTACAAACAAAACAAACAAAAGTAAGGCAAAAGCAAGAGCTGAGAAAGCTTAGACGTGATTGGTGATCAGTTCATTCAGTCATCCAATGCCTCGTGACAATAAGAAAGAAACATGTATGTGACACAAAACGCATTTTGATTGATTGACTGACGACTGAACAACCAATCAGTGGTCGCGATATATTTTAAGCGGCTAGCCGAGGGCATGGAGATTTTCTGAATGCGTTGTCATTTGTATTGTATTATTGGCGGAAATGGAAAAGTTGTCTGATTATATCACAAAATTTGATGTACCAGGCAACCAGGGAAAACACTATGGGTGTAACAATAACTGTATGGATGGTTCTGTACATTGGTTGAGCACGCTAAAACGGTATGAAACATACTAAGCCCCAGGCCAGTGCAAGAAGGTTGCATTACGTCTTATAACAATCAAATTATACCTTGCATTGGTGACTTGGGATCGGCATTTAGAATTCACACAGGTATGTGTGACATTCTTCCTACACTTTATGCTTTAATGTCTGTGACTTATGATAATGTGATTGATTGACAAACGAAATATATAACTGTTGGAAGTTGGACGTTTTGTGTTTGATAATTATTCTAGGGCTAGGCTTTCATAATTATTTGTTATGGATTTCACTTGTAATACTCTCTTTAGCATAAAGTTGATGATAAAAACATTTTAAGACCATAACATTCTCAAAAGACAACGATTTCAGAACTTCACAGCTAATTTGCAGTGGAAATTTAAAATGAAAAATTCCATTGTCATCCATAGTTGTTCATGTCCAAGAGATTGGCAAAAATAGTTTGTAATTTTATTAGTTATTCGATCAAGGATATCTTTTAAATGGTTAATACTCTAGAGCATATATACGCCAGGTGGGGACACATTTTTAAACGGGAGGTGGCAAAACAGATACGTACAAGTCAATGAAATTTATATTATGTTTTTTTTTAATACAACACAACTTTCAGTTCCCAGTTTTGGTGGCGGACCCCTAAATTCTGGAAAGTGGGGTCTGGCTGGCCCCCACTCATTTTAGGCTAAATCCTGTCCCTGATAAGTAATCTGTGTTTGAACTTTGATTTAGATTACAGTTTAAGTAAACACAAGGAGCCATCCCAGTTTTCTAAATATTGAAAAAAGAACCTAAAATATGTCCCTAAACCACATTTGTATCTGGGATATCTCCCTGTAACTATTACACAATGTCACTAACCATTTTGGTAGAGATCTTATTATCTCGATCCCCATGCTGTTCCAACCTTCATTTTGTCTGCTGTGAGGATCACAAACAAGTACATAACTGTGCCTGCTTACATCACCAACTCATGTCTTCTCATCCCTGCAGGAGGTGCAGTACATCACTAACTCATGTCTTCTCATCCCTGCAGGAAGTGCAGTACATCACTAACTCATGTCTTCTCATCCCTGCAGGATGTGCAGTACATCACTAACTCATGTCTTCTCATCCCTGCAGGATGTGCAGT
Source organism: Lamellibrachia satsuma (assembly GCA_033239005.1). Classification (NCBI taxonomy): domain Eukaryota; kingdom Metazoa; phylum Annelida; class Polychaeta; order Sabellida; family Siboglinidae; genus Lamellibrachia; species Lamellibrachia satsuma. The sequence continues at coordinate 3,825,400 of BSQZ01000009.1, forward strand.
ACATCACTAACTCATGTCTTCTCATCCCTGCAGGATGTGCAGTACATCACTAACTCATGTCTTCTCATCCCTGCAGGAGGTGCAGTACATCACCAACTCATGTCTTCTCATCCCTGCAGGAAGTGCAGTACATCACTAACTCATGTCTTCTCATCCCTGCAGGATGTGCAGTACATCACCAACTCATGTCTTCTCATCCCTGCAGGAAGTGCAGTACATCACTAACTCATGTCTTCTCATCCCTGCAGGATGTGCAGTACATCACCAACTCATGTCTTCTCATCCCTGCAGGATGTGCAGTACATCACTAACTCATGTCTTCTCATCCCTGCAGGATGTGCAGTACGTCACTAACTCATGTCTTCTCATCCCTGCAGGATGTGCAGTACATCACTAACTCATGTCTTCTCATCCCTGCAGGATGTGCAGTACGTCACTAACTCATGTCTTCTCATCCCTGCAGGATGTGCAGTACATCACTAACTCATGTCTTCTCATCCCTGCAGGAGGTGCAGTACATCACCAACTCATGTCTTCTCATCCCTGCAGGATGTGCAGTACATCACCAACTCATGTCTTCTCATCCCTGCAGGAGGTGCAGTACGTCACCAACTCATGTCTTCTCATCCCTGCAGGAGGTGCAGTACATCACTAACTCGTGTCTTCTCATCCCTGCAGGAGGTGCAGTACATCACCAACTCATGTCTTCTCAACCCTGCAGGAGGTGCAGTACATCACCAACTCATGTCTTCTCATCCCTGCAGGATGTGCAGTACATCACCAACTCATGTCTTCTCATCCCTGCAGGAGGTGCAGTACGTCACCAACTCATGTCTTCTCATCCCTGCAGGAGGTGCAGTATATCACTAACTCATGTCTTCTCATCCCTGCAGGAGGTGCAGTACATCACCAACTCATGTCTTCTCATCCCTGCAGGAGGTGCAGTACATCACCAACTCATGTCTTCTCATCCCTGCAGGAGGTGCAGTATATCACTAACTCATGTCTTCTCATCCCTGCAGGATGTGCAGTACATCACTAACTCATGTCTTCTCATCCCTGCAGGATGTGCAATATGTTGCTCTCGGCTACCTGACAGGCGAGTGTAATTATGGGGGGCGTGTCACAGACGACTGGGACAGACGCACCCTCATGACGCTCCTCAAGAAGTTCTACTGTTCCAATATCATGGACGACGGCTACAGGTTCGATGAGAGTGGGCTCTACTTTGCACCGCTAGATGGCGAAGTATGTGAACACATTTTTATGTTTTTAATCATTGATTATTGCTGTGAAATGAGTCTTCATTCTGTTAGCAGGGTAACTTAAGCATGTAGAATAGATAGGTCTAATTCTCATTATTATCTTATGGATACACATGATCTCTTACATGGTTAAAGGGAATATAGTCTAATTGATACCCATGATCTTCTATAGTTGGAGAAAGGATTATCTTACTGATACACAGGATCTTTCATGATTAGAGGTAGGATTATCTAATTGATACCCATGTTCTTCTGTGGTTAGAGAGAGGAATATCTAATTGATACACACAATATTCTGTGATTAGAGAGAGGATTATCTAATTGATATACACAATCTTATGTGGTTAGAGAGAGGATTATCTAATTGATACACACGATATCTTTGTGGTTAGAGAGAGGATTATCTAATTAATGCACATAATCTTATGTGGTTACAGAGAGGATTATCTAATTGATACACACAATATTCCGTGTTTAGAGAGAGGGCTATCTAATTGATATACATGATCTTCTGTGCTTGAAGAATTGATTACCTAATCGATACCCATGATTTTTTGTTGTTAGAGAGAGGTTTATTTTACTGACATGCATGATCTTTCATGGTTAGAGGGAGGAGTAGCGATTATTTAATTGATACCCGTGATCTGTTGTGGTTAGAAATAGGATTATTTGACTGAAATACCTGACTTTCATCTACCTGAGGTTGCACTGTTGTAAGTGTCACTGCCACAGAGATATTGAGTGAAAATCAAACTGTAGTTACATGATCATGTTTTCAGTACGATTCATACATTGAATACACAAAGACATTGCCAATCAACCAGCACCCGAATGTGTTTGGCATGCACGCCAATGCAGACATTACCAAGGACCAGGCAGAGACCAAGCTTCTCTTTGACAGCATCCTCCTCACCCAGGTACGACCTCAGCATCCTTATCCTCGTGTTCATGCACCAGTCAAGGTAGATGATGGTTTGAGGAAACTAAAGACATGAATTTTATGTGAATACAGTTCATACGTGTGTGTTTTCTTGCAAAGGTTGGAGTGTTGCTATTGCTGTGTTGTGAAGTTAAGTTGCACTCGCATTTTATGACATTAAGTGTACACACGTTTTATTACTAACAAATCACATATTATGCAGTAATACATTTTCCTTCTATATGGTTTTGACCTGAGTTATTTTGCTTAAGAACATCGTTGCCATTAAGAGTTTATGCACTTGATAGAAGGCATGAGATTAAGAATCTGTCAATCATATTTGTGAACTTTGGTTATAAATTGTAGCTTTGATGATAAAGATAATTGATGGTGATGTGTTTTAATCTTTACACATTTTGCTTTATATCAGTTTAACTTGTTACTTTGACGACGTAACATTTTGGAGACTGTGATAGTTGATAAAATGCCTATTTGTACTGTTCTACATACAGGGGTAGTTCATCTGAAAATACATTTTATACTAACATGATGTGCTTGCGTGTGTTTGAGTGGTCATATTCATTACATTGATGTACAGGACATTAGTTAGCTACTAAAACGATGATCATGTGTTGTTTTGCACGTTTGCATTTGATTCGTTTGTACTGCCGAATGATGCATGATGGGATTGCTATAGAAACGATCGGTAGGTTGAGATAGCGTTTGTATGCACTGATAGTCACCTACGTAGAGTGCTTTGGCAGTTTATATGCTTGTAGAGTTGTATGGTGTACATACTAAGCCGTAGCTACCTTTCATGCCTGTACACTTGCTTCCAGCTATCTGTATATCTGCAGCATGCATAACTGCCTGTGATGTAGCTGGTGTATATTTACTTGAGCATATGTATATATTTGTATGTGCATACAGATATGTGCATACAGATATGTGCATATGTGTCGGGTGTGTATTTGTCTCTGCATGTGTGTTTGTGTTTGTACATGTATGTATGTGCGAACAATGAGATGGCCAGTCAACAAAGAGTGGGTACTGTATTATTTTGGAACTGCCTGCTTGGAGTAGATCGAAGTTCATGAGTATAGTTATAATAGCGATGGATGACGGTCACCAATAATTGCACATAATGGAATATAACTCCTTTGACAGTAACGTAGTTCTTGAGTAACTTAAATAAGCAAAACAAAATTTCTACAGACTTCTTTTACTTGTAACAACATAGGGGAAGGTGGGGCATATCTGTACATCTAACGTATAATGTTGTTGCCTTGTTAATCTGTATATTTAGTAGTTTACTACTACCAATTATCAAACTTCAACTGGACTAAGAACAACATATATGTTATCAATATGTGTTGATCAGTTGTGCACAAATATGCCCGAGTAGCCTGGGGCATATCCACACACGTATGTGCAAACATACATCACATATTTCAGGCCTTTGCTACAGAGCAGGATACGAACTGTGATGATAAATTTCAGGCTGCAAAACATCATATAGCTCATTAGATATATCCATTGGTATTACGTGAGGGTCAAATGCGCACATATAAGCAGTATATACATAACTAGCTGTACTTTATATAATACAATGGCCTAAAACTGGATGCGTTATATTTATCTGTCAACTACAGCACACGCAGAAAGCCATATGATGAAGAAAACCAAAAGGATACAAAAGAAAAACAACATTATCACGTCAAGATACATACAAGATACAAACATTTAACCTACATAAGCTGTCATGTTATAAGTTTTCTGTCTTTAACATCTCCTGCCTCCCACCTCCCGCCTCCCACCTCCCACCTCCTGCCTCCCACCTCCCACCTCCTGCTGCAATACAAGTTCCACTTTTTATGTGTATGTTTTCTGTGCACAACACACCTTAATGAACACGACACATTTAACTTATCAAATCACAATTATTTGGTAAATTAAGGGTATGTATTTTAACATATCAAAACGCGCCTTTTCGATAAAGGATAGACACTGAGAGGTCCTATTGATCTGTGAATCAAATATGTAACTGAATATATCATACCATCACGTTATGGAAATTAACTACTGCATTGGGGCATATCCGCACATGACTGCAGCATATCCACATATGCCCCAGACGACTGGTTGGGGAAGATTGTACATTTTCCAATACACATGATCTATGGCTGTAGAGTTTATTTGTGCAATGACAACACTAATGACAAAAATACATAAACACACAAATATGCATATATTATTGAGAGTGTGAATTACGTATCAATGTATGTATAGAATTACATAAGATTCCACAAAGATAACATTTTAGTTTACAATATCTTACTAATGCAAAGGATTTAAATTTGCGGGTTCAAATACTCGATGTATGAGTTAGATGTTACCGTAGAACACAGTTTTCAATATCTTTGCACAGATTAAATGTTGCAGAACAATTTGAACATGACAGGCTTTTTCTTTTTACTCAAATATAGTTTTTAAATGTTCTGCTATTTAATTTTTTTCGCTGTTTTTCATGATAAAAGGATGCACAAGAAAATATGAAATCAATTGAGACCAGATGATATGAAACCACTTGAGCCTAAAACAGCCCCAGTTGCAACAAATAGATAGATTTTACCATAACATTTAAAACAGACTTAAAAACTGGATATTTTGTAAAAAAAAATTAAAACAGGGAAAAGCTGTATTTCCCACCAGAAAAAAAAGGTAAAAATATGGGGAAAAGCTGTATTTCCCACCCGAAAGCAGTAATACACATACACCTGTGCAGGTGTCTGTACAGGGCTATACACTCTATTGTATGTCAATTTTTCATTTGCCTCACTGTACTTGTGTATCTTTCTGTACACAGCTGTGTCTGAGTGTACAAACTCTACACTGTGCTGTATGCCAACCTACATGCTGCTTCTCTGTTTTCTTTCTTTCCCATGCTTTCACTTTCACTTTGGCATTTCGCCGGTTCATAACAGCATGAATCCGAGGAGGTAATGTCATTACATGCCATGTTCTGCAGCAATGCTGTGTCATTGATGTAATACCAATAACATTTAGGGGCTATTCACAATTATTGTTGGAATTTCCCTATTCATACACAGCGTACTAAAGGGGAGAGGAAGGTCAAGGCCCATGTACAATTTTTTTAATGTCATTCGCTTGCGAAATATGACCAGTGTTGCGCCATGAACTGTTACAGAACTACTATTGTCTTAAATTATGTTCATGGCACAGCGCTGTAATACAGTCCGCCATCTTGGAAATTCACAACTTCATGGAAAACGATTAGCAATGTGACAACATGGAGTTGTTAAAAAAATACAAAGCTTTAGCATAATTATTGCAGATAAATGTTTGTAAACAGATTAAGTATAGTGAATCCTGCTGGCTGACAAGTGTTCTAACATAACAAGTTATCTTTTAGTTACTTAAATGGGATTGTAGGTAATCTTTGCAATGCAAAATATAGCCTGCTGTAGAAGTAATTTCCCTGCTCTAATATTATAAATTCAGCGATTCTATGCAGTGCAAATTTAGTTTTATGACCTGGAATAACCAAGTGTATTAATTCCCAGGAATGGTTTTTAGTAGCTTTTCTGAAACTGTCAATGAAACAGTATGTAGATGTTCAGAGAGCATTTGTAAAACATCTTAAGAAAAGGCAAACGTTTATTATCAGTGTTGTAAATAATTTTACACACATTATGGACATCTGTGTTGAGCTATCTCGGCCTCTATGCCTTGAGCAAGTGTAACCCGTGCTGATGTGGGCCTATGAAGTCTCGCCATACATCAAAGCATTTAATATACAGAGTAAAGTTTAGACTATCACAACATCTGATGTTGATAATTAAATTAGACTTAATTCGTATGTGAGAAAATCTATTTTATGAACTGTTTATTTTAAAGTATATATGTACCGGTATATATGCATATAAGTTTTTTAAATGCTTTTCTTGATAAAGAATTTCATATTAAAATTAATTGTCATTCAGTATTAACAATTCTTAACACTATAAACAGATCCTATTCAGCTGGTTTATATATACTGATATATACTGATATATATATAAATACTGATACAAGCCACTCAGTTTTACACAATATTTGTTGCATCCTGACAGGCAAAAGCTAGCTCAGCAGGTGCCAAGTCGAGTGATGAGATCGTGGACGAGGTAGCAGCTGATATCATTTCAAAGCTACCAAAAGACTTTGACACAGAGTTGGCGCTGCGCAAATACCCGACATCGTACACCCAGAGTATGAACACAGTCCTCGTGCAGGAGATGGTGCGATTCAACAAACTCCTTATCACCATTCGCAACAGTCTCGTCAACGTGCGCAAGGCCATCAAGGTCAGTGGGTGAATAGGTCATGGTCAGTTAGTAGGTCATGGTCAAAGGTCAACAATACTGTAAACTGAATCAAGATTGTCATAAACCTGCCATTTCTCCTGGTTTTGGTAGGAGATTTCCATATTTGCATGGATTCTTCCAATATTCTGCTTTCCTAAAATGCTTGTGATATTGAAATGTAGTATTTGTTTCTTCTTTATATAAAAATAATCATTTAATAAGTACATTTACATAGCACTGTATATGTGAACAAAATCCATTCAGAGGTACTTAAAATACACAAGTGCTAAAATACAGAGTAAAAGATATAAATATAAAATTATTTACTTAAATAATAATAAATTAGTAAAACCATGATATATATATATATATATATGCATATATTTATATATACATAAATGTAAAATGTTCACTTAATTAGTTATAAATAATAAATTAGCTAAAACATGAGGTATGTATACAAATTGTTGTGTCTATGATGACCTGGTCATCTCTGGACAGACCAGTGTTGACACTGACTTTACTGCAGGGACTCGTTGTGATGTCAGCTGACCTTGAGGAGGTCACAGTGAGCATCCTCAAAGGCAAGATCTCTGATATGTGGATGAAGAAGTCGTATCCGTCGCTCAAGCCCCTTGGCAGCTACATCACCGACTTCCTCGCCAGACTCAAGTTACTCCAGGTGGTGCCTTTGTCTTGTCACTTTCGACAGCGATCTCTTGTGCTAGAATGGCAGTTCATTGAAAATGAATGACCCTGGATTGGTTTTGTGTAGAAATTGGTAGCATAGTTTGAATTTGAGTCATAGATATGCTAACAATATTGTTTATTGAAAAACTTAAGAAAAAATTATTTTTGATAAAGAAGAGTCTATTAAGAAGTTGCTATTCTCATGTGTGAGATTTTTTCCTGCATTCTCATTTCTTTTTACTAAAACTTACATTCAGTAAAACTACATTTTTAATTCAAAACAAATTATTGTTTTGATGAATTTTAGGTTTCGCTGTTAATTAATTTTAATAATAACTAATCAAACTATTGTAACGCTAACTTCTAAATATTAAACTTTTTATTGTGATACTGTAAACGGAGCCTTTGAATGTGGATGCTAGGCGATCCACAGATAAATTAGCATTCTTATAATCAGTATAACATAGATATAAATGTCATTGTGATGTGAATGTTCCTTGTAACACAGTATGTGAGATGCAGTAGCTGAGTGGTTTGAGTGCCGGATTGCCAGGGTTCCGGACCACCTACTGCCATTTCGTAACTTGGGCAATGTTGTTCTCCCCACTTTCGTCTTTCAGAAGAGACATTAAAAGCTGCTGTCGTAGATGAACCCCTAAAAGTTTGGTGGCTGATCTACAAAGTGTCTAAGAGCAGTAGTCTAACGTAGCTGTACATAATAATAATACTTTATTTACCTAACATATATACAAAATACAAATATAATTGAATGAATACATACATATGCTAGCTGGATTATTGTAAGACTGCGTATTGTGATTGTCATTCTGAATGTGCAATGTGTGTCCAGGACTGGTATGACTCTGGTCCCCCCGCAGTCTTCTGGATCTCTGGATTCTACTTTACTCAAGCCTTCTTGACCGGTGCCCAGCAGAACTTTGCCCGCAAGTACACGATCCCTATTGACCTACTGGCATTCAACTACGAGGTGCTGGACGACAAGGACTACAAGGAGCCGCCTGAGGACGGTCAGTGCAGAGAATGTCTTCTTATGGTCATAGTTGGTGTAATGTCGGCAGTTGTGTAATTTTTATGATCCATCACCATGGTCAATTGTATATGTACAGAATGCATGCACTTATAAACATCATGTGTATGCTTGTTCATACGCACACACACACATACACACGCACACACACGCACATGCAAACACACACACACATACACATTCTATTGTAATTAACTAGGGACATGGTATAATACATTAGTACATCATATCTTTCCCATGTCCACTGCTATTATACTGCTTTGGGTAAGGGGCAGTGTTGGGTGGAAGTGTTGGCTAGCAGTGTTAGATGGAAATGTTGGGTGGAAGTGTTGGCTAGCAGTGTTGGATGGCAGTGTTAAGTGGCATTGTATGGTGGAAGTTTTTGGTGGAAGTGTTGATGAAACTGTCTGCATGTGTGTAGCGTGTTGTGTGTGTTGCAGGTGTGTTCGTCAATGGCCTGTTCACGGACGGTGCACGCTGGGATCGCAAGATCAAGAAACTGAATGAGTCCTTGCCTAAAGTGCTATATGACACTATGCCACCGGTAAGTCACTGATGACAAACGACACTGAGCTGACTCAGTATGCCACCAGTAAGTCACTGATGTCAGACGACACTGAGCTGTGTCATTATGCCACTGGTAAGTCACTGATGTCAGATGATACTGAGCTGTCTCACTATGCCACTGGTAAGTCACTGATGTCAGATGATACTGAGCTGTCTCACTATGCCACTGGTAAGTCACTGATGACAGATGATACTGAGCTGTCTCACAAGCCACTGGTAAGTTACTAATGACAGGTGAAACTAGGCTGTCTCACTATGCCACTGGTAAGTCACTGATGACAGATGACACTGAGCTGTCTCACTATGCCACCGGTAAGTCACTGATGACAGATGATACTGAGCTGTCTCACAAGCCACTGGTAAGTTACTAATGACAGGTGAAACTAGGCTGTCTCACTATGCCACTGGTAAGTCACTGATGTCAGATGATACTGAGCTGTCTCACTATGCCACCGGTAAGCCACTGATGACAGGTGACACTGAGCTGTCTCACTATGCCACCGGTAAGCCACTGATGACAGGTGACACTGAGCTGTCTCACTATGCCACCGGTAAGTCACTGATGACAGATGACACTGAGCTGTCTCACAAGCCACTGGTAAGTTACTAATGACAGGTGAAACTAGGCTGTCTCACTATGCCACTGGTAAGACACTGATGACAGGTGACACTGAGCTGTCTCACTATGCTACCGGTAAGTCACAGATGACAGATGATACTGAGCTGTCTCACAAGCCACTGGTAAGTTACTAATGACAGGTGAAACTAGGCTGTCTCACTATGCCACTGGTAAGTCACTGATGACAGATGACACTGAGCTGTCTCACTATGCCACCGGTAAGTCACTGATGACAGATGATACTGAGCTGTCTCACAAGCCACTGGTAAGTTACTAATGACAGGTGAAACTAGGCTGTCTCACTATGCCACTGGTAAGTCACTGATGACACTGAGCTGTCTCATCATGCATGTGTGTCAGTGAATCTGTGAGAAGTAAATTCTTTCGATGATTTCAGCAAAAGCACACACTCTTTTATAACCCGACTGCACATATTACGTAAGCTATTCGCACACTACAGATTTGAAAATTTTCATTGTGCTAAATTAATTGCGGAGGGAAAGTCAGGTGTTTACTGAAGCTCACTTTCCCACAGATCTGGGTGAAGCCCTGTAAGAGGAGTGACCTTCCAAAGACAGCCAGCTACCTGGCCCCTGTCTACAAGACAAGTGAGAGACGAGGCGTGCTGTCCACCACTGGTCATTCAACCAATTTCGTCATCGGAATGACCCTTCCAAGTGAACACCCAGAAGCGCACTGGGTGGCCCGCGGAGTGGCGTTGCTGTGTCAACTCGATAACTAGGACGATTGTCAATGATCGTGTGGCTTCTCTCTAGCAGCCGTTTTGCTCTAGTTGATCATGTGACTGTATGATGTCAATGAGCAGCAGATAATCTTGAATAATGATTGAAGTTGTTCGACAAATAAATATCTGTACATAGCTGGATTGGATATGTATAGTCGATCTGATTTAGGGATACAGTCATCCTTCGTGGAAACTTGCTTCTTTCTGTCAGTTATGACTGTTAAAGAGTTTATAATAATATATAGTCTTCATGGTGCTCCCACAGTGCCTTGAAACCATGAATTCCTTGCGAGCACTTACACCTGTTAACTAACTCTTGTCACAACTTCACAGAATCGAGAAAGATGGAACAATGTGATCAGTGAAAAATATAAAAACATCGCAAAGACTGTTGAATTTTACAGTGAACATGCCTTGTTGATACCATCTGGTAACTTGAAATGATTGATGTTTGCATGCATCTTTGGCAACTGGATCGTATAAGTGTCCTTCATTAGATGATTTCCGAATGTTGATCCTTGCTCAGATAGTGAAAATTATATTCCATTGCATCGATTTTTCATGTTACACACAAGGGGGTCACCGATACACAAAAACAGTAAATCATATATTTTGTAGGCGAGATAATAAATATATTTTGTGGGATTTATGTGTAACACAAGCTGCTAAGTTATATCACAGGTAGTGACTTAGAATTGACAAGAGCACCTGTATAATATCATAACTTACAGAAACCATATGTATTATGAGTGTAATTTATTTCTCTTATATGGGATTTTAAAGTGTAGCTACATACATCTGATTTCAGCTTGAGGAGTGTTTATAACTTTATAGTAATTGTGAACATTTCGCACTGGAATAAGGCTTGTGCAGTTATGTTAACAATGAGGAGATTAATGTTAGTTTTTTGGAAAACAGTTATAGTAATGGTTATATATGCGTATGCTTTTTAGTTGAGTTTTACCGTGTAAATTTGAATGTGTGAAAACCTGTGCTTCTTAACTTCGACTATGTACACCCAGAAATAGATATATACATATTATGTATGTATGTGTGTATGTATATAAATATATGTTGACAGGATGTCATAACAGGGTACTGTTGACATCTACCACCAATCAAGATGGCTTTCTCCAGATTGATATCTGTCTGTGATAATGAGAAGAAACTGACTATTATATGCTTATTTATTTGCGTCTAGCATTCAAACTGGCCGGGTTTGAAAATGTGTGCACTTCGGTGTTGCTATGTTCCTGCGGACATCTGACTCATGGACGAGATCTTTGCATTGGTCCAAACTGAATGGTCTTAACTGTAAAAGACCAATGGGATTAGTGGTCTAGTTTTGTTCTTGTTGTACACGTGGATGGAACAATTGGAAATAAAGTCAACTTGACCGTTTGTACACAATTATGATTTCTTTTATTTGTGAAAGGTAAATCAGCGTCCTTATGTTTTTTCTTAAAGTTCCCTTTATAAAAATTATTATAAAGAGGAGGCTGACTAATTCTTATACTGCTGCACTGCACTGCGGTTGTCACTTGCCACTGATCTTTATCGGCATCTTTTACCCTCCATTTTTCATTCTCTAACTTTCTTACATCTTAATTCTGGTCTGGTCCTTTTCCTCTGGCCTGGCTGTTGCGCCTCTGCTCCCTTTGGTAGTCGGCCCACCTCCATCTGTACCAAGTGACCTGCCCACATCACCCGCCTCCATCCGCACCAAGCGACCTGCCCACATCACCCGCCTCCATCCATACCATTTGACCTGCCCTCATCACCCACCTCCATCCGCACCAAGCGACCTGCCCACATCACCCGCCTCCATCCGCACCAAGCGACCTGCCCTCATCACCCACCTCCATCCGCACCAAGCGACCTGCCCACATCACCCGCCTCCATCCGCACCAAGTGACCTGCCCTCATCACCCACCTCCATCCGCACCAAGCGACCTGCCCACATCACCCTCCTCCATCTGCACCAAGCGACCTGCCCACATCACCCTCCTCCATTCACACCAAGCGACCTGCCTACATCACCCTCCTCCATTCACACCAAGCGACCTGCCTGCATCACCCGCCTCCATCTGCACCAAGTGTCCTGCCCACATCACCCGCCTCCATCCGCACCAAGCGACCTGCCCACATCACTCACCTCCATCCACACTCAGCAACCTGCCCACATCACCCCCCTCCATCCGCACCAAGCAACCTGCCCACATCACCCTCCTCCATTCACACCAAGCGACCTGCCTACATCACCCTCCTCCATTCACACCAAGCGACCTGCCTACATCACCGCCTCCATCCGCACCAAGTGTCCTGCCCACATCACCCGCCTCCATCCGCACCAAGCGACCTGGCCACAGCACCCGCCTCAAGTGTCCTGCCCACAAGAGCAAGAACAAGAAGTTTATTTTTTGACCCCCAAAAATAACAAATAATGAAACAATAGAGATATGCATTAACACAAATAAAATATATGCACATATATAATAATACTGGTGTGCATACATCTTTATTTGAAACCAATATAGATAACCATAATTAATATAAAAAACTTTTAATGTTAAAACAAGTAGGGTTCAGTGGCTCCCATTAAGACATACTGTCGCTATCATAGGAGCCACCCCAGTTATGACTAATAATGTCTTTATTATTTGTTGGCCTTTTTAATTACATGTCTATCTCAATTATATAAGCATGTGGAGTTTATCTGGCAGTAAGTGTTTTTTTATACCTGTTAATATGATCAAGTGTGTGTATGTACTTGAATATTAGAGTTTCCATCCATTAATGAACAATTAGCATTGCTGATTTTGGTGACATGAATAACAGTTTGGAAGTGTACATGTGTCTTTATATGTTTGCAGAAGAAAGTTTTTTGCATAAATTGTAAAGCCTCGCAGGCTATGAGTATATATCTTTTCTTTCACTATATCAGAAGTGTTGTTTATAATGAATGGCAAATTATATTTAAGACATTTTTTTGCAAATTCATGTTTAGTTCTAGCAGTATGTATATTTTTAGACTTCCGAGTGTCATGAAAGTGTATATTAACATTTGGAGTATTCTGCCAGTTTAATAAATAGACAGGTAAGTGTCTATGGATGTATTTAAAGTAAAATTTTAATTCTTGTAACTTTAATTGATCTTCTATCTTTAACAAATTAAGTTGCTTAAAAAGTGGCTCAGTATGTGAATTATATCCGCTTAAAGTTATTATACGAACAATTTTTTTATTTCTAGAGGCAAAACATATTTTAGCCTATTTAATATGCCAATAATTTTTGCACATTTATTAGATATTTTTTCTGTATGTTTTTTCCAATTTAAATTTGAATCCAGGGTTAACCCTAAGAAATTAAATTCATTCACTTTTTCAATATTTGTATTATCTATGTTAAGTGTAAAGGAATGTATACCTTTACTGGGGACATGAAACATCATATATTTAGATTTAGCTTTATTTAGTGATAGTTTATTTATATTTAACCATTCAACAACTTTGGAAAGTTCAGCATTTATTACAGATTCAATTGTGCTATCTTGTGTATTATCCCTAAAAGATGTTAAAGTACTAAATAATGTTGTGTCATCTGCATACATTATAAATTTAAATATGCTACTAGCTTGTGAGAAGTCATTTATATATATGATAAATAGCAATGGCCCAAGGATTGAACCTTGTGGGACACCAACTGCTATTGAAAGAATTTCAGACTTTATTTCTTCAGTTTCAACATACTGTTTCTGATTACTTAAATATTTTTTTAACAGAAGTAGACCTGCATCATCAATGCCATAATATCTCAATTTGTTTAATAAAATTGTGTGGTCAATTGTGTCAAAAGCTTTAGAGAGATCGAGAAATATGTTAACTGGAACATCATTTTTATCCATTTGCGTTACAGTTCTATCTACTAGTTCTAGTGCAGCATATTCAGTTGAGTGGTTAGGTCTGAAACCGTACTGATTATCAAAAAGCAGTTTCGTATCGTTGAAATATGATGATAATTGAGAAAAAATTATTTTCTCTATTACTTTAGCACTCGTTGGAAGTAGAGAAATGGGCCTGTAATTTTTAAATAATGTAGGATCATCTTTCTTAAATATAGGATCTACTTTGGCAATTTTGAGTTCATCATGAAAAATTCCTGTGTTTAACACTTGGTTTATTAATATAGTTAATGATTTAATTATAGCAGGTTCAATTATTTTTATTAATTTTGAAGAAATACCATCAAATCCACAACTATTTTTTGTAGGAAGACTTTGCATAGTTTTCTTTACAGTTTCCTCATCAATATTCTGAAATTTAAATACCGTATGTATGTCTTTATTTAAATAATAACTATAATTTTTATTGCCATCATATTTAAGATCATTTGCAATAGTCTGAGCTATGTTTGTGAAAAAAATATTAAATTTATTAGCAATATCTTTTTTATATGTTATTTTATCATCATTTTCTTTAAAGAATGTTGGAAATTTGTTTTGTGTTTTTGTCTTAGAGAGAAAATCATTTATAGTTTTCCAAGTATTTCTTATATCATTTTTGAACTGATTAAAACATGATTCAAAATATATTTGTTTTGCTGCATGAATGTTTGTCTTTAATATTCCATTATATGTTTTAAGGTTAATGCTAAATGTTTCATAGTTAGGTAAATTTGGGTTACTTAATTTTAATTGTTTATAAAGTTTATCTCGGTACCGGATTGATTTTAGTAAACACTGAGTAATCCATGTAGATTTGTTATGCTTATATTTATCAAATTTTACTAATTTACCTGGCATGTGCTTAATTTTAGACCGTAAAATTTCTTTATATATTATATCATAATTTAAATTTTGATTAGCATTTGGGATTTTATTAAGTTTATTGTAAATGTCATCTGATTTTATTTCATGTCTAACATTCTGCATTGCCTCTATGCTTAATATATTTATTTTTACATATTTAGGAGGACGTACTGTCTTTTGGGTAATGCCTAAAATCATGAAGTATGGCTGATGATCAGAGAATCTTTTAGTTAATATCTTTCTAATACAGCTTTACCAAGTTTACAAAAAAAGTTGTCTATCAGTGTTCCGTTTGTTCTTGTAAATCTAGTGGGAAGAGTTATTTGAGGGTATAGGCTGTGTGATGTTAAGGTATCAAAAAAGTTGCTATAAGTTTCATTTTCATTTATTTTGAGTAAGTTTATATTAAAGTCTCCTGCAATAATTAGCTCATGATTACTATTTTCTAATGATACTACAGCTGATGAAAATTCATTTATAAAAGAATTTATTTGTTCATTATTTGTTCTTGGTGGTCTATATATGTTCCCAATGGTTAACGATTTTGATAAATTACCACCATTTACTTTAATTATCAGTCCTTCCCAATGTTCATATATATTAAGGTTTATAATTGGTTCTGCTTTATATTTATTATCAATATATATTACTAAACCTCCTTTACTGCTACAACTTTTACCCTGAGTTATAGCGGTATAACCATGCAACACAAATTGAGAAAAATCATCGCCTTCCACTTTCCATGACTCTTGTATACATATTATATTAAATTTAAAATTGATACAATCTAGTTCTTCTATATATGCCTCTAGTTCACTAAATTTGGAAATTAAAGATTGTATATTTGTGCTTAAAATACTAAAATGACCTTTGTTTTTGTTAGCGAAATCATTAAACTTGTCAAAATCATAATAAGACGAGCGACATATTATTTGTAATTCATTAATTTCAGTATCATTTATATCTAATATGTCACTTAAACTGTTATGTTGAATACTTCCTAAATATGACAGGAATAGTTCATCAAAGGCCATTTGATTTGCAGTTTTGCATAATATGGACGGTACTTTCCATTATATTAATATAATTAATCCGATAAATAATATTTAATATGCTTTGAGAGATACATATTAACAATATAGTCATAATAACTTCCACATTTCTTAATAGCGTAATACACAGTATAGTAACTGGTGAGTAATTAGGGATAGACATCGTGTCATTTTGTATGAAAAAGCATAACAACAAAAAGAAAAGAAAAATTCTAACGAAGATTTGGATCAACTTCGTGAGAAATTCCAAGGAGAAAAAAAATAGTTAACTTAGACTTATCTTTGCATAAGTTTAGCTTATTCCAAGTTATAGGGCAATATCACCAACAACAATCACCAACATACAAAATTAAAACAATATCGCTATGGTCATACAGCGGCAAGTATAAGCTGGTGATGTGATTCGTATAAGCCAACGTCTCTACATTGGCCAATTTTAACGACGTGAAAACGGTGTGAAAACGTTTATGCAGTCTATTACGCAAGGCATCCAGTGTAATGTAATGTAATATGTGAATAACGTGATTAAATAAAAAAAAATAAACTACTGTTATGGTCAAATAACAACATGTATAAGCCACGACAATTAATCGCGTGAATACAGTAGTTCACAAATAATGTCATACATTTAATATATAAATGTCATACACAAATAATGCCATACATATATGTTCATATATAAAGGATAGTATTACTGTAACACAGTATACCTATTCAAATAAAAATAATAATAATAATAATACCAAAAAAATCCTCTTATGATCACTTAGCGGCATGTATAAGTCAGTGTCTATGTCCGACTTCAACACCGTGTAAAGGTGTGAATAGGTTTATGCACAAATGCTTATGCATAGTGTAACTGCACAAAGTGTCAGATACTTTTCGCACAATTGTCATTGTTCAGACGACTGTCGCAGAAGCCGCGAAGCATTGGTCTTGTCTTGTTTGCACTTGGCAAACTTTCATGTTTAGAGTTTTCATTAAAATGTTTCCATTAAATGACCAGCAGTCTGCAATATCCCAGCTTTCTTCAGTTTCCGCATCACCCTCCTCCATCCGCACCAAGCGACCTGCCCACATCACCCTCCTCCATCTGCACCAAGTGTCCTGCCCACATCACCCTCCTCCATCCGCACCAATTGACCTACCCACCAGGGCTGGGTCCAATTACACAAAATTATATCAATTACAATTACAATTACATTTATTTTTTATTTCAATTACAATTACAATTACAGTCATAATTTTCCAAATCAATTACAATTACAATTACACTGTTTCAATTTCAATTACAATTACATTATGCGGAACCAAATATATTCAGCATTTGTTAATTATGTATTTTTGCACGTTTTGCTGAATTTAAATATTTTGCACACAACTGATAAACAAATATAACGGTAATGTTTGTACATTTTGTTGAACGTTGACTTTGAATGATACTAAATAAAAAGATAGCAGTTTAAAACATATTTTCGTTATATCAAAATACAATGCAGTATCCGGACATAATCCTACAGGACATATTCCATACAGACAAAACCACAAAATATGAAAAGTGAACAAAATCCCACAGGACAAAATACAAAAATGTGAAAATTGGACAAAATCCCACACACCATAATACAATATTTATTTTTAGTTCTTCTCTAAGCATCCTTTCTAGTTTTGCAGACATTTATGTGTGCATTTCTTACATTTTTCTTCCGAAAATGCTAATAATAGGGTATGATGTGTTAACTTTGAGGTTGTAGCTCCTGCTCTGAGCTAACATTCTTAATTGGTCTGCCCTTTGCTTTGAGCGAGTTGGGAATGGGGAGAGAGGCCACATAAATGGTCTTTGCCACCTGACCTGTCTCCAATCCACCACAACACAAGGGGTGTAATTGGCTTGCTAACTCTGCAATGTTTCACAGAGCTGATATTTTCTGAAGCAATACCAGGCTACAGGTCTTTCCATGTTGTTTGAATACCAGCTTAGCCTTTGTCTGACAATGTCTGTGCATTGTTTAATGCTTCTTGGTTGTTACCAACTTATTGAAAAGGCTAATCACTAAGGCTACCCACCACTAGCACCATGGAACAGTACCCACCAGACAGTGAATACTGTACCTTAAATATAAATATATAAGCAGGTGTTATTATTAGTCTTGATTTTCAACTCATGTGAGACTTAAATTCTATTTTTATTGACAATTCATTCAGGTAGTTTGTGATATGAAACATACTGTAATTGATTGTAATTGAAATAAAATTTCAATTATACAAAATATAACAATTACAATTACAGCAAAATTTCGAAACCATAATCAATTACAATTACACAATTTTGCTGTAATCAATTACAATTACATAATTGGACCCAGCCCTGCTACCCACACCACCCTCCTCCATCCGCACCAAGTAATCTGCCCATATCATCCAACTTCTCACTATTCTCTCTGTTAAGCTGAACTGCCTCCCAGTCTCTTCCCTCAAGTCAGTCATCCTCCTATCCAACCTCTGCTCCTGTCGCCCTCCACAGACCACGTTGTTCTCACAAACTTGCAGCCTTTATTGTTTGTCAGTGCCACAAGACATACACTGACAAATGGGAAAGATAGCACCTAAATATTTCTACAGTGAGTGGGAAAAAAACAGGATAGATATTATGATACTTTATTAGATCAATCATTACAGGTAAACAAAACAAACATTAGCTGCTACACATCAGGTTGTCAATAACATATTCCAGCTATAGCAGCCACCAAAGGTGCAATATTCTTGCTCTGAAGCACACCACTAGCACACTCCTCTTTGGAGTCTACCCACGTTCGTGGCCTTCGTGTCTGCCTGTCCACAAATACATACATCACCATACACCACACAGTTCTCAGGATAACAAAGCGCAACACACACATGAGGCGAAAAATACACATCACTTAGGTATGATAAAGAAGACTACTTATGAAAGATATGTAATAATTACTATGTTAATGTAAGAAGCTAACTGAAGTGAGATTTGGATTATGAACAGACACACCAGGGTGATGTCTCTCCACTATGGTTAATCTGAACAGACACACCAGGGTGATGTCTTTCCACTGTGGTTAATCTGAACACACACCAGGGTGATGTCTTTCCACTGTGGTTAATCTGAACAGACACACCAGGGTGATGTCTTTCCACTGTGGTTAATCTGAACAGAGCAATGGAAAAGACTTCTAGGTCTTGTTTCCGCTACTATTAGTCACAAGGGCGGTGCAATACTTCTGTCCATCATCTAGTCAATTTGCTGTCCATTTATGCAAAGATATATCTATATTAACACATATAGTATACATTTGTATATTCTGGATAACATTCAAGTATAATTCTTACAATCCATCATTGTGAAGTATTTAGGTTATCCCAAGCACTGCAGTCTAAATATAGTATCTAGCACCATCTGGGGCAGTTTATTTAAGGCAGTCTAAATGTAGTATTTAGAGCCACACGAGAAGCTGAGTAAGAATGCATCAGTTGGAAACGAAGGAAGTAAACTATAAAGAAATCCAACACCTGCTTACAATTCTACACATACATGTTATAACGATGCTATAATGACACACAACGAGCATTCAAGAAATCGTGATTCTTACTTCCCAAGATCACACACCAATCCAAGTTGTACACCAACACACATACACAGCCACAACTACACTATGTTTTTGTAACCACAAATATTCCCTGGTTTCATGTTTTTTCACTTTCCACTCGACAAATGACAATCCACAATTGTTCTCCCTCTCACCTTCCAGTAATTCCCCATGTCAACAATGGTTGCATGTAATCTAGCCAGACAATGACCTTGAACTCACTCACATGACCTTTCCATTTTGACTCAATCATCACACGACCATGACCTTTCAAAAGGACAGTCATCCTTCAGACGTAACACCTCAATCAAACGCAAGCACGTCTTCGTTTTAGCCACACATAAATAATCACAATACCAACTTAGGCAAATGCTACACAGTTATTGCTACCAAAGATAAATATTTAACGTTTTCTGGTTGCAATTGCAGATTTTAAAATACGACGATATACCTCTGCAGTATGAAAAAGAGATGCCAACGTCCGTCGACAACCTCACTGTTAATTATGACACTTAACGTACCATGTGAAATATATATATATACAGAACTATGTTGCTTTACAGTGCATACATATTTACTGTGAATACGAGTTCACGACCTGCATGTAAATAGTGTTCCTTACACTATACAAGTTGTTAACTCGAAAGTAAAAAGGATGCATGCGTTGGCAACCTTCACCTTACTAGTCAGCATGGTGGCAACCTTCACGTTACTAGTCAGCATGGTGGCAACCTTCACCTTACTAGTCGGCATGGTGGCAACCTTCACCTTACTAGTCAGCATGGTGGCAACCTTCACCTTACTAGTCGGCATGGTGGCAACCTTCACCTTACTAGTCGGCATGGTGGCAACCTTCACCTTACTAGTCGGCATGGTGGCAACCTTCACCTTACTAGTCGGCATGGTGGCAACCTTCACCTTACTAGTCGGCATGGTGGCAACCGTTGGTTCAATCTTGGGTAAAATTTATTTATGCATTTCATAATTGGACACCTTAAAAAATTATAGCAACATTATCATGTTGTTAGGAAATAGCCCCAATGATAAGTAGAATCCTGGTGACAATAAATGTGTGATTAGTGTTTTGTCTACTTCCGAATGCAAATGCACGAGTTCACGACTCGTGTTCACGGTAAATATGACACTCAAACACAGATTACATGTCAGTGACACAGAGATGGCCAAGGTTTCAGTTGATGTCATTTCATCGATTGACGAAAAGAATGTGGACTTGAAATGCCCCTAGTGACGTGAATCGGCCCAAGTGTCGTCGGTGGTGTTAATCAGCTCCTGCACCACCTGGTGGACATTGTTGTCGTACTTCTGGAGTAAGGAGCGATTTAGATCTCGGTTAGCAAATCCCATCTCAATCAGTTGATCCATGGGACTCGCGGGAGTAGAAGAGGCTGGAGGGCTCTTCGCACGGGCAGGGATGTCAGGCATTGGGATCCATGTGCTCCTTGGGGGAACAAAATCCTTGGTAGGAGGAGTCCATTCCCGGTTGGGGGGTGTCCATGCATCTGCCGGTGGAGTCCAGTTGGACTTTGGGGGAACGTACTGCAAAACACATTGAGTCAGTCAGTCAGTATTGTTAAACAAAATACTCCGATAAATTAACATTGATGACAAATCAATCAGTTTGGTTAAGCAGTACAAAATAGTCAATCTGGTTAGCATTGAATAAAAATCAACTGGTTTGGCTAAACGATATAAAATATTCCATGACATTAATGTTAATAAAAAATCAAGTTAAATAATGTAAAATATTCCAATGAATTAGCATTGAAGAGATATCAGTCCGCTTGGTTAAAATTAGGGTGTATCGATGTTGCTACGGGGACAACAGCTTACCTGGCTTTTCATGTGAAATGTCTGGAACACGTCTTTTGCCACATCGTAAGCGGATGCTGCAGCCCCCAGCGCCATCGTCACCAAGTTTGGCTTGACATCACAGGGCGTCCTGTCACAAACATCGCATTTGCAAACCGAGCGACAAATATCACCTCCAACATAGAGCAGAACTTTGGGATATTTAAATTGTATACATATAATGAGTAGATAATGACAAAGAGAGCATGGATAAGAGAAGAGGGTGGCAGAAGGAGATGAGGAAGACCACCATTAAGATGGAGGGACTGTTGGAAGAGAGATCTGGAAAAGGCAGCTGTGAACAACAGAGAATGGGAGAAAACAGCAGAAGATCAAGAGAGATGGAGACAAGTCATCGAGAGGGTGGATAAGAATGTGTGATGTGGCCCTCATCCCACAAGGGATTACAGGGAAGAAGAATATATAGATCTGTAATTACAACTCAATGATTTTCTACAAAAAAAGAATTACCATAGCAAGTTAGCAACAACACATTGTGAAAACAAGAGAAGAAAGAAAATATATTTAATCACGATAAATGAGAACACCCACTGTTGCTGACTGGTTGAATTGTCTGGTATGGCCTCTGACTGACTATCAGATTCATGCCCTGAAGCTGAATCCTCAGACTCGGTGTCAGACAAAGGGTGCTTCTCTTCAGTGTGTTCCCTGCCCGACTGCAGGTTGGCGTTGACATCGACTGACGCAGCTGCCTCGGCTGTCAGAGGATTTCACCAGCATTTCACATCCAACATTTCATTTTAAAAAGCTAACAGTCAGTGGTAAAATATGTGCCCAGCTGTATACATTCAGATATTAAGGGCAATAACACTGCTACAAATAAAAACAATCGCAAAATATAAGTCACTTGTAGCTTAATCTGCCAACATTGCTCTGTACTAGCAAATGTTTTGGATACGTCTTCTCAAACCAAAAATACATGTAGTGAATACTGTGTCACTGCCAACAGATCTGCATTATCTCAAAGTAGTGCAAATAACAGCATGTACTGCACCGTTTGTCTGCCAGGCAAGTTTGGATACCAACCAAGATTCATCAGACTGACAACCGCTAGATGGCAGCACAGTAGTCATTATGCGCAGATGCTACCACCAGTGATGACTACCATAGCAAGAAAGAAAGGTAAAATTTACTGTGAAAAACGATTAAAAGATTAATAGCTTAAAATCACCATTCTGATGAATCTCTTCAGAACTGAGAAATACATACAAAAAACAAATGATTAATAAATATTTCAACAATAGCTCTACTACATCTCGGTACCTACCATCATCACCAGCGCCCTCTGGTGGCACCACCATCTGCTCGACAACTGCGGATGCGGACGCACTCAATGTCTGCACTTCGCCAGTGCTCGACGAAATGTCTATAGTTACTTCCGAGACGGGGGTGCAGGGCTCAGCAGGGTAACACCTGGACAGTGGTTCTGAAACAACGAGACATTCACTGGGGTAACTAGAGGGTCAATAGGAAACCACAAGTCTGGGTGGTTAACCCTGTACCATCAATGGTACAAAAGTGCAACAAAAGTACGTTCAACTGGTTTTCAATGGTTTGGTTTTGCCTTGTGACTGGGATGTTCCACGTTTGACAACCAGGCCGGCAGCCAACTTAGCACTTCGTTAAAAATTGGGTACAACTGACTCTCCGAGCAACTGACACATGGGAAGGGAGACACATTAAGCTGTAGGTCCCTTCTACTTGGTGGCAGTGCCATGGGAAGTAAAACATGTCACACAGGCACCACTCTCAATTTCATGAACATTTCTCAGAAAAAAACATTTAAGGCCTGGCAAGGCTAAAATAGAATTCTACTGACATCTGTCCCTGCACAATCATTCAGCATATTTTCAATGATCTGTTGGAATTTTACAATAAAAATGATGATTTAACAAGATTTAACAAGATTTGCCATCCAAGCCAAAGGCCCAGATGGCAAGTGGACAAGGAAGCCATTGGCTTATCGAGAGTCCAACAATGTTCACCTACTTATAACCCGCCCTTCTGATATATGTGTCAACCTTGTTTTTAAACATATTCACGCTGCTAGCAGTTACACAATCTGTAGACAGTTTGTTCCATTCATTTACTGTCCTCTGTGAGAACGAGTGCTTCCTGATGTCCAATCTACATTGATCCTTTACTAATTTTACCTCATGTCCTCTAGTTCTGCTATCCTTCTTGAGTGAGAAAAACATATTTCTATCAATATTTTCATACCCATTCAATATCTTAAAAACTTCAATCTGATCTCCTCTTAACCTCCTTGTCTCTAGAGTTGTTAAACCACATTCTTTCAGGCGTTCTTCATAACTAAGGTCTCTAAGTTCTGGAATCATTTTAGTTGCTCTCCTTTGTATGCGTTCAAGCGTATCTATATCCTTCTTACGATATGGTCTCCATGCTTGTATACAGTATTCTAAATGAGGTCTAACTATTGCTTTATAAAGAGGTATAATTAACTTTTTTCCCTTGTATGTTATGTTTCTTCTAATCAATCCAAGAATTTGATTACCCTTTGAAGCTGCAATACCACACTGCTCTGAAACTTTCATATCAGCGCTTATTGTAACTCCTAAGTCCTTTTCTTTTACAGTAGTACCAAGAACAGTAGCTCCCATTTTATAGTTTACATTCAAGTTCCCATGTCCTGTATGTAGGCATTTACATTTCCCAAAATTGAACAGCATCTGCCATTTCTCAGACCATTTCACTAATCTGTCTAGATCGCTTTGTAAATGTTGTTTATCACCATCAGTATTAACCTTTCTAAACAGTTTTGTGTCGTCCGCAAATTTCAGTACGTTACTTGTTATACTGTCGTCCAAGTCACTGATATAAATTAAGAATAATATAGGTCCTAATACTGATCCTTGAGGTACCCCACTCAAAACCGATTTCCAATTTGAAACTTCGCCATCTACTACAACTCGTTGTCTTCTGTCAGTCAGCCATTGTTCTATCCAGTCAGTTATGCTATCCCCGATACCATGGGCTTTTAATTTAAGTAGCAATCTTTGATGTGGCACTTTGTCAAAAGCTTTCTGAAAATCTAAGTAGATAATATCTACTGGCGATCCCTCGTCTATCCACTTAGTGATTTCTTCCAAAAAACATAACACATTTGTTAAGCATGACCTCGCTTTAAGGAATCCATGTTGAGATGAATTTAATAATTTATGCTTAACGAGGAAGTCCACCATATGGTCTTTAATTAACCTTTCTAATAATTTACAAATCACTGACGTTAAACTCACTGGTCTGTAATTCTCTGACTTATTTCTCGAACCCTTTTTAAATAATGGTATGATGTTTGCTTCTTTCCATTCAAACGGAACAACTCCCTCTTTTAATGACAAGTTGAATACTCTTGCAAGTGGTATACTGATTTGATCTACTGTTTCCATTAGTAATTTTGGAGGAATCCCATCCACTCCCGGTGATTTGTTATCCTTCATTGCCTTTATTAATGACACTGACCAGAGATTACAGTGGTAACTATACCTACTGACCAAAGAATGTAGAGGTCACTATACCTGCTGGTGCATCACTCTCAGTCACATCATCGTCCAGGCAGACCACATCATCCACACCTGAATCCAGCTGCCCCCCGGCTGTACAGTCATCGTCAATGTCATCATCGTCATCACTGGTAGAACCATCAATGGATTCACTTGCAGGCACTGACACCAAGGAGATAGATGATGCCTTCGCGTCAGGCAGCAGTGGCTGCATCGGCAGATTGCTTGATGTCGTCAGCATGTCATCGATTGATTTCTTGCCGTCAGAGGCTCCTGTAATCACATAACAGAATAACAATAAACATGGCTTCCGTTTCTGATGGGAGACTCCTGTGTTTTATACCCATCTCTCATTCTCACGGGTGTCAGATGAAATCTCCTGTGTTACAAACTTACTGCCATTCTACAAAAAGATGTCGGACTATATTCCGTGTTCGGAAATATTCTTGTATCTGTACAGAATTATCCTACCAAGATTAAAATGTCTTCACCAAGGAGTAGTCTAGAGTTCCCACAATGTTTCATGGTATGTTGTTTAAAAAAAATTTAATTGGCCATCTAGAAGAAATTATCTTTCAAAACGTATCTAATTTAAACGTTTTCTGTGTGTTATTAAGCCATAATATCTCCAGGTAAGGTCGGCAGTAAGAATTATTCAAAACATACCATTCATGACGCAGACGCTCTTAGATGCAGTTTTGCTAGCAGGCAGGTCCGGGTTGAAGCAGTCGGGGATGGGCACGATGAAGAACTCACTGTCAGTGTCAGCCGATGTGTCACTACTGCTGCTCAGTGTCTCTATGTCATCTCTGCAACCTAGGCAGCAAGTCCACCAGTCTTAACATGTCATGTTTCAAAAAGAAAACTTGTTATAATCTCATCGGAAATGAGAATGCGAGGCAGTAGTCATAAATGATTGTTATAATATAAACATCTTAGGAAGAAAAAATGTATGTTTTATAAGGTTAATCATGAATACAAATATGTATTATTAGTACTGTGGATTCACAATAGCGTTTCCCTGGGGAAATAAAAGTGGGATATTGCTATTAGTTTCTGAATAATTAGTTTAATGATGTTAATTTATCTTTTATTTCAATACTCTTAAAAAATAGCCCTCATAGATTATGCAATTTTCTTATGTGCACAAAGTCGTCCATTTTAAAGGTCACAATATGCTTCTTGATGCCATGAAAACATTCCTAACCACACGTGTATGTTTTATGACTGATCCATTTCAAAGCATAAATCATGGCCTTACCTGGATATTTTAAAGCATGAAGATTAAATAAATTAAGTAAACAATGTTGGTTTGTTTGTAAAAAGAAGCAATTCTTCATTCTTTTCCCAACAGTAAAGCCAACCCATCAGAATACGGCCTGTGTCTTTTATACTCTAACCCATCTAACTTAGCATGATGACTTACTTGGCTTCAGCTCCAGGGAGGCCATTCTCTTCTGGACCAGTTCTGTCATCAGTGTCGTGTTTGTGGTGTCAGTGTCAGTGACATCAAGGTTATCATCGACAATCTCCACACTGCTACTATTTGACAGCTGACTGGTGTCCAACTCTGGCGCTGGAGACTTCGGGGGGCTCACGTCTAAAAGAGAGGCCATTTACAGTTCAGTTTCCAGTTCAGATTTCATATGCCATTGTCGGCCTAATAAGCATGCAGTATGCTTGAAAACAAATTTGACCATGAAAAAATGTCCAGGAATCTGTTCTTATTCCTCTAGACAATAAGGTAACTGCTTAGCACTAGTGGTGTCCTATGGTGACCAGTGTAGAACAACTGAAACGTGTGCCAACTGTTTAACACCAGATGGCGACACTTTTCCGTTGTTCCACATTAGGCAAATTACAATAATTAGTGTACACTAATTAGGGCATGTACACTAATTAGGGCATGTACTTAATAGTTCAAATATGGTATGCGAAAGACTGATTTTCAAGTTTATGTCTACAAGAGATTGCACACAGTATGTCGGAGAATATATTTTTAATTAAATTCTTGAAGATATTTTAAGGTTAATTTCTGGGGTTGAATTGTGGCTTAACAAGATTTAACAAGATTTGCCATCCAAGCCAAATGCCCAGATGGCAAGTGGACAAGGAAGCCATTGGCTTCTGGAGAGTCCAACAATGTTCATCTACTTATAACCCGCCCTCCTGAGATATGTGTCAACCTTGTTTTTAAACAGTCACGCTGCTAGCAGTTACACAATCTGTAAACAATTTATTGTCCTCTGTGAGAACGAGTGCTTCCTGATGTCCAATCTACATTGATCCTTTACTAATTTTACCTCATGTCCTCTAGTTCTGCTATCCTTCTTGAGTGAGAAAAACATATTTCTATCAATATTTTCATACCCATTTAATTTCTTAAAAACTTCAATCTGATCTCCTCTTAACCTCCTTGTCTCTAGAGTTGTTAAACCACATTCTTTCAGGCTTTCTTCATAACTAAGGTCTCTAAGTTCTGGAATCATTTTAGTTGCTCTCCTTTGTATGCGTTCAAGCGTATCTATATCCTTCTTACGATATGGTCTCCATGCTTGTATACAGTATTCTAAATGAGGTCTAACTATTGCTTTATAAAGAGGTATAATTAACTTTTTTCCCTTGTATGTTATGTTTCTTCTAATCAATCCAAGAATTGGATTACCCTTTGAAGCTGCAATACCACACTGCTCTGAAACTTTCATATCAGCGCTTATTGTAACTCCTAAGTCCTTTTCTTTTATAGTAGTACCCAGAATAGTATCTCCCATTTTATAGTTTACATCCAAGTTCCCATGTCCTGTATGTAGGCATTTACATTTCCCAAAATTGAACATCTGCCATTTCTCAGACCATTTCACTAATCTGTCTAGATCGTTTTGTAAATGTTGTTTATCACCATCAGTATTAACCTTTCTAAACAGTTTTGTGTCAACCGCAAATTTCAGTACATTACTTGTTATACTGTCGTCTAAGTCACTGATATATATTAAGAATAATATAGGTCCTAATACTGATCCTTGAGGTACCCCATTCAAAACCGATTTCCAATTTGAAACTTCTCCATCTACTACAACTCGTTGTCTTCTGTCAGTCAGCCATTGTTCTATCCAGTCAGTTATGCTATCCCCGATACCATGGGCTTTTAATTTAAGTAGTAATCTTTGATGTGGCACTTTGTCAAAAGTTTTCTGAAAATCTAAGTAGATAATATCTACTGGAGATCCCACGTCTATCCACTTAGTGATTTCTTCCAAAAAACAACATATTTGTTAAGCATGACCTCACTTTAAGGAATCCATGTTGAGATGAATTTAATAATTTATGCTTAACGAGGAAGTCCACCATATGGTCTTTAATTAACCTTTCTAATAATTTACAAATCACTGACGTTAAACTCACTGGTCTGTAATTCTCTGACTTATTTCTCGAACCCTTTTTAAATAATGGTATGACGTTTGCTTCTTTCCATTCAAACGAAACAACTCCCTCTTTTAATGACAAGTTGAATACTCTTGTAGTTGGTCGTCATTGCAGGAAAGACACATTACATATATATATATATATATATATATATATATATATATATATATATATATATATTTTGTCAAGATGATAGAAGATTAAAATACAAGAAAAAGGGTACTTTGGAGGACAATAAATGACTTGCGTGATTAATACGTTTTAGTTAGTTTACCATTCTGATTGTTAGTATACTTAGTATAACCAGAAAAGGAATTACCTGTGTAATTATTTGCAAACAAATTTATATTGGGTGATTCTGAGCACATTGTTTCCAGAGCATCGAATATCATATCTCTTGCATCATGGAGCAGTCTATCGTGCAAACTGTGACAATACGTGACAATAATTTCTGCCTATCTTCCCTAAAATGTTTCCTTCCACTCACCCAGAGGGGTGTTATTTGGGGTTGCCGTCTGGGAAGTTTTGGGCTTGTGATGAATGTTCAACATCTCGAAGGTCAGAAGATCTTGTGCAGTGAACGTATCGGGGTTGATTGCTGCAGCGGCGTCATCCTCATGTTCCCTGGCAGCAGACGACTTGTTGGCATCAGCCACCGCTTCCAGTACCTGAACATTCTGTAGGAGAAGATGGAATTCAAACTTACAATTAAGACAGAAAAATTTTGTGAACCTGTATCACATTTCATGTATATATGTATGTGTGTATTGTGTGCATAGTAGCACTGCATACTGTGTGTATTATGTGTATTGTGTGCATAGTAGCACTGCGTACTGTGTGTATTGTGTGTATTGTGTGCGTAGTAGCACTGCGTACTGTATGTATTGCGTGCGTAGTAGCACTGCGTACTATGTGTATTGTATGTACTGTGTGTGCAGTAGCACTGCATACTGTATGTATTGTGTGCGTAGTAGCACTGAGTACTGTGTGTATTGTGCGTATTGTGTGTATTGTGTGTATTGTGTGCGTAGTAGCATTGAGTACTGTGTGTATTGTGTGTATTGTGTGCGTAGTAGCACTGAGTACTGTGTGTATTGTGTGCGTAGTAGCACTGAGTACTGTGTGTATTGCATGTATTGTGTGTGTAGTAGCACTGCGTACTGTGTGTATTGTGTGCATAGTAGCACTGAGTACTGTGTGTATTGTATGTATTGTGTGTGTAGTAGCACTGAGTACTGTGTGTATTGTGTGTATTGTGTGTGTAGTAGCACTGCGTACTGTGTGTATTGTGTGCGTAGTAGCACTGAGTACTGTGTGTATTGTATGTATTGTGTGTGTAGTAGCACTGAGTACTGTGTGTATTGTATGTATTGTGTGTGTAGTAGCACTGAGTACTGTGTGTATTGTGTGTATTGTGTGTGTAGTAGCACTGCGTACTGTGTGTATTGTATGTATTGTGTGTGTAGTAGCACTGCGTACTGTGTGTATTGTGTGCGTAGTAGCACTGAGTACTGTGTGTATTGTATGTATTGTGTGTGTAGTAGCACTGAGTACTGTGTGTATTGTATGTATTGTGTGTGTAGTAGCACTGAGTACTGTGTGTATTGTATGTATTGTGTATGTAGTAGCACTGCGTACTGTGTGTATTGTGTGTATTGTGTGTGTAGTAGCACTGCGTACTGTGTGTATTGTGTGCGTAGTAACACTGCGTACTGTGTGTATTGTATGTATTGTGTGTGTAGTAGCACTGAGTACTGTGCATATTGCATGTATTGTGTGTGTAGTAGCACTGCGTACTGTATGTATTGTGTGTGTAGTAGCACTGAGTACTGTGTGTATTGCATGTATTGTGTGTGTAGTAGCACTGCGTACTGTGTGTATTGTGTGCATAGTAGCACTGAGTACTGTGTGTATTGTATGTATTGTGTGTGTAGTAGCACTGAGTACTGTGTGTATTGTGTGTATTGTGTGTGTAGTAGCACTGCGTACTGTGTGTATTGTATGTATTGTGTGTGTAGTAGCACTGCGTACTGTGTGTATTGTGTGCGTAGTAGCACTGAGTACTGTGTGTATTGTATGTATTGTGTGTGTAGTAGCACTGAGTACTGTGTGTATTGTATGTATTGTGTGTGTAGTAGCACTGAGTACTGTGTGTATTGTATGTATTGTGTGTGTAGTAGCACTGAGTACTGTGTGTATTGTGTGTATTGTGTGTGTAGTAGCACTGCGTACTGTGTGTATTGTATGTATTGTGTGTGTAGTAGCACTGCGTACTGTGTGTATTGTGTGCGTAGTAGCACTGAGTACTGTGTGTATTGCATGTATTGTGTGTGTAGTAGCACTGCGTACTGTGTGTATTGTGTGCATAGTAGCACTGAGTACTGTGTGTATTGTATGTATTGTGTGTGTAGTAGCACTGAGTACTGTGTGTATTGTGTGTATTGTGTGTGTAGTAGCACTGCATACTGTGTGTATTGTATGTATTGTGTGTGTAGTAGCACTGCGTACTGTGTGTATTGTGTGCGTAGTAGCACTGAGTACTGTGTGTATTGTATGTATTGTGTGTGTAGTAGCACTGAGTACTGTGTGTATTGTATGTATTGTGTGTGTAGTAGCACTGAGTACTGTGTGTATTGTGTGTATTGTGTGTGTAGTAGCACTGCGTACTGTGTGTATTGTGTGTATTGTGTGTGTAGTAGCACTGCATACTGTGTGTATTGTGTGTATTGTGTGCGTAGTAGCACTGAGTACTGTGTGTATTGTGTGTATTGTGTGTGTAGTAGCACTGCGTACTGTGTGTATTGTGTGCGTAGTAGCACTGAGTACTGTGTGTATTGTGTGTATTGTGTGTGTGTAGTAGCACTGAGTACTGTGTGTATTGTGTGTATTGTGTGTGTAGTAGCACTGCGTACTGTGTGTATTGTGTGCATAGTAGCACTGAGTACTGTGTGTATTGTGTGTATTGTGTGCGTAGTAGCACTGTGTACTGTGCGTATTGTATGTATTGTGTGCATAGTAGCACTGAGTACTGTGTGTATTGTGTGTATTGTGTGCATAGTAGCACTGTGTACTGTGTGTATTGTATGTATTGTGTGCATAGTAGCACTGAGTACTGTGTGTATTGTATGTATTGTGTGTGTGGTAGCACTGAGTACTGTGTGTATTGTGTGTATTGTGTGTGTAGTAGCACTGAGTACTGTGTGTATTGTCTGTATTGTGTGTGTAGTAGCACTGAGTACTGTGTGTATTGTATGTACTGTGTGCGTAGTAGCACTGCGTACTGTGTGTATTGTGTGTATTGTGTGTGTAGTAGCACTGAGTACTGTGTGTATTGTGTGTATTGTGTGTGTAGTAGCACTGAGTACTGTGTGTATTGTATGTATTGTGTGTGTAGTAGCACTGAGTACTGTGTGTATTGTGTGTATTGTATGCGTAGTAGCACTGCGTACTGTGTGTATTGTGTGTATTGTGTGTATTGTATGTATTGTGTGTGTAGTAGCACTGCGTACTGTGTGTATTGTGTGTATTGTGTGTGTAGTAGCACTGAGTACTGTGTGTATTGTGTGTATTGTGTGCATAGTAGCACTGCGTACTGTGTGTATTGTGTGTATTGTGTGTATTGTAGCACTGAGTACTGTGTGTATTGTATGTATTGTGTGTGTAGTAGCACTGAGTACTGTGTGTATTGTATGTACTGTGTGCGTAGTAGCACTGCGTACTGTGTGTATTGTGTGTATTGTGTGCATAGTAGCACTGAGTACTGTGTGTATTGTATGTATTGTATGTGTAGTAGCACTGAGTACTGTGTGTATTGTGTGTACTGTGTGCATAGTAGCACTGCGTACTGTGTGTATTGTGTGTATTGTGTGCGTAGTAGCACTGAGTACTGTGTGTATTGTATGTATTGTATGTGTAGTAGCACTGAGTACTGTGTGTATTGTATGTACTGGGTGCATAGTAGCACTGCGTACTGTGTGTATTGTATGTATTGTGTGTGTAGTAGCACTGAGTACTGTGTGTATTGTATGTACTGGGTGCATAGTAGCACTGCGTACTGTGTGTATTGTATGTATTGTGTGTGTAGTAGCACTGAGTACTGTGTGTATTGTGTGCATAGTAGCACTGAGTACTGTGTGTATTGTGTGTATTGTGTGTGTAGTAGCACTGCATACTGTGTGTATTGTACGTATTGTGTGTGTAGTAGTACTGTGTGTATTGTGTGCATAGTAGCACTGCGTACTGTGTGTACTGTGCGTATTGTGTGCATAGTAACACTGCGTACTGTGTGTACTGTGTGTATTGTGTGCGTAGTAGCACTGCGTACTATGTGTATTGTACATACTGTGTGCGTAGTAGCACTGCATACTGTGTGTATTGTGTGCGTAGTAGCACTGCGTACTGTGTGTACTGGGTGTATTGTGTGCATAGTAACACTGCGTACTGTGTGTATTGTGTGCGTAGTAGCACTGCGTACTGTGTGTATTGTACGTATTGTGTGCGTAGTAGCACTGCATACTGTGTGTATTGTGTGTATTGTGTGCGTAGTAGCACTGCGTACTGTGTGTATTGTACGTATTGTGTGCGTAGTAGCACTGCGTACTGTGTGTATTGTGTGCATAGTAGCACTGCGTACTGTGTGTACTGTGCGTATTGTGTGCATAGAAGCACTGCGTACTGTGTGTATTGTATGTATTGTGTGCAGTAGCACTGCGTACTGTGTGTATTGTGTGCATAGTAGCTCTGCGTACTGTGTGTACTGTGCGTATTGTGTGCATAGAAGCACTGCGTACTGTGTGTATTGTATGTATTGTGTGCAGTAGCACTGCGTACTGTGTGTATTGTATGTATTGTGTGCAGTAGCACTGCGTACTGTGTGTATTGTATGCGTAGTAGCACTGCGTACTGTGTGTACTGTGTGTATTGTGTGCATAGAAGCACTGCGTACTGTGTGTATTGTATGTATTGTGTGCAGTAGCACTGTGTACTGTGTGTATTGTATGTATTGTGTGCAGTAGCACTGCGTACTGTGTGTATTGTGTGCGTAGTAGCACTGCGTACTGTGTGTACTGTGCGTATTGTGTGCATAGAAGCACTGCGTACTGTGTGTATTGTATGTATTGTGTGCAGTAGCACTGCGTACTGTGTGTATTGTGTGCATAGTAGCACTGCGTACTGTGTGTACTGTGCGTATTGTGTGCATAGAAGCACTGCGTACTGTGTGTATTGTATGTATTGTGTGCAGTAGCACTGCGTACTGTGTGTATTGTATGTATTGTGTGCAGTAGCACTGTGTACTGTGTGTATTGTACGTATTGTGTGCGTAGTAGCACTGCATACTGTGTGTATTGTGTGCGTAGTAGCACTGCGTACTGTGTGTACTGTGCGTATTGTGTGCATAGAAGCACTGCGTACTGTGTGTATTGTATGTATTGTGTGCAGTAGCACTGCGTACTGTGTGTATTGTGTGCATAGTAGCACTGCGTACTGTGTGTACTGTGCGTATTGTGTGCATAGTAGCACTGCGTACTGTGTGTATTGTATGTATTGTGTGCAGTAGCACTGCGTACTGTGTGTATTGTGTGCATAGTAGCACTGCGTACTGTGTGTACTGTGTGTATTGTGTGCATAGAAGCACTGCGTACTGTGTGTATTGTATGTATTGTGTGCAGTACCACTGCGTACTGTGTGTATTGTGTGCGTAGTA
Source organism: Lamellibrachia satsuma (assembly GCA_033239005.1). NCBI lineage: Eukaryota > Metazoa > Annelida > Polychaeta > Sabellida > Siboglinidae > Lamellibrachia > Lamellibrachia satsuma. The sequence continues at coordinate 3,859,631 of BSQZ01000009.1, forward strand.
GCACTGCGTACTGTGTGTACTGTGTGTATTGTGTGCATAGAAGCACTGCGTACTGTGTGTATTGTATGTATTGTGTGGTTAGTAGCACTGCGTACTGTGTGTATTGTGTGTATTGTGTGCGTACTAGCACTGCGTACTGTGTGTACTGTGTGTATTGTGTGCATAGAAGCACTGCGTACTGTGTGTATTGTATGTATTGTGTGGTTAGTAGCACTGCGTACTGTGTGTATTGTATGTATTGTGTGGTTAGTAGCACTGCGTACTGTGTGTACTGTGTGTACTGTGTGCACCTGTGTTCTCTATGTACTGTATGTATTTATCATTATGTTATTTGATTCAAGTTTATTGTTAGGTTAATTAGCAATCAGATATGAAGTTAATTTAATTGAAAAAGTGCAAGTTGCCAGTTAATTATGTTAATATGTGTACGTGAGTAAACATGAGTAAACATACTACAGGATGGCCTTTATGTAAACAAAATACTAAAACATGTTTTTTCACCCTTGCTGGTTGCCAAAAGCTACAAGTAGATGAAATTATCTACCTACAGTGAAAAATTGTTCTGTGTAATTTTTAAATACATCATACACCGGAGAGTACTGATAAACCACTCACGCTCCTGTCCTGTGTCACGTCGTAGTCATTGTTATTATCATCATTGTCATCCTCGCTGTCGATGTTGAGCATCGTCAAATCGATGGTCACCTCCCCAGCATCCTCTCTCGGACACAGCAACTCCTTCGGGTCAACGATGATACTGCACCAGATGCGGTGGCCAAAGCGTATCCCATGATGCATCATGCGCCAGTGGCTCTGATACGGCCCTGTGGATAGATCGATGTGGAAGAGTTAGTGACTTGTTTTCATATGATTGGAGCTCAACTGTAGACATGTTGAGTAGTAAATTGAGGCCATACAATACACAAGTAAAATCAGTGTTATTATATGGAAGATAAATGAAAGTGACAATCAGAAGCTCGGCACATATCTATTCAAGTGTTTAAGGAGGGTACTAAACGTTAAACGGCCGTACATAGTGTCAGGTGAACACATTCTAATTAAAACAACATTTCAAAAGAAGTACTGAAGATAGTATAAGAAGATGGAACCGGATCAGGCACGTCGTGATAATGTATGAAGACAGCCACTGTCTGACAGCTTCAACATGCATGTCTGAAGGCAGACGGAAAGTGGGTCACCCAAACTGTTAAAAACGAACAAAGAGAACTGAGGGGTAAGCTGCTTAACTCCAAACAGCCCTGTCTAGGGCTAACATTGGAGTGGTTTATATTCAGTTTTCCTCTGAAAATAAATCACTCTTACGTTATATAACCCTAGATAGGGTTGTTTGGAGTTAATCCTCACAAGTCACTTCAGACCACTACTAGCCCCCTACCTGGGTGTTGAGGGGCAATCAATTCCACAGTGATGGTGCCGGTCTCATTGACATGCAGGTGAGGGACAGCGACCTCCGGGCTGACGGTTTCCATCTTACCCCAAACCATCTTCAACTGAAAGGTAGGAAACATAGACAGTGAGCAGGCTATTTTCATAGGGCCTTTGGAATAGGTACCTGTCAAACCTGAATCCTACTGCTCCTAAAAGTGTGCACATCTTGAGGTTTTAATTTAATTAGACAACTTATGGTTTATTTTCTTGTAGTTACATCCCCCTCTTTCGCAATTCTCTAGTTAGTAAGCTGTTTTACTATCTATCATTATTGTCTTTTTGTGTTGGCAACTTCATTAAATGTTATGTACTATATGCTTACCTACTGACTTTTATAATATTGCATTAACATCATTATTCAGAACTTGATTATGTGGCCATAATTTGTATTTTGTTATTATAATATATATGTTCAAAAAACTTTTGGCTTTGCCTTTGCTTTGTCTGGGTTAACAGAAATCAAAATAAGTTGGACCTAGGGTTAGTGCCCTATAAACTATTTACTAGCTTTTCCCCCCCAAGACGTTTACTATACCCAGAGTCGACCTGGGATGAAAATTCAAACATCTGTAATTTATTGTTTTTCTATAACATCTTGGTCCCACTATTTTGCATCTCTAGTGGTGCCTATAATGTTTTTTTTATGTAATTTTTGTGAGAAAAAAATCACTGTACAGTCGCACCTCGTTATTACGCAGATTATGATATAACACGGTCGGTCGTGGGCCCCAATTTTCTGCCGCCAGGGGAAAATAAAAAATGGGCCTGCTTAAACCTACTTAGAATTGCTTTAACAATTCTCAAGAAACATTAGGCGAACAATGTCAGTGAACGAGTATCAACGTGTTTGTTTTGCGCTGTTGCCGATATCAATCCCTGACACTGTCGCTGGCTTCGCTTCGATGGTTTGTAAATTGCAATCGAGATTCACAAATATGCATAAGAATCGCGTAAGAATCAGATCTGCTGCTTTTGATCATAATATTCTCATTAAGTACTTGTCAATGTGGTATGGCATATCTGGCACAGCCGAGCTGGTTTTCATCATACTTAACTGACAGATACTAAAGAGTGAAGATAGCTAATTGCTTTCCAGCAGCACTACCCAAAAATCTGTGAACAGCCTGGCCAGATTTCCTGTCCGTGCATGCTCGCCAAGCCAATAAATATGACTATGCCCCAAAATCAAAACCTTAAGTGGCAAATTTCCTGATGACGACATTTACTGGCTGACAGCAAAATTAAACACAATGCAAACCAAGACCATCGCAAAACAAAATGGCGCAACCAGAACAAAGGAAAGCACTCAACTGCTCGCTCACTGAGCACCATCGACAATCACATCATTCAACTTGCTTGATATATATCAACTTGCTCGAAGATCGATGATGATGGAAGCTTAAAAATTTCGCTAAACTCAATAAAGAGAAAGACAAATTTGAAAAGCGCATCCACTCCGTATGCTTTCACCAGTCCGAGTTTGAAATCTGTAGCGTCACGTAGCTAGTGCACGCTGATTGGTTCAATACATGGAGGCAGGCAAACTGGGTCACAGAGCGCGTCACCTAGCTCTGCGGGAATTAGCATAATAGAATAAATTAACAATGGATCAATCTTTAATTGTATGTGGTGTTGCTTGCATAAAAACCCACGTGCAACCTTGGCTGTTCCAACGTCGCATATCCCCATTTCCTTGGCCACCCCGGATACAAATTGCTCTTTAAACCAGCTCAGGGATTGTCTCCATGATATCTTCCACAGGATGACTGACAGCAAATTAAAGTTAAATACAAATAAAACAGAGTTTCTTATTATTGGTACACAAAAGCAGCGTGCCCCCCGACACCTATGGTGAGCCAGAATTTCACACCAGCCGTCTCAGCATGGAATTTAATAATAATAAAAATTTTAGACACCATATTTCACAAACTTGTCATGGCTGCTTTTATTATATCCATGACCTATCGTATTCACCGGTATATGTCATTTGCTGTTGCCAAAACTACATGCAACTGCTCTTGTTAGCAGTAGACTTGATTATTGCAATTCCCTTATCACAATATTCCTCACAAGGACATCTTGAAACTTCAATGTGTGCAAAATTGTTTGGCAAGGGTGGTTACCCAGTCTCCTTGTTTCTCTCACTCAGTACCACATCTTAAATCATAGCATTGGCTCCCTTCCCTGTCTGGTATTGCATTATTTTTAAGATTAGAACAGTTACCTATCAAGCACTTTCATCCAAGCAACCAGCATATTTACATTCACTTCTCATTCATGCAAGACGGCCTAGACAACTTTGATCATCAAATTCCAATCTACGTTTTGTTCCGAGTGTTAAGACAAATGTCGGAACTAGAGCTTTTTAAGTTGCTGCACCGACTCTGTGGAACTCACTCCCTGTTAGTGTTAAGTCTGTAGGAAATATAACAACATTTCAACGTAAACTAAAAACTCACCTGTTTAAACTTGCTTATCCTCCACAGCGTACCAATCCAACTGTTTACAACTGGAACTGCTTATCGATTAGGAACAGCTTAACCCCTTTTGTTTTGGTGTGCTGCTGATTTTAAACACATTTTAAAGTCCTATATTTCAGGACAAGTGGTAACGGTGTGTAACAGGGTATATGTCATGGTTACACTACAGTGGCAACACAAACTTTGAGAATTCGCGAGATGAACATTCCAGTAACTATTATCTATGATTATGTTGTGTTACCACATGGTAGCATGGCTTGGCCTCCCCCTTACTCCCTTTGGTCTTCCCCTTACTCCCTTTGGTCTTCCCCTTACTCCCTTTGGCCTCCTCCTTTATTCTTTTGGCCTCCCCTTTAGTCCCTTTGGCCTTCCCCTTAGCCCCTTTGGCCTCCCCTTAGCCCCTTTGGCCTCCCCCTTTAACCCTTTGGCCTCCCCCTTAGTCCCTTTGGCTTCCCTTAGTCCCTTTTGCCCCTTTGGCCTCCCCTTAGCCCTTTTGGCCTCCCCTTTTACCTCCACTTTAGCCCCTTTGGTCTCCCCCTTTGCCACTTTACCCACCCCCGTCACCCCTCTGGCCTCCCCTTTGCCCTCCACTTTACCTGTTTGGCCTCCCCTTTTGCCCCTTTGACCTCCATTTTAGCCCCTTTTGTCTCCCCCTTAGTTCCTTTGGCCTCCCCCTTTGCCACTTTACCCACCCCCTTCACCCCTCTGGCCTCCCCCTTTGCCCTCCACTTTACCTGTTTGGCCTCCCCTTTTGCCCCTTTGACCTCCATTTTAGCCCCTTTTGTCTCCCCCTTAGTTCCTTTGGCCTCCCCCTTTGTGAGATCCTAGACACAACACTGATGCAGTCCCTACATACCTTAGTGTTTGAGTCCCAGGGAAGATCGCCAGAGTTGAGCATCACCCAGCGTTTGATGAGTCTGGTTCCCGGCTGGACATGCGTGCCATCAGCAATAGTGTCATCCTTGACAAACTGTGCTCTCATGACGCCACAGGCCACTTTCTGTGAGTTACGCACCAATGTCCTCCTGCAAGTCACACATTGTAATGACTGATATAAAGCTGCTGGTTGGATTATATGATAACAATAAAGTCCGTTTCAGTCTGTTGGTCTGTTCAAAGCCTTTTACATTGGAATGTTTTATATAAAAGTTCACAATTAATTGTTATATGCTATATTGTAGAGGCAGGTAATGAATGTGGTCTTGAATGAAACACTGGTTCCGCTTTGTTTGTCACACTGGGGAACCTGCTTAAGGTAGGTGTTGCTTTACAGAATTTGTTTTAGATATGCAGTAGGAATAGCCAATAGATCCACAGAATAGTTAGTAAAATTCATAGTTATACTTTCAAAGCTATTTGAGTCCAATTTCAGCACTTTACATTCTTGTACAGAGGAAGATGGCATGCAATTGTTTCCACCTTATGCGATGCCTTAGGTGCAAGGGGGTAGAAGCCTTAGGTGCAAGGGGGTAGAAGCCTTAGGTGCAAGGGGGTAGAAGCCTTAGGTGCAAGGGGGTATAAGCCTTAGGTGCAAGGGGGTAGAAGCCTTAGGTGCAAGGGGGTAGAAGCCTTAGGTGCAAGGGGGTAGAAGCCTTAGGTGCAAGAGGGTAGAAGCCTTAGGTGCAAGGGGGTAGAAGCCTTAGGTGCAAGAGGGTAGAAGCCTTAGGTGTAAGAAGGTAGAAGCCTTAGGTGCAAGAGGGTAGACGCCTTAGGTGTAAGAGGGTAGAAGCCTTAGGTGCAAGAGGGTAGAAGCCTTAGGTGCAAGAGGGTAGACGCCTTAGGTGTAAGAGGGTAGAAGCCTTAGGTGCAAGAGGGTAGAAGCCTTAGGTGCAAGAGGGTAGAAGCCTTAGGTGCAAGAGGGTAGAAGCCTTAGGTGCAAGAGGGTAGAAGCCTTAGGTACAAGAGGGTAGAAGCCTTAGGTGCAAGAGGGTAGAAGCCTTAGGTGCAAGAGGGTAGAAGCCTTAGGTGCAAGAGGGTAGAAGCCTTAGGTGCAAGAGGGTAGAAGCCTTAGGTGCAAGAGGGTAGAAGCCTTAGGTGCAAGAGGGTAGAAGCCCTAGGTGCAAGAGGGTAGAAGCCTTAGGTCAAGAGGGTAGAAGCCCTAGGTGCAAGAAGGTAGACGCCTTAGGTGTAAAAAGGTAGAAGCCTTAGGTACAAGAGGGTAGAAGCCTTAGGTGCAAGAGGGTAGAAGCCTTAGGTGCAAGAGGGTAGAAGCCTTAGGTGCAAGAGGGTAGAAGCCTTAGGTGCAAGAGGGTAGAAGCCCTAGGTGCAAGAGGGTAGAAGCCTTAGGTGCAAGAGGGTAGAAGCCTTAGGTGCAAGAGGGTAGAAGATGTAGACTGTTCTTGAGAAAGCATCCAGTTTGCAACATGAAACATGTAAAAGAATCACAATCAGATCCCCCATCATGCTGTCTTTATAAACCTTTATAAATGACAGCAGGTAAACAAAAATACTGTTACCGACAGGATGTCATTACAACTAACGGGTCCACAGATTGTAGTCTAATTCTTAGACACACATCACAGAAACGACATTCTAGATGCAAAGGAAGCGAAGTATACTTACTCTCTGACTTGGCAGCAGGTGTCGCCGTCGTGTTCGGCCTTTCTCTTCATTGTCCTCTCGCAGTACTTCTCCTCTCGCCGCATGCGCTTCTCAACGCGTTTCTTCTGCTTCTCCTCCTCCTTCTGCAGCTTCCTCTTCTGCTTCTTGTGCGCCTCGTCTTCACCCAGTGGGCAGCTGAGGACCAACAGGAGGGGGTGATGAAGACGACAAGGGTTATGTATATAACAATAACATACATTTACATCTTCAGCCTGGTGCTTTCGGGCGGGAAACACAGTAAGTAACTTTATTTTTACAACATAATGTATAAAAAGACAATTACAACATATCTGAATACTTTTGATAAGTTACGTTGTATGGCTGTCGCTTGGCTTAGAGCCGTCTTCCAGCGACACCATTGTATAGCTGTCGCTTGGCTTAGAGCCGTCTTCCAGCGACACCATTGTATAGCTGTCGCTTGGCTTAGAGCCGTCTTCCAGCGACACCATTGTATGGCTGTCGCTTGGCTTAGAGCCGTCTTCCAGCGACACCATTGTATGGCTGTCGCTTGGCTTAGAGCCGTCTTCCAGCGACACCATTGTATGGCTGTCGCTTGGCTTAGAGCCGTCTTCCAGCGACACCATTGTATGGCTGTCGCTTGGCTTAGAGCCGTCTTCCAGCGACACCATTGTATGGCTGTCGCTTGGCTTAGAGCCGTCTTCCAGCGACACCATTGTATGGCTGTCGCTTGGCTTAGAGCCGTCTTCCAGCGACACCGTTTAAACTAACTATCATTACTGTGTTATTACATCACAACCAAAAAAATAAAAATAATCATCACCAGCCCATCACCGTACTATTTCAGCAGCCATCTAGATACTCACTGGGCCAAAGACTATATTTACCATAGTGACATACGTACAGTAAATACGAATATAAGAACCAGTGTTAGACACTAATTAGATTACATTAGGTATTTAACCAGAATATTAATTACATGTAGTCTATCACTGCTGCTGATGACATGCGACAACGAACAGAGAAGTTTGTACCATCAAAATATATGTAAATGAGTAGAAATGCATGGAAATGCATGGATCCAAACATCATTTGACTGTGGCTTAATAAAAAAGAATTTGAAGAAAAAAAAAACAGTAAAAGGACTTAAATAAGGAAAATGGCTTATTGTTGCATAAATTTAATTACATTCTGAACACCTAGGGTTTAAACAATCCACTCGATGAAGATATGTATCTAAGCATTGATCACGCAATATGTGTTTAAGCTTTGATCTGTGTTTAACATTTCTTATTTTATCATCTATATTGTTCCAAATTCTTGTAAAATTATGCTTAGGCAACTTAGACGAAAAAAGTGTTCTAGGTCTCTCTTTTACAAAAAGGTTGTAGTGTCTAGTTATTGTAATACTTTTATCCAAATTCTTTTTGATAGCAAAATTGTTAAATGATTTGGGTAATAAATCATGATGAGTCATACAAAAATAGTGAGACCTGTAGGTTATATACACATGAGACTTTCAATATTTGTTCAGACTTAAATATAGGATCAGTATGACTCCTATATACTTTATTGTTAATTATTCTTAGAGCGCAGTTTTGTAAAATTTCTAACTTCCTTGTGCTTCCATTGCCCCACGCTTGTGTTTCCGTTGCCCCACGCTTGTATACCATATGTTATGTGACTGTGAATTAAAGTATAGTATAATGATTTTAATGCTTTATGTGGTATAAAAAGTTTCACTCTATTAATTGCAAAAATGGCTCTAGCTATTTTGGAGCTGTGTATATTTTTATGTTCTTTCCATGTTAAATGCTTATCTATATATAGTCCTAGGAATTTCACAGACTCTTCTTTTTTATTTGCCAACCTTGTTAATAATTTCATTGTTTATTTTAATGCTATTGTTTCCTTTGCAGTTTGTGTTTACAGGGCCAAAAACACAAAAATGTGTCTTTTTGACATTCAGACATAATTTGTTAGCACATAACCAATCGTATATTTTTTTTAATTCTTGATTTACATTTTTAGTTAAATTATCAATATCGGAACCTGGTTGGTAAACGGTGGTATCATCAGCAAAGGATAGAATTTACTATGTCATTAATATAGATTGGAAAAAGCACAGGTCCTAATATGGATCCTTGAGGTATTCCATTTGTTATATATTTTTTAATGATGATTTGCATTTATTTATCTCAATATACTGTTTACGATTAAGGAGGTACCTGGCAAACCATCTATTATGTATTCCTCTGATTTCATAATGATTTAACTTGTATAGCAAATGTCATGATTAATTGTATCAAATGCCTTTGATAAGTCAAGGAACACAGCCAATGTAACATCTTCGGGAATTTTGTCATTTGCATCTGCAATGTCTTTAAGTAAATGCAATATTGGGTGTATAGTGGAATGTTTCGAACGAAATCCGTATTGATGTTTATATAGGATATTATATTTCTCTAAGTAAATTACTAATCTATTGCACACAATTTTTTTCATTATTTTAGAAAGTGTGGGTAAAATACTTATTGGTCTGTAATTAGTAAAGATTTTGCTATTTCCTGCTTTAAAAACTGGAATTATTTTGGCAATTTTTTTATTATCAGGTACAACACCTGTAACGAAGGATTGATTTATTGTATACTCGAGTGGGATTGCTATTTCCTCTATGGTCTTTTGTACTAGTTTTGTAGATAAACTGTCAAAACCCTCACTGCATTTAGTTTTTGCACTAGACTTTTAATTTCATATACATCAGTAGGTTGAATGAAAAAATTGTCAAGATAATTATCTTTTAAGTGTGTGTGGAATGAGTCTATATGAGGAGGTATTGAATCACTTACTGATTTACCTATTTCAGCAAAAAAATTATTAAATTCTTCAGCAATAAAAGTTGAATTTGAAATTTCTTCCCCTTTAACAATGAAAGTTTTTTCCATTGGTCCCGCTTTCCCACTTTTTGAACGCTTTTTTGTAAGTTTCAAAAACGAAAAAATGTTGTTGCACATTTTGTTGTGCGTGTGTTGTTGATCTATTTGTTGCACATTTTGTTGTTCGTGTGTTGTTGATCTATTTATTGCACATTTTGTTGTTCGTGTGTTGTTGATCTATTTGTTGCACATTTTGTTGTTCGTGTGTTGTTGATCTATTTGTTGCACATTTTGTTGTTCGTGTGTTGTTGATCTATTTGTTGCACATTTTGTTGTGCGTGTGTTGTTGATCTATTTGTTGCACATTTTGTTGTTCGTGTGTTGTTGATCTATTTGTTGCACATTTTGTTGTTCGTGTGTTGTTGATCTATTTGTTGCACATTTTGTTGTGCGTGTGTTGTTGATCTATTTGTTGCACATTTTGTTGTTCGTGTGTTGTTGATCTATTTGTTGCACATTTTGTTGTTCGTGCGTTCACTGCAAATGATAACGGTAAACGATAACGGCACAAACAGCAACCCATAACACAGCATGATAAAAAACCCCGAAAAACACTAACAACGAAAGTTGAGTGGGGGAGGTCGTTTCCTGCTTTTTCATGAGCAGATGTCGACCGACACCTATGATATCAAGATAATGATAATACATGTAATAATCATCTGCGTAAGAATGATGATGGAAGATGGTGATGGTAATGACAGAAAAACAAATAAAATTATGATAATGGAATTAAGAAAAACTATTTTTATTTTAAACATGGGAAGACTGAGGCTAGTTGAAAGAGATAATTTCATATCTGTATGTTGTTTTCAGTGCCATTGGCAATATCTTCATAATTATGACAGTTGTTCAAACTTGTCCAAATCTCAAATTTGTATATAATTCAAGTAACAATGATAATAATGATAACAAAATTACAACAGTTATGACTGTAATGCTGACAAAGTGATGACGAAGATACTGATGACAATGAGTGACCTCTGCCTCACCTTGAGCCCTGGCTGTCATCGTCCACCATGTAGAGGTTACGCTTCAGCAGTGGGACGAGTTTGCCGTTACGCTTGCGTCCAGCATTGAGCACTGGCTGTCGGATCTTCACGAATGTGTGGTCCGAATGATGGATGCCATCGATTGCCTCACAGACATCACACAGGTCGAAGTCTTCACAGTTGCTGAGGCACAAAACAGGACACTGATGATGTAGTAACCTCATGCAGCCTTGGTTCGGCATGAAATTTTTTTATATAAAATTGAGATGTTAACAGACCTGCAAATTTTCCGCCAGTTAAAAATATCTTGTTTCAAGGACAATTCAACAGCCCCATAACCATATATAACCATATTATATTTCTCAGGCCAGGAAGTGGTACAAACATGTGCATGCGTATGTACGTGTGCACGTAGTACGTACACGTACATATCCAACACCTACCCACACTTGTAGCGAATGCCCACTATCTCCATGTTGCAGTTGTCACAGATGACCCCAGAGTGATGGTAGCGCGCTGAAATACAAGACACATCAGTGAAACCACAGGCAACATGTATACTCAACTCTGAACAAATCCTGACCACTCCTAAAACAGCCCACAACTTGGCAGAGTCTGGGCTAAACAACCACGTTCCTTTTTTATCCCCTTGTGGCCCTTGCTGGATGGGGGTGGGGGGGGCAAAACATTTCAGATCCCTTCAGTGCTTGCTGTCTTCCATCATAACCTTCAGACTTGGCTCTCCACACTTGGCTCTCCACACTTGGCTCTCCACACTTAGCTCACCACACATGCCTCTCCACACTTGGCTCTCCACACATGGCTCTCCACACTTAGCTCACATCACTTGGCTCTCCACACATGGCTCTCCACACTTGGCTCTCCACACTTAGCTCACCACACAAGCCTCTCCACACTTGGCTCACCACACTTGGCTCTCCACACATGGCTCTCCACACTTAGCTCACACCACTTGGCTCTCCACACATGGCTCTCCACACTTGGCTCACCACACTTGGCTCTCCACACATGGCTCTCCACACTTAGCTCACACCACTTGGCTCTCCACACATAGCTCTCCACACTTGGCTCAACACGCTTTGCTCTCCACACATGGCTCACCACACATGGCTCTCCACACATGGCTCTCCACACTTGGCTCAACACGCTTTGCTCTCCACACATGCCTCTCCACACTTGGTTCTCTGCACTTGGCTCTTCACACTTGCCACTGCTAAATCTCTTCAATCTCAGTTCCTGTTATCTATCCGCCTTAGTTTTGGTTTTCTCCCATCATCACACTTCTCAGCCATCAGCTGCCTCTTAGCCACCAGACTTCATCCATTCTTTCACTCACCTATTATCATTTGTCTGGGTCTTTCTCCAAGTTCATAATTTCATAAAATGTATTTCCAACTCATGACCAAGATAACTGTAGCATTAGTATGCCGACTGAAGCAACATAACTAAACTCAGAAAACCACACACTTTCTGCAACCATCAAATTTCCATCTTACATGCTAACACTACAACACAAACTCAATTCTACACATTATACTATTTGAAATGTCTGGATTCTTATGGACAGTCTCAAAACACTGGCGAATGACACTACATGAAACTGATGGCATTTAACCTCCGATCTTCCTCAGACCCCCTTCCCCCACTCAGACCTCTTCCCCCACTCAGACCCCCCTCGCCCACTCAGACCTCCTCCCCCCACTACACGAAACTTTGACTTACATTAACCCTAGAAAATGTCCTCATTGTTTAAGCTGAAACCATCACGTATTGTTCATAATCAGCCATCATAATGTAACTTTGCCTGCATGTGCACAAAATCAGTACCTTAATGAATTGTGAACAGTAATAAAAAACTTTTGAAAAATACTTTGGTGTACGAGGTTAGACAAAACAACTGATAACCCCCCGAAACCAATTTCATGTTGCATCGTACCTGGATATTTTGAAATCGTCCGTTACAACTAGCATGTAATAGTTAGCAGTGTCTGCTAACAGTAGCAAACTAAAGTCAAAACTCAACTTACGGGTGCTGCTGCCACTGCTCGCAGATGCTGCTCGCACTGGAGTGCCACCTAGTGGTCCACCAGGTACTGATGCGATGACAGCGCCCTCTAGGTTTAGGAGCACCTGTCGAGTGACAGTGTGCGAGATGTCACTACACATTTGTTGACACATCTGCTTCAACTCGACTTTCAACTGAAAACAAAATAAAAAATATCTTCACCTTCCACAACTGTTTCCAACAATCACGGCTGTTACCTGCTATAGATCATCTATCTTTCTTTCATATACTACTTGGGTATATTTATTATTATATACCACTTGGGTATATTTATTATTATATACCACTTGGGTATATTTCCCCCGTGTTCATGTGGGTAGCAGTGGCTAAGACACCAGAATGTCAATCAAGAGGACCTGGATTCAGATTCTCTTGCTGTCATTTTGAAACTTGGACAATTTCGTTCATTCCACATCGCAATTCACTCTGCTGCATAAATGCGTACTTGGCTATAAGCGGTGTTGAATATATAAGTGTTGAATATATAATCGTAAAGAACTCTTGAGTAGTCCTAGGGACTGGACACTGCATTATATAAGAACTTATATACAGGCCTGCTGAATGAAAAAAATTCTACTAGCCCACCGCGCTAGTGGATTATGAAATCTACTAGTGTGCAGGAATTTTCACTAGCCCGAGTACTTTCATTAAATTTTTTTGTAAATCTTCCTCAATCCATGTCCCCAACCATATTCTCACAATAATACAAAAACAACTGTTTTATCAGAAAAAAGTTTTATTTGTCTGCTTTTGATTCTAAAGAGTCTCAATATAATAACACTGAATATAAAAAATTTTGAAAAGAAACTCCACAAAAACAAGAAAAATCTAGAAAATACATGTAATACTTGGTTTTCATCTTGACTAGACTAGATCATTCACTAGAGTTGATAATACTTGGCTTCTCTCAGTATTATCTTGGCACTTCAATGAATATAAAAAAATCTGGCAAAAGCTGCCAGTAGTGATAGCAATATGGTGCCACCTTGTGGCTAAAAACACACAATATGAATTTCTTCTAAGAATTTGCAAGGTGCCACCAGCCTCGTTTCCACTTTAAAACAAGAAACATGGCAGTGGTGCACTGAGCATTGCATTGCTCTGCGATTGGCGTGTTTGAAAAATAAAGCATTTTAAGGGATATTATGACTGCAGATGGTAAAATTTTTATTCGCCCAACGGACCAGTGATTTCTGATTTTTATTCGCCCGACAGCATTCCATATCGCCTTGGGCGAATGGGCGACTTCACAGATTGTAGTTGAAATACTACATAATATTACAGATTAATAAAATTTTTAGTTTTTCATTTATTTGGTTATGCTATAAGATTTTAAAGACATTTTTGTAAATGTGAAAAAAATAGCCACAAAATTATATCGTTTTGAGAAAATCCCCAAAGAAATAAATTACATACATATAAGTATGACAGTATCACTGATAACATTAAGGAAGATTTTGGTTAACATAAACAAATCACATCTGCTACATCACCATGCAAAGCAAAAGTTGAATGACAGCTTAAAGTGGCAGTGTATTTTTGACACAAACCCTTTACCAATTGTAATTCCAATCCGTGTAAAGTTGCCTACATGTAAGACACATTCATACACCAAATTGCAGCATTGTGTCGTAGTTCTCATAACAAATTTAACTAGGTAACGTTTCCCGATTGTTAGTGATAACAGAAATGTTGATAGATACTCATATCATGCTTGAAATGTGACAATTTTCACTGGCGTTTTAAGTATTGTAGACAAAACATAATGGCCATTTCTGATATTGACATGTTCTCTTAATTTGCTGCCACAATTGCCCTTGAATCTGTATTTGTAGCGTGTTGTCATCTATGATATCAGGTTACGCTAGCAATAGGTTCAAAAGCACAATAAACAACGTTAGCACTGGTATTTTCTGGTATAAGGACATGATTTAGTTAGGAAGATATAATACTATGTATTAGAATGTATTAGAAGAAATGTGTACTGGAATCACAGTAACCAGACGATTCCCACAGAGAACGATTATAGTTGGTTCGAACATCGTAGCACTCAGTCGTTACTATGGAAACATTGTCAGCGTTTCTAAGAAATCAGGGGGATTTCTAAAAGGACTGTTTTTTTTAAGGATGGATTGGCAAAATATGACGTTAGTGCCAGGTGATTATTTGTGGTGTCAACGTTCAGTTCAATATTTCCTAGCATGTCATGAATAAAAAAATTAAAACATCAAATGACATGCTAGCCGCCCCAGCTCCTTTAAGATGTTAGAATACATACAGTTTATGCTACATAACATGATTTTATAATAAAAACGGTCATACTTTGTACCTAATAAAACAGCGATGATTAAACATAAACAACTGACATAAAACCTACATCATCCATGTAGTTCTTGAGTTCTGGGGAGCTGCCGTCCTCTTTGAGTCGGGCCATCTTCTCACTCTCCTGATGGGGGCGCAGGTTACCAGCCTTGAACCCCTTCAGACGCCCCTGACTGTGCAGTCGCCCCACGTTCTGGGCTAGCTGGGTGTAGTAATCCTTTAGGCGAGACTTCTTGGTTGGACGATTTGTCTACAAAATATGACAAAATGTCACTCTAGTTATTATTTTTGTATATAAAAAATTCTTCATCTTCAAATCAACTGTTAATGTTTTACACTTACTTTTTGTATAGTTTTATTAACTCTTCCATTTTATACTGTTTATATTTTAACTAAATATATAAATACTTTATGAAATTTTAAGTAAAGCACCTGAGAACATTTTATTTTAATTGGACTTGACGTCATATAAATTCCTATTATTTTTTGCCATGTGGCAGATTTTTAGCTCGTTTTTCTCTATTCTTGCTATTTCATTTTGTTTCTTCAATCAGTCTTATTCTTTCTCTCTCCCCACTATTCCCGTTTTGAAACTTAATAATTTTCTCATTTTATGTGTAGGTCTATATGGCAAAGGTTTTCACTAATGCTGTCTTAAAAGTTCTACTCAGTCAAATATGACACAAAACATTTTGCTGGTGATTTTTTACAAACTTCTTGTATGTTGCAGAACCGTCGGCATGGTTATGTGATTATTAAACAAACTGGCAACAGCACAACTCCACTCACCCGGGACCCACAGGCTGCTGGCCCTGTGTCACACTTGTCCACGTCTTCAACAGTCTGACTTTTCCTGAAACATAAATTACATTAATCATCAGTTGGTAGTTTTTTCCAACAAATATTAAAAATAATTCCATGGACATTATGGCTGCATTTAGTCCATGAATACACAGACAGTTTTTTCACATTGATGAGTGATTTCACATTTTATTACGAACAAGAATACAAGTAAACCCGAATGCACTCCAATTAATTTCCACATAAAATTGTTGAGCACAAATGAAAGCAATTACTACTCTCTCACAAGCTCAAAGGGAAATACATGGAGTCTTCCCGTTGTGGCTACTTCCCGTTATGGCTACTTTACTTTCCCGTTGTGGGTACGTTTTGGAGGAGCAATCAGACTAGGCCCAAACTCGTCCAATTACAGCTACTTTTGGAATTAACCAGTAATTTGCCAGCTGAGGAGGGGAGCATTGATTTATTTGTATGTGGTTATTTGTACGTGGTTAAAAGCTTGAATGGTTTTACCTAGATCCATGTAACTGTCAGTGTTGTACATGGCTTCTTTGGAGTAGTGGTTATATTACTTATAAGCTGAGACCTTTTTAGTATGATCCATTCTATGTTTAGTATTACTGTGATCACTGTATCTGTACCTACATAATATTACTGAACATGGATGTGGTCGAATTTGTGACAAGCAAATATGGGAAGCCTTCTGCCATGTACAGAGGCTACAGGTTCCGGTGTAGGGTTCTGGGCCAAATGGCAACAAGTGCTGGGTGTGTACCAGATATGACATTAAATGCAAGCTTCTTGAAGTTCACAAAACTTGTGGGTAAACATCACCCCAACATCTTCAAGTTTGAGGAGGCGATGAGGAAGGAGCAGGCAGCAACAGAGCTGAAGCCTGCACAACATGATGCAGTCCTACCATCATCACAGAAGAAGAAGAAGTATCGGATTGTGATAAGCGTCTGACTCAGCTCAAACAGGAGTATGTGATGGGGGAAAGATATTTACTGAGTTTTCTGCTTGCAGATGGACACTTACTTAAATTAGAGTGACATTCACTTGTGATTCATGACAGTTACTTGTTGATGTTAGAATGACATTCACTTGTGATACATGACTTTCATGATGCATAACGTTGGGAATAATGTATGGAGTATATTATACTGTGTACTCTGTACAATTAATGTATTCATGTCTTAATAAAACTGTAATGCATACACATCGAGTATTTTTATGTTGTATACCATCCGAAATAATTGATTCTCCCTTGGCTCAAAAATAGAATCAAGGAAGTAGCTATAACGGAACTAGTTTTCAATTTCTAATTAGTTGCTCCCACAACAGTAGCCATAACTGGGGAAAAAAGTAGCCATAACAGGCCTAACTCCAATACATAGACTCCACTTTTACACCAAATTGTTCAAGTCCTTTCATCATTTGTCACACTAAGGTGAGAAAATGGATTTCCAGGGCTGATTTCCATATTTCTAAAACTCAATTTTATTAGCACTGTCTTATTTACACTGGAAGTCTAGCACATATCCAGCTACTTAACTGCAATTATGAACAGCAGGCTTCTATTGTGCACACTTTTGATCATGGTTTCTTGCCTCAGCAAGTCAACCCTACTAACTGGGCCTAGCTGCTAAAGCCTGCTATTGTTTCATTGTTTATGAGCTGATAAGACATGTCTGCTGTTTATGGGCTGACTGGTAGGTGGGGTTTGGCCAATTCAAGAAAATGAGGATCAATTCCTTTTCATTCAATTCCAATTACTTTTGCTCAAATTCTTTCAATTCCAATTCTGGAATTAAAAGAATTGAATAATTCCAAATCCTTTTGGAATTGACCCCAGCCCTGTAAGAAGGATGACCTTAAAACAACACATTATACATTAAAAGCGAGTTTAAATTAATGAGTTTTGAGGCGTGCCTTGAAAGTGTCCATGAAGGAGATCATATACTCACAGCAGCTCCATGTGCCAGTGTTGAGTGAGATCACCAGTGAAGTTGGTGGCAGCCACGCGATGACCCTCGACTGCAGCCATCACCCACTTTGTGTTGAATCGGTTCTCAACCTTTTGGTCTTTCACTATCCACTGCTGACACGTCTTCTCTGGTTCATACGGTCGCAGCACTGCCATGTCACCTGTCACATAGATGTGTCAAGTGTCACCAGAATGACATGCCTGATCTTTTAACCATGCTAACTCTCCTTAGCTCCCTAGAATTTAATATACAAGCTTGGAGACCATATCATATGAAGGATATAGATACGCTTGAACGAATATGGAGGAGAGCAACTAAAATGATTCCAGAACTGAAAGACCTTAGACCTTTTCTCTTACTCAAGAAAGACAGTAGAACTAGAGGACATGAGGTATAATTAGTAAAGGATCAGTGTAGATTGGATATCAGGAAGTACTCGCTTCTCACAAAGGACAATAAATAAATGGAACAAATTATCTACAGATTGTGTAACTGCCAGCAGCGTGAATGTTTCAAACCAACGTTGACACATATCTCAGGAGGGCTTGTTACATATAGATGAACAAATTTTGGATTCTTGACCTTGACCACTTGCCATCTGGGCTTTTGCCTTAGGTGGCTATCTTGTTAAATCTGATTAAATACTGCTTGCCGATTTTGAGACTGACTAATCCTTTTGTTTTGAAACACCTCTGCAGCTTAGTTTCCAATGATTTAGGTGCAAGTTTTCATACTATTATTATTTAACAAGATTTAATTGATTTAGCCCATCATGAATGAGGTTCGCTGATGGTTGTCTATCAGTTCTGGAATCATCTAAGTTGCTCATCTGTTTATTCTTCCCAGCTTACCAAAGTCCATCTTACGATATGCAGTACCCTATATGAGGCCTAACTATTGCTTTACACAGAAATGTATACTATAAGTAGCTCTTTATCCTTGTATGCTATATTTCTTCTAATCAACCCAAAAATAGAATTATTGGATTGCAGTCATACGTATATTATAAAAGCCTACATCACAGAAACGTCAAACTTAATGTACTTCAATGAAGTGTCATGAAGCATCCATTCCTGGAACCATGGCAACCTGTTACCATGGTAACCGAGCTCACACATTTTATGTATTAGCAATTGGATTCATGTTGTACGCATTTATCTTGTACCATGATTGAAATACAAATTGTCTACTAAGAACACATTGCTCAATTGTATAATAAAAAAATTCTTACTACAAATATTAAAACATTTAAGATATTGTGGTCGTCATTAGATTATGTAACAAATGCATTTTTTGCAAGGCTTCAAATTAACCATAACTCAAGAAACAGAATACTCTTGTGCTAGTGATGCATAATAAATAAATAAAACAGGCGCAACTATTCAGGGATTTGTAACATGCCAAGTTTCAAGTTTCTTCTTAAAATATTTTAAATTTTGGATTAATTTTTTCATCTGAATTAATCACTCAGTATATTCCCCATAGTGTCCTTCATTTGATCCCGTGTGTACCTGCGTAGACTTGCTGTCTGTTGTTAAATTGTTTTTCAAAATTTTTCCTTCTTCAGGATTATCATTTGAACAACTGATCTCTTCTCCTTCTGGGGGACATCTCAAGCATGCAGCCTACACATCATATTTAAATAATTAACACTACTAATGCCCTCTTCAAATTGATCTTCTTGCTCCATCTTAATGATGAGTGTATCAGGTTATTTGCCAGGTATCAACAACATTCACCATTCAGATATATGACAGATAGATAATACGAATACCACACCAAAAATGTTAATTTGGTTATCGTCAGTGCCAGATATGAATTCTATTACAAGTGATCTACTACATTACTGTTAACTTTTTATGGTGTGAAAGCTTAACAATTACTATTGCTGCAATCCTAATGTACAACACTATTATTGGTGTATCTATTACTACAACAGTGGCATTATTACTATAGACTTACACAAATTAATTATTTTTCCTATTACCGGGTAGTATGTAAATGGAATGCAAAATATTTGTTAACAGTAAACAAAACCGATTTGTGTATAAATGTGCAGTGATACATAAAACAAAGATAACATAACTTATTACATCAGGACAATTTTTTTTATAAATTACTATTACAAAAAACTGTATTACCTATTACAAGAAAAACCACAGTTACCTATCACTATTATTTATTACTAAACATTAACCCAATCTATGTCTAGTTCTGACAATGAAGAGCAACTTCAACCTTTCTCTGAGTCAGAAGACCAAGACAAACTTAACCTGGCTAACAGTCTGCTGACTTATGAATCTTGGCTACTGTTTGCTCAGTTAACACCTGACTGGTTGTGAACCTTTGCTGCAGACTGGTTGATATGTAGCTACCTAATTACTTTACCTGGCCTAGATCTGACCTGTGTTCATTAATTTTATCACAGTGTAAACACTGGTCCAACATAGCCGGTGCCCATGCATGTGTTTAACCTTTTGTCCATAAATCAAATTTATTCATTGAGTCAACATAGAGTGGGAATATGCCACAGTTCACAGAAATCATAGACTACCGTTTATGCGAACAGCTCTAATTAAATGTTTATTTGTTTTTAGCTGAATGTTTTCCAACATGGGTTGTGTTATTTAAATATTCCTGGAAATAATACTTTACACATTTGGTTTAGATGTTACATGGCTATTATACCACGATGTTAACTAAACAAATTTTTTGGTTCTACAGTTTTTAATGTTGGCAGTTTTTTCACATAGGGGAAGCTACCCCAAAACTGAATCACCAGTTTAACAGTTTTAGGGACAAACATATCATATAGTTTATTCTATGTACAAATATCATATTTTATAAATTTTAAGTACCTATTTGTAGGAATATGCCTAAAAAAATATTATTTTTGACTGTTAAAAATAATGCTAAATGCTATTAACAATTATTTAAAAGGTGCTGGAAACAGCTCAGTGTTGACTGCCACCTGGTACCCAACCCCTGAAAAACACCATGAATCAGCTAGCATGGAAGTTGTGGTCATTAGATAAAATATATGATATTAATTGTTACTAAGTATGCATAGTTTACTCACCGCTGGCTTCAAGACAAAGGTCATTCATGATACAACGCAGTGTGCCAGTCTGAGGGTGCTCGTAAAACAGCTGATTGTTGACGAACTCGCGCCCACCCTTCTTCTGTGAAAGCCTCAAGACCTTCGCCGTTGGATCGCCGTTCAGTTCCATGCCAAGCACCAGATCCAGGGCAACATTCTTCAGGAAAAAACACTTCGATTTCCTTCCGCTCTTTCGGAACACATCCGTCATTGTCTGGTCATCGTCCATCGGTGTGGGGTAAATGGCAATTCCGTTCACTTTCGTTGCTACGCTGTCCAGAGGGGTGGGGTAAACGGCAATGCCGTCTATCTTCACTTTGATGGGTCCCACGGAAATGCTGTCTCCTGTGGCTGGCATACCACTTGGGCTGGTTGATGGCTGATCAGCGGGTCCATTAAGTCTGAACTCTTCACTTATTGTGTCCATCTGCAGTGGTTGGCTACACAGGACGTTCATGTGCAGTGTGTTGTTGAACTTCCGAGCTACCTGTGTAACCAAATACATAGTAACATTAGATCATTATTTTGTTTTCTTCAAGTGCATGAGTTCTTTTGCTGAATATAGCATGATGTGATGTGTAACAGTGAACAGAAATGTAATGAAAATGTGTATACGTTAGAGGCCAATTTGACACAATACAGTTGAATCTGCCACATATTGGCCCAATGTCACAGACTAATTAAAAGACAGATATTCTATTATTCTACAAACTACACAAGTATCCATGGGTCTAAATTCATGCGACCTTCGACATTTTGAATATGCAATGTGTATAGCAACACGTGTATGACGCGTTTTTTTTCTGGTAATACATTCCAGCGTATAGATGGCATATTGGCCTGAGGTATTTGGTAAACATTGCTATCATGATTGTCACGTATGAACTACCACCAGGGTTGAAAAATTCATTATTATTTTTAATCAAAATTTTTTTATTTTTTCCATTTAAATCATATATATTTTTTTTAATCTGGTACATAGACATTTATGTACAGATGCTGATATTTATAAACTCTTTCAAACATGTTCTATTCAAATCGATTTGGGTACTTGTCTTAACAGAGGGTACTTGATTTTTGCTTATATAAAGACATTAGGCAATGTCCACAAGGCCTCACCCCCTGTAGTTGCATAATCTGTCTTGGAAAGAAAAGCATGCTGTGTGCATGTGGCTATAGCAGTGCTAATTATTGTTTGCTGAGAGGGTGGATTAGTACCTGTCCAGGGCTCTGTGTACTCTAAGGGTCTCCAACCAGATCATAAACTAGTATAGTATTAAACAATTGTCATCAAAACTGTCTCACTTGAGTCAACATATTGAATTTGTAACAACTAGCACAAGCTCTAAGTGGACTTTAACTCAGGGCTTCTGACTTAACAAGATTGCCATCCCAAACAACATGTTCCAGATGGCAAGTGGACAAGGAAGCGGTTGGCTTATCAAGAGTCCAACAATTTTATTATCTATGTGTAGCCCACACTTATCAGATATCGGTCAATTCTATTTTTAAACATATTCACACTACTAGCTTTAACACAATCATTTGGCAGTTTGTTCCATTCATTTATCACCCTCTGTGAGAAAGTACTTTCTCATGTTCAACCTACACTGTTCCTTAACTAATGCTGCTTTGTGTCATCTGGTTCTACTGCCTTCTTTAAGTTTGAAGAACATATTCCTATCAACATCCTCATAACCATTCACTATTTTAAATACTTCTATTTGGTCTCCTCTTAATCTCCTGGTCTCTAGTGTTGTCAAACCCCATTGTAATAAGCAGCTTTCGTAACTAAGGTCTCTCAATTCTGGAATCATTTTAGTTGCTCTTCGTTGTATTCTTTCTAGCTTATGTATGTCCTTCTTATGATACGGCCTCCATGCTCGTATACAATATTCCAAATGTGGTCTAACTATTGCTTTGTACAGGGGTACAAATTAGCTGTTTCTCCTTATACGTGATAGTTCTAATTAGCCCTAGAATTTGATTTCCTTTCGAAGCAGCAATCCCACATTGCTCTGAAACTTTCATGTCAGCACTAAATGTTACTCCTAAGTCCTTTTCTTGTGTGGTTCTACCTAGTACAGCACCCCCTATTTTATATTCTTCGTCCATGTTTCCATGTCCTATGTGTATGCATTTACACTTCCCAAAATTGAATAACATTTGCCATTTTTCTGACCATTTAACTAATTTATCTAGATCATCCTGTAAACTTTGTTTATCTGTATTATTAGTAACCTTTCTGAATACTTTTGTGTCATCTGCAAATTTCAGTACTTTGTTAGATATGTCATCTTCCAAATCATTTATATATATATATATATATATATATTAAAAACAGTATAGGGCCTAATACTGATCCCTGTGGTACCCCACTCAAAACAGATTTCCAGTTTGAAATCTCATTATCTACTATTACTCTCTGTCTTCTGTGTGTAAGCCACTTTTCTATCCAGTTGATTACATCATTACCTATATGGGCTTTTATTTTAAGTAACAATCTTTGAAAAGATACTTCCTCTTGAAGACAAGTTTGTGTGGCTTCACTGGATTCAGAAAGGGAATAGCTCAAACATACACAATGTCATAAAATATTTGACTATCAGGCTATCTGGTGACAATACAACTACACAAGTTTTGTATTAAAAAACATACAAAACTTTATTAATCTCGATGCTTGTAAACAATTATTTGTGTTAAATTCATATAAATCAGCGATTAAAAAAATCAGAAATCAATTATTATTTTTTTTTGGAGTGATTTAAATCAAATGATTTAAATCAAATGATTTAAATCAAACAAACAACCCTAACTACCACGTTATCCCAGCCTGGGGTTGGGCATTTTTGCTAGTATATTATATAAAAGTGGCGCCACGCAGCACCAAGATTATTAACATGACTGGTTATTATTTTAGTGTAGAATGACCATTCAGTTACATGTTGAGTGTCGACAGGCACTTAGCCAGGGACTGTCTGCCCGTCTTGAAGACGGGCAAATGTGTTACGACGACGGGTAACAAAACATAAGACTGGTTCGTCTGTTTACAAGATGAAATTTTTTTCACAGTAAAATTGTTTGAACTGTCTTAGACTTAGCGCAAGCAGTCGTGATTCGATGAATATTGCCGATGACAGAATAGCGAATACCACCGATCTATAAGACTATATATTGTTAACCTTGACAGCGTCGGAAAGTAATGATACTGTGGTTGATCTCTACTTATTGTACCCGCGTGCCATTGGTTGGGAAACGCGTTTATGTCGTGTTTCTCAGTGCCTGTCCATTGGCACTCTCTTTTGAAGAAACAATCCCGTGACCCAGATGCCAAGCAAGTGAAAAGATGCGATAATGTCAACGTCATAGTTCACGACAGTCAGTGTCTTTTTTCGTAAACGTGAATAAAAGCAGCATTCCTACGATTGTCCCTGAACAGTTTGAGTCAGCATCCTTTGTTACGTTGGTGGAGATCCACAATGCTGATGTGCCTGCCACTAGTAACCGCGACTCTACTGTACTGTCGCCCACTGCTGGCACTTCACAGTGGCCAAGTGCAATCGCGGTAGGCTTCGAAACTGAGTCTGATTCGGGTTCCGATTCACATAGATAACTGGCATGGAGGCAGCTGCTTCCTGGTTCCTCAACTCAAACGGCAAACCACCAACGATTAGGCTGGGCTCAGTCTAGTAAATTCATATTGTTTTCTGTCCAATAGGCAATACTGAATCTGGATGATTGCTGTTTTATTAAATAAGTAATGTTTCAGTGTATTACTTTCAAAACAAGTTACTGAGTGCTATATCTTCTATTTTTATTTGTTGTATTGCTTTACTTTTAGTGTAAAGCATTTGATTTTGAGTGTGATTGTAATCACATTAATTTTTTTCATATTAGACGTGTTTGCATGCACGTACTTAGTCTTAAGATGCTTCAAACATTACTTCCATGTTTATATATTTAAAATAAAGTTTCAAGTTACTTTTTCATGAACCTTCACGTGTTGGTTCTTTTTCTATAATTAGTATTACTGTGTAGGTGATAACGCCAACCCAACCAACTAGTAAGACTCGACTGGGCCAATAATGGTTAAACCAGACTTGAAAAAACCTAATTCGGCAAATAATGGTTGTCAGTTGACATTTGCTCAACTTGCATTGCAAAAACAAAATGGGCCAATAATGGATGTCATTATATCAACCAGCATTGGCTTGCCAATGAAAAAAATCAATCCACGGAAGCAGTTCGCGCGTTTAAAGTTTTTTAGAATGTTCAAGACTGGAATTTTTTTTATTTTATTTCTGCCTAAGGTCCTGAGTGTCGATATGGTTGATTAAAAATACAATGAATGCTCCATATTGATATCGCTTCGGCTAAGGTTTGGCAACATTTCTTACAATGTTAAATGTGTCACAAACACACGATTTATGGTTAACATAAATGCGATATAGCCAGGACAACACTTCTGAAATGTTTATTAACATTCCGTTTATTTTGCTGGGTCTAAAATATTGCAGCTCTGTAAATATTTTGAGTCGCCATATGGGCTACTGTAGTAAAAAATTTAAGTTGCCCGAAGCCATTTTTGGGCGCCACTGGCGACCGCTAAATCTCACCCTGTGAATGTATACCAGGGGTGCTTAAATAATTAGCATATTACTCAAGACTTGTATAGTAAATTATAAACAAAAATCATATTACAAAATTACAGGAAAAGGCAAACTATACGTTGAAAATTGTTATGACAGAAAAACCAGATACTTAAACGTACCTCTTAATGTACCTTTTAATGAATTCATATAAATATTATTTCCTTTAACCCCCATGCACCAACAAAACATGACTACACTTCCAAGCATGATGCGACATCATGTGACTGTACACAGTGGCTATATTTAGGAACAGACTCATATACCAGTGGATCTTTACACTGAGTATAAGTAACTGGTGACCAGTCATACAAGTTTAAGTTGAACACCAAACAGACAGATATTTTGTCATTGGCTCATCAAATACCCTGGAGCACAATAAATAGCACACCTAAACATGAATTCACTATTCAACCAGTTAGAGTATGTCAATAATTATACTTCTCAATTAATTATTTCCTTATTTACTAAGAACTGTTGCATCTCGATTCCCCAATGAACCCAATTTGTTAACAATTGCTAAATCATATAATCACCAGTAAAATTTTTATATGTCATGGTGAAATGATTCAGCTTTATTTATATTCAACTCGTGCTTTAGGCGTGATCACAATTCCCAGTATTTGCCAACACCCCAGGATATAATATAGTACTTCCAGGGAAAGTGACAACATTGTAGAGTGTACAATACAATTTAGACACTTCACACTGACCTTAAACCATGATTCCACTTAAAGCGCTTTACAATTAACTCCCTGGGCCCTGGCTGACATGTTAGTTCTAATGCCAACTGGACTTCTCTTGGAAGCATTAAGCCACATTGCAGCTACTATTCATTCACATGTATCAACTTGTATCAGGTACTCACTTATACAGCCGCGAGAACAAAACTACTCAAGCTTCATAATGGCAGCATGAGGATTACAACTCAGTTCCCTTAATGTAGAGATTCCAAATGAGACCTCAATCTCAAATACACATTTCGTAACAACATGTTGATGGCTTAAACATTTTGGGGAGCCCAGTGAATATGCTGTCCAACTCACCTTGAATGCCTCCTGTAGTTCACTCACAAGGATGCTCTCGTCATCCTCATCAACATATGTGACGGCAATCTGAGTCTGGTCGGAGTACACCTTCAGCTGAGAAACACAATAATTACATACATTCAGTTTCAGCAGCACTCATCGAATATCACAAGCGTCGGAAACTGCTGAATACTGGGGGAAGGCGAACTTTGTTTCTGTCAGTTTTATAAGAATTTAATTATTCTGGAAATATACCAGTTAAGATTATGATTTTGAATTAAACTGATCCAACATGTATGTTATAACAAAAATGTTGCCTGCAACAGTCTTGAACCATGCAGTCAGTGTTTCATCATTATATAAGAAGTGTTATTTTCTGTGCACCTTGGGAATCATGAGCCTAAAATAGTCTGATTATGGTCAGTATATAATATACAGGCACTAAAGACATTATATTCTGAAATGAATATATGACAATTTTCTAAATACAACAGACATGTTATTGAGAAATAAAGCGAACACTTTGTATGGCAGAAATATGTATTGATCATGGCATGTATGGCTACCACATAAGCCATTATTGAATTGAACCAATGAGAAAATATCAATATGTGGCTGCTTTTTTGTGCTAAGTTCATGGCTGCAGTAATGAAACAATGCAGGGGTAGGGTAGCAAGCAAGTTTGTAGAAATAAATAAATCTGTTTTGAACAAAGTCTCCGTTGATTTGAATTGATAAGTTGGAATTGATTGGTTCCATGTGAAATTGGAATACTCTTGAGTGCCGAATAAGCGTCCCTATACGCGTATTTATTTGATAAAAATGCCACCCTATACGCACCTTATTTGGCATTATACTACTATTAAATTTAAACATTTGTGCCAGTCTATATTCAACGATAATCGTGGCAAATTATGCAGCGCATAATTTTTAGGAAAGCAATAGCTCTCACTCCCTATTGCTAGCGCTAATCAATCATCCACCAAGCTATTTACCGCTCACGCTAAAATCACTTGCTCCCAACTGGAGCTGCACGTGGCGCCCTCTGATGGCTAAGTTTTCATCCTTTTGAACGACAGTCATGAATTTAGTGGGATCCTAGATAATATTATTGATCCTGAAGCGTTACCCGAAGCGTTAGACTGTTAGATTTCTATGATTAGATGAATCGGTCAGAATCTGACTGACAGCGGTTTCCCCTCAAATGGGCTTGCATATTAAATCAAAGAAAACTTTAATGTCCATTTAAAAACGGAAAATTCCCCGGTTTTTCGCCGATATAAAATGTGGTTACTATATCTGTGGTGACGCAAATATGCACAAAGCTTATGCAAATTCGACAGAAAACACCCAAAATACACGATGATTCGTGTAAAAAATTGCTTCGGTGCTAAAAAAGATAAATATACTAATGACTTTTTCGCACTGTACTATTATTTGTTTTGAACAAGTTGTCCCCCATACTGTTATTCGGCACTATACTGTTATTAAATTTGACTGATTTGTCACCATATTCTGTTATTTGGCCTATACGTTTATTTGGCCCTCGAGAGAATATGTTTTGGAATTTAGTGGAATTTACCAAATGTATTCTTTATCTAAAACACATTTATAAATGTTTTATTGCTGTAATGCGCCTCTGAATGACCACAACTGCCAGATATGCCACAGAAAAAAATGCTGCATTATTATTATTACTGTTAAATGAATTTGCTCAACTTTAATAATAAAGTTCAAGCCTCACCATGGGCATTCAATAACAATTTGGTCAATTTTCAAAGACTATTATGTCTGAATTTGTTCATAACACATTATTTATATAAGAGTAATGATAATAATGGAAATTTTTGCATTACAGACTTGAAATAAGCATGTGGGTTTAGTATGCGCCTTTTTTGTAGGTGAATCACACCATAAAATAAACAAATTATACATTTCAATGTTAAAATCAGTAAAATAAGCCTAGAATGAGTTAACATAAATTAATAAATAATAAAACAACCATGTGAATAAATTATACATATCAATGTTAAAATCAGTTAAATAAACCAATATGCATTAACAAGTTCAAACATGCTAAATTTAATAGGTTGATAGTATTCACTTAATGAAAGAAGAAATGGTTATGGTATGTCTGAACCATGTATACATGCATATGCTTACTAATTTAAGTATTGTTTCATAATTATTACCACAATTAAAAAACATAAAAGCAAATTATTTTTACATTGAAACTTTCTAGTTAAGAATGCTTGTCTAACCTCCTTACTACTGTGAGTTCATACCTTTTGTCATAAACATGTATATATTGTTTTCAAAATTGTTTAATAATATTTACACTTATTATATAATGTAGCATTTACATAATTGGTCATAAAATTACAGATAGTGAGTTAGTATTGTATAAACTGGATTTCCAAAAATAAAATTGACTTGGTGTGATACGCCTATATACATAGACATATGACCCTTTGAAGTAAGCATTTGTTTCATAATTATATATGCACTCATGTCATGGACTCATGGTTGATGTCTCATGACCTGTAAATAACCACACCACACGTTTGACGTTGACACCATTAGTCATTACTAAAGTTAGTCCAAATTAGGCCATGTTTATCACTTAATGCGATATGAATCGAGCAAATATGAAAATATCCACTAACAATTCATTAGTTACACCAGAAAATGACAGACCATACAATCTAAATATGTAGCAATTACGGGTCGATGTTTGTAAACATACACAATGTCTGCGTAGCAGCATACCATTAGTTCGAAATCTTCCCACTGTATCGTCGCTGGAACCACTTGGATGTGTCCTGTGTTCTTTTGCGCACCATCGCCACCTTCAAAATCCACCGTGATGACAATGTCTTCTTCCATTTCACTTCGTTCTTGCTCTTAATTTTGCAGAATGTAACACTGGCAACGTTCGTATCCTTTTCTAGCCTACTGCGAAAATGTCGAAAACCTCCGTCTGAACATTAGTCGCCTTGTTTGTTTTGTTTTGAGCCCTCGCACTGATCGCCAATTCCAACGCGATGCAAAATAGTACAATATAAATAATGGTGGTCAATACATTATGCTTAGCAGATGTGCAACAAATGTGCCAGTATTCGTATACCACTTAGTGTTTTGGTAACAGCGGTTTCCGAAAATGATGCGCATTGCGTAGAAAATGTTTAAAGCAAATGTGTAATAATTTATTAGGAAAAATAGTTCCGGTCAGGATGACACTTAATTCGTGACGTCAGCTGTCAATCTTCGAAGCAGCGAGATTTTTGCGAGAGTGGCGCGAGAACGGCCATCGAGAGATATTTCGATTTGTCACCGTGCATGTGAAAATTTTTTGGCGTGGACGTATGTAACGCGTAACCGATTATTTCGGTCAGCAAGATGCACATCCCGTCGACGTTTAAACCAAGGAAATCGGAAGTTCTAACTGAATCGGATCTCGAGGTGAGTCGACTGTGTAAGACGGATGTAAGATGTGACATTTCGTATGACATTTCACCACCACGTCCTAGACCAAGGTTTGACATATTCTTCAAGTTTCAACATGCCTGATTAGGATGTATTCGAACGAACTCATTGTTAATAATTAGTTTTAGGCCGTGGTTATTGTATGTCGAATAATAATCGCTGTCGTTGGTTATAATGTCAGTGTATGTAGTATAAATTGAATGTGTACTTCATCAGTCCGGGTGTGCACGATGAGTAACTTCGTAGGAAGTAGGAAAGCGCGGCATTCTTGGTCATTACCATAAATGCCGCCAAAAGCCAGAATTGATATGCGTCTTCTGAAAGACAATAAGTCTTGTTAAACGTTACTGGTCACTATGCCAATGGACATTGTTAAACGTTACTGGTCACTATGCCAATGGACATTGCTAAACGTTACTGGTCACTATGCCAATGGACATGATGCAAACATACACTGTCACTGATACAGCCTAAGGCTAAGCTAAGGCTAAGACTAAGTCAAGATCAGCGTGTAATTTTTAGTAGTGTTATGCACAAGTTAGACATAATTTTTTGGCGAAACATGTTTTTAATTGTTCAACAAAAATGTTATTTCACAATGTCCATGAAAAAAATAATATCATCTTTACATGTATAAATTTAGGTGGAGCCAAAAAGTAAACAATACACTATTTTCAATGTTTACAAATGAGAAAAGGCTAATTTTCATTACTTTATTACCATTTATGGTTAGTATTTTCATGTAGCTAATTAATGTATGTTATGAAATGTATATGTTAGCACTGACCCAACAATGTAACAACATTAAATGACTATCATTGCCCCCAACACTTTGTTCAGAATTGTTACGTCAGCTGGAATAAGTGTCAGGAAAATCCAGTACTTAAGTGTCTGTAACATTGAAGTTCTGGAAAGAGCCATTATTGTGAGGAATGTTATTCATATATCATATAAGTCTGTTGTATCATGACCAATACAAAATTATGTCCACATACCCATCCTACCCAGTAAAAATAGCAGTTTCATATTCTGTAGCATATATAACATTTTGTAGTGTCCGTAATGCATAGTCTTTTTAACTTTTAAACATTTATGAACTTTTTAGCAACAAATTAGATTATTAAGATAGTTCTATTTATGTTTTCTTGTGGTTCAATAATTAATGACATTCACACAAATTCTTTTTAAATCAATAACCATATACAAATATCTCACCTTTCTCACTTGAGAATTACTTGGAGTCTAGTTTATAAAATTTTACCTTTAGCAAGGTCACTGTATCAAAAAGTTTCACCAAAAATTAGAATGGTTCTATGGTAAGTTCTTGAGATACAGCAAGTTAGTTGGCAGACATGCTCAGGCTATAATAGTTACATATAGTATTTGGACCATTATAATGTTTTGCTTGAAACTTGTTGATATAATGACTTTCGTAAAGATCAAATTTTATCCAAATTGGATTTACTCATTTTGGGTATGTCAAGGTCAAGGTCAGCGACCTTCGCAATAAAATATTGTTCATCTGTTGTGTGATGCACATCTGTAGACAGGACAATGTCTTAAACTTTAGTTTAAGACCATCATCCGTACTTTAACCCAATCATGGCAAAAGTTATGTACACGTGTTTAAATAATACGTAATGCAAAAAAATTACCTAAACTCACTTGAAATGGCTTTATCCCAAGATATCATAAAGATCCTACTCCCACATTTGATCAAAATCTGAATTTAAAAATTTTGGGTATATCGGGTCAAGGTTAAGATCAGTGACCTTCACAACAACATTTGTTTCAACTGCCATGTGATACATATTAGTGCCAAAGTTATGTTTACATACATGTTAAGGTAGCTGGGGTGGCTATCATATCTGTTGATTTTTTTCCTCAACATTCTAGGAAATATTGAACTGAAAGTCGATACCACAAATAATCACCTGGCACTAACATATTTTGCCAATCCAACCTTTAAAAAAAACAGTCCTTTTGGAAATCCCCCTGACTTCTTAGAAACGCTGACAATGTTTCCATAGTAACGGCCGCTTGTGGCTTCAATCTTCGAACCAGCTTTATTTGTTCCCAGTGAATGCAGAACATATCGTCTGGTTACTGTGATTTCAGTACACATGAGTACTATATCTACCTAACTAAATCATGTCCTTAAACAAGCAAATATCAGTGCTAACGTGTATTTGAAGCTATAATAGAAATGGCCAAGTAGATGCGACCTGGTGACTCTGTCAGATAACGGACCAATAAAAATTGTGGTGGCAAATTAAGGGGACAATATTAGAAATGGCCATTATGTTTTTTCAAAAAATACGTAAAACACCAATGAAATACGTCACATTTCAAGCATGATGATGCTTAATTTACTTTTTTTTTTAGAAAAACAACAACACTTACTAAGCTGCAATTTGACATATGGACGCGTCTTAAACGTAGGCAAAATTACACGATTTTGAAGTATGATTGGTGAAGGGTTTATACACTGTCATTCAACCTTTTGTGAACTTGTTCATGGTGGTGTACCAGGTGTAGTACACGTAATTTGTTTATTTTTAAAAAAAATTCCACAAAGCTATCAGTGACACTGTGATACTTGGATGTATATGTATGTCATTTATTTTTTTGGGAATTTTCCCAAAATTATATACAGTCAGGCCTCGTTATAATGCGCCCCATTATTACGCGGATTCGGATATAACGCGGTCGGTCGTGGACCCCGAATTTCTGCCACCATGAGAAAATGTCAAATGGTCATGCTTGAACCTACTTAGAATTGCTTTGACAATTCTCAAGAAACATTAGGTGAACAATGTCAATGAACGAGTATCAACGTGTTGTTTGTTTTGCGCTGCTGCCGACATCAGTCGGTGGCTTCGCTTCGACGGTTTGTAAATTGCAATCGAGATTCACAAATATGCCTCGTGTAAGAATCAGATCATCCGTTTTAAATGCATTTAATATGCAGTACCAACATAACACTTGGGTGAAATTACATGCTTCCATTACATCGTAAATTTAATCATTTTCGCAACGCGAAACCAACATGCCAAATTCTTCACCTAAGGCTCTAGCTGTGTTATAAAAATACAAATTCGTCATCTGTATATGAAACAGTGAATCGATGTTAAGTGGTGCGTAATAAATTTATGCTTCGGTCGAGATCGGTTGAAAGACGAAGTGAAACAATTATTAATTCTACCTATTGTCTTTTTCTGTGTTTTATCAGCTTACATACTACGTTTGTCAAATCATATACGTTTTCGCCTGCTCAGGTCCAGGTTATTATTTTCGATTTGTAGGCCTGTTGGTCCAGTACATCAGCATCGTAGTAGATCTATTCCATAACGGTATATGTACATGTTTTATTCAGTTCAAGAGTCAAGAGGGTGTGACGTTTAAAAATAATACACGTTGATGCTAGTATACTCGTTTAATAAGTTCCATAAACTGTATATTGCTGTATAAGACAATGCTGCAAGCACACAGGGCTTCGACAGTGTTCTTGGGCTTGGTGCAGCAGGCGGCGATCGCTGTTGTTTAGTAGCTCCCTGGTGGCAGATATGAGAACACCTAATGCGCCTCGCTTACAGCGCAGTCCGAAGTCGTGGACCCCGACTACCGCGTTATAACGAGGCTCGACTGTAATTTTGTGGCTTAACGTTTACAAAAATATAAAAAACATTTAACATAACCAAATAATAGAAAAACTCAAGATTTTATTAGTCTGGAATATTATATAGTATATCAACTACAATATGAAGAAATGGTTAATTTATCTTAAAAACTTCTAATGAAACTACCTAATTCAAGACAAACAATATATAATAGCTGCCCCAGCTACATTGACCTAATAGCACTCAACCGCCCGCTGCCACCCGATCATTTACTCCTCACTCCGATGTGTAGTAGTGGCGCTATCTACTGGATATCTACTGGATTTTGAAACTTTGCCAGTATAACTACTGGTGTTATAGCTATGAATTGTGGGTAAAAGCAACATCTGTTTGCGTAGACACATTTTTTACGTTTTTTGAGCTTTTAAAATGGCATCGTCGCAGTGATTGAGGCGCTATACTGTTGAAGAAGTTGTTGACGTTATGGAAGATTTCATTGACCATTCAGACATGTATGTAGAGGAAAGAATGACTGATGAAATGCCACATTAAAATTTACATGCCAGCATGGCACGGTCACCCGCATGGCGGAGGTAAATCCTTTGTTCTGAGCTGAACCATGTCGAAAGTGTCGCCTAAAATGACAGGTCTTTGTCTTTGAGAATAATCAGAGTTATCGGACAATAATTCACACTAACGATGTATCATCTTTGTTATTGTTTTGTGATGTATTACTATCAGCCTTCCCATTCCCAAACTGGGAGTTTGTATGCCAAGCTGAGGCTAAGCCCAGCCTGTTAGGCCCATAGACTTGCCATTGTGTGATTATGCTATAACAATGGTTTACGAATAAATGTAATTCTATCCACCTGAATAAAACATTTGGTATCATTGGATAGTTATTTTATTGGTCTTTGGAACAAAATTAACTTGCAGCAGTAAAACGTTGACTTGAAAAAAGTTACAAAGCAAAACATAGCATGTCCCACACAGAATCAATGTTACATTACTGTTCTTTTTATTGTCATGATAAATTTTGATGGATATTAGTAATACAGTTACCTATCTTCCATCAATGTGTAGGGGATAGCACCACAACATATGTAGGAGATAGCACCACAACATGAAGTGCATGAAAGTTACACTTCATATAGTGACATATCGTACTGATTTTATGGATTGTCAAAATGTCCAATGTTTTCTTATCACAGCCCTCATGTGCAATGTATATTTCAAACACCACAACATATGTGGTATCGCTAGTTGAATAATCTTTCAAATGAACACAACTTGTAGCAGTAGAAAGTGAAGCATAACAAAGTTACCTGGCAGACAATGACATGCATTCTCAAAATCTTATGCATTATCAAAATGTCCATTTGCCAAGCTCAATATTTTCAACATTTCATTGATGTAACAGTTTTCAAGGTGCCAGTGGGTAGGGAATTCAATGTTCTTCAAAATAAGCACTTACTTGCAATGATAGAAAAGAATAATAAAAAGATACACCCCAAAAATTGACATGCACTATTTTTCTCAGAATCTAAGTAAAACGTCTGAGGAAGCACATACTGCCATAAAACGTGCTGAGTACTAATGGGTTAAGAGGTAACACAATTTGTTGCAGTAACTCAAACTATTCCACTCACAAGTCTGGAAATTGACAATGTAAGTAAATTTCAGTACAGGTCCAACATGTGTGCCAAATTTCATTAAAATTGGAGGGGGTCAAGAAAATGTTGACCTTTTTTGTTGATTTTATATATAATGATCCCCGTTTTATACTATGCTATTCCCAAAACATAAAATAGCATAAAATAGCAAACAAGTTATTCTATTAAAACAAGTTTTTCATCCGTGTGAGATTTATTTTGTAGAAAAAGTCTCTTCATAACCCTTCCGTATTGTCCATAACATTAACTGATATTCCAACATATGATCAAACACAGCACTAAAATAAACATGAATACCCAAGAAAAAAATTTGGGGGGATATTCCCATGATATCAAAGTTGATTATAAATAAGAAATTAGACCGAAACAATGACTTCAGTTTTTTTACCAAAACATGAAGTGTTTGACTCGGCTGATAGGAAACTAGTACTGAAATACCAATTTACCATTTTCCCGTGTCGTAGTATTCCTTATTTGCAAAAAATGAACTGGCCCAGATTTGTAGCCAGACTAGCCCAGTTCTATTTTGAGCTGAGGTGAATTTGAACTGGCCCCACAAAATGTATAAATTATATGTATACGTAATAAAGCAACATTTTCGTGCATAAAGCTAAAGCAGAAAGTGCTTTAAAAAAGAATAAAATAATAGTTTAATAAATATAAACCATACCAAATATTGTCGTTAATTTTTATAACTAACAGACCAATAAAATAAAGTCATGAATTTAATAAGCATTTCGATGTGAATTTTATTTGCAAAACAGTTACAATTATTGAAAGTAAAAAATAACATGTTTGATGCCGACATTTCGCAAATTTTTTTCTTGCTTTTTAATTATTCATTAAATTTCAATTGAACATGCATGTGTTTTATTTAGATATTTATTTCACTTGTAATAATATTGATGCCTGTGATATATCCATCTATCACACAGGATCTGGGTCATCTGGAATTTGCTGAAAGACTTCGCAAAACACTTTATTATGGGAAGGTTCCGTCAACTGATCGACCGTCATTACCAATGACAGGTTAGTTAATTCTTTTTTTTAAGTATGTGATGTGTATCCAAATGCTTTCATTAGCAAGTTATCTGTTTCTGAAATTGTCTATATATATATATATATATATATATATATATATATATATATATATATAGCAAACACTACTGGAACACCTGATGAAGAAGCTGTGAATAAAACAATTAACAGGAACAAATAAACTAATTTGTACAATTTTACCATATTTTTTATGCTGTTAAAGGTATGATTTTATGACAAAAATAATCAGAATTTTTACTTTTAATACTGAGTTTTGAATTACTAAACGATATTTTGATATCGTTGCACATAAACTCATTCCAGAGTTGGCTGTTGACTTCTTTCGAGATGCATCACCCAAACAACTTGGTCGTGTGGACACTTACTGGGCATCTTCTGTCGGACGGTAAGACTATGCTAGAATGTATGTACATAACATCTCTAAATCAGATAGCTCACATGCTTTCCTGCTATACATGGGTCGTGTTTCTTGTGAATTGATTAAATGAAGAAACTGTTCTCTCTTTTTAGGCTACTTTGGTTTGCTGACCATATATTTTTAAACAAATACCCATCTATATGGCCCACCTGCAATAATATTATAATTATGTATTGTTATACTTAGTTTCCAAATAATTGTTATATTTACAATTACAATTTTCCTTAATTTGGGAAAATTCATGTTTAATTCATACGTTTTAATGATGGTATAATTATTATGAGTGTCAAATTAATCTGGGAGTTTTCAGGTTTTTGTCATAGATGGTGGGCGAATAGTCCTCGAATACCCAGACATTAAAAAAGTTATTTGCAGTTTATCGTGTATAATATGAAACAAATATTGTTATGTAGTTTACAAGTTTTTTGTTTTTAAACGTTTACTACGTTTTTCAGTGACTACTTAAAATGGTGCATTAAGAATTATGTTTCTAGATCCTTTGATTTTACCCGTTTCCAGACGAGCTTGTGTTTCACCTTGTTCAATGATGCTTGGCATGATGTACATCGAGCGACTGAAGCACCGTAATCTTGAATACCTCCAGAACACGTCCTCCTCTGACCTCTTTCTCATCTCCATGGTGAGTGAACTCTCAAAACCATACCAGTAGTATTCCATCTCAGATCAACCAAGGCATGTTACATGCACTCATATTTGTTGAATTCAAAAAAAAAATTACCACAGGTCGATGTAACCACACATGTCAAACCATAGGGTTGTACCTTGAACGGTTTTTGAGTTATGATCATTTCAAATTTGGCGGATTATGTAATTTTTTGCCAATTTTCGGAAATCATAAAGATTTCTTGTTCCACTTAAAATACCAATAACTCAAAAACTATTTGTGCTAGATACTGATCTCCAAAGTTGATACAAACTTTGGAGATAATTTTCTCATAAACTAATCAAGATAGAAACTTCAAACTTCTTATATACCTACATATGTAGATGTGTTATTGATCCAAATAAGATTCATTTGTGTTCTAACATGTTTTATTGTTGAAATATCACTTGTTGGCTCAATTTCGCACATAGAAACATGCAACGTCAATGGAGGTTGTGGGAGAACTAATATATAGATGTGGAACTATAGTGTATATGTTGCTATCTACGTATAATGGATAATAAGCATGCCAAATCTCAGAGTTCTTGCACAAATAGTTTTTTAGTTATTGGTATTTTAAGTAAAACAAGAAATCTTCATGATTTCCGAAAATTGGCAAAAACGACAGAATCTGCCAAATTTTAAACGATCATAACTCAGAAACTATTTGAGCTGCAACCCTATGGTTTGATATGTGTGGTTATATTGCAGTGTCTGAAACACAGTGTTTGACTCGGCTGATAGGAAACTAGTAATGAAATGACAATTTAACAAAAATTAACTGGCCCAGATTGTTTTTTAAACTAGCCAAGTTCTATTTTGAACCGACCCAGGCGAGTTTGAACAGGCCCCACAAAAATGTATAAATTATAAGTATTCGTAATAAAGTTTTTTGCATAAAACTAAAACAGACAATTATTTGCGAAACAGTTACAATTGTTGAAAGTAACATTATGTTTGATGCCAACATTTCGCATGCACCACCACTGGCACTACCCTGGACCTGGCCTGGGCAAACATCTATACTATTCTCGATTCGCTCCAAATCAAAGCCTCCGAAGACTTTCACAGCCAAATATCACATTAATCAGAATGCCTTGGCACGTTATATTGTCAATTGGATTGTCTGCCTCCTTAGTATTACCAGTATGAAGTAAATTGGCTGAATCGGGCGGCCGCCAATAAAAAGGCCTTAATTTCAAACACCGTGTTGACATGTGGATTAATTGGTAACACTTTTTTGATGGTTGAAGTATAAAAAATATGAGTGCAACAAGATTTTCTTATTTTGGTTGATTTGAGACGGAATGCCGCATCTGTACGTTTCCTGTCTTCTGTTAGAAGCAGGCACGCATTAAAGTCGATGTTCGATATTTTGTTTCCTGGATTCAGTCCATTGGTTGTCCTATTGTGGCCTGTTATTTTTTATTCAGGAGAAAAATAAAAGTGATTCTAAGTAAAACATTTTTAAGGGGCAATGAACAGGTCACACAACACACTACAGAGAAAACACTGTTGAATATAATTTATTATTTGATATCACTGAAATAATTCTAAACTAAGAGTTTAAACATGTTAAGTCTTGTTTAAAACATAATTTCAGTGTTTCAGTGGACTATATATAATTGATATATCTGTTGTTTGAAATTTTTTTGTAGTTTGTACTTTAATTAAAAATTGTGATGATAAGTGTGAGCAATGTCTGTTCCACAGATGGTGGCGTCTAAGTATCTCTACGATGAAGGAGTGGATGAAGAAGTCTTCAACGATGAATGGGCCGAGTCTGCTAAGATTGAAGTGGATGAAATCAACGACATGGAACGTGACTTTCTTGCAGCAATTGTGAGTACAATATATTCTTATTTTGTATGAATTAACTGAGACGTATGTACGATGTATTGTATGACCTAACTGAGACATGTATGATGTATTGTATGACTTAACTGAGACATATGTATGATGTATTGTATGACTTAACTGAGACGTATGTACGATGTGTTGTATGACTTAACTGAGACGTATGTACGATGTATTGTATGACCTAACTGAGACATGTACGATGTATTGTATGACTTAACTGAGACATATGTATGATGTATTGTATGACTTAACTGAGACATATGTACGATGTATTGTATGACTTAACTGAGACGTATGTACGATGTATTGTATGACTTAACTGAGACGTATGTACGATGTATTGTATGACTTAAATGAGACATGTACGATGTATTGTATGACTTAACTGAGACATATGTACGATGTATTGTATGACTTAACTGAGACGTATGTACGATGTATTGTATGACAACTGAGACGTATGTACGATGTATTGTATGACTTAACTGAGACGTATGTACGATGTATGTATGACTTAACTGAGATGTATGTACGATGTATTGTATGACTTAACTGAGACGTATGTACGATGTATTGTATGACTTAATTGAGACGTATGTACGATGTATTGTATGACTTAACTGAGACGTATGTACGATGTATTGTATGACTTAACTGAGATGTATGTACGATGTATTGTATGACTTGACTGAGACGTATGTACGATGTATTGTATGACTTAACTGAGACGTATGTACGATGTATTGTATGACTTAACTGAGACGTATGTACGATGTATTGTATGACTTAACTGAGACGTATGTACGATGTATTGTATGACTTAACTGAGACGTATGTACAATGTATTGTATGACTTAACTAAGACATATGTACAATGTATTGTATTCTTATTAATTATGCCACAACTTCAACAGCTGTTGGGGTTCAATAAATAACCATCACAGGATAGCTTCACTGTTTGATGATGACCTTCCACTGTTTCCTGGGACGTCCACGTAGCTTTTCCTTGGAATCCTCTGTCAAACCATTTATACGATGGGCGATCTTGGTGTCTAACAATATGTCCATACCGTTGTCACTTTATACAAAAGACATCATGTCTTTATGCTTACTTTGTTATTTTTTTACACACTTGTTTAATTGTTTTGTCGGTATATGAAATTCTCAAGATTTCATTTCAAATGCCTGTATCCTTTTTTATTGTTTGGGTCACAAAATTATGTTTAAATTTGAAGCACTACTTTGATTTCTGCTTTCGTTTTTATCTGTGGTCTTTACTGTTGCTTCCTGTATTCTCCACTTTCACTAATTTATTGGATTAAGTTTACTTTGTTTTATCAGGATTGGAGCGTGTTTGTCAAGGCGGACGAGTTCTGGACGGCACTGACAGCGATGGAACAAAGGTTGGTGTGATATAACTGAGGTGCTTTGTTGTTCCCAGGAGCATCTTGACAGGGCAGTACTGTCCAACCTAGTGGGTGGTCCCAAGGGCGGGCTGCAAAATACAATTAAGCAATCTTGTAAATGTAAAAATAGGTGAAAACCATATACGATGACTGTGTTATGATTTTGAAAGTTAGAGAATATGTGGAAACTGTTGTAGTGTTCACAATCTTCCAGACTACCTGCGGGTGTAGGGGCGGTTTCACAAACCCCTCACAAACCCCGGGTGCACCTTTGGTGTGCCTTCGTGCTGAAACCATTTTGGTACTCTCACATATCTGTATATATCAGAATAATGCGAAATTTTTATCTTCTGAATTAACACAGTACATTTTGTGTACTTATTTCTGTATTTAGTTTTCCTTGTGTCGATGTATCCAGTGAACCAATAGAAATCATAGTTGTCACAATTAAAAGGGATTGAACGTACCTTTCAGGATAGCGTTGAAGGAGGGGGTCGATCGAGGGTTCTTCACCTACACGGACGTCATGGTGCTTTCATACAAGGTCAACTCTGCGGCTGTGAAGCATGCATTAGCGCAGCTGTGCAAGGTACCAATCAGTGTGTTGTGGCAACTGGTTTAGACTTTGTGTGGTAGAACTGGCGTCTGCCTCTGCCTTCCTGTGTTGCAGGAGTGGCAGTGATGAAACTCAACTAATTTGTCTGTGATTTGTTTTCCTCGCTGTATAATTGCTCATCGTTTTTATGCCTACATTTTTGCCTCCTATAAAAATGGCTACATGAGATTTGCTAACATTACATTGAACAGAATAGAATATCTCAGCAGATAGATGTGTAAAACAAGATTGGTAATATAACGTTGATAAGAATACCATTATAAGTACATAACACAATTTGTAACTGAAATTAATTTGCAGGTACACACAATACAAAACATTGACTCAGAA
The DNA here is from genome assembly GCA_033239005.1 of Lamellibrachia satsuma. Taxonomy (NCBI): domain Eukaryota; kingdom Metazoa; phylum Annelida; class Polychaeta; order Sabellida; family Siboglinidae; genus Lamellibrachia; species Lamellibrachia satsuma. The sequence continues at coordinate 3,901,150 of BSQZ01000009.1, forward strand.
TTCTTATTTACTGGAATCATTGATTGCTAATGTGATGATTTTGAGGTGGAGTACACAGTATAAGTAATGACTGATCTGTGTAAAGTTACAGCATGTTCTCATAAGTAATGACTGATCTGTGTAAAGTTACAGCATGTTCTCATAAGTAATGACTGATCTGTGTAAAGTTACAGCATGTTCTCATAAGAGATGCTGCATGTCTCCAACAATTGGTAAAATGTTTTGTTTGTGAGAATGTTGTTTTGGTGTTTCAGCTTGTGCTGGTCTGCTCCGTCACGTACACAGCGGGGGTTCTCGTGCTTGTTGGCTCGGTGGCCACCCTATCGTGCATGAAGTCCTGCGCCCCTGCCAGTCTGCCTGACCTACCCCACACCCCTGCCAGCCTGCCCGACTTACCCCACACCACTGCCAGTCTGCCTGACCTACCACACACCCCTGAATCTGTCTCCCCCAACAACATGGCACTCGTTGGCAGTAACGAATCACATCTCCATGCCGACCTACCCTTCGTCCCAGACTCATTCTCTCCCGCCATGACAGGCAGTAATGAATCATTCCTCCCAGATGATGTCACTATGGACATTGTCAACGATGTGGTTGTGGAAACTGGACTCGACATGAACAACAATGAGGCTGTTCATAAGTCGTATGTGCCTTTCTCAGGGCTGCTCACCTTGACCTTGATCCAGGACACCGTGATGTTCTTTCTGAAGGGTGTCTCTGAATCTCACTACTCACGATATAGATCACGACACATGCCAAGTACCAGAGACGAGACAAATGACGATCTGCTATGTGGTGACGGTGTCTGTACGTGTGGGTCGGATGTGGACGATGAGATACAGGACTGTGGAATGCTGGGATGTGCAGCTTGCGGGAAAGACGAAGGGCGATTGGTCGGTGATCGGTGTTGTCACAATGGGGTGCGTTGTGGGAGTTGTTGCGAATGTCGCCATTGGTCAGCTAGGCAAAAGACTGGTCACAGACAGGGCATTGGCAGTGTCGTGTGTAGGTTGAAGGTCGCCAGTCCGCCGTTCGCTGACGTGACTGTTGGGTTTCACACGGCACCCCCTCCTGTGGTGGCAACAGCTGGTTGACAATGCTGCATATTAACAACATAACTGACGAGTCACACGGAATTCTACCTTACTACAGAATGTTGAGTTTAATGATACATCCAAATTGGCAAGCAATTAGCTAACTTTATTCACACTTTCTAACCAACTATACCAGTTATGTTTTGCATAAGTTGAAGCATCAATCTATATCTTGATAACCTTATAAGCGTTTTTGAGTACTGTTGCATCAGTGCCTTGAAGACATCATTATATCCTACATGTGCCGTCCAATAATGATACATACAAAGTAACATTTAGTGTTAGTATTTTGTTTATTTCAAAAATATGAGGTCTGTATGGTATTAATCTTCTATAATTATTAACTTAAATAATAATCTAAATCATATTATTTTATTTCTGTGTTGCAGTTCAAGTAAATATACATACCAAACAGAAATTATGTTACAAGAACTTCTTGAAAATGTTTTATTTGGTTATTTTACAATAACCCAATAAGGACTAGAACTCAATAAATTCAGTTATTTTCATGCATTATGTGTATAGTGTTTCTTGTTGAATAATTGAAGCTGATAATAATTATTAATTTAATTTGCTTTGGCAATCAAAAGATTACAGTATGTGCGTTTGTTAAAGCGAAAGAAAAGTTATGGTTTTTGGCCTATGGACCTATATAAGAGTTACTAAAACAGCCATTTGCCTCTATTATCAAGAATGTCACGCCAGTGGTTTAGTAGGAAAAACTTGTTGGACACAACTTAATTTCATGGGCCGCGCCATACTACGAGATAACCATACGTCACACGTGTGGTATTCTGGCAATATTCGCTTGCCAAATGAAAATATGTTTGTATATACTTATGCCTATTCTTGGCAATAGGATATGGCCATGCTATTTGCGTCCACACTGAAATTACGTAACATGTTGGTCTTTGTTTACTAACCTTGTCCTCGTTCTGGCAAGATCACACGTTTGTTTGAGACTGTTGGTTCTGTGTATGCCGGGCTCTCTTAATGCGTCACTTGTAATCTAGGTTACCCCGATTTCATAGAACAGCGCATGCGATTATTGGTCGCGCTGGTTAACATATAGGTCCTAGGACATTCGGAGAAATGACCAGAATCGTCCACATTTAGAACGCATTCTAGTTAAACCACTGGTGTGATATTCTTGATATTAGTTGTACGCAGTTAGTTTGTATTACCTCTTTAGGTGCATCGCCCCCAAACCATGAGTTTTGTTTCGCTGCAAGACTGCACGCACGCACGCACAATTGAATCACAAGAACGACGAGGTATTATGATCTATAGCTATAACTATCGAGTAGAGGCGTTTCTCTACATGGATACGGTCATTTTCTACAAGGCTGGAGCGACGTTAGTAATCTGATCTGGAGGTATGCAGGCTCCATGTATTAAATAAAACGAGTTCATTCAGCTGTCTAAACGGGCACGGTGCTATAATAAACAGTGATGGAAGCCTTCCATCACGTTTAACCAGCAGACGGCTCCACCAGTCAGATTAATCCATGTCACTGCTGTTTATGAATCTGGCGTTTGGACGTACATGATAAAGCGAAACAAGTCATGGTTTGGGGGCTATGCACCTAAAAGAGATAATAAAACTAACCAAATGCCTTAATTATGAAGAACGCCTGACAGAATGTGGTTTAACAACTCTAGAGACAAGGAGGTTAGGAGGAGATCAGATTGAAGTTTTTAAGATATTGAATGGGTATGAAAATATTAATAGAAATATGAAAGATAGCAGAACTAGAGGACATGAGGTAAAGTTAGTAAAGGATCAGTGTAGATTGGATATCAGGAAGTGGATATCAGAGGACAGTAAATGAATGGCACACATTATCTACGGATTGTATAACTGCTAGCAGCGTGAATATGTTTAAAAACAAGTTGGACACATATCTCAGGAGGGCGGGTTCCACGTAGACGAACACTGATGGACTCTCGATAAGCCAATGGCTTCCTTGTCCACTTGCCATCTGGGCCTTTGGCTTGGATGGCAAATCTTGTTAAACTAAAATCAAGAATATCACGCCAGTCGTTTAACTAGAATGTGTTCTAAAAGTGGGTGGTTCTGGTCATTCCCCAGGTTAACCTAACATGTTAACCCGCGCAACCCATAAACGCATGCGCAGTTTTATGAAATCGGGTAACCTAAACTACCTTGTGACGTATTCAGAGCTGCTGGTGTACACCGAACCAACACAGTCTCAAACAAACAGAATGTTTTGCCAGGAAAGGACTAATTTAGTAAACAGAGGCCAAACAAAATATTATATAAGTTGAGTTTGAACACAAACAGCATGGTCGTATCCTATTAGTAAGTATAGGAAAAGGTGTATTCAAATATATTTTCATTTGGCGAGTGAACATTGCTAGACTACGGTGTTCAACAAGGTTTCCCCAGTCAGCCACCGGCGTGATATTCTTAATTGTAGTTGCAAACGGTTATGTGTTATCAACTCTTATATGTGCATATAGGCCCAAAATCATGATTTTTTCCCTTAATGAATCCACTGTCCGAGTCTGCTGCAACACTATTTTCATACATGTTACATGAAGGATGTGTCGCTTTTCTTTTAAAAAATGTATCTAGTCACATAACCTTTAAACGTCCATGTTTCCATATATAGGACCTTTCAGTGTGAAGAGGTACCAATGCAGTCTTGTTTCATCGTGCGTCCAGGTGCACCGTCCCGTCAGGAGCTAAAGGTCTTTGTCCAAGAGTAGGTTAATAATGCAAATCCTTGTCACCGAACCATCCCAGAACAGTTAAGCCTCGCCACGGGTTCATAATCCTCTCTCAAGAATAAAGGAGAACACTTAGAACCACGCCTATGTATAATCGTATGTGTAAACACACTTTCTTGTCCTTATTGACAACAAACTTCTGCATACACGACTTCTTGCATAGGCCTACTAACAGCTGTTTAGTCTATGCAAGTAGGCCTATACTTGACCTATACGCATAAATGCTGGCCAAGACTGCGTTGTATCCAGTGTCATTGGGACTTTGTTATCATGACGTCATTTAGACTAAATTGACGTCATGGAAGAAAAGTTTGTAGCCATAACTAGTGCTAACATAACAGTTTCATAGCAATGTGGGATCGCGGCTTCAAAGGATAAAGGATTTATTGACTTTGTTGTTCGTATTCAATCAAGAGATCGAGCGTGGATAAGGACCTAATGGCACTTGTGTCAAAGCCAGATTATTGCGATTTCTTTTGTAAAGTTTATGAAGTTGCGCTATGTAAACACTAGTTACATTTTAATTCCATTATTTCTTTAAACGAATTATTTTAGAAATATGTGTTAGTTGTAAGCTCTTTGTTTGTCGATCAATCAAATGCGGTGAGCGCGTTCCGTGACATGCTGCCTAGCAACCAAAGATTCGTTTGTATGCCAGGTGGACAGTCCGGCGATTCACTATCGAAGACGATGGCGACGAAGTTGTCAAGGAAGGGTGCAAGACTAGAACAATGTTACGAACAATTGGAACAGATTCGACATGTGGTAGATTAATATACAGGCTTATCACGGAATACGAGACAGGCCAGTTAGATATAAAGACGAGGGTAGACATGAATAAAGCCACGTTAACCACGCACGCACGCACGCACGCACGCACGCACGCACGCACGCACGCACGGATACAGTGTACACACAATGATGTCTCGTCGTGTCGTTTTGGGTGGAGTCAGTTTGCCTGTATCACATTCTACCAGCTACACATGTGTCAATGCGACTTCAGATTCGAACTTGCCAGTCACGCACGGACATCAATCACACAAAAAACTAGCTGGTCATTGTGCACAATGAATATGCGCAGCGCTGACCGTCGTGACCATCGATGCGCCTAATAAGTGGTCATCGCAGGCTCACGAGTCACTTCGGACAATATCCATTCGTCACATACAAGACGTCTTCATTCGATCAATACAAAAACCTCAAATTAACATAGTATTAGTATTATTGAATGATCCTAATTCTTTAGAATGATGGCCACGATACGTGATACTAGTTTATATTACAGTTGTGAAATATGAACTTGTGTACTTTCCTGTGAAACTGTAAACATCACTGTGAAATAAAAACGTCTCGTATGTGAAATGCAAGCGGGATCTTGTATATGTGCCGAGGTCATGCTTAACAAATGTGTTATGTTTTTTGGAAGAAATCACTAAGTGGATAGACGAGGGATCGGCAGTAGATATTATCTACTTAGATTTTCAGAAAGCTTTTGACAAAGTGCCACATCAAAGATTGCTACTTAAATTAAAAGCCCATGGTATCGGGGATAGCATAACTGACTGGATAGAACAATGGCTGACTGACAGAAGACAACGAGTTGTAGTAGATGGCGAAGTTTCAAATTGGAAATCGGTTTTGAGTGGGGTACCTCAAGGATCAGTATTAGGACCTATATTATTCTTAATTTATATCAATGACTTGGACGACAGTATAACAAGTAACGTACTGAAATTTGCGGACGACACAAAACTGTTTAGAAAGGTTAATACTGATGGTGATAAACAACATTTACAAAACGATCTAGACAGATTAGTGAAATGGTCTGAGAAATGGCAGATGCTGTTCAATTTTGGGAAATGTAAATGCCTACATACAGGACATGGGAACTTGAATGTAAACTATAAAATGGGAGCTACTGTTCTTGGTACTACTGTAAAAGAAAAGGACTTAGGAGTTACAATAAGCGCTGATATGAAAGTTTCAGAGCAGTGTGGTATTGCAGCTTCAAAGGGTAATCAAATTCTTGGATTGATTAGAAGAAACATAACATACAAGGGAAAAAAGTTAATTATACCTCTTTATAAAGCAATAGTTAGACCTCATTTAGAATACTGTATACAAGCATGGAGACCATATCGTAAGAAGGATATAGATACGCTTGAACGCATACAAAGGAGAGCAACTAAAATGATTCCAGAACTTAGAGACCTTAGTTATGAAGAACGCCTGAAAGAATGTGGTTTAACAACTCTAGAGACAAGGAGGTTAAGAGGAGATCAGATTGAAGTTTTTAAGATATTGAATGGGTATGAAAATATTGATAGAAATATGTTTTTCTCACTCAAGAAGGATAGCAGAACTAGAGGACATGAGGTAAAATTAGTAAAATATCAATGTAGATTGGACATCAGGAAGCACTCGTTCTCACAGAGGACAGTAAATGAATGGAACAAACTGTCTACAGATTGTGTAACTGCTAGCAGCGTGAATATGTTTAAAAACAAGGTTGACACATATATCAGGAGGGCGGGTTATAAGTAGGTGAACATTGTTGGACTCTCGATAAGCCAATGGCTTCCTTGTCCACTTGCCATCTGGGCCTTTGGCTTGGATGGCAAATCTTGTTAAATCTTGTTAAATCTTGTTATGTGTTCGTAAACTAAATAACCATCATAGTTGGGTCAAACGCAGAATCGTAATCATTTTTATTAGTAGGTAGAAACTTCAAGGAATGCAAGGACTATTATATAAATTTCCTTTGAAATATGGTCTAGGTGTTCACCAGTATTGCAAGATCTACACACGCATTGTTGGTACGACGTAAACATTATGTTTGCTAGCCGTATGCAATTATTATGCAATGTAGTCACAATATATATCAGTCCGTATCCCACAACTCTCTCTCTAACTATCTTATTGAAACTACCTAGCCAGCAACGGACATGAATCTATTTTGTGCGTTTATGCGAACGTAGTCACCAGCTTTATTATTAAAGGATGACATAATACATGTGTTTGTCTTTCGCCAACGTACGCGTACACGTTTGTTTACATATTCGACTAAAATAAGTGTAGGTAGTTTTGAGTGTTCCTCTCGAGTCCTCAAATATTTTTATTGATGACGATCATTGTATGAGACGCAGATATGCACGAGTCCTCGACTATTTCTGTCCCAGAATGCTGATGCACAAACATGCAGTTTCATTGGACCCTATACCATGAGATTGTGTTGTAATTGTCACGTTGAAGGGTTGACTTAAGAGGTAAATGGGCAATCGTCCAGTTCAATATGTACAGTCTTGCTGATTGAAGCACGACCACCACTGTTTTATTCAGAACAATTATCAGTAAGCTTTTAAAACAGTATGAATTATGTTGGGTCTCACAACGTTTGAAGAGTAAACACGGACACGTGTGTAAACAGTAAGAGGAAAGATGCTGCTTCGGTATCTGCAGCTGTAACTGTTGTTTCTGATGACTGATTCGATACGTCATGACTTGCCCGAAGTAAGATTTGATCGTAGTGATGGTGGTGGAGCTAGTAGTAATAATTATTTGTGTTGTTGTTATTTAAAGCTTTTATTTAGTTTAGTTTTGCTGTTTTAATTGCCTCTTCTCTGATTTGCTGAATTCGCTCGTGACCCAATATGTCGCACATTAAAGCTTTAACTTACTGGTTCTTTGCGAAGAGCCTAATTATGTATGTTTTGATTTGGGAGATTTAAACTCACAGTTGCTTCTCGATTTGCTGAATGTACTCGTAAATACATGAACGGAGGTATTTTGTCCAGGGGGGGTCCTTGGCAAGGGGGGTTGTCCTAGGGGTATATTGTCCAGATAAATATTGGTGATGTCCCGGTGTTTTCATCTGGGAGATTATGTCACGATACCGCAAGTTTGGTTTCAACCAAAGTGACGGGAGAACCACAATATAATTTATATTCTGGCATACAAAAGTGCATGCTTACATACTATTTATTATTCATAGCTGTATTTGTTAGTGCTCTCGGCCTCTCTCTAAAGCAAACTGGTGTCGTCGAACTTTAGAGTCCTTCAGAGACACACCCGGAAAGGCCGCACTGCATGAGCAAATCGGCTAATTGTAAAACCTCAAATATTAGCAATACAACACACATTATTAACACAACAATACCACTAGCCGAAGAGAGAATTGTTGGAACAAGAAGGGCTTACTTCAAGTGTTGCCGTCAAAGTCAAGGGCCGACGCGTGGTGGTTCTCGTACGGCATCGGCGCCTGTTTCCTCGAGTTGTAGTACAGCTGCTGTCCTATTCACGCAAGCAACAACGTCGTCAACTGGATCGAGGAAACTCCAGTTGCCAAAGACCCAGAGTTAGACAACAGTTCATCTATTTGGATGACGACTTCTGCATAGTGTGGTATGGCATTCAATCGTTTGCATATTTCCTATTGTTATTATCGCATTCTGTAGTTTTGGTATCATCGAATATACGCTTTATTTGATTAACACAACTACATTACAGGTCACTTCAACGTTTCAACATACATCGGTTGTTTTCTTTAGGAAGTGAATTCTGGGACTTAGTTCTTCTTCTGTTCGCCAGAAGGTATAACAAGCAGGCTGTCTCATACGTGGATAACCATATGTGTCGAAAGTGATAATTAAGAATACGGTTGACAAACTCACAATGAACATGTTTTTATCTTGTGTGATATCGATGATGTGGTGGGGCAGTTTTTCCTTTTTATTAGGGGAAGGTTCGGTAATATGAGCATACTGGTAATATGGGCTACTTCCATAACTTAGAAATGGTACACCATATGTTGTCATCTGGCAATTACTTGCTGAGTTAAGGAGTGGTGTACACCACGTAAACACTATTTGCAATGGTAAGACGACACAAATAAGAACCAGAATATCAATGTGAAAAAAGTGGCTTATATTACTTTCCCCTATACACTTGTGGCTTATATTACTTTCCCCTATACACTTGTGGCTTATATTACTTTCCCCTATACACTTTTTTCGTCATTAGGAAAACATTAGTGGTAGGCCTAAAACCAGTAACATCTCGTTCCATCATCAAGCTAGACGTGGCTACAACCAAAGGAACCACATGTAATGGGAAAGTGACTTCGTGTGTGGTCATTCTTACCACCAAAAAATGACCATTTGACAAACATTCGATAAAGCCACCGCGTAACCGTGTACTCAGCACGGCGGCGGAACCGACTGGCTGCTAAGTGACCAACTCACCGTATAGTTGTAGTGTTATTGGCCGCCAAATTAATGTTCATGCATCATGGTAGTTCAGTGGCATCATCTAAACACAAACTAAACAAAACTTCACGAGTTAGGCCCAATGTAGATGTTACAGGTTAACATGAACCATGAACCGTTAACTTCGGTGTATTCCCACTTATGACAATCGGCTGGACGTTGGGTTTTCTCCATAGCAGGACCATCTTTCCAGAAACGTGTTTGCTCATTCTTAATGGGGCAACACATTTCGACAATAACCATTAACTCCGTCCGGACAGTTCTACTATATACGTACAGTGCTTTCTCTTTCACACACAAACGTGGTCAAGACCACACTGTGTCAATCATAATCAAAATGGAACCTGTTACCCATCCCATTCCGGTACTCACAGTAATATGTTGTATTAACATGACTTGCAATGATTACGGAGACGTAGAATGTTATCCTCCTGGTCAAGGAACTTTGCTGCACATGGTTTGAACAAAGACGTGAGACTTCCCGAAACGGCATTCTAACATGACAGAGTGTCATTCAATGGTTGGTATCGAATGAGACAAGCAGCATCTGTGGCACCAGCATCACATAATCCTATGCCTGTGTGCCAACATTCAACATTGGAGGCCGCCCTTGTACAATGAACCAGATGCCGAAGTAATAATTTTCTTCTAATCACAACTATTGAGATTTACTCACTCAACGTTTCGGCTAACGTCGGTAGCTTTCAGCAGGAACTGAATTCAGGGACAACTAGTTCTTGTTCTGCTCGCCAGGTGGCATGTGTGGCTGATTCGGTTTCCTCATCGTCTCGATTCATGGTTGGAGTCGTCTTTCTGATCCATACGGCCTCTGTAATCCATCTCGTGTTTCTGTTGCTTTCTCTCTCTTTCACATGTGTTCCCTCCCAGTCAATTGTTTCTGTCTGCATGGTCTGTGATTGCAGACCTATTCCTTGCCGTCGCTGATTTTTTTTCAAGGATAAAACCGTCTGATTGAGAATCGTCTCAACCTCCTTCTTGTGCTCCCCCAGTCTTGTTCCAAATGTTCTCTCTGTTTCGTCAATGTACGTGTGGCAACAGCTCTTGCGTGGGATCTGGTATATACAGTCTGTCGTTAAATTATGTTTTCTCATTACTGGTATATGTCTGCAATGACGAGTCAACACAATGGAAGTCCAATGTGGTTGGTTGGATATTTGTCTATTACACTAACTTCTAAGACACAAAAATGGACTTTCATTGTTTTGATTCCTCGACAATTAATGTTGCTGAAGCATCAAAACAATGAAAGTTCATTTTCGTATGTTAGTCGTTAGTCTGATAGATTCATACCCAATCAACCATTGAACTATTTAAAATGGACTTGTTGTTTTGTTTTGACTTTTCAATGGCAATATGTGAAGCTGAGTTTTCTTATTGCAGCAAAGCGACACAGAAACATGTCTCAATAATTCGCGCGAGAAGATCCAGTGTACGAAATGGCGGCAAACAGCTGCGACGATGAGAACTCTCTGGGTCGCCCAAATAGCGACAGCGGTCAACTAGGTGACGACAACCACGCAATGATTTTATCAGCTACGAATTGTTCCGTTACTGACGAAAGTGACGGTAATTTGTTAGACCCCGGATTATCCAACGAAGAAATGAGTGGCGCAAAATCGTTAGGTTGTGATAACCCGGTGATTGTCTCGGAACTAGATGAAGGACAAAAACGGTTGAACTTTTCCGATGTGGAGCAACGAAACCACACGACCGATTCCGAGGAAAGACCGACATCGGTGACCGACTTTGAAGACACGCGTGATGTCATATGTTCTACTTCCCAAGATCAGCGACGAACTCGAACATCACGTGATGATGATTTGAGAGATTACACGCGGGGCTTCATGGGACACGAAGGAGGAGACATTGCCAGTTCTGTTGGAAATGGTTGTTCCTTGAGGATCCAATCGATTGAGGTGGAAGGATACGTCGAACCGCTGTGCTCTCGATCGAGGTAAATGAAGTTTGAACTATTGGATATGTTCGCACGCACGCACACACGCACACGCACACGCACACGCACACGCACACGCACAAACACACACACACACACACAAACACACACACACACACACACACCATTTTCTGTTACCCGCAGCCGTCGAGACAAGTCGAAGACGTGGGACATCTTTCGCGTCGTCCCACCCATCTCGATCAGCGATGTGAACGAGTCGTTCTACGCCGTCGCCATGCAGGCCTTCAGAGTCATCGCCATCCTTGTTCTGTTCACCGCCACCCTCGCTTCCATCCTCCTCAGTCGCGGCACGCTCCTCTTCGTCGCCTCCAACATCCGCCATCCGTCCGCGGTCAGATGCGCCGACTACGAGACAGACCCCCCGCATACGAAATGCGTAGCAGTTCCGGAACTGCACGTCGGCGGCGCTACCGGTCTGCCATGTCTGACAACAGAAAGCGCCAAAATTAAGCATTCGGTTTACCACAGCGAAATGTGCGATGCAGCCTCTGTACGTTGGATCTGGTGCATGTTCGTCATCATGTGCACGCCCTATGTTTTTGTATTCATACGCTGCGCCTGGATCACCTGCTTCAAGCGGAAGAAGACACCGCAGGTGGACATTTTGCTAGTGGTGAGCATTTGAATTCCAAGTATGTGAAAATGTACACGAATATTTATAAATGTGCCTCTAAAAAACATTTATTTTATTATATAATGTTTATTGTGTTTACTTTCTTTATATTATTAACTTTCCATGGGTAGCTCCCATTGTAGCAACATTGTATGTCTTAATGGCAGTCTCCTTGACCGTATCATTAATTTTGTAAATTATTCGAATGTTCAAACCAGGTCAAAATAAACCGAATCCGAGTTTGTCGCGACAGGTTCTCACTGTGGAGACGCTGCACGTGCTTGGCGTGTGCATGTTCGTGTATCGCGTGCTGCCGTTGCTCGACAACGTCGTCCAGGGAGACATGTTGATACTGGGAGTCTCATTCCTGCCGTCCCTGCTCAACGTGCTTGAATGCTGTCGGGGGCAGCCCGCCTGGAAGTCGACGATGGCGGCCAACTTCGTCGCCTGGTTCGTCCAGCTCTCTGCTCTCGTCGTCTACCCGATCCTGAAGGTTACAATTGACGGACTGGGTGACGTGGAAGTGGAAACAGCGTGGACTTTGCCCATCTCTCTGCTCCTCATATCGCTTGGCTGGTGGGAGAATTACGTCGACGCAAACACTATGTTCTTCGGAATGGCGTCGAGAGTGCTGTCGGTGAGGGACAGGATCAACCGAACTCGCACGAAGACTTATCTAATTGTGAGCGCCTGGAAGGTTGTCGTTGCGTTCCTCTTCATGCTGGCATTCGTCTCGCGAGACTTGGTCGTTACGTCGTTGTTCAACTTCGACTTCCGGTCATGTGCGCACGGCAAGACGACTATGTCACAGGTATGTAACACGCGATTCTTTTGGCGGCTTGTCACACTGATGGGACAAACATAACTATTTTCAATCACATAATGCAAATTGACGAGATCCACAACAGCAATGAAAAACAGTTTTTAAATGAACAACATTTTATTATATTAATGACGAGGACTGTGTATTTAGAATAGAATATAATATAATAGAATATTTTTTATTTCGGGCGAAAACATAAAGAATATAATTGATTACATAAAAGGGATGTAAAGTCACCATTGTCCATGTGCATAATCAGCATTAATAATAGACAAGCTACACAATGTATAGCTTCTAAAATTGAGTACATATAAATGGGATGTGAAATCACCATTGTACCAAATGTAGTGCACTTTATCTAGTATTTTACCAAAGTGTATTCCACAATAACACTCGACGCGTATCAGATTCCACAGATGAAATGGGATTGGATATTTGTCTGCTGCGCCAATGTGGCCGCCGGTTTCCTGTGCTATATGTGCGCGCGCACGTCCGCTAAGCTGCGCGCGCAACGACTTTGCTACGCACTTCCGCTACTGCTGTCGACACCGATCTTGTTCACTTTGCTTATCACTGGCTGCGAGAAGTGGAACAGCGACCCATGCCTGTATCCTGACCTTCTGCCTGGCTATATCTACTTCAAGTGTTACAGGTAATAATGTTTAGTATTCGTAAATCTGCAGATCTGGTGCATCCAGACGTCGTGGTAGTGTTAGTATTAGAACAAACAGAAAGAACCAACACAATATAATAAAGAAATATATCAAGGTCGGTCATGATATGGAAGTTTAGCTATGTAATGAACAAGACAGGTATACTGTTAATCGTTGCTGGACCGTTTTGTGGTCGTCACAGGCGCTTAGAGGAGTCAGTGTGGCGGCAACATTTCTGGCTGGTCGGGCTCTGGTGGGCTGCCCAGGCGTGGATCACTCGGCATATCTGGTTCCCTAAGTCTGAGCGTCTTGCCAAGACAGAAAAGTGAGTGTGTGTGTGTGTGTTTGTGTTTGTGTGCGTGTGCGTGTTTGTGTGTTTGTGTGTTTGTGTGTGTGTGTGTGTGTGTGTGTGTGTGTGTGTGTGTGTGTGTTTGTGCGTGTGCGTGGGTGTGTGTGTGGGTGTGTATGTGTGTGCGTGCGTGCGTGTCTGAGTGTGAAGACAGAAAAGTGAGTGTGTGTGTGTGTGTGTGTGTGTGTGTGTGTGTGTGTGTGTGTGTGTGTGTGTGTGTGTGTGTGTGTGTGTGTGTGTGTGTGTGTGTGTGTGTGTGTGTGTGTGTTTTGTGTGTGCGCATGTGCGCATGTGCGCGGGGGGGCATGCTTGCGTATGTGTGTATCTGGCCACTATCTACTGCAAGTTGTGTATTGTAGCTTGTTTTCCACAATATTATCTACTGCATGTTGCTCGCCACAATATGTGATCTGCTGCAGGTTGTCTCTCACAATTTGGTCTACTGCAGGTTGTTCGTCTTGCCGCTATACGATGGGATACTTCTGGAACAGTCGTTACTTCACAATCGCAACCGGCGCGACGGACCGAAAACACAATCTCGCAAATCTGTAAGTATGTCCCAGCATAACAATAGTTATGGACAAACCCTTAATCACTAGTAGACGTAGCATGTTCGAATTCGTAATCGAAATTATTAATTTCGTTGCAGATATATGACCTCGCAGGAAAAAGTCCAGACCCGATCTACGATACTATTCAACCTGAAACCTGCACTGCGACGCGGATGCGCGATAGAATACCTATGATCTACATTTGCGCTACAATGTGGCACGAAACAGAACATGAAATGATACAAGTACTGAAATCGATATTCCGGTGCGTATGAACAATGTATGTAAATCGTAAAATGCACATATAAAATATTTTAGAAAACAGGTGAGCCTGGCGTATGCTTCCATGAGACGTCGAGTTGGGATGAACATGTCTGCCAGGGGGTAAAGTGAAACGCGCTTTGATCAATCACGAGGACTGGATACTACGCTATATACAACGTATCTTTACCTTCGCAGTGTCGAGGCTCATCATTCCAAGTTCAATTAGCTCGCGGGACGCGAAGCAGATCGAGTTCACTATATAGAGCGCAGTGAAAACATATCATTTGTTCATTATTCGTTGTTTCGTCCAATGTTGCGTTATATGTGATATGCTTATTACACAGGACAGGGCTAAGACATCTAAATCTGAGGTCAGTGTGTTACTGTGTGTACACATGGAGATCACCAACCCTGAGTTCACGATTGATAACAGTAATGACAACAGAAACTTATTAGCTGTTTCGTCAACTTCTGTGGTCCATCAGAAATCGGACAAGTTCAGTATTTTGCCGAACACGACAATCTTGACACTCCGTCGAGGCCACGAACGGTGTGAACGTCAATGTACATTGGTTCTAATTCTGACGGACCGATGTTGACGCTTCGGCAAGACGTCGACGCGATCGGCGTGGAAGCGTCTTTGGATATGAGTGTTCTTGTTGTTGTTTTTGTTGATTATTGCTGTTCACATGTTCGTACTTGATAAGATGCTTGTTGCTTGTTGCCAATCATATAGAGGTGAATGTATCTTGCAATGACTATAGTTTGGACGTTGACCAGAGCGCCCGTAGAAATGCTGAGACACATCTGAACGTGGTGGACCCAGGCTACTATGACTTTGAAGGTGCGTTTGTTGATTGTTATCTGATACGATAGTTAATGATACCGTAGTTGGCCATTAACAGGCACGACAGTTCGGTAATCAAATTTGACCCAGACAGTTAATTCATAGTAAGACAATGCATAACTAATGCATGTGTCTTATATGTACAACAATTATGATTAATCTAAAACAGTTTATATGGCACATAAGTCTGAGCTACTATTACGAGTAGTGAGTGATACGTTGCATTAAAGATGGAAACGACGGTGTTAAAAACTACGGAATGTGTGTACCATTAACACAAAACGTTTTGGGCGATCAGACTAATGCTATTAGACGTGTGTAATCGTTTCTCCAAACCATTCCGACACGTTCAATATAAAAACATAAGTTGTTGTTGAACTGCTATATTATTAATAATACTTTATTTCATGTGCATTAATGCAATTACGTAAAAGTTAATTAATTAATTAATCTGAAAGTTTTAATTGTGAGATCCGCATAATAATATTATGTTTTGTTTCGACAGCTCATATCTTCTTCGACGACGCGATGGAGGATCACGAATCAACAGAACAAAACTATCGAGTGAATTCGTTCGTGCGCCAACTCGTCAACACGATCGACAAAGCTGCTAGGTCAGTTTTCACATCGCTGCGTCATTGACGGACACAATCAGAAATCTCGTCAGTTCCAAGTTATATCATCATATGTCAGAAATATGTTTTCATTTAGTTTTGCCAATAGTTCTAGTGAGCATTATTACAAAAAGGTGTTAGTGCGTTACAAGTCGATATAATAAGTTTAAAAACAAATCGCTTGACAATTAAATATTTTACACACATTTTACATCATATATGTGTAACATCGAACTGTTATTATTAATAAAGCATTGATATATTGTTGCTTGTGAATCATTCATGTTAATTGGCTTATTTTAATTAGATTATGTGCTTCATACATACCCGTTCTATTTGGGTGAATTTCAGAAACATAACACTTTTACTATTATGATACGTAATACAAAAAACGATCATATAACGTACCGTTGTCATAATGTTTCCTATCCGGTAATTCTCTGCCGTACGAGAGATTATCAATAGTAGGGGTACGTAGAATTGTACACATTTCATTGTACCTTTAGTGAAAAGTGTCGTCTTCTGCAACTCCATGTAAAGTCATGTTAATCGTCTGCTGTTGTAGCTGTTGTTATTGTTGATCAGGAAAACCCGTTGCTGGGAATTTTTCTAATTGCAGTGAAACCCACGAGGTCAACATCGCCATCGGGACGCCAGTGGTGTTTTCCACTCCTTATGGGGGAAGACTCGAGTGGAAGATGCCAGGGCGTAACAGGATTGTGGCACACTTGAAAGACAAACACAAGATTCGCCACAAGAAACGTTGGAGCCAGGTTAGTTTTTCTTTCCTAAACGATCGGTGTTGCCGAGTCTAGTCTCCCCCCGTCGGACGACTATACGTCGTATTGCAAGTGAAATGTACCGTACCACTTGCATGTAGAAAGAGCCGTGCACGTGCAAGTAGAAGGTACTGTGCCACATGTAAATAGAAGGTACCGTGCCACATGTAAATAGAAGGTACCGTGCCACATAAAAGAAGACATTACCATGCCACACGCAAGTAGAATGAAGAGTACAACATGCAAGTAGAAGGAACAGTACCACATGCAAGTAGAAGGAACATGCAAGTTGAAGGAACAATACCACATGCAAGTAGAATGAAGAGTACAACATGCAAGTAGAAGGAACAGTACCACATGCAATTTGAAGGAACAGTACCACATGCAAGTAGAAGGAACAGTACCACATGCAAGTAGAAGGAACAGTACCACATGCAATTTGAAGGAACAGTACCACATGCAAGTAGAAGGAACAGTACCACATGCAAGTAGAAGGAACAGTACCACATGCAAGTAGAAGGAACAGTACCACATGCAAGTAGAAGGAACAGTACCACATGCAAGTAGAAGGAACAGTACTACATGCAAGTAGAAGGAACAGTACCACATGCAAGTAGAAGGAACAGTACCACATGCAATTTGAAGGAACAGTACCACATGCAAGTAGAAGGAACAGTACCACATGCAAGTAGAAGGAACAGTACCACATGCAAGTAGAAGGAACAGTACTACATGCAAGTAGAAGGAACAGTACCACATGCAAGTAGAAGGAACAGTACCACATGCAAGTAGAAGCAACAGTACCACATGCAAGTAGAAGCAACAGTACCACATGCAAGTAGAAGGAACAGTACCACATGCAAGTTGAAGGAACAGTACCACATTCATGCTATGCTATTTGTTAAAAACAAATCCAGACAGTTGCTGCTTCCTCTGATTTGTACAGGTGATGGCCATGTATTACTTCCTTGGCTTCAAGCTGTGGTCTTCCAATGCCAGTGTCCGCGTGAAGCAGGTGCAGGCAGACAACACGTTCCTTCTGGCCCTCGACGGCGACGTCGCCTTCAAGCCAAAAGCCCTGTCTCTGCTTGTCGACCGTATGAAACGCAACGAGAGAGTCGGGGCAGCCTGCGGACGTATACACCCTGTAGGCAGTGGTGAGTCACTCTTTCCAACCAATAGCCAATCGCTGATTCACTCCATCCCTCTTGCGGGACCAATGACTTAGTATGTCATGTATCGATAACTTGACCGTAGACTACGTTTTATTGTGTATCATTCTATGTTGTGTTGTCTCTGCCTTTCAACACTGTCATCATCGGTGTCTATCAGTCTCGAAATATTTGTACATCAGATTACTTATTTTGTTGGTTTTTGTTCTACGATTTGCACAAACGTTTCATATGAGAAATATGCTAGTGTATCCAAGTTAAATATGGGACAGTACAAGTTCTTCTATTATATGGCTAACAACTTCAACGCCTCTGGTGTAGGAGCAGCGGTGTGGTATTATTGGACAGTCATCTGCAGTACTTGTGTTGCAGGCCCGTTGGTGTGGTATCAGATATTCGAGTACGCTCTGGGACACTGGCTACAGAAGGCGACGGAACATGTCCTTGGTTGTGTTCTCTGCGCACCCGGCTGTTTCTCTCTCTTCCGCGGCTCGGCTCTCGTGGACGACAACGTCATGAGGAAATACGCAACCCAGTCAACGGAGGCAAGACATTATATACAGTACGATCAAGGTAAACAGCACAAAATCATTTAATTGTGTGCATTCTTCAATGTATTGTCATGTCAGGACGTGCAATGAACACAACGGAAAACAATTTTTTGCGCAGTACTATGCAAGTTTGGTATGGTCTGCATGAATAGGTAGGTTTCTTTGTGTCCACGTAAGCAGTTGCCAGAAATTTTCGCGTCCTGAACTAACATGTTTATAAGTAAGTTTATGCTGAAACGTATGTGAACGTCCAATACCAGTTTCTGAGAATGAATTCCTGCAGCAAATTGCAGCCGATTTTATACGTTTTAAACACATTTAAATACAATTTTAATAAGATTGCCACCCAAAGCAAAATTTGTCATATGGCGCATGGACAAGGAAGCCATTGGCTTATCAAGAGTACATGCCAAGAGCACTACTGGAATAATTCTTTGAAAGAATCAATATGGATATCGTGGTGTCTTTTTGGATCTATCGAACAAACATAAACGAGTGGGGCGCGGTGGCGTAGCGGTTAGAACATCGGACTCTCAATCGACAGAACCCAGGTTCGAATCCTCTTGCTGCCGTTTCGAAGCTTTAGCAATTTCGTTCACTCTACGTTGCTATAGTTCACTCAGCTGTGTAAATTAGTGCTTGGCAGAGATGGGTAAGTGAAGAATAGTCTTCGTGGAGTAACTGCTGTTGCATGGTTCCCACAGAAGTCAAGATGGCGTTGGATTGAACAACGTACCTTTATAAACGTATACACAACATATACCAGATTGTTATTGTAACTGCAGGCGAAGACCGCTGGCTGTGCACGTTGCTCCTGAAGCAGGGCTACCGTGTCGAGTACTCAGCCGCGGCGGATGCCCGCACCTCGGCCCCGGAGGGCTTCAGCGAGTTCTTCAACCAGAGACGTCGCTGGATCCCATCGACTCTCGCCAATGTCCTCGAGCTGCTCGTCGCCTGGCGGAGAGTGGCTCGTGCCAACGATGATGTGTCGTGGCTGTATGTTGTCTACCAGGCGATCATGTTCGTGTCTTCTCTACTCGGCCCTGGGACCATCTTCTTGATGACGGTTGGCGGTCTGCAGGTAAGAGTGTCGTGTCCATGTCTTGTCAGATCGAGAATCGACGGATGTGCTTTAAAGGGCGTAATTAACTGAGTTTGCTAACACTGGGCGCAACACTTCTGAAGCATTGTGTAATAAGTATACTTACTTACCAGGACCCGTTTGTTCGCTGGGAGAATAGGCCATCGATAAAAGCTCTCCAGTGTGTCCTGTTTTGTGCCATCATTGTTATTTCAGGTATAGCCTGATGAAAATATCCACGCATGAAGCCGTACCACTGGTGTGGAGCTTCGCTTATACATAACAATGATATCCACACCCAGTTGTTACCGACATAGGAATAGACATCAGCCAAACATTGATTGTGTCTCTCAAATTGTTGCCGATATTCGCTTTGTTGCATAGCTCCGCCTGTTTTGTGTAGAAACTATTCATTCAAGTTAGTAAGACAATATAATATATGACGAATGCGTGCATGCACAAAAACACATTAGTGGTTTTAAGGTTCAGCTCGTATGGGTAATGGGAAAAACCGTGAATATGACTGAGGAGATCGTTTCCTCGGAAGCTTCCATTGTTTAAAAATACGTGCAAAGCTTAAGTGGATAGAATAATTATTTATGTTCTGTCTTCTCACAGGTGGCAATGGGCGGCTCAATATCGACGTCGACGTCATTCGGCATCAATTTTGTTCCCGTGCTGATCTTTGTAGTGTTGTGCTACGTCGCTAGAGCGGAGACGCAGGTAGGACGGCAGCGGAACTGATGAAGACGACGACTGTGACGGCGTTGACACCGATACTGACGACGACAAGAGAAACGACAGAAACAAACGACATAACACTTATGGTGACAATACAACAACGACGACGTTTAGGATAAGAACACCTCGATGGGCAACGTAAATTCAACAGTGAAAGAAACGACCCATGCTATAAACAATGTCATCTAAGCCGTTTATACGGCGGCTAACCTATTCCTTGTTTCCCCACAGTCTGTACCAACACATCCAGTTGTCAAAACGACGTTCCCGAACAAACCCCGTGACATTATCTCGCGCAACTCGGAGCGCTTAGATTTTGTAGTTGAACGGCGTTTGAAACAAAACGTTACTAACTCTGTTTGGAATAAACACCCTGGCTTCTTCGACAGAGTAATTTCATCGATCAGTCTTCCGTCATTTCTCGTCGGTGTATGAAATACTTAATGATAAGCGGGATCTTCGGTCGGATGTCGTGTTCCGTGGAAGATTCCTGGCAAGACGATCGGACTGGGTGGATAGCGGGCTCATATATCCTGGTTGTCGAAGAGAGAAGGCGCGGAATCTGAGATTGCCCATTTGACAAAAAGTGCTGCTTGCTGGAAGACGATCGTGCTCTGTTCCCAGACTTAATTCCGATGTCACAAGCCGACAAGTGTCGTTTTGGCGACGGGTTTTTTATGGGAAGAGGAATACTAGAGTGTCGCCGCTCCCTCCTTTGCACAGGACTTGCCTTCAGCTCTGTTCCTGAACAGTATCCACACTCCCCATCGCCATGGGAACTCCTATTCTTTCCCTGTTCCGATATGACCTCTCGTTTAAGTTGTGGGGCTAACGCTCTCTCCAGTAGCTCAAATTCTGCATCTGACACTCGGTCGAGGTATTCAGCGACGTACGATCGCATGGTTGCATCCCACTCATCCTCTCGGTAGTCGAGGTCGTCAGTCCTATCGAGGAAGCCAGGCAGGCGTAAGTCAACAGTGTCGTTCATGGCGAGGTGCTCTTCGGTATCCCTAGATACGCCATTGTCGTTTTGGTGTTGTCGGTCACATTCCGTGGTTACAGGTTGACCGGAATTAGGCGCGTGGAAGACCTTTTTGGTGTATATGCCCTGGAGGTCGTCGGTGGCGTTGTTGACACCGGCACAGTTCGGTGACTTAGGCCTAAATACATAAGATGTACATTTGTTGTTACCGGCGCCGGTGTAGTCGTGACGCGCCCCTCCTCCCGTCGGGGTGGTAGATTGTACCCTGTCAAAGTTGTCGGTCGTGACGACATTACTCAGATCCTCATTAACGACATTGACGCTGGCGTTTCGTCGATAAAACGATGCCATGAATGCAGCAAGTGCACACGAAACTCCACAAATGATCTCTAGTAGAAATAACAGAATGGATGCTACGTCTGGGTCTGGTCTGTCCCAGACATCCACGGTGTTATTGGCAAGCCCGACCCACCATGCCGATGAAGCTCTGTCCACCTGTTTCGTGTGCCCGACTTTGAGAATTGTGAAAGCGACAGCAATGTAAACGCAGGACAGAAGGAACTGTATCGTTGCCGTTTCATGTATCTAACAACTGTATTACGTCATGATTATTCATTATGACGTCAGCAGCAAATCTCGCTTTGAAGCTTTGCATGACGATTTTACGACGCCCTGTTTAACGTTCGTATCTGCGCTATAAACGATGACACGTAATGTTTGCAATATATTTTGTTTGATCAATACACACTCCGACAAGTTATGAACACTATCCACTGGTTATAATTTTTTTATTAGTTATTAGTTAATATATGTCTATAACCGAAAACATCACGAAATATTGCCGATAACGCGGACTTTGGTGTTAGCATTGTCGTTGTTCTAGTAAAAAATAGTTAACATCAGCACCACCATTACCACCGCCACCGCCGCCGCCACCACCACCATCACCACCACTACCACCCCACCACCGCCACCACCAACAACAGCAACAACAGCAACAACATGGCTGTCATTACTTTCGCTAGCTGCTCTTTCGCCATCGTGTTTCGTTTTAGTCATCATCGCTATCAACATCATCATCAACAACAGCACAAACGACATACAACAAAAGCAACAACGTTGGATTACAACAACATTGCCGGTTGTATCAAACATATCACGACACAGAAGTGCAGTACTATTATAACCACGCGGTGACAAGAAATAAATGTCTGGTCACGACGTCAGACCAACAGTAAATGTTCTTCTGTTCACGACGCCTTCACGCCGCTGTCCTCACAGCTCAACTACGCCGTCGTCCTGTCGTTCGTCTACTCCCTCGTCATGGTACTCGTCCTCGTCAGTGTCTGCCTCAACATCGCTGACGACGGCCTCCTCTCGCCAAGCGGCGTTTTCTTCTTCTTCGTCACGGCCACGTTCCTCCTCAGCGCCGTCCTACACCCGCAGGAGTTCGCCTGCGTCGTCTACGGGATCGTCTATTTCCTTGCCATCCCCACCATGAGCATGCTCATGATCGTGTACGCGCTCGTTAGCATGCACGTCGTCTCGTGGGGCACGCGCGAGGTCCCGCGCGAGCCCGATGACCCGCGGGAAGGAGGGGCCGTCGCTACGTCAACGACGACGCCGGATGTGACGTCATCGGCATGGGGTGGACTCGCGAGCGTCGTTAAGGTGCGTACAACGCGCTGTCGGGTTTTTACGAGTTCGTCATGGTTTGTTGACATGTTTATGTATATGATCAATAACGCTACTTACATACCTAGTAAATAATATATGTCTATGTAACTTTTGAAATTAATAAATTAAATCATGTTTGCTGTATTTTAAATAAAATGGTGCGGAACATCTAGCAGAATGTATGTAATCATACAACGACAACGAGGAACACCGTCTGTGTTATATAATATTCTTCGCTGGTTTACTGCGTAAGAGCCAATATCCAATATTGTAATGTTGGTTATAATTGGCTCGTTGCATCGGCTTAATCGATTGGTTGATCTATTTTGGAAAATTTTTCGTTTTGTTAACGTTTTTGCTTTTAATGTGTAATAATATAAACCTGTCTCAAGCCGATAATCAACATGGCTTCACTTTGGACGAAAATAAACTATTATGTTTATGTATTCAAAGAAATAACGTATTCGATGTGATTGACGTGCCCGTGTTTTGAACAGGGTGTACGTGTTCGGCAAGGATTCGACATCAGCTTTGGCAGACTGTGTCATCTGACCTGCTGCTCGTCGGAGCGGGATCCGAACTTGGCAACGGCCACCTCTACTAAACAGCAGGACCCAGAGTCGGGGGAAGGCCGGGATGGTTCAGCGAGCAGCGAAAGGGGGAAGAAGCTAGAGGATGCTGGCAACGGGGTGGATACGAATAAGCCGGCCAGAGTTTCTTTCTCGGAAAAGGTGGATACAATAGAAGGTGAGTGAAACTAATGGACACATGCGGTGGAGCGTAGATACGCCTTGTGACCCTGTTTATTTTCCACCCAGCCGTTCCACGGTTGTTGTGTACAAGTTAACTGTAGACCGGTTAGTAACTGGCACGGAAGAAGGAGCATCACATTATTTTATATGCTTCCTAATCCATCATTGTTTTGTCATCATAATATATATTACTGCATATCGTGCGCCACATTAATGTCCGTGTCACGCCGACAGACGAGGAGCGTGGAGCATCAGGCAACGCCGACGGCGCGGGCGTAGCAGAAGACATCAACAATCCCCGGTGGCTGGACGATCCGGCGCTAGGTGGCGGGAGAGTCGACCACCTGTCGGACAAAGAGCGCAATTTCTTCGAAGAGCTTATTGAGAAGTTCCTCTTCCCGCTCGAGACGGACACGCTCCGGGAGGAGCGAGTCGCAGGAGAGCTCCTCGCCCTGCGGAACAAGACGTGCATCGCCTTTCTCTTCTTCAACGCTGTGCTTGTTCTCGTCGTCTTCACGCTGCAGATGCACGCGGCTAGACTGGCAGTGCCGTGGCCGTGGGGAAGCGAAGGTCTCTCGCTCAACCCGCTCGGCGTCTTCTTCCTCGGCTTCTTCGCCGTCATCATGTTGCTGCAGACGCTGGCCATGCTGAGGCACCGAGTCGGCACGTTCATGCACATCGTCTCGACAACGTCACTGCGGTGCTGCCGCGACACGAGGCCACTCGGCGTCAGCCGCAAAGTCGAGAACGCTGTGGAACTCGCCAAAGACCTCGGCCGCCTGCAGGTTTGTAGTGCACTGTACCATTGGCGGCTATGTAATGTGACATCCGATGGGCTATTGCATATTTGTTGTCAGGTATCACATACAGGTATTACTTCAAATTTTTGTATCATAACTCTTAGTAGTGCTTTGACGATTACCATGAGAAACTATTGCTTCCGATGAAGCAAGGTATCCCGCGACAGCTGGACCTAGACTGCATGAATCGTTATCTAAGGAAATCATTTGTTTTCAGGTTGAGTACGACGACAACTCGGTGGCGACCTCTGGTGAAACACCAGACAACGATGACGGCAAGAGGTCGTGTCGACGGAGCGGGACAGTATTCAAACTCAGCACAAGGGAAAGGAAGAATGAACAAAGAAGTGACGTCATGACCTCGGTGGACGATGCCTTCAATCAGCGCTTTGTCTGCCTGGCCAATCAGCTTGAACACGATGACTGCAGTCCCAAGGAAATCGAACGCAATGTGATTGGTCAAACACGGTCATGTGGTCTTCACCGGTGCAAGTCGCTCGCAGCAATTGCATATTTGAAGAAACAGAGGCGCGCCCCCAGAAGCCGTCGAATGTTCGCGAGGGTGTCCGATGGTTCGTTTGACCAAGCTGCACCCGAAGTCCTAGCACACAGCTATAATCCGTCGTTCGCTGAAGAAATTGGCAGTTCAGATGGGGTCCAGCGACCCGCATCGCTACCAAACACGCCCTATGCCGACTACGAGCAGATCGAACAGTTGTATGAGAATATTTCGGCTGAAACGACGAGAGACGTCGAAGAAGTTTCTACAAGAGGGAACACCAGACGCCGTCCTGCGTCCGATATGACGCAGCTGGATCCCATAGAAGTACATAAGATTCCTTCACGAAGATCTTTACAGTTGACGAGTTTATAAAATGATTGCATCCTAGTTGCATGTAGCAGTAAGGCGAATAAGTAATTAAAAACGAGCTTGACGTAGTATGCAGTAATAATTTTGTTATACACGATCGTACACATGTGTAGGTACTGGTGTACACGTACGAATGTGTGGTGTATGTTTGTACGTTCCAAATAATTTCCTCCAAGTAGAATAAGTTACAAGAGATAGTTTTTGTCAAAGGACCATTAATAACAAATTCTGAGAAAACCACAAGCGTGATCTTCTTGACTGTAGTTGTAAATTATTAGTTTTTTTAATTAACTCTTAGGTGCACTGTTTAAAGTACTACTTTTCTGTCGCTTTGACAACTTGTGTATAACCTCACATATTACCATCACTGGTTACAAGACTTATTTGCTCTCTGCGGGGGTTTAACGGTCATTTAATTCGTGGCCGCCTATCGTAATGACCGTCGTCAACATTGCAATCTTTACAACTATCCCGTTTGAAGCAAAGACAGGTACCGCAAGTGGTTACTAGACATCAGTGGGCGATATAAAGGCAATAAATCAATGTAATCAATCGATCGTATCGTCTCATTGTATTATATCTGTATCACCGAAAATTAAGAGAATGGTAAACAAGTGAATATTATTACATCACGAATATTGCATATTTTAAATCAAATTGAACGATATTGTTGAAAAAACTGCTATATTGATATCTTTAAAGAACTGATGTTGGAAGCATTATATATCGAGAGGGGTTTCGGGGGTCGTCTGAACCCTCAGTTGTTTTTACTTCTCAGAAGATATATGAATACAAATGCTAAAAAATGAGTGCAAGTTAGGTACTGATGGTAATAATTTATAACATACCGGATGGATACTTCATATAAATGAAAGAAAACTGAATAATCTAGTAATCCAAAAGTGTCGAGTTTAATTCATTAATAACATGTTTCAGATCCGAGTTTCCTTCTTTCTGTCACAAACTATGTGCACAAAACCAGGGCACTGCAGCAAGAATCACACAAACGAGTTAACCCCGAGTGTCATCCACTCATAGATAACATCAGCATTATCTCTTCTGATTTATAATGCCATATACATCGCGCATGGATATATAAAATGAGGTCGACGAACTGTCTGTGAGTCGTGTCGCCGTGGTCAGCGCAGACAGACGCGATTACACCTGGAGAGAGTGTCACTGGAACAGAGACACAAAGACTTCGTAAAGTAAGTCAGTGAATAACGCACGATATGTTACTTACTTCTTGCTTAATCCTATTCGCTCAAATTGGTTTATAACGCCGAAATAACACTTCTCCAGGGCACTCTGAAATAACCAAGTTTTATGAAATAACCAAGGCAGGTCGTCGTTAAACTTGCCCTGGGTGTCCGAGACTACACCGGAACTATTTGGCCAAATAAATTGAATTACTCCGCGCTAGCTAGCCAATCACGGCTTAGCGGAAACCAGTTCAAGTCGGAGCCAGTAGCTTGAATCATTCACTCTCTGCATTGCGAAGTTGTGTCTAAAATATTAATACAAAACCAAGATTTTAATTTTTATATTAATAAAAACTGTATTTCCGGTTAATGAATGTTTAAAATTATTTCTTTAGCATTACGTGAGTGCAGGCCTGCTGGAAATGCCACTGGGTGTCAGAGCCAGTGGGTGACATTTAATTGAAATATCAGTTAATACCAAATTAACTGCCCTTACTGGTAACATTAATTAATTAAATTAAGTTAACTTAGTTGAGCTAATTCAATTAACAACTTAAATCACATATCAATCACATATCATATCACGTATCAATCATATATATATATATATATATATATATATATATATATATATATATATATATATTTATTTATGCAATAACCAACACAAGTCCGATGTAGTAGATATTGAAAAGGGCCAAATAAATGACGTTTTATTGCAAAGTGGACTGCTTATCACGCAGCCACTTTGAGAAGCACATTAACAGGAATATGAGCTCCTCAAAGCAAACCAGACAGGAACTGAACATATGTACAGCCCCGTCCGGCAAGTTTCTCAGAGCCCACATTCCTACAGGCATGACGATAACATATATACATCAAGAAGTCGTCATGAACATGTAATGCAAAGAATACAGACATTCCACCACACAAATTTAATTACAAACAGGTGGGGCCATTTCGCCACAAGGTCACCCACAAACATGTGACCCACCCCACGCGACCTAATAATATATATATATATATATATATATATATATATATATATATATATATATATATATATATATATATATATATATATATATATATATATATATATATATATATATATATATATATATATATATATATATACGTAAAAGTGATTGACCATTTTGTATTTAGGAACATTTTGTAACTAAACATCAGAAATATTTGAAATTGTCAACGTGTGTTGTATATGTGCCATAGATATGGAGTATTGTTTAAAAATATGTATTGTATGATTAGTTAGTTGTTAATTAATTAACAAATAATGAATACATATGTATGTATGTATGTATGTATATATATATATATATATATATATATATATATATATATATATATATATATATATATATATATATATATACATAAATGTAAAAAATATATATATCCTATTTTTATATTGATATAATATATATATATATATATATATATATATATATATATATATATATATATATATATATAAATACAAATTTACAAAAATAAGATCTCTTTCCCAAAGCAGGAGATCTGGCACATCTGTCTTTAGCAAATATTTTTCTTCGTGTTTGAAAGGTTCTCGAATTTATGTATTCATTTTATATTCCGACCGTATATATTAGCGATATTGATAATATTTAACAAGTAATGTGTAGTTTTGTGTAATACATGTGCTTTAGTTTGTTCATCAAATATGATGTCTTATTTGATGTTATATGGAACATTGCCGTTGTGGGAAAGAATATTATTGGTTCTTAAGTATCAGTTTCGACGGAATTTACATTATCATTTCTAATAAAGTTTAATCTTTTATTCGTAATCGTTAATATGCCTTGCTGATCTCCCGGCAGTTGTACGCGAGAGTAGAAAAACAATCCTTACAGACACGCAACGAAAGTATGCTAGATATACATGACACAAGTCTTGGCAATTCGTCCATGGACGTTGCCCAAATCACGAACAGGAACCACCCCTGCCTAGATGACGAACCGATGCCCACAGCTAGCGTAAGAAGAACCTCGGTTGCGAGAGGCAGTGTCAACTCTGGCTTTTTGTTGGATGAGGGCGACCGAGAAGTATTTCACAATCACAAGTCGCCAGAAGCAGCGACAGCGGCAGGAGGCTGCACCATGGATGCGTATGTGGACACTGTTCCGTGAGTATTATCTATGATTTAATAATAATAATAATGCTAATAATTAAGTTCTATGGTGCCTATGTCCTCAGGAACCTGAGCTCAGAGGCGCAACAAAACAGAATCATTAAGCATAATCGTGAACAGGGACGCGCGAAAGTCATTATTGCCAATTCCACAAGTATTTAATCTTAGGCGTAGGGTGACCTGTTACATCCAGTGTGCAAGGTGCAAGGGTGTAACATATGCATGAAGCCTTGTGATATATGTTTGAACTCTTTACATTTGAATTTGTGCTCCTGATCGTATGTTGAATGTGTTCTCCTGATCACATGATGAGTGTTGTGCATTCGACTTTGTGTTCACTTTTGTGGTTGGATTTACTTTTGGAATAAAAAACGTCTTCAGAGGTCTCCACATTCTCTTGCATTCACTCTGCTGGGGGATTTCGCGGACTGCAGCCCGTGGACTATGGCTGGGAAAATATGTCACTCATAAGAACCCTCCAGGGGTGGACAGTTATGCGGGTACCCTTGACCAGTTTAAATATAGCACTGTATGGGTTCTTAGTGTATTATTTGAAGACGAGCACACGTGACCTTTATTTGGTTCCTAAAGGGGGAAATGACAACCATAAACGACAGTGACGAATTAACATCGATCTTGCAAACGGCCGTTGGACACACATTTACTCGACGAACTGTGTATCGCGCAGTCTGTGTTGTGTCTTTGACCAAGCCATGACAATAACGGTCATTACCGCCAACGTAGGCCTATTTGTTATCTACACATATTTAAAACAATTTGGATTGTTATTTGTTTAATCATGTTTTCTGCTGTACAGTTGTCTTATTGACCTTGTCTGACTACATGACCCCACATTAACGGAAATGGCGAGGGATGATATTCATCATATTCTAACTGAGACTTGTATTAGCGTTCAATCAAATCATTTTGATTTGTATACAAAGATTAGAAAGAGAAGGTCGTACTTTACCGTACGTTTAACGGTATGAATAAGCAAATTCGTTCGGCACCACACGAGCTTATCGTTGAGTGTATGTAAATAAAATTTTATTAACGCAATAAAAATTAACTGCACAACACTGATAAAATACCTAACCAGTGCTCCCGGACAGACACCAAGATATCATCACCGCCTGGCAGCACAGTCAGGCTTTCAAACTAAACTGCAATGTCGAATGCAGCATTTGTGGTCGATTTATTTTGTTATTAAACCTTCTTCTAAACGAAACAACATGTTTCTATGGTAGGCACAGTCGTTTAAATTCCACCAACGTTTTTTAATCGGGAACTCAAGCCTTGAAGAGAGAACATTCCTATCAGGATTGGTGACAATTGGGAATGTTATTGATTGCGCGTTTGAATGCTAAACATTTAAATGCAGCCCTGACATTGCCAGTGCATTTGGATTTATTGTTGAATGTATAGCCTAAACATTAGCATTTGAATGCGACCCCCAACACATTTGATTTTGTAATAAGCAATTCTGCTTTTCATTCTGTTCTACAAAGAGCAGATCATGGAATAATTGTCTGACCTGTCAATCCACTCTCACAACTTGCTCTTTGAAAATATATGTAATGAGTAGGTAATTTGACCATGAATTCAAATGTATCTAAAAATGCATAACCAAAACATTAGCATTTACAATAAAATTAAATCCTGGAAAATGGCATTCACGTTTACATTTAAATAACTTAAAACATTTCCATTTAAAGGGAATGTACGACGAATTTTAATGATTCTTTTAATGTCGTATAATTAAAATGCCGAAATTCTCTGAATGTTTCGATCTCAGGGAATCAATTAACAATTTTATGCTTCATATTTTAATATTTGGTGCCGCAGTTATTGTCAGAAATGGCATAACACTGGAATTTTACAGATCAATTAATCACCCGAGAGAAACGTTAGGATAGGGTGGGGCAAGGAGCCCCCTTACGGAAAAATGGCTACAGTTATTCACAGGCGCATTATTCTGAGGTATCTATGATGTCATACGATTGTTGTGTGGTTGTAGTATGTAATGCGAAAACATTAGTGACGATTAAAAAACACCAAACAATGTCATCGTCAATTAAAATATTAATGATATTAATTTTATCGTTAATTAAATATATTGTCTAGAGGGGGGCGTCTAGCCTTACCTCTTATGGGGCGAGAAGCCCCCGGGGCGTCTTGCCCTGTTTCAGTAAGAGTCTTTCTCGATTGTATGAAATACGAATGCTGAAATAAAACGCACTATTGCTAAATGTAAAAAAAACATGCAACATTTAGTTACTCTCGGACTCGCTCTTAGGGCAGATAAAACACTCCTGGCGTGTAGTCATTGCACAACTGACAATGTACCCACCCCTGCCGATGTCCATAGTTCACGAAGGGCTCGCCGCATATGACATACCACCACGCTTCCTCGTCGTCTACTCATTTGCTTCTACACTGCGTTTTTGATTCCGTTCTGTGTCCCTCGTCTAGCTGCCAGTCACTTTCCCTTTAACTTCCCCTTTCCGTCTGCTGACTCGTGATCAACGAGTTCAACTTGTGTGTGATGAATTTATTAGAACACTTAAATGGATGTAGTTTTTACCCCACTGGGGCTCCACATCCCACCCTACCCTATATATCACCTTAAGATTTAAAGATGTATTTGGTCTGTCTTTAAATAGAGCAAAGTGGTCTGTGTATATGTCGTAAAAATGATATATTTAAATTGATCGCCGTATCGTGTGAAAGTATTAAGGTATAAAAGATCACGACAGTAACACGTTTACATGGATGTTATAAAATACTACAAATTCAGTGCTACAAAATCCCGTAAAGTGGTTCAGTGAACCAATGAAAATCGTTGAACATTCCCTTTAACAAGCCTCATTTGTATCATGCTTCAATGAAATCGCGTCGCCCGTCAGACGTGACACCCCGCCGTGGGATGTCTTCCGGCTGGTCGAGCGAGACGAGGAGCGACCGGGCGAGGGTCGCTGTTATGACGTCGTCACCAAACTCGCCAAGTTCGCCTTCTGTGTCGTCGCCTTCATTGTCGTCTTGGGCGGCGCCGTCACAAGCAAGTCCGTCCTTCTCTTCATAACGTCCCACATTCGTCGGGACATCGACGCCGCCTGCGAGTTGAACGGCGATGTCGTTGTGCAATGTATGCGTCTGCCTACCGTGGCAACCGGTCACGTGTCCCGCAACGTTACAAATTACGTCTGGCAGGTTCGTAAGACATTAGTTGATTGGTTGCATTCACTGAACATAAATCGGTAAACGCATAAATTAAGGATATGTATACAGAGCTTAAATTAAATAATTTGCATCAAGTTGACTGGACATCCACAAATAAGAAAACCGGTGTCCTCGTTGTTAGCACTTTGTTTTGCTATTAAGTTTATAAATTATCATTTAAAACCCATTACAAATTGTATTGTGTATTGTGTTTAATTAACTGAAAAATACAATAAAACACTTTTGTGTCAAGTTGGAATTCAGCTTATGATGCGATTGTGATTTTGACAAACAACAGCTATTTCAACGGGCGTCGCCAGATGTGCGCGATGCAGCGCCCTCGCACGGACATTGGGTGTTACTGCAGATGTGTGAGGAGGTGACAATGCGTTGGGCGTGGGCGTTGATGTTATGTGCTTCCACCCCGTGCCTCTTCACCTTGCTACGTTGTATCTGGCGTGTCGTCTTCAAGCGCACAAGGAACCCGGCCACCAGTACCGTACTCTTTGTATGTATCATCAGCACTAACGTATCAATGCGCGCCAGTGTTTTCAGAACTTACGATGTCACAGTCTCACAGTTTGACAAACGTTACAATAATCGCACTAATACTATTTTCAAATAATGTGCTTCGTCTTATATATCTGTATAATATTATTATATATATTACGATGGTGATAGTGCCAGTATGGTTTCATTTACATGTATGGAAAATCTGAATATTTCTGACGGTAACAACAAATTATACCAGACAATATTCTGCGGATTATAAATATAGGTAAAAGAAGAAGGTACGCTCTTAAAGCGCGGTATCCAGTCCTCTGGACTGTTCAGAGTGCTTTACACTTCACCTCTTTGTAGACTTGTTGATTGCAATGCCATCTCGACGTCTCTGGGAAGCATTCAGCCACGCTGCAATTACTGCGCCTTTTTTATTATATATATATATATATATATATATATATATATATATATATATATATATATATATATATATATATATATATATATATATATATATATATAGTATATATATATATATATATATATATATATATATATATATATATATATATATATTATATATATATATATATAAAATATATATATATATATATATATATATATATATATATATATATATATATATATATATTATATGTATATAATATAAAATATATTATATATATATATATATATATATATATATATATATATATATATATATATATATATATATATATATATATGTTATATATATATATAGTGTATATAATATATATATATATATATATATATATATAATGTGTCTCTAATTCACAAATCGGTCGTTTTGGCAGGTGTGCGCCGTCGAAACGATTCACTCGTTCGGGTTTGTGTTGTTCGCCTTCAAAGTGCTGCCCTCCGTGAACATCATCCGCGGAGCGATATTGATGATGGGAGTGTGCGTCGTTCCCGGCGTACTTAAGGTGTTCAGTCGTCTCCGCGACGAGAAGTGGAGCGGCGCCAAGATCGCGCTCGATGTGACGGCGGCGCTGTTGCAGCTGAGCCTCGTTATCATCTGGCCAATCACGATCAGTTTCGAAGGCGGCCGCGAGAAGCTTGCCGACATGTGGCCAATCACCGTGTCGCTGCTGCTGATCTCGGTCGCCTGGTGGGAGAACTACGTCGACGCCAACACGAATCTGGGTACAGTACACTATTGTTGTCCCACTGAAACCAAGGCTAAAACCTAGTCAGGCTATTCGACCCCGTGCGTACAATTACTATTCGGTTTGAATAAAAGAAACTGTACGCTTTAATTGTTGTCTTGTCACCGACCTTCAGTAACGTTTTAACAGAAACTGAACACTTTAATTGTTGTCTTGTCACCGACCTTCAGTAGCGTTTTAACAGAAACTGAACACTTTAATTGTTGCCTTTTCACCGACCTTCAGTAACGTTTTAACAGAAACTGAACACTTTAATTGTTGTCTTGTCACCGACCTTCAGTAACGTTTTAACAGAAACTGAACAGTTTAATTGTTGTCTTGTCACCGACCTTCAGTAACGTTTTAACAGAAACTGAACACTTTAATTGTTGTCTTGTCACCGACCTTCAGTAGCGTTTTAACAGAAACTGAACAGCTTAATTGTTGTCTTGTCACCGACCTTCAGTAACGTTTTAACAGAAACTGAACACTTTAATTATTGCCTTGTCACCGACCTTCAGTAACGTTTTAACAGAAACTGAACACTTTAATTGTTGTCTTGTCAGCGACCTTCAGTAACGTTTTAACTGAAACTGAACAGTTTAATTGTTGTCTTGTCACCGACCTTCAGTAACGTTTTAACAGAAACTGAACACTTTAATTGTTGTCTTGTCACTGACCTTCAATAGCGTTTTAACAGAAACTGAACAGCTTAATTGTTGTCTTGTCACCGACCTTCAGTAACGTTTTAACAGAAACTTAACACTTTAATTGTTGCCTTGTCACTGACCTTCAGTAACGTTTTAACAGAAACTGTACAATTTGATTTCTGTCTTGTCACTGATCTGCAGTAACGTTTTAACAGAAACTGTACACTTTGATTTATGTCTTGTCACTGACATGAGGTAACGTTTAAAAAGAAACTGAACACTTTAATTGTTGTCTTATCACCGACCTTCAGTAACGTTTTCGTCAAACCCTACCACTTCGTTTTCGATAAAATATGTACGACTCTCCCCGTCATTTTTCGTCCAAACAAGCTGGATTCTGTGTTCGTACACCAGGGATCCTTCCGTCATTGATACGTGCACA
Organism: Lamellibrachia satsuma; assembly: GCA_033239005.1. Lineage (NCBI taxonomy): Eukaryota > Metazoa > Annelida > Polychaeta > Sabellida > Siboglinidae > Lamellibrachia > Lamellibrachia satsuma. Next base: position 3,935,758 of record BSQZ01000009.1, read on the forward strand.
TCCTGCCATCCAATAACTATATATCAATTCCCTGCTCGAAAATAACTTTTCAGAAAGCAAACAATTGCCAAACGCACTGTCTTAAAATCAGCAGCACTTCATTCATACGACATGAACCCGGAATTGAATTAATGATCTGTCCCCATCTAGGGGCCGTCGGTCGTTTCCTGTTGCGGATGAAACGCCGCGTGGCGCGAGCGCGCAGCAAGACTTATATCTTTGCGCACCTTTGGAAGATACCACTTACGTTTGGACTGATGATTGGCTGCCTCGTCGGTCTCCAAGGCTACAACGTGCGCCGGCTTTTCGCTTTCTCCGTCAGCGGCGTCACGTGCAGGAACGCGCTCCCGGACACACGTGACGTGAAGCTCCAAGACTACGCGCATCTGAACCGCGATTGGCTGATGGCGAGCCTCGTTCAGATCATGGCGTCGCTGCTCTGCTACCTGGCCTCGAGGGCTGCGTGCAAGGTTCAAATCCAATATGTCGGATTCTCGATCCCGCTGGTCCTGGCCCCGCTAGTCACATTCGGACTTCTCGTGGGAGGTTGCGAGGTTTGGAACGACAATCCACTCTATTTCGCGACATATTTGCCGGCGTACTTGTTTTGGCGTTGTCACGATAAAGGCGAACTGGGTCAGATTGCGATGAAGGACAGCGTCTGGGTGGTCGCTCTCTGGTGGCTCTCGGAGGTGTTCATCACGAGGCATATATGGTTCCCGAAGGTAGAGCGTCTGGCAAAGACTAGCAAGTAAGCATTACACACTCTAGCAGCCATTGTTTATCCTACCTAGTCGACACAACACCGCTAATACGAGGCGGTGTCAGAAATATTACTGCTGCTGCTGCTGCTGCTGCTGCTGCTGCTGCTGCTGCTGCTGCTGCTGCTGCTGCTGCTGCTGCTGCTGCTGCTGCTGCTGCTGCTGCTGCTGCTGCTGCTGCTGCTGCTGCTGCTGCTGCTGCTGCTGCTGCTGCTGCTGCTGCTGCTGCTGCTGCTGCTGCTGCTGCTGCTGCTGCTGCTGCTGCTGCTGCTGCTGCTGCTGCTGCTGCTGCTGCTGCTGCTGCTGCTGCTGCTGCTGCTGCTGCTGCTGCTGCTGCTGCTGCTGCTGCTGCTGCTGCTGCTGCTGCTGCTGCTGCTGCTGCCTGCTGCTGCTGCTGCTGCTGCTGCTGCTGCTGCCGCTGCTGCTGCTGCTGCTGCTGCTGCTGCTGCTGCTGCTGCTGCTGCTGCTGCTGCTGCTGCTGCTGCTGCTGCTGCTGCTGCTGCTGCTGCTGCTGCTGCCGCTGCTGCTGCTGCTGCTGCTGCTGCTGCTGCTGCTGCTGCTGCTGCTGCTGCTGCTGCTGCTGCTGCTGCTGCTGCTGCTGCTGCTGCTGCTGCTGCTGCTGCTGCTGCTGCTGCTGCTGCTGCTGCTGCTGCTGCTGCTGCTGCTGCTGCTGCTGCTGCTGCTGCTGCTGCTGCTGCTGCTGCTGCTGCTGCTGCTGCTGCTGCTGCTGCTGCTGCTGCTGCTGCTGCTGCCGCTGCTGCTGCTGCTGCTGCTGCTGCTGCTGCTGCTGCTGCTGCTGCTGCTGCTGCTGCTGCTGCTGCTGCTGCTGCTGCTGCTGCTGCTGCTGCTGCTGCTGCTGCTGCTGCTGCTGCTGCTGCTGCTGCTGCTGCTGCTGCTGCTGCTGCTGCTGCTGCTGCTGCTGCTGCTGCTGCTGCTGCTGCTGCTGCTGCTGCTGCTGCTGCTGCTGCTGCTGCTGCTGCTGCTGCTGCTGCTGCTGCTGCTGCTGCTGCTGCTGCTGCTGCTGCTGCTGCTGCTGCCGCTGCTGCTGCTGCTGCTGCTGCTGCTGCTGCTGCTGCTGCTGCTGCTGCTGCTGCTGCTGCTGCTGCTGCTGCTGCTGCTGCTGCTGCTGCTGCTGCTGCTGCTGCTGCTGCTGCTGCTGCTGCTGCTGCTGCTGCTTCCACTACAACTAACGTCATATACCAGAATGATGTCCTCAGTATAGCGCCGCAAAAATTACTTTATGACCGACACGTGTTTTCATCAAAACTTGTTTGAAAGCATTTCCTACGAATATGTTCATCCCTGCATGCCTCTGTCATAGGTTATTCGTGCAACCGTACTACTCCGGACTGCTGCTCGACTACTCGCTCACACTGAGTCGTCGCAGGAACGACATCGACGGCGACAAACAGGTAGTCTCAACGTATACAATTTCAGCGGAACGGGTTGGGACATGGTGAAACCGTTCCATGTATCCTCGGTCAATGCTGGTTGATGCATTATAATTAATACGTTAATGTTGGAAACCTGTGTATGTGCACATTATGCACCATTATTATTTATTTAGCAAGAATCGAATCAAAACACAACGGCTACGTTCAAAGTTCTTTTCATAGCGCAACGAGTCGATATTTGAAGAAGCAATTTGTGATCACGACGACAAGATCCACGGTGGTCAAAGAATCGACTTAAGTTCTACCATGGGACGCGGCAACACTCCGATGATATACATGTGCGCCACCATGTGGCACGAAACGGAACAAGAAATGCGGCAACTACTAAAATCGATATTCAGGTATGAAGATGGTTCAACTATGTTGACAGAAATTACGCACCACACATAAAGAGTTCGGATAATTACACATACACAACACTTTACTATAGAATAGGCGGGGTCTATGGCTGGATTTAATTAATACGGCACTTTTGGGGGAAATACATCGATGTACGCCGCTAAACGAAACAGCGGCTAGCCCCCTTCTCAGGTGAAACAAATGTCTTGTAGTGTCGTACATCGGTGTTTTGGCATCATCCCTTATTAAATTTCGTTTTAGATGCGACACCGACCAGTCCGCCAGAAGAAACGCGCAGCAGTACCTCGGTGTCGTCGACCCAGAATACTACGAATTTGAAGGTGTTTTATTTTTCTCAAGTTTTATCTCTGACACTTGGCGAACTACATTTAATTTTTTGATCGGCTGCCTCGTTTATATTTCCCGTTCATACATTTACTATTCCTGTTGCGATCTATTCATTCACTGTATTTACAACTCGCTTTATATTACATTACATACCCTCTTTAGCCCGTTTCTTGTGACGTAATATGCACTGGTTAGAGTACACCTATGTTCCTAACACAATTCCGAGTACATCTACCAAACTTTTTACACACACACGCACGCGCACGCACACGTCCACGCATACACCCACGCACACGCACTCGCACACAATACAAATGTATTGGATAAATACAATGACATTTGCCCCATAGGACCACTATGGGCTACAATGTAAGACATGCTGTGATGTCTTATCTAAGCACAATATAATTTGTTTTCTAACTGCAGTTTCTTATATCGAACATTACAATTTGTTTAATAGGTACATGTTTGTGGATCTTGAGTCCGAATAAAAATAGTAATACTAATAAGGATAAATGTGAAATATCAAATAGTCATATTTGTTGAAATATATTGTCATATCTACCCAACTAATAATAAGGTATAGCTACATGTATTAAAGTTTGACGTGGACATGATAATTTATATTCTTGGTTAAGCAGGCAAAATACTGTTAGAGAAAGTGTTTGTTAAATTAATTAAGACAATTGATTTTTAAACAAACATAGTTAAACCTGGACGGTCATCAACTTATAATTATATTTTACCCAGCACAGTGCATTGTTAACTGAACGTTTCGTTGATTGTGTTGTCATTTGCTGGTTTTATTAATACGATTTATCATATGTATTACATTTTGGGATGTCAACGGGACAAATAAACATGTTTCTGATTTTGATTTCAGATCCTGATATAGTCATAGAACAAGCGTCTGCTTCCGTATGAAGCATACGCAAATGTATATTGTATGTTCTAGACGCTGACTATCATTACCAAAATTAAAAACAGTCAAATATAAGAATAATAGTAGTATTTATTACTTTCCTTCTTTCACCGCGTAGCTCACGTGTTCTTTGATGACGCATTCGATGCGCATGCGCCCAAATCGATCGAATTCCGCGTGAACGACTTCGTCAAACTTCTGATGAAGGTCATTGACATCGCTGCCAGGCAAGATTCAAATAGCATACTTTCAGCCTATTTCATCTTACTAATTGTGTTTTTAATTTCGAAAATTCTCACATTACTAAGATTGTGATGTACGTTTAAACCTCACTTAAACGTAAACGTTTGGAAGCAGTTTGATGACTTTGATCATCGTATGGCAATGTCAGTAACACTATTACATCACGCAACTTCGGGCAAAGTCCGATACAAAGAAATGCCATTAGATTGATCCCATTTAGAAAGTGTTCGCACGCACGCACGCCCGGCCGCTCGTATGCAAGCACACCATTAACACAATATAGAGTAAATGTATCAACCATAATAAAACAATTTGTTCAACAGACAAAACTCCTCCATATTTTGGCTTGTTGTTCACACGTCTCCATATTTTGATTTGTTGTTCACACGTCTCCATATTTTGACTTCTTGTTCACACGTCTCCAGCGCCGTCCACAAGACAACCATCCAATTGCAGAGGCCGACGAGATTCACCACTCCGTACGGCGGACGGCTGGACTGGGTTCTGCCCGGTGGCAACCGACTCATCGTCCATCTGAAGGACAAGACGAAAATACGACACCGGAAACGTTGGAGTCAGGTGCTGGCGATTTTACGATACAATAGTGTCCGAACTTCCATACAGGTTGATTAGCATATATCTGAGCGAAGAAATAAAGCAATGTTGATGTAACAATGAGAGCTCTCGATCTTACAATTCGTGCGTTTTCTAGATCTTTCTTCACTCCAACAATCTAGCGCGATATTACCACTTTCTTCTATTGCTCTTTTTAGCAATATCTGATCGCTCATTTTATGAACATTGCAGTCAGCAGCACAACCAGCTTTTCATGAACTTCTTTATACAAATCCATTCAGCAACTAATCTTTATCTTTCTGTCACTGTTACCACGCTTCACTCTCAGAGACCCAACTGTTCTCAGTTTGCAGTAACGCCTCCTCCTATCCATATGTCAGTGACAGTGTTTCAGTCTCTTGGTAACACATACAAATGTGATCTAATAATTGTGTCGCGGCCTCACGTTTAACGAAACAAGTGTAACACGCCCTTCCTTCCCGCCATAGGTGATGTATCTTTACTACCTGCTCGGACACAAACTGTGGACGCAGGTGGCTGGTGAACGACACCTGGCAAGTGTGGCGAGCAACACGTTCATCCTGGCGCTAGATGGCGACGTTGACTTCGAGCCCGGCGCCGTGCAACTGCTTGTCGACCTGATGAAGAAGAACGAGCAAGTCGGTGCCGCCTGCGGAAGGATCCATCCCGTCGGTTCAGGTGAGAGGGCGAACACGGTGGTGAGTCACACGGTGGTATATATATATATATATATATATATATATATATATATATATATATATATATATATATATATATATATATATATATATATATATATATATATATATATTACAATACATATAGTTTATAGTAGGTAGCATGGTTTTATGATAAAACGTTCAGACGTTACCTTTAATATTCTATTCTCCTTTTCATATCCGCATTCTCTTTCTTATTATTCCTGATTTTCCTACCAGTCATGAGTAGTACGACCTCCACTAATCTTAATCTCTTGTCGACCTTCGTCGTTCACCGTTTGAGCAAGCTAAAACCCCCGTGCGCAGGCGTGCTTCCTTATTGCTTATGTCGAGTGAGTTCATCGAATCACGATGACTTTCCTAACCATACGTTCCATCTTGCATTGCTGTCTTAATAGTTTCATACATACGATGCACTTTAGTGTGTTATGTCTGCGTTGAGCCTAAATATTGTAACAATTTAAGTGCATCTTTTGATAAATCCAATGTTTGTGTATGTCTGTTGTAGATCCAATAGTGTTATGATGATGGTTACGGTTCCAATATGTGTCTATGTTGCATGTCCCGTAGCGTGGGATGATTGCAGTGGTTGCAATGGTTGTATTTGATGCAGGTCCCATGGTGTGGTACCAACGTTTCGAGTACGCCATCGGCCATTGGTTCCAGAAAGCAACGGAGCACATGATTGGTTGCGTGCTGTGCAGTCCCGGATGTTTCAGTCTGTTTCGTGGGTCGGCCCTCATGGATGACAACGTCATGCGCAAATACGCTACTGTCAGTTCGGAGGCCTCTAATTACATTCAATATGACCAGGGTAGGCAAAATAGAATTAGTCCTCTTGCAAATAGCAATTTAGCGCAATGGTTTAACTACACCTGACCTCATGTTATGGTATTTAGTCAAACTAGAACCAGCGGAACTAGTGAAACTAGCGTCAGCAACAGCAGCAGTGGTAGTATTAGTAGTAGTGATAGCGGTAGCAGCTACTACTGCTGTTGCCACTGCTGCTATCAATACATTTTACTTCAATAACCAGCACTCATTCATCATTGACCCACAATCTTTGCCTTTGGATTCCACGAGCAAGATATCTCAACCGGTTTTTGCAATATGCCATTACCAGAGATTTCACAGTAAATTTTACCTTTGTCTTTGTTACGTTTCGGCAGCAAACAAAGAAAAGGTGAAATATTAACTGTGACATACGAAAAAGGATAAATACATTGAAGCCACCAGTTTGATGAATCTCTTCTTAATTATTCGTTTCATGGTCTGTTATCGTTGCCTGTGTTCCGTGTGCAGGCGAGGACCGCTGGCTGTGTACGCTGCTGCTACAGCAGGGCTGGCGCGTCGAGTACTGCGCCGCCTCAGACGCCTTCACATTCGCGCCGGAGGGCTTCTACGAGTTCTACAACCAGCGACGTCGCTGGACACCGTCCACTATCATCAACATCGTCGACCTGTTGATCAGCTGGCGCCGGACGATCCATGTCAACGAGAACATCTCCCTGCCGTACATCGTCTACCAGGGGGCCCTGATGGCGTCGACGATGCTCGGGCCTGGCACGATCTTCCTCATGATGGTGGGCGCCTTGCAGACGGCGTTCGGCAGTTTCGGCGTAAACTTGTGGGGAGCCTTCCTCGCCAACTGCATCCCGGTCGTTCTCTTCATCGTCGCCTGCTACGTATTCAAGTCGAACACACAGGTGGGCAGGCAGTATGTGTGTGTGTGTGTGTGTGTGTGTGTGTGTGTGTGTGCGTGCGTGCGTGCGTGCGTGCGTGCGTGCGTGCGTGCGTGCGTGCGTGCGTGCGTGCGTGCGTGTGTGTTCGCTATTGAATAAGGTCATCATCATAACAACTATAAACAATTGAGGAATACCACCATAATGTAATATAAAGAAACAAATACCATGAATTATTCACACATAGAGGTAAGAATTGAACCGTTGCAGACGCAACCGTTCATGTGGCTTCGGTCAGCAGTTCGTGTTTTATCTTTTAGCTGCTGCTGGCGGCCATCTTGTCAGTCATCTACGCGCTGATTCAGATGTTAGTCGTGATCGGGATCGCGCTGGAGATGAGACGGGAAGGGCTGTGTTCCCCTAGTGCCTTCTTCCTTCTCATCGTCATCATATTCTTTCTCGTCGCCGCCGCCCTCCACCCGAACGAATTCTCCTGCATCATCGCTGGCGCCATCTATTTCCTCGCCATTCCCAGCATGCATCTGCTGCTGATGATCTATGCCCTTTGCAACATGAATGACGTCTCGTGGGGCACACGCGAGGTCAAGGTGGAGACTCCTGCCGATCGCGGTCAATCGAAGGGGAAAGGAGACGGCAAGATGATGGTGGAAGAGGGTGGGTTTACGCTATCGTTCGGTAACATGTTCCGGTGCATCTGTTGTCCGAGAGACGTGGCTCTCGCGACTGAAATGCCGCGACGTAGCATGATGGTGGGCGTTAATGATGAGAACATCGCGTCGGTCAACCAGCAAAAGAAAGACGCAGACCAGTCAGCGGAGGAGCAGGAAGCAGCTGTGATCAAAGACGGCGAATGGAACCATTTGAATGACGTTGTAAATGAGCCACGTGACAATGACAATCTGGGAGGTATTGTTTGTTAGGTTTTCTCATACGTTTAATGCAAATAACTTCATCAAGTAAAACAAATCGTAGATTCATTGTGTTGTCAATTTCCACTATTGCAATGTCTGATTTTACTGAAAAGGTATTCACGTGCTACTACTCGGATTTGTTAACCTCAATACATGTTGGGTAATGATGATTGGTTCAAAATAGTCATTTACGTCGTGAAATGAGTTAGAAATAGAATTGACATTAAACATCTTCATATGCCTTATACACATACATTTGATTTCGCCAATGGAAAATTTCTGATTGGGAAAAGTGTACTTACCACTTCCTCGTTGGTGATAAATTCATTCCATCTGATGTTTAGATGTCACGGGTACAAATTTGCTGTTGAAAATTCTTATTTTGGTCTTTATATTTATACCCTTGGACCTCCAAATTTTGGTGAGTTTTTGAAATGCTCCCCATGCCTTTCCAAGCCTATTCTTGATATCAATAGAACAGTCTCCATCTTTGGACATCATATTACCAGGGTAGGCGAAACGATTCACATCTGCAAGTACTTTGTCGTTCAGTAAAAGTGGTGTTCTGTCACAGCTTGCTCTCATGACTTCACTTTTGGAAGCATTGATGAAGAAGCCACTTTGTTGGCATTGCCTGACAAACAGTTTGGCTGGGTTTGCATTTCTTCAACAGAGCTACTTAACAGGCAGATATCATCGGCAAAATCCAAGTCTTCCAGCATTTTTTCTCTGTCCAGTCTATTCCTGTTTTCATTTCCTCGGTCCGCCCCATTACAAAACCCAAGACAATTCCAAACAAGACAGGTGAAAGTATACAATCTTGTCTTACTTCAGTGGTTATCTTTATAGTTTCACGTTTTTGTGTTCAATCTTTATTGAACATTGCGCATTCTCACATTTCCCATATTGAGTCTGTGTAAATACTGTCAAATGCTTTCTGCAAGTCTACAAAGTTCATAACTAGAGGGGTCTGCCAGTATAGATGGTGTTTACTCTAACAACAACATTCCTTCTTTGCAGCCAAAATCGAGCAGATGCCCGACCCAGACTCGTCACACGAAGGCACACATTCCGGGGTGGTCGACACAGACCCGATGGTCGGGCCCGCGAATCGACTCGAAGCAGGGGAAGAGGAATTCTGGGTGGATGTCGTTAAGCGCTACCTGGTGCCGCTCGAGGTAGACCTTGAGCATCAGACGCAGGTGCGCGCGCAGCTGCTCGATCTGCGGAACAAGGCCACGTTGTCTTTCTTCATGATGAACGCAATCTTCGTTGTCGTCATCTTCACTCTACAGGTAATACACCATAGACACGATACATGTAAAGTATGTCGCTTACGTATTCTTTATTCACATGTTGTAATGCATGACTATATGAGTAACTACAAATACCATAACGATAATAAGCTACGGGTGTGTAATAACAATAAACATAGAAAATTTAGGTGATATTATCACAAATATCATTATGCAACAACAAACGTACAGTAATATGGTATAATATAAGTAATAATATAACATAATATTATAATATGTTGTTGTTAGTATAATGGCAGGATTGTTTATACTATTGAAGTAGCATTCGAGTAATAATCGTTAACGCAAATTAAAGTATTTATGAAAGTGAGTAATAATAACAACGACAACGACAGTTCGTCCAAATACTACCAACTGTAGCTAATTAAGACTATGTACATGTAAACAACAACGACAACAACAACATGCCTATATACCACTCATATGTAATTAATCAAATCTATGTATGTCATTACAGGTTCAGAAGGGCAGTGGGGGTCTGACCGTACGTCTGCCGTGCTTCATCAGTGGCGGCTTCATCAACGTCGAGCCCATCGGTCTCCTCTTCCTCTGTTTCTTCGTCATCGTGATGGCCGTCCAGTTCTTGGCAATGGTCTTCCACCGGATGGGTACTCTCATGCACATCGTCGCTGCGGCGACCTTCGGCTGCGGCCAGAAAAGTCGACGCCGTCGTCATGGCGATCGCGTGCAGCAGCGCATCGCTTTGGCACGCCACCTGCAGGCGCTGAGGTCAAACGCCGACGACGACGATGACGAAGGATCGGTGGTGGCGCCGTCGTCAACTGGCGAGTCGGAGTCGGAGTACGTCACGATGCGCAGGAAGAATACTCTGGTGAGGCTAGGCAACAACAAAAAACCCAAGAATGTTCCGCATCGAGCCGGGACGATGAAAGAGGCTTTCGCGAAACGATTCCTCGCTCTTGACGGTCGACTGGATGAAGGGGGTGGCGAATGCCCGGGTACCGGGGCGAGACAGGAAGGAGGGAGACGTGTCCGAGCTGCCAGGAGGAGAGAAGGATGGCGTCGTCATTCAGCCCCCGACAAGGAGACAGACGAAGATGCACAGGATGAAATTCCAACCCAGTCCAGAATTTCGTTTGATACCATCAGGTTGTCGATCCTGAAAGAATCGACAACCTGACAAAGAGTCAGTTCTAAGACAATGACACGTCGAAGTGCAAATTATGAACTAAACGGCTTTGTAAAACCTTGTGCAGTTGAAAATGTTATTTGCTTATCGCTCGTTCCGCTAGCTAATCATGATATACAAGCATAGGCAGATCTAGTAAGTTTACTGCATTAAGGTTGCAACACCCTTGGAAAAACATCATCACATCATTCGTCCCCAACGACTGGGGATTTGGTCACAATGGATATAATAGACATAATTATGTAGTGCTTTGAGCAGTAATGATGAACAGACGCCTATGTATGTATCGTTATCTTCTAATTTATGAATAGAAACAAACACATTTTAATCAGGAGATGCTTTGCACACAGTTTTGTTCATTCGCTTCGATAATTAGTAATGTTGCAACGATATAATTTTTTTTTTGACAAACAGCAAACACTTGGTGGTATTTCCTCCAGAACTGTTGCAATAATTTACTGCATTCAGAAATACTTATTACGCATTCAATGTATTTATTCTTAATTAAACAATTTGCCTAGATTGTTAAAGCTATTGCACAATTAACAGGTGATGTAATGATTCGAGTAGACGACTCATCTTAAGCTCGTAACCTCAAAATTCGTTCGTCATCGTTCTACAAAATTAAAATGAATCGACTCAATGCCTTAAAACCTAAAATCATCTTTTTATCAGCGACTCGTCATCATCACAATATATAATTCGCACAGTGTGGGCCATTACATAATTTGCCGTGCTCCTGACCTGTCTGCAAGGAGAGCCAGGAGCGTAGTATGTCGTCTCAGACTTGGCGCGCGAGCGCTACCTGTCAGATAACTTGCGGTGCTCCTGATCTGTTTGCTTGGAATGCCAGGAGCGTAGTACGTCGTCTTTACCGGGGATAGACCACATTTGATGTCCCATTGGCCGCATTATAACGTTTCTGTGGATTCCTGGAAAATTTACACAATTTTCTAAAAAAAATTCACATCACATTTATCCTCTATTAACACACATGCCGGGTGAAACTCGTGAAAATGGCATACTTCGTTTTTCAGAGAAATGCATCCAAAGCAGATGCCCATCAATTTCGATCCATCCAGTGATCAACCGATTCTGAAATGTTGGTACGTTCTTCGGAATAGTCAGTGTAGTGGCACGCCAGCAGTCATCGTATGTCTATTGACATCAAATTAATGTAGTAATACAGAGAACGTTAATTTTTCGTACGTATCCGATGTGAAAGTGCTCGGAAAAGGGACTCTTTATGTTGGTAATAATCAACGGATCCTACGACTAAGTACTTCAACTAAAACTGTTTGACACTTAATTTTCCATATTGCCAGCCATGCCAGCAATTTTTTCTGCTATTAAATTATAGTAACATAAGCACTGCAGATTTCCCGTTGCCTTGTCATGTCCGCTTGTGGACATGATAACGTGTTGCATGATTAGTAGAAAACGTGACCATCAAACATTCTAAAACTTGATGACATCCACTGTCACTACGTTACCAATATGCTGACATTTTTTTTTCAAAATCACATACCTCCAGCAAAAGCGCTTACTCTCCAAATTGGTAGTTTTAGCAAACCATTAATACGCCGTCTACTGTAGCACCAGACCAGTGTTTCGGGAATGTCACCAAAATACCTACGCGTCTTCAAATCTGCTTCATACTGCAACATCTCACTTCCAAAGGTCCAACATCTCACTGCCAAAGGTCTAACATCTCACTGCCAAAGGTCCAACATCTCACTGTCAAATGTCCAACATCTCACTGTCAAAGGTCCAACATCTCACTGCCAAAGGTCCAACATCTCACTGCCAAAGGTCCAACATCTCACTGCCAAAGGTCCAACATCTCACTGCCAAAGGTCCAACATCTCACTGTCAAAGGTCCAACATCTCACTGCCAAAGGTCCAACATCTCACTGTCAAAGGTACAACATCTCACTGCCAAAGGTCCAACATCTCACTGCCAAAGGTCCAACATCTCACTGCCAAAGGTCCAACATCTCACTGCCAAAGGTCCGACATCTCACTGCCAAAGGTCCAACATCTCACTGTCAAAGGTCCAACATCTCACTGCCAAAGGTCCAACATCTCACTGCCAAAGGTCCGACATCTCACTGCCAAAGGTCCGACATCTCACTGTCAAAGGTCCGACATCTCACTGTCAAAGGTCCAACATCTCACTGCCAAAGGTCCAACATCTCACTGCCAAAGGTCCAACATCTCACTGCCAAAGGTCCAACATCTCACTGCCAAAGGTTCGACATCTCACTGTCAAAGATCCAACATCTCACTGCCAAAGGTCCAACATCTCACTGCCAAAGGTCCAACATCTCACTGTCAAAGGTCCAACATCTCACTGCCAAAGGTCCGACATCTCACTGCCAAAGGTCCGACATCTCACTGCCAAAGGTCCAACATCTCACTGCCAAAGGTCCAACATCTCACTGCCAAAGGTCCGACATTTCAAACAAGTTTAGGATTTAGGCTGTCCGTATGATATATAAATGATATATGCAGTGCACCACCACTGTTACATTTTATTCTTCTTGCTGATGACACCAATATTTTGTCGCTCAGAAATTACCCGGTTGAATTCAGCAAACATATAAGCAAACTACTGGGTAAGTTGAGGATATGTTTTGCAGTTAATAAATTATCACTTAATGTGTTGGAAACTAATATCATGCTATTTAGTAACTACAAAAGCACAAGCAGTATTAATGCAAAAATCAATGATATTGATATTGAAAATTAATGGTATGTGTAAGTAATTTCTAGGTGTGTTAACAGATCCAGCTTAACTGGAAAGACCATATCAGGATGCTACCAGCAGAACACTGGACATATTCGCCACTCTTGACATTCCACCTAAGTAAAAGCAGCCACTTGAGAATCGGATACAAACTGGGACCAGATCATACAATACAAAACAGTACAGACAAGGTTAAAGATATTGGAGTTACTTTTGACTCTTCACTGAACTCTGAGGTACATGTGTCAGAAACAATTAACAAAGCCAACTCAATGATGGATATAATACGGCGAACCTTCGACCACATGAATGAACACTGCTTCACAACAATTGTTAGGTCCCTTGTCCACTCACACATAGAATACGCTAGTCAAGTCTGGACTCCGTCCCTACTGAAGCATGTCACGGCCCTTCAAAACGTCCAGCGTAGAGCTACCACATAAATTCCAGGTTTTAGAGACCTTGACTATAAAGAGCTTTTACACGAACTAAAATTACCAACTCTGGCTTATCGTCGACTCAGAGGAAACATGATAGAATTATATAAGATATTAAGAGTGAAATATGATGCTTCGGTTTCATCTAGTTTAGTTATGTTGAGAGACAATGATTCTGACAAGAAGACATAACCTATAAATAATAATAAAAAAAGATGCAGATTAAATATTAGAAAATATTAATTTGTACACCGATGTACAGTCTGTGGTGGATGCTCCATCTACCCAATCTTTTGAGGGCACAATAGACAAGGTGTAGCGAAGCCATCCTATCAAATTAAATTACACTGTCCCACCCCATCCTCGAAATTATGATAAGCAAAACCAAACCTGACAATAGCCATAAATGAAAGAGGTGGCACAACAGGCATCGATGCCTAAATAGCCAGATGAGGGGCTGTAAGAGAACCTGAAAGGATGATATCTGACCTGTCGAAAAGTATTGCAATTATGTATACAGCAAAATATTAATATACGAAAATGTTCGCTTAATACTGTACTATTCTTGTGTGTCGCATTGTTGTGTAGTGTGTGGAAATTCGTACAAAACAAATATTCACTATTTATTTGTTACAGAAGAAATTAACGAGGATTGTCACAATATACACTATTGCCATCACACAAATGCCTTATTTTGTGAATTGCATTCATACATTACAACTAACATTGTAATGTATGAAGCATATAAACAGTTGTTACCAAACAATCTGCAGTTATTATTCAACAGGTTATGACACAACACATGAAACATGATAACGTAAAAACAGGTATTTGTAAGAATTACTCTATGAGCCCAATGTATATATATGCAAGGTATACAATTATGGAATTCACTAGACCAAAACATCAAATGTGATCAGTTGGGTATCAGTCACAAACAATTCTTGAACATGGAAAGTAGCAAATTTGGACATGTGCAACTAAAAATGCGAGACAATATACTGTCAACGTCAATTCATTTATTCAGGTTGATGATGGTGTGATAGCTACTATGCCATGTAATATAATATTCCACATTCGTAGGAGTTTGATTCAGCATACAAACCTACGTAACTGCTATCCGACTGGAAAACACCTGAGATAACAATGAGAGCCTACCAGGAAGCATGTAACCCGTTATGTTCATTACCTTATTACTCTAACCAACCGCATGTTGGCTGTCAAAAGATGCCTCTCGAAATATGAAGATATGACGATGTTCCCACTGCACGTTGTCAGTTACAACAGCAAACATGTGTGAAACTGCAACTTTCAATAATGAAACTGAGCCAAATGTGTGTTTCCTTTATAACAAGCAGGCATCATATCACCATCAATTATACGTCACGCTTTGTAAATTATTTGTCAATCGGATATTTAACAAGTATCAAGTACTATCAACCACCATTTCCCTTTACACGTTAATGTAACGAAACCGTGCACCTACCATCTCGAGGATGCAATCGATATGACTTCGCCTAGTCTTCACACAAGATATCCTGGCCAATCTAAGCGGCGGAAGGCAAACTGATGTAATTATTATGGATTTCGCCAAAGCGTTTGAGACAAAGTACCACACCACAGACTAATCCAGAAACTTGAGAGATACGGTATCACTGGCCCTGTAAATACTTGGGTTGAAAAATTCTTGAAGGATAGAAAACAGCGTGTGGCATGTGAAGGGATGTATTCGGACTGGGCTCCTGTTATCAGTGGAGTCCCACAAGGTTCAATGATTGCCCCATTCTTCTTTCTTATCTATACAAACGACCTACCTAATAACCTCAAATCAACTGTCCGACTCTTTGCTGATGACCCTATTATCTACATGACAATATCCAATGGTACTGATGCGACAGCCCTTCAACAAGATCTAGAAAGATCTAGACAAATTAGCCAAGTGGGAAGAAACATGGCAAATGGAGTTCCATCCCCAGAAATGTAGTGTACTCCACATAACCAGATCTAGTAACCCCAAATACAAACAATACACTCTTCATGGCCACAAGAAGAACAACGCGAAACATCTTAGTGTGGTCATAAATACAACACTGTCCTGGAATAACCACATAAATGTGGTCACAAAAAAGCTAATAAAAACCAGTGCTTATTTCACTTTAGTTAGACCCCAGTTAGAAAATGCTGCAGCCAGATGGTCCAAAGACGGGCAGCGCACGGTATATTTGTAACAATTACAACCGTGAAGCAATTGTCACCACTATGATCAAACACTTGCACTGGCGCAGCCTCCAACAAAGGAGAACCGACATCCGCCTTGTCATGTTTTATAAGACATTGCATGGCATAGTCGCCCTGGACCTCTTCCCCCAACTTATACCCCTAGTGAGACCCTCCCGACACACGCATTATGAAGCTTTTCATCCCCATCCCCCTAATCACTAATGAATTCATCCAGTATAGCTTTTTTACCCCATACAATAGCCATGCAGTGTAATTATGAAAGTGTGTCTGAAACAGAATCATCTCCATCATTAGAAACAAATTATGACACACTGAACAATTTCTTCAGTTCTGGCACAATTAGCGAGTTGTCTGGCACCGCTAGTGTCGACGGCAGTGGTGCAGGTCGATTAGGGTAGAGACACCTTCTTACTAGAGAAGCAGAAACAGACAAAGTCGAGTAAACTATTGCCGAAACGGTCAACATGATATAGGAGAAGGAAAATAACGCTTCCTTACTTACTTCAGATAGCGGGCGGCAAGGTACTTACATGCTACCAGAGATAGTTTATACTGAGCTGCGTCACTCCGACCTTCGCCATTTTGTAAATTGACGTTCAGCGCCACCAAGTAGGGGGCAGCTACAACTTTCATCAGCGCGTCAGGTAGTTCGACTCCGCATGCGCCAATTCAATATTTACATTTCCGGGTGAGAGGGCAATCGGCATAAACCGCTGTTGACAATGAATGGGAATGAAGGGCACAGTAATTTTAGATATGTGTAATGGTAAACAACTCATATAAAATAACTTAACTGCATTTCAGCACGCACATTGGCAAGTTTGCTGGTAGAACATGTTGACAGTGTAACTGTGGATTTTTAGATGCTTTCAATAGGCGGAAGGATTTTTGGCAATTATTTCGCCACAAGACATGTGTGCGTAGTAGTTCATGCAGAAATTGGTAAACATTTACTGGTATGGCACGTTCATGCATTTTAAATGAGTTAAAAATACGAGACTTTGACTAAACTCGATCAGCATGACAACAGCAGGTAAGAAGTTTCAGAATGTTTGATGGTCCCGTTTTCTTATAATCATGCAAAACGTTAACATGGTCGCCAATTGGAAACGTAACAGTAGGCTGAACCCCAACGCGACTGCTACACAAACGCAAACTGTTCGTGAATGTAACTGCTTTTATTACAAAAACTTGATAATGTAGTCTTCACAACTGACGCGGTTATACAACTGGACATCTGTTGAATCAAGGCAAGAACACAAACGAACAATTGCACACATCGCCATCGGTGACACGCCAACATTCAGTGGCAGTGACTGACCCTTCTTGGTGTTCGGGATATCAATGAAAATTTCACATTGGCATATATATTTTATGATATTGCTGAAATTCAGCACAACGTACATATCACATTTTGCATTACCATCTAATATGTGCCAGTTCCAAAGAAATATAACCTACCCTGACCCTGTACATCTCAAATTTACTTCATAAATGAACAATATATGTAAACTAGTTGGTTCCAGCACTCAGCAAAGTTCTACTAACTGACAAGAGAGACAGAACATTATGGCAAAGCCAATATTTGGTTTCTAGTTGTATCTTTTTTGCATTCAGACTCAGTCTGACTTAATTGGCCCTTGGCTTGGGGTCAGTTACACTGTAACTGGATCTTCAATTCCAGAATTGGTGAATATGCGAATGGTATTTTCAGTTAGTTTTCAATTACATCATGTAACTGTTCTACTCAAGTTATTTGCTACAAATATTAAACATAATAAGTTGCATTATGTGTCATATATGTCTACCATTATATGTATGAGAATATTATGCAGATATCAAATAAAGCTGATAACTCTAAAATTGGTGTTAGTTTTTTGACGTCAATTTTGTCTATGGTTGCGCTGTTGGCATACTAATGTTTCAATATGGAATTGAAATTGGTGTTTTAGGAGGTTACATTGGAACTGGTATGTGTAATTGGAATTGATGTAACAGTAATTTACTCCAATTGTGGACTCAAATGCACATACAAATAATATATGATAGTGGATGTAAATTTATCTGTTGTCGTGACTGTAAATTAACAGTTCTCGTGATGTTTACAGTTCTTCTTTATGACATCCATGCACATGTATCCTTGTAAATTCAATGTAATTCACTTCCAGTTTACACATGGCACTTTGTGTACTTCACATATATGGTTCCACAGACATAGGTTATCACTTGAGCAGCAGGTGAGAGTCATTATTATGAAGAAGGTCATAGTTGGAACAGCTTTACGAGGCAGCTACACATTAGCTGACGAACTGTGATGAAGCACCAGTTGTCCGACACCATCCATGAGAGGAAAGGCAGATCTTGAGAGAAGATGACCGCTCACGAAGTTCATGTTATCAGCCAGTGTTTGGCTGATTTGAAGAAGACATCTAATACGTTGACAAGAAAGCTGCTGATAAACTTGACAAGAAAGCTGCAGATAAACTTGACAAGAGAGCTGCAGGTAAACTAGACAAGAAAGCTGCAGATATACTTGACAAGAGAGCTGCAGATGAAGCTGCAAGTAAGTGTCAGAACATTAGAAATCTTCAATTGGAAGAAGTGTTTTTAGGTGTGTCATGTGTTTATACAATACAATACAACTTTATTCATCTCATTCAGCGCAGTTACATCGTCGTTTGGACGGGCACGGTATATAAAATATAACATAGGTAACAGCGAATTACTGGCTCACGTCATCGTATTCACAAGAACAATAATTTATCACATGGAACACATGGAGTGCATTTCACACTGTAACCACTAAATATATCTAGAACGCACGCACGCTCGCACGCACAAACACACGCACACACTACATTCATTTCACATTGTTGAAAAGACTGATGGCAGCAGGAATAAACGATAACTTCTTACGGTTTGTTACAGTGTAGTACCATTGCTGTTGCAAAGTGAGCAGATTACCTTGTGGTTCCGCAAAACAGTAGGCAACATTGCATGTAAAAAGAATTGGAATTGAATATTTTGTTTGTAAATAAACCATAAAATAAAACATTGTCTAGTATGTATTACAAGTGGACATATTAGTAATAAAACAGTCCATTGAATCATGTTTGAAGATATTAAAAATATAAAAACTAATATGAATTTTCTCGGCTGCACAGACAGTGATAATGCAACTTATATTACTGCATGCTGTACTTTAAAAAGATGATCTACGACTATTTACCATACCAGGCGACCAACAATGTCAGAGTCACACTGCAGAATCAATATCAAATTAGTATATTTTAATAATATCGATTTGCTGCAGCCAAACCAAAACATTAAGCGACCACTCAAAAGGTGGTTGAGAAGTGGTCTCTTAGTGCAGGTGGTCTCTTAATGCAGGTGGTCTCTTAATGCAGGTGGTCTCTTAATGCAGGTGGTCTCTTAATGCAGGTGGTCTCTTAGTGCAGGTGGCAGCTTAATGCAGGTAATTTAACATGGAACTCCTGTGAGGAGTTGATTGGTTGTTAGTGACAGGCTGTATCTTAGTATTAGTCTACAGGTGGTCGCTTAAGCAGGTTTAACTGTATTTTTAATCATGCAAGAAAGACACATGCAAATTGATTTTTACTCTTAATTGCTGCAGTCTATTCACCATCATATGAAATTGTGCAAAATATGAAATTCTTTAGACAAATAAAATGAAAACGTATAAAAAAGTTATAAGCCTTTTAATACTGTAACATTACCTCTATATTATTTTGAGAAACAGGAATATTTTATTTTATCACCAAGTCATGTATCTTAAAAAAATTACAAACCAAAATATTATAAATATTGAAAAATTTTAAACATGAAACAGTGTTGCAATATCCAATACACTAGTTGTTCAATTTACCATTTATTATCTTTGTACAATATCTTTAGAGTAATAAATGCTAAGTGAAATTGTATTTGCTAGCCATGAAGTTTGTCTAATTGGTGTGATTAGATCACATTAACGAAACAAATTGTACATATTTATCAATGCAAGAAGATTCTATTGACATATGGTCTATTCTGCATCTATTCATATGAACAGTACAACTATAACAGTATAAAAATGATATTATTACTATAACAATTATGTATTTTCCTGATATCTAACAGCAACACCATATCGGTTATATTTAACACATTTATAAGCATATATGCAGAATGTCATGTTTGACGTATATATAATATTTACGAAGTCCATAAACATGCCAAACAAATATTTTTAAAATCCAATAGGTCCCCAGAAATTTAATAGTCCATCTATATTCTGGATGGAATCCATCATGGAGTGCAAGCACAACTCGGACAGCTGATTGGGTCTACCTGGCGCCATCTACACTCATTGTAAAGGACACCACGTTTACTTCGCCATTGAACATGCCAGCAAAAAGCTACTACAGCCTGTAGTTAGAAGTATGATGGACACAGTCCAACAGATCGCCTTCTCCTTCAACTATTTAGCCTAAAGTTTACTTGTCTTTCAGGCTGAGCTCGACGAGAATGCACAAGCTGATATGAACAACAGAACTAATCTGCAATCGCTCTGCCAAAGAGGCATCCACTACAATCGCCCAACTGCAGCAGGAAAGTGCCAATGCAGAAGTATGGAATGCATTCGTTGACAGTACTGTAGAGCTAACGGGGATATTTGGATTGAGGCGAGCAAGCCACTCAGTGATGGTAGAATGAGAACGTACCCACTGATATAATTGACACACTAAGCCAGTATTTGATGAGGGCAATGTATCTGCTGTTCATAGATAATTTGCTGCAGGAAATGGACACACGTCTATTAGTAGCTCAGAATCACTACGTGGCCCAGTACCTCACCCCACGACAGAGGGTGAATCTGACCCTAGATTGTCCAGCTGTACGAGGTGTTTCAAGAGATGTCTGGTGATCCGCGTCAGCTACAAAATGGAAGGCAAGATGGGAGATGGTCAATGCCGCTGAAAGACCCAACATGCTCGATGATACGATAGAGGAAATCAATCCTGTCTTGTACCCTAACATATATACGACCGTCATGATACTGCTGCTGATGTGTTTCGACTGTCGTTGCAGAGCGGTCATTTAGTGACATGCGACGCCACAGTGACAAAACAAGACGTTTGTTGCAGAACGCACATCCACAAGATCAGTCGTTTAGCGTTAACATTCCGCCCAATTAAAGGACAGGGCAGTTATTTATTCCTTTCTATAGACATGATAGACTCGTAAACACTTATTACCGAAACATTATCATTGCTTATACATCTTCCTGGCTTATGATTAAATGACTGTTGTTATTGCAAAGGGTCATCATACTATAAGTTTACCAAAGATTTTGAATGATATTATTGTAGTACATGTACATGCATAGCAATAATTCTTCACTAGCTGTTAATATCGGATCGGAGATATTTAACTGGTATCAAGTAATATCAAACACCATTTCCATTTACACATGTTAATGTAACGAAACCATTTACCTACCGTCTCGAGTCGGCAATCGAAATTGCTTCGCCTAGCACCAAGCCCCTAGGTGTACAACGAACAAACAAAATATTTTTCTTTTATAAGACAGCTTCAATGGGCGCTGTTCTTAGTTCACACGACAGGAAACTGTGCTGTCGTGATCCACAGTAGGAACCACGAGGAGGTGAAAAGCGCTTCTCCCACCGCAATTATTTGTGTGCATGCAGTGTAAGTGTGAAAAGGTGTGTCTGAAACAGAATCATCTCCATCATTAGAAACAAAGTATGACACACTGAACAAATTTCATTCGACGCAGCACATTTCATTCAACACACTCGCGCGCGCATACGCACACACGCACGCACTCACACTCCCTCTTCAGTTGTTATGGGCTACCCGACAGTAGCCTTTTAGCAGGTTTTGACTATTGTATGTACGCATGGCTATAGGTGGAAAGTTGCCATGTCTCCTCTTGCTCTACTATGATAGAATGCTAGCTGTTTGGCAGCTTCAGCGCTCTCAGGCTGAGTCTTTCACCAGCATGCTCGATGTTCTTCAGTTCTGGCACTATGAGTGAGTTGTCTGGCATCGCTAGTCTCGACGGCAGTGGTGTAGCTCGTTTAGAGTAGGGACACCTTCTTACTAGAGAAGCAGAAACAGACAACGTCGAGCAAACTATTGCTTAAACGGTCAACGTGATATGGATTATGGGAGAAGTAAAATAACGCGTCCGTGCTTACACGCCACTTACCTTCTGATAGCGGGTGCCAATATGACGTATTAAATACAATGACGTTGCATATACTCGACTCGAGGTGTCATTTCCGGCACAAACTAACGAATCACGTCACGTCCTCCGATCCGGTGACGCCGACTGTGTGAAAATGGCGGCGATAATATGTCAATAATCGATATCGAACAGAATAAAAAGCGAATACTGCGTTTCCCCTCACTCACTCGTCGCTCGCTTGTTCCTTAGCAAAGCTATCTTCGTTTTATAACCGTCCATGTGTCGAAACACTCAAAATACGAAATAATAACCTACGAATTTCGAAGTAGCAATAAATTTTGAACAATTAATTCACGTGTCTCAGACATTTTGCGCGCGCACGCTAACTGCCGGATAACTTGCGGTGCTCCTGACCGGTCCGCTAGAAATGCCAGGAGCGTAGTACGTCGCCTTTACCGGGGATAGGCCACATTTGATTTCCCCATTAGCCACATTATAACGTTTCTTTGGATTCCTGAAAAAATTATGCAACAATTTTCTAAAAAAATTCACATGACATTTACCCGTAGCAACGCTATCTTCGTTTTATAACCGTCCATGTGTCGAATCAAAATACGAAACAGTAACCTACAAATTTTGCAGTAGCAATGAAGATTTTGAACATTTAATTCACGCGTCTCAGACTTGCCGCCCGCGCGCGCTACGTGTCGGATAACTTGCAGTGCTCCTGACCTGTCCGTTAGGAATGCCAGGAGCGTAGTACGTCGTCTTTACTGGGGATAGACCACATTTGATTTTCAGTATGAAGAGTATGAAGAGGATTTGAAGAAGCGTAGGTATTTTGGTGGTGACATTCCCGAAACACTGGTCTGGTGCTACAGTAGACGGCGTATTAATGGTTTGCTAAAACTACCAATTTGGAGAGTAAGCGCTTTTGCTGGAGGTATGTGATTTGGTAAAAAAAATTTCAGCATATTGGTAACGTAGTGACAGTGGATGTCATGAAGTTTTAGAATGTTTGATGGTCACGTTTTCTACTAAACATGCAACACGTTATCATGTCCACAAATGGAAAGAGAAAGGCAATGGGAAACTCTGTGGTGTTTCTGTTCCTATAATTCAATAGCAGAGAAAACTACTACCATGGCTGGCAATAAGGCAAATTAAGTGTCAAATAGTTTTAGTTGAAGTACTTAGTCGTACGAACGACATAGGGTCCCTAGGAAAAGATTGTGCGTGACGAGCGATTTTTTTCCGACACATGCATCGGATACGTGCGAAAAATTTACGTTCTCTATTACTACATTAAATTAATGGCAATAGACAGAGGCTGACTGCTAGCGTGCCACTACACTGACTATTCCGCAGAACGTACCAACATCTTAGAATAGGTCGATCACCGGGTGGACCGAAATTTATGGGAATCAGCTTTGGGTGCGTTTCTCTAAAAAACGGTCCGACATTTCAAACATTTCCCCCTTGCTGGCTGAATAAATTTACTTCTATGCAAGTGATATCACTGTAAACGGCTAAATTGCATATTTTAGGCACTACGTTCGTAAGGAACACTTCCGCCGCAAACTCGTATCTGGCGTCTGACTCCATAATTCGCCAAATACCAGCACAGTGGCTAGTCTGCAGAGTGCACCAACATTTCAAAATCCGTCAAACTGAGAACCACGAGAAGGTGACAAGCGCTTCTTCCATCGCAAGTGTTTGTATGCATGCAGTGTAAGTGTGAAAATGTGTGCCTGAAACAGAATCATCTCCATCATTAGAAACAAAGTATGACACATTGAACAATTTCATTCGATGCAGCACATTCCATTTACCACACAGCACGCACGCCCCTTCACCAGTTCTTATGGGCTTCCCGATAGTGGCCTTTTAGCTGCTTTTGACTATTGTTTGTGCGCATGACCACGGGTGGAAAGTTGTCAAGTCTCCTCTTGCTCTACTATAGTCGAATGCGGTTTGATAGCTTCAGCGCCCTTAGTTAGGGACTTTCACCAGCATGCTCGATGTTCTTCAGTTCGGGCACTACTGGTGAGTTGCTTGGCACCGCTAGTCTCGACGGCAGTGGTGCAGGTCGTTTAGGGTAGGGACATCTTCTTACTAGAGAAGCAGAAACAGACAAAGTCGAGTAAACTATTGCCGAAACGGTGAACATAATATGGGAGAAGGAAAATACCGCGTCCGTACTTACATGCCACTTACCTTCAGATAGCGGGTGCAAATATGACGTAGTAAATGACGTGACGTTGCATATACGCGACTCGGGGCGTCATTTCCGGCGCAAAGTAACGAATCACGTCACGTCCTCCGATCCGGTGACGCCGACTATGTGAAAATGGCGGCGATAATGTGTCGATATCGAACAGAATAAAAAGCGAATACTGCGTTTCCCCTCACTCACCCGCCGCTCACTTGTTCCGTAGCAACGCTATCTTCGTTTTATAACCGTCCATGTGTCGAATCAAAATACGAAATAGTAACCTAAAAATATTGCAGTAGCAACGAAGATTTTGAACATTTAATTCACGCATCTCAGACTTGCCGCCCGCGCGCGCTACTTGTCGGATAACTTGCGGTGCTCCTGACCTGTCCGTTAGGAATGCCAGGAGTGTAGTACGTCGTCTTTACTGGGGATAGACCACATTTGATTTCCCCATTGACCGCATTATAACGTTTCTTTGCGATTCCTGGAAAATTTATTCTACAATGTTCTAAAAAATTCACATCACATTTATCCTCTATTAACATACACGCCGATTAAAACTCGTGAAAATGGCATACCTCATAAATTTCGGTCCACCCGGTGATCGACCGATTCTGAAATGTTGGTATGTTTTGCGGAATAGTCAGTGTAGTGGCACGCCAGCTGTCAGACTCTGTCTACTGCCATCAATTTAATGTAGTAATAGAGAACGTAAATTTTTCGTAATTCTAAAACTTGATGACATCCACTGTCACTACGTTGCCAATATGCTGAAAAAGTATTGTAAAAATCACATACCTCCAGCAAAACCGCTAACCCTCCAAATTGGCAGTTTTAGCAAACCATTAATACGCCGTCTACTGTAGCACCAGACCAGTGTTTCGGGAATGTCACCAAAATACCTACGCGTCTTCAAATCTGCTTCATACTGCAACATCTCACTGCCAAAGGTGCGACATCTCACTGCCAAAGATCCAACATCTCACTGCCAAAGGTCCAACATCTCACTGCCAAAGGTCCTACATCTCACTGCCAAAGGTCCAACATCTCACTGCCAAAGGTCCAACATCTCACTGCCAAAGGTCCGACATCTCACTGCCAAAGGTCCAACATCTCACTGCCAAAGGTCCAACATCTCACTGCCAAAGGTACAACATCTCACTGCCAAAGGTACAACATCTCACTGCCAAAGGTCCAACATCTCACTGCCAAAGGTCCGACATCTCACTGCCAAAGGTCCAACATCTCACTGCCAAAGGTCCAACATCTCACTGCCAAAGGTCCTACATCTCACTGCCAAAGGTCCAACATCTCACTGCCAAAGGTCCAACATCTCACTGCCAAAGGTCCGACATCTCACTGCCAAAGGTCCAACATCTCACTGCCAAAGGTCCAACATCTCACTGCCAAAGGTACAACATCTCACTGCCAAAGGTACAACATCTCACTGCCAAAGGTCCAACATCTCACTGCCAAAGGTCCGACATCTCACTGCCAAAGGTCCAACATCTCACTGCCAAAGGTCCAACATCTCACTGCCAAAGGTCCAACATCTCACTGCCAAAGGTACAACATCTCACTGCCAAAGGTACAACATCTCACTGCCAAAGGTACAACATCTCACTGCCAAAGATCCAACATCTCACTGCCAAAGATCCAACATCTCACTGCCAAAGGTCCAACATATCACTGCCAAAGGTACAACATCTCACTGCCAAAGGTCCAACATCGCACTGCCAAAGGTCCGACATCTCACTGCCAAAGGTCCAACATCTCACTGCCAAAGGTCCAACATCTCACTGCCAAAGGTACAACATCTCACTGCCAAAGGTACAACATCTCACTGCCAAAGGTCCGACATCTCACTGCCAAAGGTCCAACGTCTCACTGCCAAAGGTCCAACATCTCACTGCCAAAGGTCCAACATCTCACTGCCAAAGGTACAACATCTCACTGCCAAAGGTACAACATCTCACTGCCAAAGGTACATCTCACTGCCAAAGATCCAACAACTCACTGCCAAAGATCCAACATCTCACTGCCAAAGGTCCAACATCTCACTGCCAAAGGTCCAACATCTCACTGCCAAAGGTCCAACATCTCACTGCCAAAGGTCCAACATCTCACTGCCAAAGGTCCAACATCTCACTGCCAAAGGTCCAACATCTCACTGCCAAAGGTCCGACATCTCACTGCCAAAGGTCCAACATCTCACTGCCAAAGGTCCAACATCTCACTGCCAAAGGTCCTACATCTCACTGCCAAAGGTCCGACATCTCACTGCCAAAGATCCAACATCTCACTGCCAAAGGTCCAACATCTCACTGCCAAAGGTCCGACATCTCACTGCCAAAGGTCCGACATCTCACTGCCAAAGGTCCAACATCTCACTGTCAAAGATCCAACATCTCACTGCCAAAGGTCCAACATCTCACTGCCAAAGGTCCTACATCTCACTGCCAAAGGTCCTACATTTCAAACATTCCCGCCTTGCTGGTTGAATAAAGTTACTTCTATGCAAGTAATATCACTGAAAACGGCTAAATTGCATATTTTTAAGCATTTCATTCGTCTGTAACATTTCCGCCGCAAACTCGTATCTGGCGTCTGACCCCTTAATTCACCGAATACCATCAGACTGGCTATTCTGCAGAATGCACCAACATTTCTAAATCCGTCACCGGGCTGGGTTGAAACTGAGAGGCATCAGTTTGTTTTTTTTTCCTGAAAAAAACGAGGTTTTCACGGAGCCTACAAAACGCTACAGTGAGTGGCAACCAACGCAACCATTGCTAATTACGATTTATTAAAGTACAACATGGAGTTCCACAGGACTGAATTAGTATAGTATTGAAGGCTTTGTAATGGAGATGACGTGACTGTCGCTGTTCGAGCTGGAGAATGTTTCCGACTGTCGAAGATGAATGACTGCCTTTATGCAATCGCTACTATAGGTGTTATTATTGTCTTGGCGTTGTGGGAAAGAAAATATCGCACGTGACACATAGAACAGGTAGCAACTAGCACAGCAACACGGCACACCTACGTATCTGACTATCAACGTAACCTCACAGTTTCACGTAGTGCCGACTAAGAGTAGTAGTGATGCACTGACGTACACGCGTTATCCTAAAATGTCTACGTGAGGAACTGTGGCAGATGAATCATCTTTGTGCTGTCTATGTTACGACAGTGATTGATTCCACAAAGCCTAGTTTCTATTCGTGGCTGTTAATGGCGAACGTAAGACTACTAGTAAAAAAAGAAGATTAACGTAAACAAACCGTTTTAACCATTGGATCAAAAGGAAGAATCGTAATAATAAAATAAAATTTAAATCATGAAAACTTTCATGAATAAACGTTGCATCACCCCAAGCGATAATTGCAATAGTCTAAGATTAACGTAGACAAACCGTCACATCCGTTGGATTCAACCAAAACAAGGATTACTTCTTGCATACACCAAACGGCTGAATTGCAATAATAAAATAGAATTTCAATCACGAAAACCGTTCACGAATAGAGACCCCTAAGGGATAATGGCAATGGTATAAACGTCGCAACTACGAACAGTGTTGTATACAAGCTTGTAGCAGGCAGGTACCAGAACATACAGGAATGCACAGAAGTCACCAACTAAACACAATTAAATGACTTTCGTTTTTCATTAAAACGTCATCATAAAGTGTCTGATCTGAATGTATTCAACCGTGGATGACTAGAACGGTCGACTTGAACGGCCTGGCATAATTTCTGGCAGCCCCGTGTTTCCGCCGTATCCACCCGGCGAAATCATCCCATTCTGGGATGAAATCTGCATCCGACGCATGGGACCATCGAGGTGGCGAGGCGAGGCGGCGCTGTGGCGAGAAGACACGTTCTGTTTGTTCGGCGAGGTGTTCTCACTGCCGGTCTCCGTCGCTTCTGTCTGCCGAGATTCGCTGCGTCGTGACTGCTGGGATTTCCTGGATTCGTTGCACTGTGATCGTTCGGACTGCCTGGATTCATCGCGTTGTGTTCGCTGAGATTGCCTGGATTCGTCGCGTCGTGGTGGCTCGGACTGCCTGGATTCGCCGCATTGTGGTCGCTCAGACTGCCTGGATTCATTGCGCTGTGGTCGCTTTGATTGCCTGGATTCGTCGCGTCGTGGTCGCTCGGACTGCCTGGATTCGCCGCATTGTGATCTCTCGGACTGCCTGGATTCATTGCGCTGTGGTCGCTTTGATTGCCTGGATTCGTCGCGTCGTGGTCGCTCGGACTGCCTGGATTCGCCGCATTGTGATCGTTGGGTGCCGGTGTTTTCGACGATGTTCTTGT
Organism: Lamellibrachia satsuma; assembly: GCA_033239005.1. Classification (NCBI taxonomy): domain Eukaryota; kingdom Metazoa; phylum Annelida; class Polychaeta; order Sabellida; family Siboglinidae; genus Lamellibrachia; species Lamellibrachia satsuma. Next base: position 3,964,396 of record BSQZ01000009.1, read on the forward strand.
GCCTAAACCGCAAAAAAGTCGGTCACGCCATTTGATTTGGTTTCACAAATATTTTACCGCACGACATTACAATTAGAGCGTTTGCGTGTGTAATTCATACGTTATTAAAATCTAAACTGAATGCCCCGCATATATTTAGGTAAAATGTGTGTACTTTAGAAATTGCACGTTGGGAGTGAAACATTAAACAACAGTCTCTCTGACGCTGAGTGTCGAAGGAATTTCATCAGCAGTACTAGTAAAACATTTATCATAAAACACGACATATCGACCTAGAGTTCGCAGGTTCTCCGTATTAGGAGGTAGTATTCAACTGGGCCACAGTTTGGACGTGGTAATCATCCTGAAAATTACTGCACGTTTGATAGGGACGCCAACCGTTTCGCAGCCAAGGCAACCCTTCTGATACGAAAGGCAACACTTCTAGCGACAACCTGGCTGTATATCTTAGAGTCAGCTAAACGAAGCCAAAGTGTGTTTGCCAGCAAGTCAATTACCAATTTATCAAGGATCTAGAACCCATCTTGTACAACAATGGTAACCCGCTCGATGTACTTGTACACGCCTACACTACAGGAATTGAATGTGTTGCCGACCAACATGCTCCCTTGCAAAGAAAGCTGGTAACACTGAGGCAGAATACTCCGTGGTATTCAGATGAGCTGAGGCGGGCTAAACACGCGCGAAGAAAAGCAGAAAGGTTGTGGCGGCGAACAAAACTGACTGTTCATCGGCAGATTCAAATTAACGAGGCATCTGATGGGAAATACAAGACATGTATATTATCAACTGTTCCATCGGCGGAACAGTTGGTGAGCACTTTCAGTGACATTTTTACATGACAAAAGTTGCTACTATTCGAAGCAACGTCAATGTCGCCAACCCACGCGACATCAGCAAAACTTCTTTGGACGCTTACGTCAAGTTTGACGGAATCACGCTTGAAAAGTTTTCGTCAGCTACCCACGATAAGGTGAAGTGAATCATCACAAATGTGTCCAACAAGTAATCTGATGTGGATCCGATTCCCACCTGGATTTTGAGGCAGTGCATTGCGTGCCGTTGATTACAGCCACAATCATTAAATAATTGTTTACGTCAGTGGTACCGGAGTATTTCAAACGAGCAGTCGTAAGACCATTGTTTAAAAGGCCTGGTTTCGACAAGGAAGAGTTGAACAATCACCGGCTTGTCTCCAACCTACCGTACGTGTCGAAGCTTCTCAAGAGAGTAACTGAACATAGTTTGAAAGACCATCTGAACTTCAACAATCTACACTATACTAATCAGTCATCATACAGAAATAACCACTTCCAGAATGACATCGCAGAAGCTCTCGATCGGAAACGTGTAGTGGTTTTGGTCATGCTAGATCTGTTAAGTGCATTTGACGTCATTGACCATGACATAATGCTCAGGCGTTTCCGACATTCATTTGGTGTTACTACTGAAGCCCTGGATTGGATGCGGCCATACATCAGCGGTAGAGCACAACGTGTGTCAGTCAGCAATGGAACGTCGGCTGACACACATCTATGTTGCGGCGTCCCACAAGTATCGGTCCGAAGCTTCACTGCATGTACACTATGCCAACTGGTGACATGGTGAAAAACATAATGTTAACTACCATTGCAATGCAGAAGACACACAGATATACTTCTCCATCAAGCCTGACGAGAACTGGGGCGATGTATCGGCGGTCATTGAAGCGTGTGGCGGATGTTGGTGCGTGGATGAACAGGAATGTGCTACAACTGAACCGATAGAAAAAAGTTATTGCATTCTCATCCAAGCATCAACTAACCAAGATGACCGACGTGTCCCTCACGATCGGAGGCAGACAACGCGGTTCCATTTGGAAGAAATCTCGTTTGGAAGAAATGTTATACTGGACAGCGGGCTGACCATGGAGAACCAGGTGAACGCAGTACCGAAATCATGTTTCTATCACATCCGAAACATTGGCCAAGTCGGGCAATGCATCACTGACGATGCCTGCAAGATTCTGATCCAGGCACTGGTAACATATCGCCTGGACTATGGAAATGCCCTGCTGTAAGGTTCGCCGCAGAAACTAATTGAACGTTTGCAGCGTGTACAGAACTGCGCTGCTCGCCTGCTCAAAACGGACACGCAAGAGCGAACACACAGCGTCTGTGTTACGTGAACTGCACTGGCTTCCAGTAAAGTACCGGCTCCGTTTCAATATCAACACCTCTACGTATAAGGTGGTCAATAGATCGACTCTGGCATACGTGAGTGATATCGTGAAAAAACATCAGCCAACTCTCTCATTACGACCAACTTCTCGTTGTACCGCTGCTGCGGACTGTAACACACGGTGAACGTTGTTTTAGCCGACACGCAGCCATACTATGAAACGATCTGCCTGAAAACATCAAGCAACTGAAGGCTCTCAGCTCTTTCATGAAACATTTAGACATATTTTAAAAATTAGCCTATGTGTAGCATATTTGAACATGTAACTTTTCCCTGTTTTTTAATGACCGAGATATATTAGTAATTGAAATGTCGCGGAGATAGCATCATGTAGGTAACCTTTATACAGTGATATCCACCATCTAGGGTTCTATTTAAGGTCAATAGTAATTTCAACACAAGCTGTAAGATTCGACAATGCTACAAAGAAGTTTGAAATCACACTGAAAACCTTGGGCATAGTTCACTGGTGTAAGGAATGGATATACTGTAAGATACTCGGAACGTTTAAACTGGAAGAGTTATCACAGTTAACAGAGTAATCGTCAGTAAGCAGTAAGCAGTAAGCAGTAAGCAGTAAGCAGGCCGACAGAGAGCACAATGTATGTCGCTGGTTGACAACAAACAGGCAGCGTAACGTAGACGAAGTTTACCTGTTCAACAACCGCAATGCGCCAAAACGAATAGACTATCTACAAAACGAAAACAGTCGCAAAGTATAAAGATATACACGCGCGGGATATCGACAAAGTGTGTAGTCATTAATTTGGTTCGTACTGGATTTTCTGGAATGTTTCAAACGATTCTGCTGAAAATCAGACAGAGACACTATAAATCAATTTGTTTCAGGGTGTTTCTGCTCGTCCGTTCTACATAAATCTTTCTTTCTTTGCGACTGTTACGCAGTCCATGATGATCTGTGCGGCGATAAAACCTACACTTACAAGGCAACTGACGAAGCGTGCTGGAAGGACAGGAAATGTACGTGTAACTGCGCATTGTCGACACAGCGTAAATTTTATACACTAAGACATCGATGCCATAAAGAAGTTGTTTGTTCGTCTGTCTGTGTGTTCCTTCATATCTCCGTCAGCTTCGCATGTATGGGTCTGAACATTTGTAGGTGCCCCTGGAGTTGGGGATATTACAAAGGAACCTACATGGACGTTTGGCGTAGATTACGTAACTCAACAGTTATGTACAATTGTTAGCAAGGCTAAGAAGGCTATGCGTGTTTTCTACGATTGTCCAGAGTTATATGATCTGCGTTAAACGTCCACATAAGTTCCTTCGAACTGTGCAAACATTTCGTGAAACATTATTTTTGGGGCATGAAGTTGTCATTGCAAAATGCCCTACCAAAACTTGACTGGGTAGTGCAAGGAGTCATATGCTCTTGCCTTTTCTCCCGTACAATTTGACTAGTTTGTAATAGAATTGGCGTGCATTGTCCGCCAAGGTAATTTTATTTGTCCCCTCCTTCCCCATTGAATCAATCTGCTGTGACCTACCCTGCTTTGTCCGTACTTAGAGTCCTTCTAGTGCCCCTCTCGATGATATGACATATTTGATGTTTCTAGATTCGAAAGTTTGAAATATAGCGACATTCATGACATCACGTGAAAGTTATTTCACAAACTGACAAAGAATGCTTCCCCACTGGAAAACGAGGAAGTCAGATCCAGGGCACCGGCTGATATTTTTCAGTGTGTCCCCTTTCATTTGGCCGTAACATTTTTGGTTTTGTTTCTCTGAACAACAAAATATTCGTCCCATTTTGTCAAATCCATGATGCACCCGTCTCCCGTTTAACATCACGACCTACAATGCACAACATGGTCCATAGACAATCAGTTCTTACTCTATTTCATTTTGGTGGATGTCCACCGCTTCCTGCTGCTTCTGCCACTGCCTCCGCTGTGGTGATTGTTGTTGTTGTTGTTGCACCAACTGATGTTGTTGCTGGTCCTGCTGCTGTTGCTGCATCATCTGCTGATGTTGTTGTTCGTCTTGTCGCTGCTGCGTGACGGCGTCGAAGCGGTCGCTGGCCCGCTGCTGTTTCCTGGACCACCTGGTCCGCTCGTCCTGCCAGTCACGTCCGTAGCCGTGCTCCATCAGCTTCGCCATGCTCGTCTGGTCATTGTCCCTCGACGGCGTCCGACTAGAAATAAACACGAACACCCAGTTGTTTTGTGACTAAAGTTTCCACTGTACGTTATCGAGAACATATACGCCGTATGTTAAATAATGACACAAAAACGACGACATTTTCATTTTCATAGAATCGCTTGTCACGTTGTCATCGAAAGCATGTTGCCATTGCATTCAAGAACACTGTGAGGTTTCGACTAACAACTAGAATAGGCCTACTTCACAATGTAACAGCCATTGGTGATACATTATGAATCGTGAGTCAAATATACGGTTCACGAACCGGTAAGGAAAGACGTCAAACAGTATGTTATTCCCGGTATATAACAACTAATTAACACTTTGGCATACTTTTTTCACTTCCTACATTTGTAGATATGCTGCTTGGCCGCTTTCATGAAGCATTCGTACCGTAGGGTAACCTGGGGCAATATGGCCCCTGCAAGTAAGACGGCCCACCATCACGTACGCAACATATAAAACTCAGAACGTCCCCAAATATGGTGCAAAATGAAGCTAACATCTATCGGATCCAGAAAGCTCAGCAACACGAGACAGACGTGTTTTTTTAACTTTTATATGCACTATTATACGTACTGATCTAATATTATGCCAATAGTAAAATGGCGCAACTTGTTATATAACGGTGTGAATCACGAACTTAATTTGTGACATGATAATAATATTTATTAATCAGTTGACAGGTCAAACACACAAAAACCGGGCAACTGTATGTTGTGTTTTGTATACATTGTGTTAAGGCAAGGGTGTACTCAAAACGTACTTTATTTTATTACTTCACTGTTATAGAACACAGAGAACTAAAACTTTCAGAGTTTGTGAGGTCACCTCACAGCATAGCTGTGCATTTTTTTCAGAATTTTTCTAGGGGGTTTTCCCACGGTATGGTGGCCATCTTGGATTAATTTTTTCGTGTCAAATATGTCAGTAACTACCAGTCTCAGATAACCCAAATTTGTTGTGTAATTACTCTAGACAACCCTTGTGAAAACCACCAAGCTGTTTTTTTATTTTTCGAAAAACTTTTTTTTTAATGATTTTTTCAAGTTTTACTGTATGCGAAAATGCAAAAACGGAGGTGAAAAATTGCATTCGTGACTCATTGTGTAAAAACCAGGTCATGTTTTCCAGAAACTATCTTGGTGGTTTTCAAGAGCATACTATCAAGGTACACTATGGCAAGTTTCAAGCAATTCTGTAAAGCAGGAGCACGGGAAAATGACACGGGAGACAGCAGGTGTAAGGAAAAAACGTGTTTCTGAGATAATCGCGTTCAAAGTTTGGGTACATGGGAACACACATTTCAACACATAAAAAGCAATCTAGATGACTGAAACTTTTCACATATGTTAGCCAATGTATAATCTATCAATAGGTAGAGTTCACAATGATTTCCACTGCAAAATAATAACAACATATGAAAAACTAAGCACCATAACAAAAAAATTTGCAAAACAGAAAAACGTGTTTGTAAAATATGACACCAGTCCACAGATAAAGTTAACTAGAGTACAGATAGAGTTCACTGGAGTACATAAAAAGTTCACTGGAGCATGGATAAAGTTCACTGCAGTACAGTGTCATTGGTACCCTCTGTAAAATGCCCCCATGCCGAGGGTACGGTCGACAGCTTGGACGGAGTGAGTGCGCTTCTTGCATAGCAGCAATACTGCATGGAGTATGATCACTGTTGACATATTTGCACCAGCATCTTGTTCATGTATACATCCTTAAATGGTAAGCACCAGACATACATCCCCTCCAGAAGTTTGGTGTAACCAAAGTTCAGTTGCAGACATTCTCGTCTTGTGATGCTGACGGCCAATTTGATTCCTGGAAACAGTTACACAAAACCAATGTATGTCATGAACATCGCAAGTATTCATAACATGTTCAACAACAAAAAAGGTCCATGCTATGTTCAATTTATTTCATTGCCGTACACATAAATATAGTCTAATAATAGAGGTAAGTTGTAATATAAACAACATTTCCATTGAATAACGTGCTGAGTAGAAATGTCATCCTTCAACAACAGCATCATCTGAGCCTCTGTACAGCTACATAAATATAGTTGTAAGTCATAACTCTGTCTCTACTTCTGTAGGATCTGGTGTGCCTGCAGTGCAGTGGGACCTTGGGCTAGGCTTGAATATCAACCCAGGTCGAATAGCAACATCAACGTTTCTCCAGCGAGATATATCAACAAAGGCTAACCATGTTCAGAAAAAAACATAAATACACACATATATATCTGAATCATACATCAGGAATATATAAACATCTGTAATTTAACTTACCCCGCCTGTCATTCTCGTCGGCATTGCGGGTGTGGTCGCAGACGAAGTTGTGGACACAGCCGGTTCATCGATGGATTCAACACGAGATTCCTTGTTATCGCGCGCTAACTGCAGATGTGCAAACTTCCACCGCTTCTCAGCACCGTAACTACCCAATGCCTTTTGACTAAACAGCATAATGTTGTTTTAGAAAGCAATATAATTGAATGTGACGCGGAAAGTAGCAATGTTGGCGAACGAATTGAAAATTAATATTACAACCAATCAGAGCGATCGCTTGCCGGCGACGACTGGCCAGATGGAGGAATCCGACATCACATGATGCCATTTGGTCAAACATCGCGGGATTCCCCCAATCCTTTGTCCACGAGACGCTGGAGGGGGGTGGTCGTTCGTTATCGAGATTACTCGGACACCATCGGTGCTATTTTTGCTATACGGTTTCTACCGTCATGCAGAGCGAAAACAGGGCTTTCCCCTGATATGCGCCATGTTGGAATTGCCGTAGTTTTCGGGCCACGATCGATGTCGGAAAATCACATAATGTCCGATTATTCACGCTTGATTTGACAAAAACAAAGACTTAGCAATGATAGGCATCACACAAAAGGCATGTTTTATGATAAAAACTTGTTTATTTCGACAGTACAACCTACATGAATAGCAAGTTGAATAATATTTCTATATGAAAATGTCAATAACTGAAAACTCATTTTATTGAAAAAAATTCGTAAAATCACATTTTGATCCGAGTACACCCTTGCCTTAAGACAAACGTTGTGCATGTGGGGCAGTACGCACGTGATCGTAATGTATAAAATTAATTACACATGAACAATTATGTTAAATACATCCAGCATAATATGAACATTGCATAATTTACCTTCTTGTATCTTGTAGGCTGTAATTAAGAGGGAATATTACTAAACGAATATTACATTATGTATGGATTGCAAGGTGTATATCATATTAAATTTAACAACTTATCCAATTTAAATTTAACACCTATAATGGCCTAATATATTACTATCATAAAATTTTCATAATATATATATATATATATATATATATATATATATATATATATATATATATATATATATATATATATATATATATATATACACACATCTTAATTTCAGGCAATAGTTCGTTCATATAAGCGAAAACCACGGGGGATGGGGCTATGGACCGTGTTGCCCCAGGCAGGGGACCGTCTTGCCCCATCCCTGGGGCTTTTTCGGTACTCTAAAAAAATACAAGAAAAATGGGCTGGATTGACAACATCAAGTGGCTAGTGAGATTGCAAGGAGACGCCGACGGCCTAAGGCTAGGGCTACACAACATCAAGTGGCTAGTGAGATTGCAAGGAGACGCCGACGGCCTAAGGCTAGGGCTACACAACATCAAGTGGCTAGTGAGATTGCAAGGAGACGCCGACGGCCTAAGGCTAGGGCTACACAACATCAAGTGGCTAGTGAGATTGCAAGGAGACGCCGACGGCCTAAGGCTAGGGCTACACAACAACAAGTCGACGACGGCACACTAACTTACATACAAGAACACACAGCGTGCGACAACACACAAGAAACTACAGCATTCACTGACAAACAAGAATTACAGTATACAATGACATTCCAGAAAATACAGGGTAAAGCAGAGACCGCACAAATTCACCCGAGCAAACAAACTGACATCCAAACACTTTCCACCAAATTAGTTACCAACAGTTCTAGAGATGTGATCATGTGAATAGTCAGATACGAGTGTACATTTGCTGAACGTTCTCAAACACTAATGCTCGTCTGGGCAGCATTAAAGTCCGATAAAAGTATAATCAATATTAACCCGATTCGTTATTTTCCATTCCATACTGAGCATAGTCAGACGAACTAGTCGAGTGTGTTGGGTCTTTCAGCGACATTGACCATCTCCCATATTGTCTTCCATTTGGTAGCTGACACAAATCACATGGCATGTCATCTTGGAACACCTCGTACAGCTGGACAATTCTCTCTAGTGTCAGATTCACCAGCTGTCGTGGTGTGAGGTACTGCACCATGTAGCGATTCTAAGCTACTACAAGACGTGTGTCAATGTCCTGCAGCAAGTAATCCGAGAACGGAAAATACACTTCCCTCATCCAATACTGGCTGGGCGTGTCAGTTTAGTTTTATTAGTGGAAACGTTCTCACAGACGGTGCCTCTGTCAACCAGCATTGAGTGAATTGCTCGCCTCAATTTCAAATCTTCCCGCTGGACTGTGCCCATCATACTTCCAACTAGTGACTTTTTGCTGTTAACTTTCGTTTTATTTATGTCATTTTATGACTTTGGTGAACAAGTACGCGTTAATATTTTAGTAGCTGTTCACAGTCAATATACCTTTGTTCGTGACTTCATCAAACTGACTACCACTAGATGGCAGCATTATATATTTTTTATAGGGAGTCAAACTTGCGAAGACGCGGAATCAAAGATGCTTTCTGGATCCGCAGAGCAGTAGAGCCATGAACCGGGATGGTGGCTGGTGGGCGTGTAATAGTACACCGGACTATCGATACATCGCAATTGTGAACTATCGACAGTTATCGTCGATAGTACACTGCACTATCGATAATAACGATAGTTAGCAAAACAATTCAGCATGGCTAATTGCGTCACTGTAGTAATAGTATATATTGGATAATTTTATTTATTTATTCACCGACCTGATACCAACACGTCGACTGGAGCAGCGTCACTCACGGACTCAGTATGTTTAATCAACCACACAAAGGCTACGCGACAGCGCCACGCATCAATAACGGTTTGGGACTGTTGTTCAGTGATACTATCGCAATAGCCAATACTATCGCGGTAGCTATGAAACTATTGCAATAGCACTGCAATAGTTACACAGTTATAACGATAGGCCCTACTATCGCAATAGTAAAACTATATCCTCGATAGTCACCCCTGGTGCCTGGCAAGATGAAGGAACACTATCGCCAAAACTGATTACCGTCTCAAACGAACCCCGAGATAAAAATGATGATCCGTCCACCCTTAATCAGGTGACCTTACTTGAACGATGTCGCAATGTTATCACTACGTGCCGCTCCGGTTTCTTTTCAAATGTCTCAACAACACCAGCTTCGTCTCCACTAGTATGGTTCCCGAACCCTACACTAGAGGCGCTCAGCACCCATAGCGCTCATGAAACGTTGTAGAATTGACCCACGTCTCCACTATTTGTCACTCAACATTTAGCTTGAATTATGGGAAAAGTTGGTGTAAATTACGGGCAATTTTACACAATAACGTTTTCGCAGCAAAATGTAGTTACCTTTTGCTGAGTAATGATTATCATCTGTGATATATGCCTGACGTAGAAATAATGTATAAATAATATAAACACAGAATATGATATGTATGTTCGTGTAAATGTCGATACCATCTAGTGATCGATATATAGTTGACAATTGGTGATTAATTATGCTTATGGTGACTAACCAAACGACTGTGTTATGGAACATTGCGACATTGAATGTATTAATTTACTATTTATAATATATCGGTTGGTTATAAAAAATATTCATACAAAACGAGTTACAGTCTTGATTTTTCATGTCTTAATATTTTCGTAAATACACGATTTGACGATGAAATAAAATATACTAACTTTACGACATATGCAGACCGCTTTTCCGCAATTAACAACATACCAATAAATGTACATATCCAGTGAAATACGCTTCTCACAGCATGATTTATTGGTCTGTCAACGTCTCGTTTTATACAATTTCTGATGATAAATATACTACAGCAATAAAAATTAAAACAAAGAATTTTAATTAAGCAAAACCCCATGGCAGCTATAGCTCCGTATCGCCGAACCAATAAAAATCATTTCACGCTTCCATTAGTACTCCATTAGATTAGACATTTTATTTAGTAACAACATTGTTGAACTAGGAAATAATAAAGTCATGTTACATAATAGCATATATTTGTTGCAACATCTTAACCACCCTGATATGTTTTAATAAAACACAATTCAAGATACATCTGCGAAGAGCTGTCGGCAATTTTCCAAACTTGTGGACAGACAAAGTTTATCGGTACATGTCGTTTACGGAATCGCGTGATGGGCACATCATTAACATACGTAACGTTCCCTTTGGCAAGCAATGCAATATTCGGACTGGGACATACAAATTAAATAGATACTGGTCAATATATTATATATATATATATATATATATATATATATTTATATATATATATATATATATATATATATATATATATATGTGTTATAAATATATATATATATATATATATATATATATATATATATATATATATATATATATATATATATATATATATATATATATATTTATATACATATATATAAATGATTTTTATGATAAAACTTATTAGACTTTGGACCTTTATGGTCAAACACCTTGCAATATGCATGTCCCATGTGAGAGAATCTTTTTTCACCATGGAAAAAGGGTCCTACTAACTGACGAACAAAAGGCTAAATAGTTGAATATGACATTACCATCAACAAATGATAAATAACAATTAATAAACTATGTTAAGCAATCGATGAATGTTAAAATAACCTGCAACGAATGTAATGTAACTTGCATTACAAGCTTTGTCGGACATAATAAATATGTGTAAGATACTGGCATAGCAATCACATGTTTTGTTTGGTAATGAAATATTATTCATGCTGTATTTTATAACAAAACAAGTTGTGCCTGCCTGCAGGAGTCTCAAATTTCTATCTCACACCTGCCACTCTCCCATCATTTTTGACAGTCAACCTCCCACCAATTTATAAGGACCAACCTCCCACGTCCTGCCACACCCAGTCTACAGTAACAAACAAACATATTTATTAACAGAATCGCACAAATTTTATTCTTTTTTTCTAGAAGGCCTAGATTGTAGGAATGATGCAGTGATATACACACATTTTTCAAAAATACTATCGCAAAGGCAGTGTATAACTACCCTGTATTTTCTGTACATTATGTAAAACCATAGAATTGGCTCCCTAAAGACTAGTTTCTACACGTGGTTCTGAATGTCACAATAAAATAAGACTAAAATAAATAAAACCTCACAGAATTAACAAAATCAACACTGATACAAAACATTTCTCGTAAACAACAAGCACTTTCTGAATTGTACTATTAAAATTACAAAAATAAAATAATTTTACCAACTTTGAATCAGTACTATAAGAAATCAGCCAAGCGCTGACAACTGTAACCACATAAAAAGATAATGCAGCCTAAAGATATTACTATAGACTGGGCTGAGTACTACACTTTTGAGAAACATATTATTGTGAAGTTATTTATCAGACTGGTGACTGTAGTAACATTAGAAAGAAAAACAGTACAACAGACTGAAACATTTGAAAAAGATTAACATATAACATCAAAATGTAGCTACAAGAGTATACTACTACTACAGTCATGAATTTATGTCAAGATAATATCTACTAAAATAAAGATACTTCTAAAATAAATTACATGTACACAGAATGTTTTGATAAACCCAGTTCCCACGTTGAATAATAATAATATATATGTATATAATGTTTGTTTGTATGTATATATATATATATACAATTTTTTAGGAATGATAGTTTCAGCATACATTGTTGTATGTACACTAAAATGTTTCAATATAATATACTAGCAGGCTTGTTAAATGTTTTGCTAATGATACATAAGATCATACACGTGTTTCATCTCAATTAAAAGCATTTGCTAAAATTAGCCTAAAAAACACAGCCACCTGTGCTATTTTCACAACGGTCTGGTGAGTGAAGCAGATCAACGTAACGCCAACCAAACAGAACGTAACCTGCAAGGGTCAACCTCCGCAAACCAGCAGCTTTCCAGAGCTGATCGTGACTTACAAAACATGCTCAAAACAATGACTCAACTATGGTCATATTAGAACACAATGTATGCTAATGGCCATATTAGAACACAATGTATGCATAGCAGTATGTGTCCGTCCACAGACCTGGGGGTTGGTTATCCAGGGATCCCGCCAACCAATGGATACCTAACTAAATAGAACTGTTTTATTTAACCGGTAAGGCATTGGACATAAAATAATGTATGTAAAAACCTAGATGCAATCATTTAAAAACAGTCACACATTTCGAATACAACACATTAACTGGGAGCACGTAATTACATGAAACAGGAAAATGACTACCAGCTGACAGATTAATTACAGGTAAATTTGACAAATTTATACAAAATCATGCCGCAGCTGTAGTGCATCTTCACTTATTTAATATAACATTAAACACAGGTATACCATCTTCATTTTGTCGTTTGAGCATGAATTCCTGAGTTCACAGACGATATCCAGGCACTTTTAGGTAATTTTAACAGAAACACCTTTTGACCTGATGCCTATGGTATCTGCAGGCTGATCTAATGGCATTTGAAGATGCATTACGAGGTATCTACTGTATTTATTTGGCTGGCCATGGAGTCTAGTTCTAGGGTTGGTGCCCGTCTCTTCGGTTAGAAGCAATCCCATTCCGAGGTGAAATCACCTTGAGATTCATAGGGGCGGCAAGATCGCTTGGAGAGACAGCACCATTGCGTGCTGGCACGGTCTGTTTGTTTGACAATACGTTATCCTTGCTGACTGAGAAGTTCTGGGGCGCGTCAAGCTGCTTGGGGCCGCTGCGTCGTTGTAGGTGGGTGTCGGTCTTTGCAGGCACTTTCTTGAACCTAAACCGCGGGAACGTTGGTCATGCCACTTGATCTAATTCCAGATATATTCTAATGTTTGCCTCTTCGATATGTCATAGTAACATGTATGTAAATATATATATATATATGTATATATATATATATATATATATATATATATATATATATATATATATATGTAAATATATATATATATACATATATATATATATATGTAAATATATATATATATATACATATATATATATATATATATATATATATATATATATATATATATATATATATATATATATATATATATATATATATATATATATATATATATATATGTAAATAAATCACACTTTATTGTCATCTTGTAAGTATTATAAAAAATAAACCTATAATGTACCAAATTACTTTTTAAAAATATTACTATTGTCTAAATCAACCACACAATCTTTTATATCATGTAAATATTATTAACAAGAACCACTATGTATAAATAGACCAGACTTTATGAAGAAGTAGCTCTGACAATTCAAACAGTTCTATGGATCACATTCAAGTGGTCGATATCGTGGTGCCCTTTCTTGTGTTAAGGTTGTAATGTTTCAACTTTATTCTAAATAAAAAGCAGTGCTTTTTGCTGTTTCAGTGCTAATCCGCTGGCCATTGACTTTTTCGACATTCTGACCAACGGATCATAAACTTTCAGATTAACTTCTGTCCAGTTCCAGTTGAATAGCAAAGTGTATTAAAGGGAAGAACTGTTTCACGAAATCGACCACATGAATTGGTTCATTTACATTTGTGATAAAACATTTTAGTCAACACAACTTGGAGTTTTGAGTGTCAAGTATTACTCATGTACCAACCTATGCAGATTACTCTATACCATAGCCAATCCATGCCAAAGTAAACACCTTATAACCATGCAATTACAACTATTGCTCTAACAGTGCAGGGGTAATGTTAAAGATCATCTAAAACATGGATGCATAATTCTGCACACACAAAACGTAGGTAAAGTCATCCCCCAGGCATTACGCCTTAGGAAGCCATGAAGGCTTATATGGCCAGTACTTAAACCTGGTTTCTGTAGTGCGAAGCAACTTAGAGTGCAGTTATACTGACTCTCCTGGACAGGACACTAGTCCATCGCAGGTACCTTCCAAACAGTGTTTGTACTCATTTGCAGCTGAGTAGACCGAGGCAAAGTAGGGTAAACGAAATTGCCTAAGCTTCGAAAACGAACCATGCCCAGTGTGGGTCTTGAACTCACAACCCTCGAATTTAGAGTCCAACACCTTAACCACTAGGCAACGGCTGCCCCCCGTGCACACACACACACTAAAACTACTGCACAATAGTTGGTAGTTGATGACAATACTGGTAATAGTTGATGACAACACTGGTCGTAGTTGATGATTACATGGACTTAAGCGTGTGTAGCATCATACATCAATGTTTTACGACAACAACTAAGTTAAGTGTATCATTGAAGTAGAGGGAGGTCACCCTTTGTACAGGGGGTTCTACAGACCAGTAATAGCAGCATGAAGATACTATAACAATTGTCGTCTGTGCATCTCATGGATAAATGGCATGCACCATGCGAATGTTTTAATGAAGCCTAAGTGAAAAAGCTGATAGAGTGCGACAGGTAAGTTGCTGGTTTAAGCATGCGAAGCAGCGTAACGTAGACGTAGTTTACCTGTTCAGCAACCGCGGTGCGCCAAACATGAATAGACTATCTACAAAATGAAAACAGTCGCAAAGTACAAACATGTATATTCACGTTCACATTTGGTTGTGAAGCTTCTGAAATATGATTCAAATGAATCTCTGCTAGAAATAGACAGAGATATCATAATTCGGTTTGTTTCACGGTTAAATGCCACAAAAGCTCATTAAAGACACAATGCATGTTGCATAATGTCGTGAATTGCACTGAATTTAAATACAAAACGCTTTGTATTCTGTAAATGGATCATCAATCTTTGCGACTGTTATTCAACCCTGGCTAATTTATACAGAAGCACAGTTTGTTAGTCACAATTTAAAGCACAGTTGGCCGGACTTAACGCACATCCAGAGAACTGCATGGTCAATAATGTGTGATTAACGTAAGGTACTTCCAGGTCTTATCATCACCAAATTACTGAAGCATAGCTCAGTTTTGTAACATTCACGCACACACAAACACTCTGTGCACCCTGGTATTGAATCACGCGCCGGGGAATGTGCAACACGTTCCAGCATGCATGGTTATGTTCTCGCAAACACATAGCATTACACAAGTGGGATAAAGCGTTTTTTTTAATTATGTGCAAATAAGGTGAAAAAAACCTGTCTTCGTTACTACACAAAACAACACATTGTGGGTTTGCAGTGTTAGATATACAGGATGGGGTTGAGATACGGGATGGGGTTGTACTACCACCATCATACCTGCTCAGTTTGAAGAGTTCCTTCTTTTCCTTTGGCTGCTCTGAACCTTTCCTGCAGTATTATTATAAATTTTAAGAGAACCTGCCTTAGATAAAACTAATATATACACAGCAATACAGGAAACACATCTGGTGATGTTTAACAAACTGACGCCTGACTAAATTAAAAAATTTTGAAAGAAATACTAAGATGAACATCAAAACGCAAACAAATTAACATCACTGACGCTAATTAAAACTGCCTCCACAATCAAATTTGTGCTCGTTTAGTTTTAGAATTATTTTATAAAAAATCAAACCAACTTAGTATCCACTATCCTAGCTTGTTTGTACACATTTGTTATTTAGTTTGAGTGAAATCATCGGACAAATTATAAAATTATTTTTAACTGGGACTGGTTAAAATTCGGCAAAAAATGGCAAAAGTGGTGCGGCTTTATATACAAGGCTATTAACACATTCACAAGTTGCCAGATCTAACGATCAAATATTCAAAGCCAATTCTTTCTACAATTTCAACAAAAGTATGCACTTTACTTAAAATATGAATTGCGGAGGCAGCTTTATGACTGGACAGTTGATCTGAACGAGCAACAACAAATAACTGGTTCTTACTGTAATCTTGCATTCTGATTGGTGTTTGCAGCTGCCCATTGTTGCTGCTGCTGCTGCTGCTGCTGCTGTTGCAGCTGTTGCTGCTGCATCATCATCATCTGTTGCTGTGTGGCGTCGTCGAAGCGGTCGCTGACCTTCTGTTGTTTCTCGTACCAGCGGTTGCGGTCGTCCTGCCAGTCTCGGCCGTAGCCGTGTTCCATCAGCTTCGACATGCTTATGTTGCCCTCCTCCTTCGTTGGGGTCCTTCACGGGGCAAATACATCAAAACCATTTGATGAAAACACTGGTTCTGTGTAACGGGTCCTTCTTTCTTTTCCGACGACATCAGATCCGAATATCAACTTTCTTTTTGACATTTCTACTAAATTTAACTCGCATTCAACGTTTCAACAACAATTGGATGCTTTGTTCAGGAACTGAATTCTGGTTTTTTCTGCTCGCCAGATGGCATGGTAAGCAGACTTGGCCAAATGGGGCCGAGTCAGTACCCCCTTGTCCTGATTCATGATAGGTGTTCACTGTTGTCTTTCTGATCACTGGTTGTTGAAAGATTGGAAGGGAGCTAATGTTAAAATGTCAAAAAGAAACATTCTAGATAAGTGAATATGTAGGTAGGTAAATGGGTAGTAAGGTTGGTGGATATGCAGGTAAGAAAATGGGTAGTACTAGTAAGGTTAGTGAATATGAAAGAAAGTAAATGGGTAGTAAGGTTAGTGGATATGCAGGTAAGTAAATGGGTAGTAAAGTAGGTTAGTGGATATGCAGGTAAGTAAATGGGCAGTAAAGTAGGTTAGTGGATATGCAGGTAAGTAAATGGGCAGTAAAGTAGGTTAGTGGATATGCAGGTAAGTAAATGGGTAGTAAGGTAGGTAAATGATAATGCGGTTAAGTAAATGGGTATATTGGTAGGTAAATAGGTTGTAATGTTAGTGGTTAAATGGTAAATGGGTATCTAGGAATGTTAGTGGATATATGGTAAGTAAATAGGTATCCATGTAGGTAAGAAGTTATGTGGGTAAGTAAATGGGTATCTAGGTAATTAAATTGGTTGTAATGTTACTGGTTATGTGGGTAAGTAAATGGTTCTACTGTAATTGCAGTAGAACGCCTCCAAGTGACGAGTCCCTGTAACAAGGACAGTCCTTTAATCAGGCCACTTTATCTAAGTAACTTGGGTGGTCTCCTCAGAGGGGTTCTACTGTAACAGGGTTGGTGAGTTAGTGGGTAGGTTAGACATCACAAGTCAATGCTGCAAATATCAGTGCACAATCAAATGTTTATTCCTAAATCCAATGCGTGTACAGATAGCTTAGTAACAAACCACTCCTATGTATAGTTATAACAAATGTAGCACTAGAACACTTTATGTAGCACAACATAATGTGTTCAGAATTAACACTGGCTCATGAGCATGCACTGTATGTGTCTGAAATCTGAAACCAATTCAATTGGAACAGTTCAACTGTCAGATATCAGTACAACAAAATTGCATTTAAGTGTCAAGATTGTGTTATTAATTTTTGAAGTGTTTTTAATAAATATAATGTTATCCAAACCTGTGAAAAGTAAGTAATTTTTTATTATAAATATATCGGCAACATGTGTTTCACCTGCTAATTAAATAACACCAGAGAAAATTAAAGCAATATGCAAACTAGTAAACAAGAATATGATAATCTTGGTGCAGAATACAGTCTTAGCAATCCTGACACATACTGAACATGGTGGTATGTCAGTAAATGTGGCCATAGAAACTAGTGATAGCTACGTACACCTGTATACAAGAGTAGCGTGGCAATATCGGTTGTTATTAAGTTAGTTCATTGTATTACATTTGCTACTTGTGTTTGTATTAAATCAGTCTATGAAAACGGTATTCTGAAATTCAATCAGAGAGATTTCAAAATTGTATACTTTTCAATAATCGTGAGATCATAGCAGAACGCAGGGTAGTATCATGGACATTTTTTTAATTCCATGCACCTTGATAGGTCTGCCATAAAGTAATTAAAACACTTCTTCTAAAATGTGTCTTGCGGCAATAGAGATTCGCCAGTGTATTAATATTTCCTAAACATGATACAACTAATTTTGCACTGGTTGGATGTGTGTTTGGGTTGTGTTTGTGTGCATGCGTGTGTGTTTGAGTTGTGTTTGTGTGCATGCATGTGTGTTTGAGTTGTGTTTGTGTGCATGCATGTGTGTTTGAGTTGTGTTTGTGTGCATGCATGTGTGTTTGAGTTGTGTTTGTGTGCATGCATGTGTGTTTGAGTTGTGTTTGTGTGCATGCATGTGTGTTTGAGTTGTGTTTGTGTGCATGCATGTGTGTTTGAGTTGTGTTTGTGTGCATGCATGTGTGTTTGAGTTGTGTTTGTGTGCATGCATGTGTGTTTGAGTTGTGTTTGTGTGCATGCATGTGTGTTTGAGTTGTGTTTGTGTGCATGCATGTGTGTTTGAGTTGTGTTTGTGTGCATGCATGTATTCACACATATACATAATGCACAACTACATGACTACGTTGACGTGGAGGGAAGACTCACATCGGACGGACTTTGTTCCGTTCTTCTCCCAGCTCCCCGACGGGTTTGATGGGTTGTTCCCTCTTCGGCATGTTGTAGGAGGTGGCACCGTGACTGTCAACCTTTGGTTGACGCACTCCGTAGCCCACCTTCCTCTCATCCGGGATCTTCCCCTGATAATACAGCAATAAGAACGCATTGATAAAAAAATCAGTAATAAGAGCGATTGTTAAGAATGCATGGGTAACGACGATGACAATTTTTATAACTGATTTAACGGTGACAACGATATAATTTAATAACATTTTACATAGTAACAGTGAAGATATTGGCTTTAGAGATATAATAATATCCGGTTACACCAGTAATAACTGCTACTAGATAAGTCACATTCAGATTTGGGGTAAGTTACATTCCACACCAATTGCACATACCAATCTCAGTTCCATCAAAAAACTTTACATTATGAAACTATCCACACATTGAAGGAAGGACCTGCTGCATGACTTGACCTGGTCCATACCTTGGCCTTGGCCTTGGGATGACCGTTATGCCCCTCATTCTGGAATGGCATGTCGTAGTCCATGGCGAAGGGTGCTGGTTTCCACTTCTGTGTTTGGGTGTGTTTACCCCGTCTGTGCTGGGGCGGGGGCGCCTGACCCTCCTCGTTGTCCGGATGCACCATGTAGTCCGGCAGCAGGAACTCGTGCTGCTTCCTGGTGGCAGGGAAGGTAGATACATGTGTGGACTTTGGACGTACAAGAATGCTTGTTTTTGATCTAGTCTTAAGTTGCATCATTTGACTAGGAATTTATGCAATTGTTTTTTTCTTGAGAACTGTTTTAAAAAATGATTTTAATTAACATGTACCATGAATTAGGGTGTCTGCTACGATAGCGATCAAATTTGGTCTTACTAACACCTCCCTGACTCTTTGAAATATGCTTAGCAACATTCGCCATGTTAGCAGGTGAGTGGTGAGTGGATAAATGCAAAGGATTCAGTTTTTTCAATTACAATCAATTAATTAGTGCAACGTTTGTTTTGCATTAAAATATATGAATTTATATTTAGTAATTGTTATGAAAGACACTGTTTTTAATGTTTACTGTGACCATGTTATGTAGTATATTTATGGGTAAAAAAACACTTCTGATTCCAATTCAGCGTGCATTCTAGTCGTGTATGTTGATAAATGAGAACAAAATATTTGGTGTTTTGGGGACAATTAAGCTTTTGAACCCAAACTTTGCAAGTGCAGAGAAAATTTTTTTACAACTGGCTGCTTCTCTCTGTACTCCACCATGCCCCTAGTATATAACAACTTGAGGCACTCATGTTATAGTACTGGAATTTCGCCATTCATTGCACTGCTGATGCAAATGTGATTAGTGTGTATCATTGTGATTATTGTGATCCTGGTTATGATAGCATGTCTCAGCCATTTTTTTTACAAAAAAACATGGGAGTTATTGCTGATAAAAAAATCATAATTACAATATCATTGGCATTGGCAATGTTCATGGGCAAAACTATCATTACATTGCATCTCTGGAGGTCATAGCTGCAAGTGAGAAACATTACACTTGGATTAAGTTGGAATTATGGAAGCTCCTGAGAATGCAATTTGCATTTGTTGGCAAAGAATGACATATGTATTTAGTTCCCATTGCCAATTGCATGCACTAAAGCAGTTGCTAGCAAGCATACCAGTTACATACATGTGTATACTATATATGTTTAACACAGAATAACACTTGCATTGGTGAGTTGCAGGACCTGACCCAAATCAGATGGCTAAAAACATTACCAATAATCAATGACAAATGTCATAAAGGAAAGCTGGTATGAACAGACTTATGGTAGTTGGTTAGGTTGGCAGTGTAGGCATAAATTAAACCCAGACAATATGACAGATGGTTTCAAACACGACAGTATTTGTAATAAACTGTAGTTGATTAAACTATAAGCTATTTGATTAAACTATACATTTGATTAAAACACTGTCAACAATTTTAAGCATGTAATATAAAATTACCTATTTATTTAACATAACATGTAATAATAATTATGTAATGAACTCATATAATGTATCATAAACAAAACAATATTGTTTATTTACTTACAAAATGTCCAGCTTTTGGGATATCACCAGACATTGGCGATTTTAATACCTTAATATGGATGGATGTTAAATCATGGAGTATTTTCTTTTAAAATGTCTTAAATTACCACATTGCAAGAAAAGGACTTAAGAATATGATGTACCTTATTTAAAAAATTCATCTGGGTACATGTACCCCCCATAGCACTGGTGCTGTATGGCAGTTGGTGCTGGGAAAGACTGAATGTTGTGTAACTATAACTGAAAACTGTTTTACATGGTGCACAGTCAGACTTGCCACATTGTGCAGATTTCCCATATTATACTGTACCTTGATACGGTATACGGCTGCATAATGTTTTTATAATATGGATTTGTCTTAAATGGAAAAATAACGATCATTTTCCTGTTTTCATCACACAAGTATAAAATTTAATGACAATTGACAAACTTATAGCGGTCAAACCACACAATTATATTTAATATTTTGATACTATAGTGAAACCTAGCAGATTTTGTTTTGTGTGGGTATATTTTGTAGCCTGATGGATGGCGACACTCATTTGGAAACAGAATAATATTGGCCAATTAACCAAGGAAAAATTGTATACAAATTAATATAGTTTTTACAGAATGTCAAGTAAAAATATGGATTTCAACCAAAAAGTCAGGTCTGATAATGTGTATTTACATAGTGCGTGCAAGCTAGTATTCATAATATACAATATCTAGGAAACTTAAATTATCATAATCCAGATGTTGGCAAACCCTTGAGGGGTCTCCATAATGGTTTCTAAACTCACTCTGGTATGACCTCATCCATCACTTTCTCGCGCCTCTCGTCCTCCTCCATCTTAATATCCTCCTGGTAGAACCAGTCGACCTTCGGATATGGCTTGGCATTCGCCGAAGCTGGCTTTGGGGTGTGCATTCGCAGCAGGTCAGGTCGACCTCCCATCTTTGCCATCCTCACGTATGGACTGTCAAACTCCTTGATGAGAACACTGCGGTGGTCTTCTGGATCCTCCGGCGGCAGGTCGCTCAGGCCTGGGATCTGGGATGCTGGTGGTACAGCAACTGGTTCAGTGTTGCCACTCCTCTTTGGTGGCGCGTGATAAAACCAGCCTGTAGAATGCAAGATTGGTTACTGATAACTGTCATCAAAAGTAACATTGGACAAGGAAGCTACTGGCTTTTAATTTTTAAACATATATTCACACTGCTACCAATTAACACAATCATTAGAAAATAGTTTCCAATCATTAATCATCTTCTGTGAGAATCAGTACTTTCTCAGTCATGTCCAACCTACACTGTTATTTTGTACCCTCTAGTTCTACTACCTTTAAGTTTGAAGAACATATGTTGTCAATACCTTCATAACAATATAATACTTTAAAAACTTCTATTTGATCTCCTCTTAGTCTCCAGGTTCCTAGTGCTGTTAAACCACATTCCACCAGTTATCTTTTCTATATACACAATACTGTAAACACAAATATACAAATGAACTAATAAAGTCTATTTAAGGTCTCTCAGTTAAACTGCAGAGAACTTGTGATGAAATACCTCAAGGCTGATGAAGGTGATGTTCAGTCCACCACTGGTAAATAACTGTGGTAGACAGTGTTGCATCGGATCACATACTAAGCAGAAGGACTTGTCTTAGCCTATCCCTATTTATACATAACATGCACTTAAGGTAGCGTTGTTGACAGCTGTCCTGAGTCAACTGCTCTATTGTTCTACAAGCAGTTGTTTTGTAACAAGTTCAGACATGTTTGCCAATTGCCAGCAATCAGTACACAGCACTGGAGAGACCCAAACTGTGAATGCTAAATTGCACTGTTCAAAGGGGCAGACAATTATGGACACATTGACCAACACCCACTCACCCCAAGAATACACAGTGTGCATTGTTGGCCTTGTGCATACAGTCATAAGAAATGATACTCTAAGCAACCCTGTGTGAGCCAAATATAGACCTTAATTGTGATTAATTTACATTACACAGATCTAGACTGCCAGTAATGCAAGTCCAGTCCAGGTTACATATTTAGGGTTAACCCATATTTACCCCCAGCGTGGTGTCTTTCCAAGCAGAAGGTTCCTACATCTTTCAGCGTCTCATCCGAAAAACACATACAACTGGACTCCGATTAAGAGAATCACTTTGGGCCAGAGCAATTTGATAATGATTCTATTACAGACCTTTCCTAAGGGTTTTGAACCGAGTCCATTTATAAGCCTTGAGAGAAGGTTGAATCATACCTTTAAAGGGTTTGGGACAGGGAGCCTTCTGGCTCATATATAGCCCCCCTCCAATCAGTGGTTATGGCAGTAATTTTGATATTTTCTTTTCAAACTGTTTATTGTTAGTGCATTGACACAATCGCTTGGTAGGGTATTCCATGGCTTGATTACTCGCTGTGAAAAGAACTTGTGGCATGCATCTAGTCGACTGTTGACTCATTGTGTCTTCCTGGATGGGGGGTATGGATTAGCTCAAATATTCTCTTGGTGTCTATATCAATAAATCCATTAATAATTTTGAAAACTTCAAATCCGATAGAAGTAGAAGTAAAGTGGGGTTCAGATGTACACAATCAACCTGGATTTCTGTGATTTCTAAAAAAATGTACAGTTAAAAGAAATTCTCTTAAAAGGGGGAGTTGTTCCTACCACGGACATGTATTAAGTGGCTGTTTCACTTAAGCAGAGCATTTTAATATGTACAGCGGCAATAGGGAATTCTTGACATTTAACTCCAAACAGTGCTGCATGTGTAATGCTAACACAGCAGGAGTGGTTTATTTTCAGAGTTTTCCTTCTCTAGAGTCCAAAACAGGTTTTTCCATTTCCTTCCATGGGATCTTTTATTTTCCTTGACATAGACAACAGGAAGAAGGGGTGAACTGCTTTTAGTGTCCCTTCCGAAAGACACAAGCAAAGAGGACTGAACAAAATTGCCCAAGTTTCGGCAGCAGGCCAGGTGATATTGAACAAATTGTAATGAAATTACTCAGTCATTGGCCAGTTGGGATTGAAAACATACAGCTGTTTATTGGGAAATAACATGTAGACATATAATAGATCTTTAGTCTTTGGTTCGCTTACTCCAAACAGTCCCTTTTTAGTTCTTCTAAAATAGGAGTGTGGTGTTTTGGTGTGGGAAATAATAATTTTTTAACAAAATAGTGCAATTAAAAAGTGGATTAAAATCAGATGTCCTCCTTATAGACGAATAAGTTGGGCTAGAGGGGCAATACAGACAGTGCTCACAGCTAGTTGGAAGGGGTGAATGGAGGGAGTCTTTATTTAAATTTTTCAGAGGGGAGTAGATTCCAGGCTCTTATGACCCTAGGATAGAATTGAGTATGCATGTATGTTGATGCGTGCTTGTATTTGTATATATTCATCAGGATCGCTGTTTCGTGTATGGGTGCATGGGACTATAAGATGTTTTGGCAGAGAAATATTCACAAGGTTATGTTTAATTTTGTAGAAGTCTCAAGTAGTTCTACTCTAAACAGCCCAATTTTGAGCTAACGCAGGAGTTTGGACCAACTGCTTTTAATGTCTCTTCCGAAAGACACAGGCAAAGTAGGGTGAACGAAATTGTCCATGCTTCGAAACGGCAGAGGTGGAACCACCGTCCTCTTGATAGACAGGTGGGTGCTCTAACCATTAGAACACTGCTTCCCACTAGCCTGAAGATCACAATATGCAATGTAACAAGATTACAATATGCCAATGTCGGTAGCTTTCAGTTTCCACCCTTTATTTTAATCTATATTTAGCAATCAATAAGAAGATCACACTCCATGGCTATGCGATTTATTGATCACAATATGCAATGTAATAATTTGTTAAATTAAACATAAGATAATCAACTATTTAGTATTTATGTCTATTATGATATGTCGTGACTCATGTCAATCACCGTTGGCGTTGCATTCTAATTGTAATAAAAAACGTCATTCAAGTACCCAATTATGGTGTGTGTGTGTGCATGGAAACGGAGAGAGTGAAGAATAGGAGAGATAATCAGAGGGAGAAACTAAAATATCGTTGGCCGTCATTCGCCACGTCACTCATTCGGACCCAGACTAGGGCTGGGCGGTATTTTTTTGCGGATAAAATTTGGAATTGTTCCAAGTTAGTTCCGCTTTCCGGGATTCCCGCACGTGTATTCTACTGATTTCTTCGTCAGTTGTTCTCACATTCGTCTTCGCAATTGATATGTCATTGTGTCCTGCATCGGTCTAACGTTATTTGCAATAATAACGCATAAGAACATAACAATCAGGTGCATCGCTGCACGCGCCTCTCATTCGATTAACGGTCTATGTTGCGTTGGCGGCATGCCGTCCTTCGGGCTTCGGTTTTTGTGATCGAATATTCAAACTTACCGGTTTCTTGTAGTTTCTGACTGACAGCCATCTTACAGTTGTTTCTTGTGGTCTATTGGCGGGTAGAACAACATAGAATTTCACACGGGCTGTGCGTGTGTAAATGGCGTAACTGTGAAGTTTTGACAGGTTAATTCCACATTTATTCTCACATGAACGTTGTGTGTTGTGCTTCACGTTGCTATAGTGATAACCCGCAAACAACGCCGCCGCCGCTGGCGGCTCGTGTCACGTGGAAATGACGAACTCCAAGATAAAATGTACTAGCTACGCTTCAGAGAAGTCACACCAAAATGATCAAGTTTGCCGTTTAGCGTAACAGACAACATGCATTTTATCATTTGTGTTTGTGTCAATATTGACTCTACAACAGTTAATCATATAAATCATTGCATCATATTTAACAGTACTGCTTGTTGTGACAATAATATGAAAGTCCAATTGAATCAAAGTTAAGCTCCTTCCATGACCATGTAATACTATTTTCTAACTAATTATTTTCAAGAAAATGTGATACTGCTATTTATATTAAATAATGTTCGCGAAATATAATTAAAACAATGTAAAGTTAATGATGTGCATGATGAAGGAATTGTTATGGTTGCATTATTTAACTTGCGACACAAAACTGCGGCAACCGTCGGAAAAGAAACGTAGACGTAGTCATAGATGATCTTGAGCTTTCGTGTAGATGATAGTCATTACGTATGGTATACTGCAATTCTTGGTGTGTTTTTGGCACCTGTCATGTTCTACTGATATGAATTGTGAAGTTGGCAGAACTTGTGAAGAGGTGCCAGCTGCGTCAAGTTGCACATCGTTGGCGGTGGTACCGTACGATGACGAACAAGTTTCCGAATTGCACCGTCCCAAGAGGCGCTTCCAGTTTAGCGAACATGTCGTCTCTCTCGAACAGAACTGGAGAGAAGTTGGTGTCGCAGCAGTCGTCTGGGATGCAGTATGTGAATTGATTTGTTCATTTAAAATGTTTACAAACACGAAGTCTTGACAGCAGCGTGTCAGAAATTATAGCAAAAAGACGGCGCTGTGAGCGCATGGACGTCATTGTTGACAAACATTGTCATTGGCTAACAAAAGTAGCAGTACTGACTACTATAGTATAGGCCTAGACCTAGTAGTAGTGGTAGAGAGTGACAGGTGGGGAAGATAATTTTGAATATCCAGAATATGTTGTCGAACAAATATACCACAACTATCTCAATAGTTACGTGGCATTGTACGGGAAAAAAAGACAGCCATAAATATATTCTAGTTAAACTCGCATCTGTGGATATCTACAATTTTACTATAATGCCTATTAATAATTATTAATGGAGTTAGTGTATATGTTCGTTTCTACTCCTAAACACTTTCGACCTCGGGTGCCAAACTTCCAGGGCCCATCTATGACCCCATGGAGGAAGGAGTTGTAAGTTGTAACACTTAATTTTTTTTAATTTGCCCATTGACACCACTATTTAGGTTGGTACATGGAACACATGAAACTGCCAGAGATATGAGGGAACTAAGACAATCACAGTTTGTTCGGACAAGGGTGGATCTGTTTTAGTACACACAGGGACAAATAACGTAGAGAGGGACGGTACAACTCCCATTGTTAGGACATACAGGAAGTTGGTCAGAACAATAAAGCAGACGCGGGTTGAGCAGGTAATACTGTCAGGGATTTTACCAGTAATAGGAAGGGGGGGTCACATTTATTGAAATTGCAGGGGGATGGCAATTAACATTATAGTCCAGAAGCTTTGTAGGGAAGAGGAAGTGGGATTTGTGGGGAAGTTTTGTTGGAAAGGGTTGATATGTACATGAAGGATAGGCTTCATCTAAGTGGAAAGGGGGCAGCAGTATTTACGGATGGACTCACAGCAGCAGTAGACAGTGGCATGGGTAACATAACAAATATTTTTGGTAGTAAATATTGTTTAAACTAGAAGCGCAGAGGGGTTACTTAGAGATGCCTCAAGCAGGACAAGAGACCACCAGTACAGACAAACCAATAACAAAATGTCCAAAAAACAGGTCTGAAGCAGGTTGTAAATGTGTGTGTTTAAATGCTAGGAGTATAGTAAATAAAAAAAATTAATTAAACGTTATGGTAGAAGATATTGACCCTCACATAATAGGCCAACACAGACATAACAGATGCTGAATTAGGATTGACAGGATACGTAATGTTTAGGAGAGATCGAATAGGAAGAAGGGGAGGGGGAGTTATTTTATATGTTAAAGAATCTATTCAGGCTTATGAAATAAAATTAGAAAGGGAAGCAGATTGCGTTGAAGCTGTTTGGTGCAAAATAGTTTCAGAAAATTTAAAATTAACTATTGGATAAGTTTACCGAAGTCCAAACATAAACGAAGAGGATAACACAAAAATACAAAATGCTATAAAGGAAGTTAGTAAAGGGGAATGCATCATAATGGGGGATTTTAACCATGGACACATCACACATACAATGGAAATCTCTAGAGAGTAGAGGGGGTGAGGACCAACAATTTCTATTAATTCAGGATAGCTTCCTTACTCAGCACATGCTAGAACCAACCAGGGGAGATAATGTATTAGATATAGATTTGTCATCACAAAATAATTAGTGGACAATGTAACATTGTAAAAATACATGAACTATTGGGTAACAGTAACCACAATGAAATACATTTTGACATCAATGTAAAATCAGAAAGTAAAAATAAAAAAACGTATAGGAGAAACTTCCACAAAGGTAACTATAAAGATATGAGAAAATACTTAGCAAAACTAAGCAGGTTTCAAATGACAGAGGTCCTGAATGAGTATTTCAGCTCAGTTTTTACCACAGAAGATATCAGCACACTTCCAGTTCCATTTACTAAATTTGAGGGCAGTAAATCAGAACATTTAGGGCAGTAATTTGTAACTCCTGAAATGATAGCAAAGGAAATTAAGAAGATGAAAGATAATAAATCACCGGGAGTTGATGGGCTTCCTTGTGGACTGTTACCTTGTCGTGGTAAGGAGGCTTGTGTACCCCTATGACCCTCTGAGCTATACCGGTGGGAGGCAACTCCTGGCAGGTCCAACCATACCGGGCAGGTCTGGGGCGAGTGGTCAGACAAAGCACAGTCCAGCCACATCTCTTGATCATGGAGCCTGGGAGGAAAATGGTCTACGACCACTGCGGAAAACTTGTGTGCACAGCGGCTTGGGCTAATCACCCACTCAGTTGTTATTGAAATCGATTACAGAAACTGAAACCATGAATACTCAACCACACCTCGATCTGAGCAAAGCAGGCTGTCCTGAAAGGGTGCGTATGAATCCCTTGGGTAAAAGCCGACAGGAAGCCCAAGGGAGGAAGAGTCTGCTACAGCTCAAGTCAAAAATTAGAATAGGATGCTGGAATGTCAGGACACTGTACCAGGCAGGAAAACTGGCACAGCTCGCCAAAGAAATGAGAAGATACAAGCTGAGCATCATTGGAGTCTGTGAAAGCAGATGGAACACCTTTGGGAAGGTTACAACTAGCTCTGGAGAAACTTACTTGTACTCTGGGAATGAGAGAGAAGATGCGCACACACATGGAGTAGGGCTGCTCCTCTCAAAGGATGCAGCAAAAAGTCTCATAGAACGGGAACCAGTCTCGGAGAGAATCATCACAGCCAGGTTTACATCAAAAGGTCGGAACATCACCATTATACATTGCTATGCACCAACCAACTCTGCTGAATTTGAAGAGAAAGAGACCTTCTACCAACATCTACAAACAGTCACCCAAAAACTACCGAAGAGGGATATCCAAGTTGTTATGGGGGATATGAATGCCAAGATTGGAAAGGATAATGACAATTGGAGAGGCACAATGGGGAAAGAAGGTCTGGGACAGATGAATGAGAACGGTCTAATGTTTGCAGATTTCTGTACTCTCAATGAACTGATAATTGGAGGAACTCTCTTTCCACACAAGCCTACACACAAAGCCACATGGATATCCCCATATCTAAAGATGGAAAACCAAATTGACCACATAACAATCACCAAGAAATGGAGGAGAGTGCTTCTAGACGTCAGAGTGAAAAGAGGAGCTGACATTAACTCCGACCACCACCTCCTTGTGGGTGAATTTAGGATGAAGCTAGCAGCAAAGAAGAAGACGGATAACAAGGTACAAAGAAGGTTTGAGATAAGAAAACTTCAAAATACTAAAATACGACAGGAACTGGGAATCACACTACGGAACAGGTTCCAAGCATTGGAAGAGGAAAAAAACATTGATGAAAAGTGGGCAAGATGCAAGAATGCAATTACAGACACCTGTGAACAAGTCCTAGGCTGCTGGGAAGCTAGGAGGAAGGATTGGATAAGCTATTGAGGCAAGGAGGGAGACTAAAATGGAACTCAACAAGGAAGCAGATGACACAAGGAAAAAAACTGCAGCAGGAATACCAGGAAAGAAACAAAACAGTTAAAAAGAAGACAAAGAGGGACAAGAAAACATATGTCGAAAAACTAGCAAACGAGGCTGAGATCGCAGCTAGGAAAAACAACTCCAGAGAGTTATACAAGATCACCAGACAGCTAGCAGGGAAGAACAAGAGCACTAGTCGCCCCATCAGGGACAAACAGGGAAACCTTCTCACTAGGGAATCTCTACAGTCACAACGCTGGAAAGAATATTTCCAAGATATCTTGAATAGGCCTCCACCAGATTCAATCCCAGACATTGAGGAAACAAATGAAGACCTTAACATTAATTGTGGTAGGATATCCAAAGAGGAGATCAAGAGAGCCATCAAAAAGCTGAAGCTAGGCAAAGCACCTGGAATTGACAATATAATCTGATGTCTTAAAAGCTGATATTGGGACCACCACAGACGTTTTATACAGCGTGCTAAATGAGATCTGGGATAAAGAGGAAATACCAACTGAATGGAAGACAGGTATGCTAGTTACAATCCCCAAGAAAGGGAACCTCAGTGAATGTAAGAACTGGAGAGGGATCATGCTTCTATCAGTGCCCAGTAAAATTCTCTGCCGTATCATCCTGGATAGGATACAAGAAACAGTTGACAAGAAGCTAAGAAAGGAACAAGCTGGCTTTAGAAAGGATAAATCCTGGACAGATCACATTGCTACACTCAGGATTGTTGTTGAACAATGCATTGAATGGCAGAGCTCCCTTTACATAAACTTTGTGGACTTCGAAAAAGCATTTGATAGTATAGATAGGACAGTTCTATGGAAGCTCCTGAGGCATTATGGTTTACCCACAAAATTTGTAACCCTAATAAAGAACATGTACGAAGGTTTCACTGGTCATGTCATCTTTAATGGACAAGTTTCAGAAGGCTTCCAGATTGGAACTGGAGTACGACAGGGCTGCTTGCTATCTCCACTGCTCTTTCTGATAGCCATAGACAGGACAATGAAAAGATCCACAGAACACCATCGTACTGGGATCCAGTGGAACTTGTTCTCACAACTAGAAGACTTGGATTTTGCAGATGATCTAGCACTACTCTCAGAAACCCATAAAGACATGCAACAAAAAACAGAAAGGCTTCAAGAAAAAAGCAGCCAACTGGGTCTTAAGATCAATGTGGGAAAGACAAAGGTGTTGAAAGTCAACAGCAGATCCTCCGAACCCATCTCACTAGAAAGTGGTACTGTTGAGGAAGTACAAGACTTCATCTACCTCGGGAGCAACATCAATACAAATGGTGGAGCTGACAAAGATGTGGAGCTACGCATTAATAAAGCTCGCCATGCCTTCAGAACCCTACGCCCTGTATGGCTCTCTTCCCAGCTATCCATAAACACTAAGATCCGCATTTTCAACACCAACGTTAAACCAGTTCTTCTATATGGCTGTGAAACGTGGAAAACTACTCAGTCTCTCAACAACAAACTCCAAGTCTTCATCAACAGTCGCCTCCGATACATCCTTAAGGTATGGTGGCCTAACAAAATATCAAAT
Organism: Lamellibrachia satsuma; assembly: GCA_033239005.1. Classification (NCBI taxonomy): domain Eukaryota; kingdom Metazoa; phylum Annelida; class Polychaeta; order Sabellida; family Siboglinidae; genus Lamellibrachia; species Lamellibrachia satsuma. The sequence continues at coordinate 3,995,903 of BSQZ01000009.1, forward strand.
AAAGAGCTCTGGAAGAAAACCAAACAAGAAGAAATAAGCACTACAATCAAGAGGAGAAAATGGAGCTGGATTGGCCACACACTCAGAAAAGATCCAACAAATACAACCAAACAAGCACTGGACTATAACCCACAAGGACAGAGAAGACAAGGAAGGCCAAAAATCAACTGGAGACGCTCCACACTACGAGATCTTGAAAAAGTGGGGGTCACCTGGCAAGAGGCCAAAGCTATAGCCCAGAAAAGAGTGAGGTGGAGAAACATGGTTGACGCCCTATGCTCCTGAAGGGGCCAAGAGGATTAACTAACTGGGAGATGATGGGATACCACCAAAACTGCTTAACGAAATTGTTGAGCAAATTAGTACACCACTTGCAAAATTGTTTAACTTGTCGCTAGAAGAAGGAATAGTTCTTTCAGAATGGAAAAAAGCAAATTTTAAGCCGCTATTTAAGAAGGGATTGAGGAACAAGCCAGAAAATTACAGACCAGTGAGTTTAACATCAGTTATATGTAAATTACTCGAAACATTAATTAGAGATCACATGGTGGAATTCCTTGTAAAACGTAAATTAATAAATACATCTCAACATGGGTTCCTAAAAGCAAGGTCATGTCTAACCAATCTCTTATGTTTTTTGGAAGAAATTAGAAAGTGGATAGATGACGGGTCACCAGTGGATGTTGTCTACTTAGATTTTCAGAAAGCTTTTGATAAAGTGCCACATCAAAGATTGTTACTTAAACTAAAAATCCATGGTATAGTTAATGATATAATCAACTGGATAGAAGAGTGGCTTACACACAGAAGACAGAGAGTAATAGTAGATGGTGAGATTTCAAACTGGAAATCTGTGTGGGGTACCACAGGGATCAGTATTAGGCCCTATAGTATAATACTATTTTTAATATATATAAATGATTTGGAAGATGACATATCTAGCAAAGTACTGACATTTGCAGATGACACAAAAGTATTAAGAAAGGTTACTAATGTTACAAATTAACAAAGTTTACAGGATGATCTAGATAAATGTGTTATATGGTCAGAAAAATGGCAAATGTTATTCAATTCTGGGAAGTGTAAATGTATACACATAGGACATGGACACATGGACGAAGAATTGAAAGACCTTAGTTATGAAAGCTGCTTATTGCAATGTGGTTTGACAACACTAGAGACCAGGAGGCTAAGAGGAGACCAAATAGAAGTGTTTAAAATAGTGAATGGTTATGAGGATGTTGACAGGAATATATTCTTCAAACTTAAAGAAGGCAGAAGAACCAGAGGACACAAAGCAGCATTAGTTAAGGAGCAGTGTAGGTTGGACATGAGAAAGTACTCTTTCTCACATAGGGTGATAAATGTATGGAACAAACTGCCAAATGATTGTGTTAATGCTAGTAGTGTGAATATGTTTAAAAATAGAATTGACCAATATCTGATAAGGGTGGGCTACACATAGATGAGGAAATTGTTGGACTCTCCGTAAGCCAATGGCTTCCTTGTCCACTTACCATCTGGAACTTGTTGTTTGGGATGACAATCTTGTTAAATCTTGTTAAGTAAATCTTGTAATTTTATAGTATAGAAGCCAATGGTCAAGGCAGGTTCGATCCATTAAATATTTAATAATAATATCATCATATCATAAATTTTATTAGCCATGATTATAAATGGAACTGCCATTTGAGATTACATTGAAAATCGTTTAGTTTGACGTACTCTATACTTGCGGCCACATAATTACACATGGATCATATATAAATATATATATATATATATATATATATATATATATATATATACTCATATATATATATACTCATATATATATATATATATATGTATATATATAATAAAAATTGCTAAACTTTGCAAATCCTGTACCCCTGTACTACTATATCACTACCTTATTGAAATCTTTAACAATTCTTGTCAGCTCTGTACCTTCATTACATGTTATTTGAGAAGGTGAACATATCATGCACGTACTTATGAGTTATATACATTTATTAACTGCATTCACACCCTCACAGTCACAATCGAAAATAGTCAGTGTTTTAATTCAGGAGCCTTCTATGTATGGAATCAACAGCATCAGCATCATAAATTATAACTGATATTGTGATAACCATACTGCCTCTCCGTATGGTACTCCAAAGTAGGATGGACAGGCTCCTGCTAATGAAAGTACATAGATAACTGCATGCTGTATGTGCTGTGTGAACTTCGGTTTGTCATCTACTTAGATGCCCAGGTCTTTCTCTACATGGTTAGGCCTGCCGTCCAGAGGATTAATAAACATTGGTGTTGACATGGTACAGGGTGTATATATAAAGTCTTGGTGCCTGTTTCCAACTCTGAGTACTTTGCATTTATCCAGCTGAAAATACAACTGCTATCGTTCTGCTCTCCTCATTCCTGTAAATCTTAATCCATCAAGACTCGGTTTTCAGTGCATATGTCTTCTTCTTCCCTTGCTCCCTTGCGGGGTCCAAGTCACTTGGTAACTTCTTCCTCTTTCATTGTTAATGCGCTCCATCTCCCTCTGTCTTCTGCGATGGTCTTCCACTCTTGGCTGTTCATACCTGCCCTTTCAAGATCTTGTTTGACACAGTCTTTCCATCACAGCTTTGGTCTTCCTCTTCTTCTGCCACCCTCTTCTGCTTTCCATGCTCTTTTTAACAATCTGTCTTCGCCCATTCTTTGCACATGTCCTGCCAATCTCATTATGCTTCCGGCTACTTTCATCTTTAGGTGTTTTTTATGCCAATCTCTTCTCTCAATTCCTTCATCTTACTTCTGTCTTCTTGGGTTACTTTGCATATTCTTCGTACCCAGTTGTTTTCTGCTATCTGCATCATCTTCTCCTGTCTCTCTGTCAGTGCCAGTGTTCCAAACCCATATATATATACAGGCTGGTACCACGCAGGCTTCCAACACTTTTCCTTTTAGTTGTTTCTTCAGTTTTCTGTCCCTCATAATGCCTTCCACTCTCCTCCACGCTGCTGCTCCTGCTTGCACTCTCCTCTGTCCCACATAATACCTTCCACTCTCCCCCACACTGCTGCTCCTGCTTGCACTCTCCTCTGTCCCTCATAATGCCTTCCACTCTCCTCCACGCTGCTGCTCCTGCTTGCACTCTCCTCTGTACTTCCTTACTACTTCCCCCATCCTCACAAACTGTACCGGCCACAGGGGTGAGATTTAGCAAGTCATGGAAGGTAGCCATTTGGGCTACCAATCTTGCAAAGTGAAGTAGCCCAACAGCTTCTTATGTAGCCCACTCGCTAATCAATCCATTGAAGATAGAAAGTCAATACTTTGAAGATAGAATGTTTGAACAACATCAACAACAAATAAAAACATCAAAAAGAAACAGTTTTGAAACATTTAGTTTCAAGGTAATACAATGTAATACATAATACTGAATAAAATATTGTATGGAATTGTACACGTGACAGATTGATTTGTTTTCTTAACCTGGTACACCAACAAGTCAACAGTCTACGCGTCACATGACATCAGGTCCTGTGAACTGACTAGTTTACAGGACCTGCTGATTTTTCACAGGACCTGATTTTACCTCCATATATTACTAAAAAGGTTTTATGCGCACCAAGTGGATATATATATATATATATATATATATATATATATATATATAAGTGGGCCCCAGTCTAGAGAAAATTTAACCATGTTCCCGATTAATTCACCAGAAGCGCTCTGCGCACTGTGTGGATATATATAAAAGTAGCACCACCTGATGCCAAGACTATTAACATGATCGGTTATTATTTCAGTGTAGAATGACAGTTTAATTACATGTTGAGTGTCGATGTGGTTGATTAAAACTACAATGAATGCTCCCTTGCTTCGGCTATGGTTTGGCAACATTTCTTGCAATGTCAAACGTGTCACAAACACACGATTTGTGGTTAACATAAACGCAATATAGCCAGGACAACACTTCTGAGATGTTTATTAACATTTCTTTTATTTTTGCTTCATCTGAAATATTGCAGCACCGTAAATACTTTGACTCGCCATGAGTGCCACCGTAGTCATAAAATGAAGTCGCCCGAAGCCATTTTTGGGCACCTTTGGGGGCCGGGCGACCGCTAAATCTCACCCCTGGCCCAAGTATATAGAACTGTTCAATTGTTTAACTACAGGTAGGTCCACCTCTTGTTCACCTATCCACATTACTTCCGTCTTCTCCAGATTCATTCGGAGGCCATGTTTTCTACAGGTGTTACTTTATTCTTGCAACGTGTTCTGTAAATCCTCTTTGTTATCAGCCACCAGTGCATATGTATATATATAAAAACCAGAAGGCATTTGCAGTCAGATGTGGTGGGCTGGTGCAGCAAGATAGACTGTGCTCACAGCACAGCATGCTGTAATGAAAAGGATGGATTGAGGCCAGACGGCAAGGGAGTCTTGTTATTTCTGTAGAGAGTAAGTTTCAGGCTCTAATTACTCTGGGGTAAAATGTGTATGAATACATGCATTTAACAATTATTCATGCATGTTTGTATATGAATAAATCTGCCAGGATCACTGTTTCAAGGTCATTATAGATGCAATTGTTTCCGATCTTGCCTTGTGGATACTTTACGGTATATTTGAGTATCACCTGCAAACTGCAAGTGGATTGTATTTGGCATAACAAATAAAGGTTAGACAAGTATTTCTGAATTCTACCTTTCCATGGATAAAAACCCTAAAGGTTAAAATGGTAGACATGTTCCTCGGTGTATCAGTTTTATGCTAATTGTTTTGCAGATGAAGAATATTATTTTGTTCACTGTATAAAGTATTTTTGTAATTATGAAGAAAACAATGATTGATGTAACAAATAAATACCTTTTAAACCTTTCACACATGTAGCAAAATGTGTGCAAGGCAGCATTCATTGATTGGAAAAGAAGACATTGATTATTGTAATAAGGGTTATGTAATACGGCTTCAGACATAACCTGACCCTCCAGTGGAATCTTAAGTAGGTAACATTGGTGAGAGCCACCAGTTTACCTTCTCATTTGTAGTTTTGGAGGACGTTGTTTGTTTGTACACTGATTACGGGATGATTTGAAATGTAGTGATGATCCTACAGTTACGTGGTAGGCTGGTAGTTATAATGTAGTAGTTGTTTTGTGCTAGTTTATTTTCGCAAGCATATTTCCCTGGTTTGTTTCAAGTAGCCAGTCATAGTAGACATTGTTGGAAGGCTTCCACATATAAAAAAAAAATTAGATTTAACAAGATTGCCATCCCAAACAACAAGTTCCAGATGGCAAGTGGACAAGGAAGCCATTGGCTTATCGAGAGTTTTCTCATCTGTGTGTAGCCCGCCCTTATCAAATATCTGTCAATTCTATTTTTAAACATATTCACACTATTAGCATTAACACAATCATTTGTCAGTTTGTTCCATTCATTTATCACCCTCTGTGAGAAAGAGTACTTTCTCATGTCCAACCTACACTGCTCCTTAACTAATGCTGCTTTGTGTCCTCTGATTCTATTGCCTTCTTTATTTTATTTGCACTTCGAAGTGAACATTTCATTAGTTAGGTTTATATTTATTTATGTATTCTTTGCCACAGTCATTGAAAATAAACTGTAAAATAATGTAAACTTACTTTTTTCCTATTGTCGTGGGAAACAATATTTGTATTGGTCAGTCAGAGTCTGTTTGTATGCGCTACAATTTTGGTTTCTGCTGTGTCTTCCGTCTATTGATCCGCGAAATGGTACATTGTACAGCTAATACATAAATATATATAAATAATATATTCTTGTAGCAAGCTAATAATTGGACCCTAATGACGTTTACAATCAATTAGCCACCACAAGAGTGTTTTTACTGGTAATGGTGGAATGCAATGAAATATTGATAATAGCATCGTTAAAGGATGGGCAAGATTTATTTCAACCCCGAAGTGATACATTGCATTAAAACAGAACACTGGTTTATGGGTGACTGCAACAGTATTGTTCTGGTATTTAATCTCCTTTGTCTGAGCCTGTGAGCCAGGACGTCTTAGCTGCATAAACATGACATCTGTTCAGGTAATTACTAATAAGAAACGCTGCTAGTCTGCAATTGCCTGACAACTGGTACACCTTTGTTGCATGTTAGGTTTTAATTAATTAATTACTTTATCAAGTCTCCAGTTCATCTAGATCTACCAGCTCATACAATATTATCACATGTGCCCTTCTGAATTCTCACCTGTGAAGACCAGCTGCCTGTCAGATTCAAATAACTAGTCAGGTACCAATCACAGCTGTATTTAGTCTTTAGGACAATGTCTTTTGGGAGTGTTGGAACATTTTAATATGTACACCCAGTTTTGTTAATGTAATCTGAAAGTAAATTATTACTTGTTGAGTTGACAGCAAATAATTACTTGAATATATAGATAAATAAATAGATAAATAAAATAATAATGTAAATAACAAAATGCTCCTTGTGTGTTTGACTGAATAAATTAGGTGATGTCACAATGGTGTCATGACTGGAGTTGTGATTTTAGCAACCTTGATCCAGTGAATGACTTCTGTTTCAGGCTGTTGTCCTGTGTGAATACTTGGACAAGAACCGCCACCTGGTAGCCAAGAAACGCGTCCTTGAGTTGGGAGCTGGGACAGGACTGGTGGGGATATTTAGTGGCATGCTTGGTACGTAGCTACGTGCACAGTTGTCTCTAAAATAATTGGTCACATTGAGTAACATGTTCTGCCACCAGGTGTCAGTAGCTGTGCAGGAGAGCACAGTGCTTAGCGTCATGTCTTATGTTATGTCACATGAATTTGGTTCAGACTAGTTAGTCTAGTGTGTACACTTTTTTATATGTAAGTTTATGTATGTATATATATATATATATATATATATATATATATATATATATATATATATATATAGTTCCTGTAACTATAGGTGTAAGGACAGTTTCTCTCTGTTGCTAATTTACCTCGTACTGTATATATATATATATATATATATATATATATATATATATATATATATATATATATATATATATATATATATATATATATATATATACAGTACGTAGGTAAATTAGCAACAGAGAGAAACTGTCCTTACACCTATAGTTACAGGAACTAACTCTGTCTCTGGTATGAGGGAAACTGGTGTAAGGGCTCAAGTAACCCTACACATACCAGTGAAAGTTTCCATATAACAAATGAAACTTTTGACTTGTAATTTTAAATTAATTTTAATTTAACCTCTGTACATTGTTAAAAACATGCCAAACCTGGCTATATATATATATATATATATATATATATATATATATATATATATATATATATATAGGCCAGGTTTGGCATGTTTTTAACAATGTACAGAGGGTAAATTAAAATTACAAGTGAAATAGGAATAATCATTAATTAACCGTCATATTCGCTTGCATATGCACAGTAAGAAACATTATTTAAAACATTCTTTGTTACCATTTATTTGTATGTATCTAGATTGTGTGTTTTCGTATCGTTTTCTTCAATATGGCTCATTATCCATTATTATTTTTGTTATTTACTTGTCATGCCATTGTGCAAATTAAAATGAGTAATATAAACATATCTATTTAATTTGATAGTTTCCTTAGGAACAATGTTCATATTTTTAATGACTAACAATTGGAAAAACATGCTAAACTTCAAGCAGAACATAGGAAGACAAGGATACAATTGTATTTCCTTAAATGTCATCTTTTAATACAGAACTCTACACTGTTCCCAGGTGGCGATGTTGCAATAACAGACAGAGCCATGGCTTTGAAGATTCTCAAAAGCAATGTGAATAAGAACCTAGCGACGACAGAGCGGGAACTGTCTGTGTCGGTCGAGGAACTTGATTGGGGTAAAAACATGGACACGTTCTCGCAGCGAAAGTTTGACATCCTGCTTGGCGCTGACATCATCTACATTGAAGAGACATTTCCATTACTGCTGACAACATTACAACAGTTGACAAAGTGTGACACCAAATTATTGCTGTCTTGTAAGATTAGATATGACCGCGACACTCGGTTTCTTGACATGATGAAGAAGTCATTTCTCGTTGAAGAAGTTCTCTATGATGCTGCCAGAGACATTCATATTTATTCTGCGAAGAAGATTTGTTAAATGATCTTTGTTGCTATGTCACCCTATTTAATGTTTGCAGGAAATATGAATCTAGTGAGCTATTAAATAAACATTGCAGAAAAAAGGCATTTGTTCCAGAAAAATTTAACTGAAAAGCTTGACCATGTTCCCGCATATGGTAAAAACTTCACTGTGGATTTGTCTTGCATTTGATGCAGTTGCATTTGTGCCTAGTGCACGTCTGCCAGAGAATTTGACTCAAGAAACATTTTGATTGGAACATTCAGTAAAGTTTAATGGCAACTAGAAGTAAAGATTTGTATACCAATGTATTGGTGACCATTTGTTGCCATTATAATCACTTGAACCAGTACGTAGGTAAATTAGCAACAGAGAGAAACTGTCCTTACACCTATAGTTACAGGAACTGGCTCTGCCTCTGGTATGAGGGAAACTGGTGTAAGAGCTCAAGTAAAGGCGATAACTGAGAGGGTAAAAAACATCGTAGGCTCGGGTAAGGGTGGATCTGTTTTAGTACATGTAGGGACAAATAACGTAGAGAGGGAGGGTACAACTGCCATAGTTAGGAAATATAGGCAGTTGGTCAGAACACTAAAACAGACGCGGGTTGAGCAGGTAATACTGTCAGGGATTTTACCTGTAATGGGCAGGAGGGGTCATAAATATCGAAATTGTCGGGGGATGGCAATTAACATGTTAGTCCAGAGGCTGTGTAGGGAAGAGGAAGGTGGAAATATTTTTGGATGTAAACATTCTTTAAACTAGAAGTGCAGGGGGGTTACCTAGAGGTGTCTCAAGCAGAAAAAAGAGGCCACTAGCACAGATAAACCAATATCAAATCATCCGAAAAACATCTCTGAAAAAGGTTATAGATGCGTATGTTTAAATGCAAGGAGCATAGTAAATAAGAAAAACGAATTAAACATTATGGTAGAAGATACTGACCCTCACATAATTGGTATAACTGAATCATGGGCCAACATAGATATAACAGATGCTGAATTAGGACTGACAGGATACGTAATGTTTAGGAAAGATCGAATAGGAAGAAGGGGCGGGGGAGTTATTTTATATGTTAAAGAATCTATTCAGGCTTATGAAATAAAACTAGAAAGGGAAGCAGATTGCGATGAAGCTGTTTGGTGCAAAATTGTTTCAGGAAATTCAAAATTAACTATTGGATTAGTTTACCGAAGTCCAAACATAAACGAAGAGGACAACACAAAAATAAAAAACGCTATAAAGGAAGTTAGTAAAGGGGAATGTATCATAATGGGAGATTTTAACCATGGACACATACAATGGAATTCTCTAGAGAGCACAGGTATTGAGGATCAACAATTTCTATGTTTAATCCAGGATAGCTTTCTTACTCAGCACGTACTAGAACCAACCAGTGGAGAAAATGTATTAGATATAGTTTTGTCATCACAAAAAGAATTAGTGGACAATGTAAAAATATTTGAACCATTGGGTAATAGTGACCATAATCAAATACATTTTGACATATGTAAAATCAGAAAGTAAAAATAAGAAAACGTACAAGAGAAACTTCCACAAAGGTAACTACAAAGATATGAGAAAATACTTATCACAGCTAGACTGGAATAACATGCTGATGAATAAGACTGCAATTGAATGTTGGAATATTCTAAAATATGAAATTGAGAGTATCATTGATAAATTTGTTCCCTTCCAAAAACAAGGAAAACGGTGTAGAAAGAAACACTTGTCAAAAGAGGCAATTAGAAAAATAATGCTAAAACAAACTATGTGGAGGGTTTATAGGCGTACCAGAAAGGAAGAAGACTATGCAAAATACAAAGAGGCACTTAATGCAGCTACAACTGAAATCAGACAATCTAAAAGAAGCTATGAGCAAAAACTGGCATGTAACATAAAAACTGACAGCAAGAGTTTTTATGCATATGTCAGGAGTAAACAAAACGTACAAGACAAGGTTGGACCTCTAGAAGACAGTGCTGGAAATCTAATATCACAGGGGTTTTTAATGGCGGAAGACCTAAATGGTTACTTCAGTTCAGTGTTTACCAAAGAAGATATTAGTTCATTACCAGTTGCTGATGCTAAATTTCAGGGGGCTAAATCTGACTATTTAGGACCGTTAGTTGTAACTCCAGAATTGGTAGCTAGGAAAATAAAGGCAATGAAGGATAACAAATCACCGGGAGTGGATGGGATTCCTCCAAAATTACTAATGGAAACAGTAGATCAAATCAGTATACCACTTGCAAGAGTATTCAACTTGTCATTAAAAGAGGGAGTTGTTCCGTTTGAATGGAAAGAAGCAAACATCATACCATTATTTAAAAAGGGTTCGAGAAATAAGTCAGAGAATTACAGACCAGTGAGTTTAACGTCAGTGATTTGTAAATTATTAGAAATGTTAATTAAAGACCATATGGTGGACTTCCTCGTTAAGCATAAATTATTATATTCATCTCAACATGGATTCCTTAAAGCGAGGTTATGCTTAACAAATATGTTATGTTTTTGGAAGAAATCACTAAGTGGATAGACGAGGGATCGCCAGTAGATATTATCTACTTAGATTTTCAGAAAGCTTTTGACAAAGTGCCACATCAAAGATTGCTACTTAAATTAAAAGCCCATGGTATCGGGGATAGCGTAACTGACTGGATAGAACAATGGCTGACTGACAGAAGACAACGAGTTGTAGTAGATGGCGAAGTTTCAAATTGGAAATCGGTTTTGAGTGGGGTACCTCAAGGATCAGTATTAGGACCTATATTATTCTTAATTTATATCAATGACTTGGACGACAGTATAACAAGTAACGTACTGAAATTTGCGGACGACACAAAACTGTTTAGAAAGGTTAATACTGATGGTGATAAACAACATTTACAAAACGATCTAGACAGATTAGTGAAATGGTCTGAGAAATGGCAGATGCTGTTCAATTTTGGGAAATGTAAATGCCTACATACAGGACATGGGAACTTGAATGTAAACTATAAAATGGGAGCTACTGTTCTTGGTACTACTGTAAAAGAAAAGGACTTAGGAGTTACAATAAGCGCTGATATGAAAGTTTCAGAGCAGTGTGGTATTGCAGCTTTCTGTTTTTCTCACTCAAGAAGGATAGCAGAACTAGAGGACATGAGGTAAAATTAGTAAAGGATCAATGTAGATTGGACATCAGGAAGCACTCGTTCTCACAGAGGACAGTAAATGAATGGAACAAACTGTCTACAGATTGTGTAACTGCTAGCAGCGTGAATATGTTTAAAAACAAGGTTGACACATATATCAGGAGGGCGGGTTATAAGTAGGTGAACATTGTTGGACTCTCGATAAGCCAATGGCTTCCTTGTCCACTTGCCATCTGGGCCTTTGGCTTGGATGGCAAATCTTGTTAAATCTTGTTAAAACCCTACACATACCAGTGAAAGTTTCCATATAACAAATGAAACTTTGACTTCTTCTTTTCGTGTCCCTCACACAAGGTGTTACCACTTTATGGCACAGTCACACTTCGGTGACTGCGTCTCATCAATGTAGCGCCATCTCATGTTGGTCTTTGCTCGGCCGACTCCGGTACGTAGCTGGTTGAGTGAACGCCAGCAGAGCCGTGGTTGGTAACACCCTACTTGTAGGGATTCAGCTGGTTGCAATCCCATTTTGATGACTGTTTGTTGATGCTTCTTACAGTCGTGTTTCCCACATTTCCAGTCTGGTGCTGGTGGGCGATGAGTTCAGCGGTTTTGTGAAGTTCGGGAAACCTTTCCGTGATTTTAATCGGCTCATAGCAGATACGTGGTTGTATAGTTGGTGTTTTGTGTCTGCCGCTTGTCTTGATCTTTCTGTGCGACTTGCAACAGTCCGCCAGATGTCCAGGTGAGCTCTGCCAGCCAAGAGATGTACGCTATGTTGATAGGTTTCAGGCAGCATGTTATGACGCGGCAGCAGTCATGTAGGGCAGAGTTAAGCTTGTTTGCATGTGTTGATCTTGCCCGTACAGCACATGCGTATTCGGCAGCAGAATAGCAAAGGGCAAGGACGCTGGATCTTAGCGTTGGTGCTCTGCTTCCCCATTTAGTTGGCAAGTTTGCGGATGGTGTTGTTTCGTGCATTCACCTTCTGTTTGGTGTTACAGATGTGTGTTTCGTATGATAGTGTTCTGTCAAGAACAGATGTGTGTTTCGTATGATAGTGTTCTGTCAAGAACAGATGTGTGTTCGTATGATAGTGTTCTGTCAAGAACAGATGTGTGTTTCGTATGATAGTGTTCTGTCAAGAACAGATGCGTGTTTCGTATGGTAGTGTTCTGTCAAGAACATGTGTGGTTTGTATGAAGTGTTCTGTCAAGAACAGATGTGTGTTTCATATGATAGTGTTCTGTCAAGAACAGATGTGTGTTTCGTATGATAGTGTTCTGTCAAGAACAGATGTGTGTTTCGTATGATAGTGGTCTGTCAAGAACAGATGCGTGTTTCGTGTGATAGTGTTCTGTCAAGAACAGATGTGTGTTTCATATGATAGTGTTCTGTCAAGAACAGATGTGTGTTTCGTATGATAGTGGTCTGTTAAGAACAGATGTGTGTTTCGTATGATAGTGTTCTGTCAATAACATATGTGTGTTTTGTGTGATGGTGTTCTGTCAATAACAGATGTGTGTTTAGTGTGATGGTGTTCTGTCAATAACAGATGTGTGTTTTGTATGATAGTGTTCTGTCAAGAACATATGTGTGTTTTGTATGATAGTGGTCTGTCAAGAACAGATGTGTGTTTCGTGTGATAGTGGTCTGTCAAGATGGACACCAAGGTACACTGGTGTTGATGTATTGTCCAGTCCGGTACCGGTCCAGGTAACGTTTCGTTCGCGCTTAGCGTCTCTGTTCCTCAGCAAGCACACACCTGGGTCTTGGAAGGGTTTGTGCGTAGTTGATTCAGCTTGTAGTATGTTGTCATGGTTCCTAGCGTTGATGTAAGTGTTGCTTCGATGTTGTTGACGTCTGCCCTGGGATGGTATACATGTCATCAGTATAAATAAGGCTACGAGTTTCGAGGTAGATAGTTTGATCATTTGTGTATAAATATGTTGAACAACATTGCCGCCAGTACACTCCCCTGAGGTAACCCGTTTCGTAGTCTTCGCCATCTGTTCTTTTTCATTCGAAATATCGCCGGTTTTCAAGCATGCTGCATACTAGGTCAGTTAGATGGAGGTCGCCAGTCATCTCTAGCACTTTGGCGAGGAGGCGTCGGTGGTTGACGGTGTCGTATGCTGCAGATAGGTCGACGAAGACAGTTCCAGTGATTAGTTCTCTTTCAAAGCCATCTTCGATGTGTAGTTGCAGTGTTGTAGTGTTGCTTTGCCTTTCTTGGATCTTTGTAAAGTTTTCGTATCGTTGTCTAAGTCTTCTTGCTACCGTGTGTCATGTCCGTCGATTCAAAGTCTGCTAAGCTTTATGGCGTTCCTCTAAGATAGTATTCATCAGCTCCTCCCCCGCCTCGATGGTAGCCTCGGCAAAGAGGTCTGATTACAATTATGTATGTATTGTTCATATATTTCAGCCGACTCGGGTGTCAGACCAGGGACGCAGTTTCTCCTACATCCGCGAGGGATGTTCTTCCTTGCAGCCCTTCGTACGGCATCTACGAACTGGCTGTAGCTCTCTGTTTTGACTAACACTAAAAGTTAGAAACTAAATTGTTAATTATTATATAAATTACCCATGGCGCATGCGCACAAACACCAACACTCCGGCGTTTGTCTAAGAATGGGCTGTCTGGAGTTAACAACTTGAGACGCGGGACGTCACAAATCCATATAATGCTCAGCACCCAACAGTCCATCATGTGGCGCCACCATCGTGGTATACAGCATCTAGCCTCGATTATCCAAGCAACGTGATGTGGCGCCACCGTTCGTCGCACACACGACAGCTTCGGATCTGGTACCTAATGAAAATGTTATTGGAGGTTGTGGGGATAATTTTCATATACAAAAGGTATTTTAATTTAGAGTGCTCTAAAAGTTAGCCTAGCCACGATGCGTTCAATCACACTCGCTCTCTCTTCCTCGGTAGCAGAATATGCATGCACGGCGTCGGAAAGATCGGAACACGCGCGGAAACTAGACCCGGCACTGAATGACGGCTGCAGCTGCATCACTGTTCACTGGGTGTATGAAACCAACAAATGTGAACAGCTTGGCGGAGTTGCTCCACCTGATATCCGGAGAGCAACGGCAAGCAGAACAGAACAGAACAGAACAGACAAACGACCTCCACCATCAACTATACACCCACATATCCACGACCACAAGACGGTCAGTTGACGTCATGGTTAATGACGTTACACAGTGTCTGGTAACAATTGTTTTTTTTTATTTGGCAGAAAACACACATTGGCGTTTTTTTTATATATTTCTTATGGCGGTGCGTGTGTGTTCGAATACAGTTGGATAGACTGACATTGTTTGGCAAAATTGGCAGAATGGCTATGTTGCCAGGTTCGTTTTTTGCCGAGTTGGTCCCTACACCAAAACATATACACAAAAGAGAGATCGAGTCGGCTATGTGAGAATCGGCAAACCTGGACAAGTCCAGCAGATATATCTTGAATTGTCACTTTAATTATATAGGCGTCACATTTGGCACACAGCAAAAGTACGTGGGGAAAATAGCCGTTGTTTTAAAAAGGCCTCGATTCATTATCATTTGTAACATAAATTAGCCGACTACAACACTTCATTGTATTTTCCACTGCCCGACGATTGACCAAAACTAAAACGGGGGACTCGTTTCACCTGTGTCGGTACATTGGCCTACCAGAGACAATAGATGAAACATTTGTTTTAGAAATGCTCTACCAGCCTGCCAACTTTCATGCTTGTATAATTAAAGTCAACATACCCAAATATTTTTTCCATATTAACAGGACTATTAAGTATACCTTTCTAATGGGAGCATCCCTCGTTTGGTACCCATCTCACATTTTCATAGGCGTGAGATGAAATCTCTCGTGTTTCAGGCGGTGTCCCATTTTCTGCAAAATCTCCGGATTTTTGCGGACTACCTCTCATAAAAATCTTTCTGCCGCTTTCATATTTATTTGTTGTTTTGGTTTTTTGCTTCATAACTATTAGAAAAATCCTGCTGTCGATGATGCGATTTTGCCATTTCAAATTTTGCACCGAGTACAAACTTCTCCTGGTCACGTTCAGCAGCCTACACTGTCTGGCTGCATCATACCTGAATGAACTGGCGACTCGCTACCAGCCCACTCGCTCACCTACTGGAGGTCCTTCGCACCAGGCTCTGTACTAAAGGCGACAGCTTTCTTACATACAGCACCGCGTCTCTGAGACTCTTCTTTTTAAACGTGAACATTTGTGCGCATGCCACTTTTCCTAAACGACACGAACATTTTATTATTAACTTTTGACTATTATCATTCACTTTTAGCTTAAGTAGTATTCTACACTTAACTAGTAGTATTCTAGTGTTACAAAATATAGGAACTGTCTAGATCTCCTACACAAACACAACTCGATGATGACTGTGTGTAATAGGCCACATATACAATGTGAGTAGAATATTGTCGAGTTAGGGGCATCTACCCCGAAATTGTAGACCTTACACTTAGTGGATCAACCGAAATGGATTCCCACTCAAGCGAGCACTGCCAGCAATACCTATTCGAATAACTTGTTCTATGGCGACTACTTGCTGATTGGATTTCTCGTCATTAGGATCTTGCCCGGCTTGTCGGATCTCATTACTTAGTAGGTCAGGACTCAGGAAGCGATATATTTTCTTTGACAATGGGTCGAGATAATGCGACACGTTCTCACTACGCGGCTTCATTAAATCTACCCGCTGTCTTCGCTCCGTCCAACTACAGTCCATAACAGAGCCTGGTGCGTCATCTATTATTTTATATGACTTTCGTTTCCAAGGTCACCTTCAATGTTCCTTCTATTCTCAGAAAAATCTATTTATGTGGGTCGCTTGTGGAAAACGTAATTACCAAATGCTGCACATTACTTCCGACACAGTTCTGGTTCTTTGTTTGATACCAGCAACAGTCGAGAAATTCCCACACATTTAACACAATTTAACAAAACTCCCACCTAAAATATGTAGTAACAATCGTCAGAAAGCTGGTGAACAAAGACGCCATTGTTTTATCGATAGTCCAAAATGTTTCATTTGTAAGTGGCCGGCCTCTGTCATAATTATTATTGGCAGTTGTTTAAAAAAAATTAAAATTATAGGTTCAACCTGTGGTCTTTTTTTTCGTAAAATCATATTGTAGCATTGTGATAGATCACAATCAAATTATACATTTTAACATTGCGGTTCACTAAAACACATTTGGACAGTCAAGATGATATAAGATCACAATAAAATTATATATTTTAACATTGCGGTTCACTAAAACACATTTGGACAGTCAAGATGATATAAGGAATGCAGTTTATACTAGACAACGATGATGTGACGATAACAACAAATATAATGCTGTCTTTGAACCTTTAAACTGCGGTCAGCAAACAGCTTGTTAACTTTATAAGTATATTGATCCAATCTGCGTTGTATGTTTACTATAACTCATTCGTACCCTCTAGTAATTCTTTCCTTAAGCTTGAAGAACATACTTCTATCAATAGTTTCATCTTCCATCATCCATCATTGTTTCACCAATGTTTTCTGTGTGCACCAACTTGCGACTTGATTTGGAATTCAGAGAGATGACTCGAAACTTGACTTTTACTTTATTTCTATTATTGCTTGTGACTTGACTTGCCAGTTTGAAAACGAGGCCATGCTGTAGCGGGATAGCATCCGACTAAATTTTCCGCAGCTAAAAATTCTCGCAGAAAAAACCCTGGTGACTTGGGACTTGAATCGGGAAAAAACTAGCAAGTGCAGTGAAAAGACACAGCGAGAGTTTCAGTCTGAAAATCAATGCAGCGAAGACAAATGTGATGGTTCTGAATGGAACAGACAAAAGAAATTACAGCCGGGCTGGCTACAGGGAGATGCATTACATGTGGTCTTGCTAACACGTGGAAAGACGATGACATAAGCATAAGTTTGAAGAAGAGATTTGTGTGCTCCCTTGTCTGGAGAGTTGTTTAGTGTGGCAGTGCGTGGTGGACATTTAAGAAAGAAGACGAAAAACGAAAGTACACGCAATCGAGATGTGGGTATGGCGCGGAAGAATCTCTGTTACGTTTTATTAAGAGGAGAAAGCTGGCTAATCACGATCATTGGAAAAGAAGACCAGGTAGTATGATACTTACCAGCATAAATTGAACACTACTAGGAAGAAACCGAAGAGGCAGAACAAATAGGATGATTGACATCATCAAGCATTGGACAGATGGTGGACTCAAAGTGGTTAGATAGATTGCAAGGAGACGCCAACGGCCTAATCAAGGTTGTGGCTACAGAAGAATACTTGATGCGCCAAAATGGCTGCCGTTGGATTCACTAATCACAGTCGCCGGAAGTAGCGTTTACAAAGAGGCTTATATAGTTGTATTCAGGGCGCACAGATGATTACTATCAAGGAGAACGAGCAACTCGTGACAACATTACCGTAGTAGGTGAATCTGAGAAAGTCAGCAGTCAAAAATAAATAAAATATGCGCAATTCAGGGAATTCCAAAGACGATTATCTCGTCGCATGCCAACTGTCATCATACACCAGTGGCTGTTGGTTCGATGAAAGTGGCAAGGTTCAGACAATAGTATAATCTTACAAAGCAACGGTCAGTCTCGTAAGTGGTCGTAATGAGCCGATATATTCCAATATCTCTGTGGTGTACGTACGCCAGGCTCCCTGTCAAAGAATGGGTGGGTTTTATTGAGTCGTACAGTGCTTTTGACCCCTAAGACATTATTATTAATGACTTACTTCTAGATACGGGTGTACGCCTACGACTGTGCATATTATCTTATGTGGCTAGTTAACTGCATAGTTGTGTATCATTTCGTATTCTTAGGGTGTCACTTCCTGTGTGTCTCCCATTTGGTGCCGAATGTCAAGACGTTCGCGAAAGCTCCTGATATTATAATTAGGTCGCGAAAAAAGCTCAATTACACAAAATGTCACGCGTCTGACAAGACTGATGACTCAATTGTCAATGCTAAGGAAAAGACTATTCCGTCAATTAAACACAACGTATGCAATGATCGTGAGCGAATACTTATACAGTGTCAGAAAACTGGTTACAAATACAGAAATTAGCTGCTAGATTCATATTTAAGTGACTACTAGACAGTTCCAAATATTGCAGCAGCAGCGGCAGCGGCAGCGGCAGCGGCAGCGGCAGCGGCAGCGGCAGCGGCAGCGGCAGCGGCAGCGGCAGCGGCAGCGGCAGCGGCAGCGGCAGCGGCAGCGGAAGTGTTTAGAGGTCTTGGAAACGTAAACGTGCGCAGTATTTCCAGCCTGCCTCCAGCTTATATACGCGTTAATTGCACGACGCACCACGTGACCCTCGGACAATGTACGTCATTGTCCATACGTGCGTGAGATATATATAAGTACCTTGAAATGCCTCCGCGTCAAAAATGACGTACCGTTGCATGTTTTTGACGCACCCATGGGGATATTTTTTACAGACCTCCCTGTTGTAACGCAGGAAAACTACCCAAATACGCATCAAGACATGTCGACAGTGTCGGAGTAAAATTGACAATACATTCTTAATATTATCGCTTAATAATTTAGCTTTTTTTTATCATACTTTTAATAAATACAGTGGAAACAGAGAAAAATATGCTTTATTTACTTGGTCACAAAGACAGCTGTCATCGGACAGTGGATCTTAAACAGATTTCTGATATTTGCATCGCGCTTCGATGGGCTTAAGTACAGCAAGACACTGTTATTGCTGAAGCACGTCAGCGTGGAGAGTACAATGCTTGTCTTCTGGGCGAGCTGTATTCGTGCCTGCATGTCCACATTCATAGTATGCGTCTGATTTAGAATGTTGTTATACGTAGATATTTTTGGTTGTAATTAATTACTTTGCTATTATATTATTTACAATTACTTTTAACAATTATTCGCAATATACGCACTTGCAAACAACCGAACCTGTCCACAAAAGAAAGTCTTGGCTAACAGATGAATACCCACAACAGCAAGGATAACAAGACTTCAGAGGCAGTTAAGTCGCTGGTTGCTGTCGTTCTAAACGTTTTGTGACTAAGACGTACCGCGGATCTTGACGGACCTTAAAGCACCCATCGTACATATCTGTGACCCACCTAAGTTGGAATTTGACGAACTGCTGCGTAATTATTCCTATGGGCATGACGGACCAGTGACGCACATTTCCCGGGGGTCGTGGGGTGCGTCACGCTATTAACGGGTGTATATATCGACAAGCAACTTCCGAAGCGCGTTATGTTTTAGAGTCCACCCCCGCTTCTAAATTACTTTACACTAATGTAGCATTCTTCTGCTCGATAATTTGGACACGAATTTAGTACGTTAACATGTGTTTAAACCCATGATTATGACTCATCTCCGTAGCCACGCACCCGAAATTGACTGACGCACGTTCGCAGAAATAACGCGGTATAGCACCATTAGACGTTCAGGTTTCAATGTTGCCGCTTTGTTCATTATGACGTCTGCATGACGACTGGCCAATCAACGCGCTGCGAGTCAGTTTGCGCGGACGTGGGCGCGGGAAGAAAGCAGCCTGTCGCTGGCCTGTCCTTATAAGTAGATAGTGTTCGGACGTGTGGTCACTGTGACGGAGTCCGAGGATACATCACAACACTCGAGGGGTTTTCACATCTGACCAGCAAACTAGGTGGGTGTTTACGTCGAATATGACGTCACAATGAGTTTTGTTGTCGTCTGCGGTGCTGCGATTTATGTTCAGTTTAAAGTTCCGCTTGGAAATGATATATTAAAATTAATTCTTTATTATGTGAAACACTTATACAATCAATTGTGGAACCACGTAGAGAGCAAAACTGATTGTGTAATTTCACCAAACGCCCAAAACTGAAAGAAGAAACACAATGGATTTGAAAAGACAACGCCGGAAGGAATAGTGGTGTGGTAAATAAGCAGAGGAAAGCCACGACAAAGATGAGAAAAGTACATCAAAGAAGTCTTCGGAACGGCGACAGCGGCTGGTAGAATAGCTGGAGAAAGACATCGATTCGATGACTTCTTGGTTGGTGATGTGGTAAGTAAATGGAATGCACAAGAGATGTGGTGATAGCAACGCCTGGATTTTTCAGTGGTGAGAGTCTTTCGCACCCATATACTGGAATATTGATATCACCAACTAATTTAACCTGTATCATTGTAGAATTTGTTTTTTGAGAAAGGGCGCATTAAGTGCTTAATTAAACAAGTAAAATATAAAATATGATTAATGACGTTTCAGATGTCTCATATACTTTACATGCCATACATGCAAGTTATGACAAATAAATCGACACATGTTTGTGTGTTATTTAGTTTACTAAACTTTGTGGTAGATGGTTTTCACACAATAAAACATATAGCTATAGGTCAAAGCCTTGAAGTCGAACCTCTCAACTAAACGTCACCAAGCGTCAGAGAAATGAGGCCCGATTATCAATAGGGTAAATTTGTGTTGTATCGTGCAGTTAGGCACGATACAACCCGAACTTTATTTGTTTAGACAGACAATATATCCGAATTGACATATAATTGGCGGTAATTAAAGCGAAACAAAAGTCATGGTTTTGGGGCTATGCACCTAGAAGAGATAATGAAAACTAACCATGTGCAACTAGAATAACAATTTAACAAGATTTGGCATCCAAGCCAAAGGCCAATATGGCAAGTGGACAAGGAAGCCATTGGCTTATCGAGAGTCCAACAATGTTCATCGACGAATCAAGAACATCACGCCAGTGGTTCACTCATAATGTGTTCTAAACGTGGGAGATTCCGGTCATTTCTCCGGTTGACTGAGGACTGACATGTTAACCAGCTCGACCGATAAGCGCATTCGCAGTTCTATGAAAATCGGGTAACCTAGACTGATTGTGACGTATTGGGTGAGGCCAGCATACACATAACCAACGCAAAGTCTCAAACAAACGTGCTATTTTATCAGATTGAGGACCATTGTTTAGTAAACAAATCCCAACATATGTTGCATAAGTTGATTTTGGGCGCAAACAGCATGGCCATATCCCATTGTCAAGTATACAGGAATAGGTGTATGCGAATACATTTTCATATGGGGAACGAATTTCGCTAAATTATTACACTCGTGAAGTAGGGTTATCGAACAATATAGCGCAGCCCACGAAATTAAGATGAAGTGTGTTCAACAAGGTTTTTCTAGTAACCCACAGGCATGATATTCTAAATTGTAGTTGCAAATGGTTACATCTTAGTAACTCTTTTAGAAGCATAGGCCAAAAACCATGATTTTGTTTTCCCTTTCAACTACAACAATAATGTAGGGGTTGTGTCGCGCACAGCCGTGTTGTATAGCGCATTTTAAAGATAATCGATTCTCAAAGTTGCAAAATTAGATCAGGTTGAAACTTCAGCACGTTTTAGGTGTGGTCCATATAAATCGGTTTAAAAAAGAAAAATTAGTGTTAACGTAAGCGTCGAACCGTCGATGGCATTACGTTTCTTTAACTTCTGGTTGATAAAAGCTGTTGCTTGATGCAAAACGTTTCCCTGTGTCCGATGCAGCAACACCGGGTCGACCCTTTGAAATGTGTGCGCGATAAGTGTTAGAATAGCTAAACTGGTGGTGAGAAACATCGTTTCCACAACGATCTGTACGAATTAGGTAAACTATCAAAATGCCTATCTCCAACACTGGATATACACACCAAGCAAACTAGTCGATGTTATGTACAATTACTATGCGTGTTTTCTACTATAATTATTATAAACCGCCCTGAAGGCGCTACATACTCTCAAACGGTTTCTGCGATTGTTGGAAGTTAACGTTTTACGTAATATAAACCGCTCAGATCATAAAAACCACAAAGAACCCTTGATATACGGGGTATTTCGAAAAAAAATAAAGGCGTTACGTTTCATTCGCGGGGTCGTAGATTAACGTTAACATACAAACATACGCTTGCTCGATTATAGTTAGATGGTCTGAAAATGTTATTAAATTTTGAGAAATGCAAATGCCTACTCGCAGGACAGGGGAACTTGGATGTAAATAATAAAATGGGAGATACTGTTCTGTACTACCCTAAAAGAAAAGGACTTAGGAGTTACAGTAAGTGCAGATAGAAAAGTTTCAGAGCAGTGCAGTTTTGCAGGTTCAAATGGTAATCAAATTCGTGGGTTGATTAGGAGAAATATATCATATAAGAAAAAAGAGCTAATTATATCTATTATATAAAGCAATAGTTAGGCCTCATTTAGAATACTGTATACAAGCTTGGAGACCATATCGTAAGACGGATATAGATACGCGTGAACGAATAAGTAGAGGAAAGCATATAAAAAATGTATGTCACCTTGCATTTAAGTTAAATGGAGAGGACATTAAAGAAGTGAAAAGTGTAAAATAGCTGGGTCGTATTAGATGAAGTGACTCTAAGGTTGACAAAGATGTAATGTGTCAGTGTCGCCAATTGTACGCCTATGGTAACGTACTACTTAGGAAATGTATGTGCACAAATGATGTCAAGATCAAGCTGTTTAGTACATTTTGCTCATCTATGTTTGCAGCTCAACTGTGGTGAAATTGTGCTGTATATAGCATCCACATATTATATGTATGTTACAATAATGTGGTTATATGACTACCCAAACAATGTAGACTCCTGACTGTAAAGCAGTCATAACAATCCTTGTATATAAATTCATGTCACTTTTAGATACATCTAGAAACACGCTGATAATTGCGGTACTTGGTACTGACATCAGATGGAAATCAAGGATAAGGAGACAATGGGTAAAGTCACTTTATATACATAATGGCCTTGTGTAATCACGTATGTTTTATGTTTTACCTTTGTTTTTACATTATTTTGTTAGCTGTCGTGTATGGACCTATATATGTATAATTATATGTGTATTTGTGTATGAATTAAAGAATTGTATTGAACTGAATAAAGAAGATAGCAACTAAGATGATTCCAGAAATGATAGACCTTGGTAATGAAGAACACCCTAAAGAAAGTGGTTTAACAACCCTGGAGACAAGGAGGTTAAGAGGAGATCAAATCGAAGTTTTTAGGAAATTGGATAGGTATGAAAATATTGATAGAAATATTTTGTTCTCACTTAGGAAAGAAACGAGAAAGAAAGAAAGAAAGAACTAGAGGACACGAGGTGTCCTAAGTGAAGGATCAGTGTAGACTGGATATCAGAAAGTACGCATTCTCACAAAGGAAAATAAATGAGTTGATCGAACAAATCATCTACAGATTGTGTAAATGTTAGCAACGTGAATATGTTTAAAAACAAAATTGACGAATATCTCAGGAGGGCGGGTTACACGCAGATGAAAAATTGTTGGACTCTCGTTAAGCCAATGGCTTCCTTGTCCACTACAATCTGGAATTTTACCTTGGATAGCAATCGTATTAACTCTTGTTAAAGTGAGTTTTATTTTTGCTTGCTGTTCTTGTCGCATGTAATAGAGCGGTTCGAGTCGTGAAGGTCATGCGTGCCTGGCATTTAGTGAAACGACTGTGTCTCGGCTGCGCGACATAGAAACAAAAAGATCATTAATTTCATCACATGTGAACATGGGAAATTTCCGGTCTACCTGATCACTTCGTTAACTCGAAGTTCCACATATCGAATTTCCATCGTAATTCCAATAAAAGAAAAGTGTTTGCAGTATGAATGTGCATGAGCTATCACCACTTATACACTGCGATATTATCTCGTTGCTATCAGGTTATTTGTCACTAAAGGTCAGTATAAAGCAAAGATTCATTAAATGTATTCATAAATCTATCGATCAGAAGTCAACGGTTATAACTAGTGCCAAATTATCAATACAAAATCCATAGTTCAATTGTGTTGTTAATTACTGCGACATTCTCTATGCCTCCGGCACGTATGGCAATGATTCTGCTACTGATATTGGCCGCCCGTGGTAGGCAGTGATGACTTAAATTAACGAATCAGCGAAGTTAATGTTTTTTTTTTCAGGGAATAAACCGTATCGTCTGATGTATAGGTAACAGTTATAACTGTATGAAAATCAGTTCAGTAGTTTTCCAGATATTGCATTATATATAGATACTGACATTTTTGGGTTACATTTGTATAAATGTATAATGGTATATTTTGGGTTGTGTGAACGGTCTCTTCCTCTCAACGGATTGCTCTGAAACGTTAACACAGCTGTCTTCTCATCAAACCTCACGTTTTTAGTATTTTTGTTGCATCATACACCACGGAGAAGAGACAGTGGACTTGTAATGTCTACAGTTCTAAGTGGAGGTTCCTGTAGCTTCAGAATAACAGAGGAAGGTGGGGCATGTCCGCACACGACTGGCGTATTTAGGGGGATTGGGGAATTCCCTTTTAGCTGTTTTTTTTATTTTGTCCATATATTGGCCTCCCCTTTGGGAAATTCTAGATACGTCATTGCCGCACACCAAATATATACCATGTCGTAACAAGTGAACTGTTTTTGCCAAAAGGGTAAAATATCGCCTTGCTAATCTGTATATTTAGTAGTTTAGTGCATGTATTGATCACTGGTGGGCGGATATGCCCCAGGGTATTGTGCGACCGTGCCTCGTGTATATCAGGCCTTTGTTACAGAGCAGAATACGAACTGCAATGGTGAATTTCAGGCTGCAGAACACCACGTGTCTTGCTAGGTAATTGGGGTCAATTGCGTCCACAATGTCTGGTGAAATGCGTGATATTGGTCTGTCTCAACTAAAGCGCACATGGAAAGCCATGCGGCTAAAAAACCAAAAGGACACAAAATAAAAACAACATTATCATTATACACTTCAGGATACATTGACCAATGTCACAATGTTACTGTCTTTAACACCTGCCACCTCACACCATTTTATGACCAACCTCCCACTGCCACACTCCCTCCATAATGTTACGTGGGTTAGCTGTTGAGTATACCCATAGGCCTAAGGCGTTATTCGTATATCACATAATGACTAATACATCCGTACACAAACGGGCAAGACAAATTAAATATAAATTCTAATAACATCTACATCATGCCACCACATTATGTCAGCGAAATGACTGCACTGGGGCATACCCGCACAAACCTAGGCGGATAGGCCCCAAACGACCTGGAGAAGATTAAAAATTGTCTCACACACGCGGTCTATAGCGGTGAACTTTATTTGCGCAACGACAACAATAATAACACACATTCAAAAACTGCACAAGCACACCGATATACATATGTTATTGTAGGTGTGAGCTACATGGCAAGATATGCATACAATTACATGAGATTCTGCGAAAACTGTTTTGTTTATAATTTCTTACCGACGCAGAGGAGTTCAATTCAAGGGTTCAACTGTTCGATGTATGAGTTAGATGCTACTGTAACTGTTCGATGTATGAGTTAGATGCTACTGTAACTATTCGATATATGAGTTAGATGCTACTGTAACTGTTCGATGTATGAGTTAGATGCTACTGTAACTGTTCGATGTATGAGTTAGATGCTACTGTAACTGTTCGATGTATGAGTTAGATGCTACTGTAACTGTTCGATGTATGAGTTATATGCTACTGTAACTGTTCGATGTATGAGTTAGATGCTACTGTAACTGTTCGATGTATGAGTTATATGCTACTGTAACTGTTCGATGTATGAGTTAGATGCTACTGTAACTGAGTTAGATGCTACTGTAACTGTTCGATGCATGAGATATATGCTACTGTAACTGTTCGATGTATGAGTTAGATGCTACTGTAACTGAGTTAGATGCTACTGTAACTGTTCTATGTTTTAAAACCAAATACTACGCGGTTTCGTCAATATTGAGGTGTACGGACATGCCTCAGTGTGCCAACATGCCCCACCTTCCCTTATACATAGGAACAGATGAGTTGTATCCAAAGAGGAGTTGTTTATTATTAAAGGTGTGGCTCTAAATATAATGTTTTTATGGGATCAGTGACGCCTGTGTCACTTCCTGAATGGCCGCAGTGACCAGTAATTGATTCTAGTGTGTAGACAAATAAATAACATAGAGAATATAATTCTGCCTGCAGTGAGAAAAATAATTACTAAATGTGATGTTGTCAATATTTATATCCACCGTGTCCATGTTGTGAAAACAAAGCCACTTCCTGTGCCGTCGATACCAGAGGCGCTACAGTAAGTCCCCCGGTCCTGCGCACTGTGAAGCGCCACCCGAAGCAGACAGCTTTGGTTGGAACGAATCCCTCAAGTAACCATCGATCGCTTTGCACCGACGACAGACTCACGCTGTGATCAGATAGTGCACCGACGACAGACTCACGCTGCGATCAGATAGTGCACCGTCGCAGGACCCTCGAGGCTGGAAGAGAGCCGATTGTTCGATTGGTCGTTACAGATAATTGACATTGTTACAGTTAGCGTCGAGTTATCAGTTGGAAAAATAACGAAATGACTGTATAAGACAGACTAAGACAGTATATTAACACAAAATGCTGTTTGCGGTATGAGTGACCAACTCCAGCGTGAAGCGTCTTCAGTACAAAATGCCTAACAATGCGGTGATCAGAGTAATAGACATTTGAACAAGGGAATGCTTATTAGTCGTCTTATGACCTTTCCCCAAATTCCCTGCGCACCAACCCGCTTCCGGCTTACTAACTATGCCTTCCGGAAATGTCCCGTGCGCCGACCCGTTTCCGATTGTCCGATAATGTGTTCCATACTTTTCTTACACATGTACTCATAAATTTTTCATTGTGTTAGTGTAGCTACTTTGGTGCATAGCGTCAGAGTCGCCTAACGATATATCGACAACCAATCACACTACTTAAACTGTGAAATACGTGACGTAGTGTGTTCTTTTCGAGCAGCTCGTAGCTACGCGCACTGCACCAAGGGATGACCTGCACATAACACGATTGTCTTCGGCGCATTATGAGGAATACTGTTTTGAGAAACACGTTTATTTCTTTATCATCAGCTATAAAGATGTTTCGAAACGAATTTGGTCCCAAAAGATCTGTCCACGTCTGACGTCATCAGTTGCATTGCATGGGACACGTGTTGAATGTGGAAATTAACAGGAATTAGAAATTAACGTTTTATCTGCTCTGTTGTTTAGAATCCTTCCACATTTGTGCTATGACGACGAAGCAACAAGTTACAGCACGTGGTTTACGTGCAGCACATATCGTCCTAGCTAGCATATATGGTGACAAATCCACCTTAGCCTTTCGTCAAAGTACGCTTCTTCCACAAGATAAAATTCAATTTACGTACGTGATCAATCACTACACTACACGGTTCAATTCATAATTCACAGATCGGACTGCGATCTGACTACGTAGCCAAAAATAAATCGACGTACCTGGAACATTCAATAGTTACTTATTTCTGTACCTAGACCAATTTGGCCTAGACTTGAGGATATATTTCGGATTGATGCATTTCACATGGCTGAATAACCTCTCATTAGAATGGTTGGAGTTAAAACGACCGACATAATATGTCCGTAAAGCAATACACATTAAAGAAGATTTGACGTTCAGTTGTTCTTGTTGATCAGTTCTCGGTTGTCTATCCCCTACTTTATGCAGTGATCATATTTTCGGTTCGTATGTAGCTGGTGTGCACTGTATGGTGTGGTTTGGTCGAACTTCGTCATCAGTGTCTTACGCATTCCTACGAAGAGTTGAATTCTTGCCATTACGAAAAAGTGTGGAAAGACTTGTATTTGTATAACCTCTAATGCAAAGAGAAATGGTTATAAGCAACACACTTATCGGACGTTTGGCAATAAGATCTTCTATAATACTTTGCTGTGAAAGAAATACAATTGTACCCAATATGATATATCGAACGTTTTGCTACAACAGTAATATATATGGATTGCACCGTAGACATACGTACCTACATTTTATATTGCTTCGTTCATGGTAAGACTAGTTTTATCAATCCGATTATATCCTGACAATTTTTGCGACGTGAATTTTCTTTCCATCTGCCAAAATTATTCAATGTTTCTTAATTGATCTGTCTTGCTATGCTCAGATATGAAGCCGCTCTTTCTGATTCTGCTACTATTGTCGATGGCCTGTGCAAACCAATCTCCCGGGACGATGACGGAACGGCGGTCAGACAAGGGCTTCCAAGTCGGCGCTGCGGATAGGTTTAGTCACGGCTTCGGCAAACGAACATCGCTGCCGATGCCAAACGGCGTAGCCAGGCTAACCAGGTAGGAGGCTAAAGGTGATGTGTTCAAGCAGTCAATCTGATTAAAATGTTGTCAGCATGCAAATTACATAATCATTTTTTAAAATAACAATTGATTTTAAGGTGATTTTGGGTGTGCAGCATAAAACAAAACGTTCGCAGTCTGCGGGAGGTGTCATTGATTACAAATAAAAAAATTAAATGGCGTCCGATTTGTTACAGAGAAAGACAAACACCCTTCTAATTACTATAATTTGATCATATAAGATACAGACCCCAATCATATTTAAGTTGGCAAAACATTTTCTAATTTTCATAAAATTAGTTGGTTGTCTAGTAACTGAAGGTTTTCCTCAGCAACGGATATAGAAAATGCGCTTAGAGGAAATACAATGGATGCCACAAGGTTGTACAGGTGCCATTGGACATTTCCTACAATGATGTGGTTGCCTAACAACATGCCTATTGTAATTATAAGTGTTTGCTGAGTCATACTGTCAATTAGCGACCATTGGAAATGTTTGCTGAGCCATCAAGGGCAATATACAGAATCTGTGTTGAGTGTGGAGTCGTTACGTATACATTAAACATGTCATATTACAATAAATATAGTAAAACATAATTAGTCCGTTCTTATAATTATTATATATAAAATTAATCATATAAATAGACATATGTTCTCTCTTTTGGAGGCAACAAGACAGACTTGGCACAGTTTCTGTCAAAGGAACTTAATGCGTGTGTTCCAGCAAACAAAACACTGGTTGTGTCTGGAGCATTCAAGGAAACAACATGTGTCATGGCATCTGACCAATATTTTACACACCAACTACAACAAGGCAGACGCACGTCCCGTGCTGCACTGTGTTCATACAAATGCAGAGTTAGTGGTAGTGACTGCTCGGGACACAGATGTTTACACTCTTTTAGTTGCCCATTTAGACAACGCACAAAGCTGTGTATTAAGACAGACACACACAACGCCATTTTGTGTTTGAGTCATTTAAGGGGTCAATGACCCTTTTTGATTCAGCACACCCATATCACCCTAAAACCGTTTGTTGTTACATTTTACTAAAAACTGTCTATAGGGTTTCAGTTTACTGAAATTGGCACCGGCCTATATTAAATGTCCAACTACGTACAATAATATTAGGTTTTCTTATATTATGATTTTTTTGACGAAAAACATACCAATCGGGGCAGTGCATATTCTTTCCATTACATTTCTCAGGGCGCCACCTAAAATTGTTGAGGAATAGCTTGCTTCTTGAAACTACGCGAGGTATGTTTACACTGGTACAACCTCATCCCCAATGCTTGTCACGGTCTGTCAACAACGTGATGATAATTAACCTGTTGGTGTGTTTCCAGTTCAGCCCTGTCAAGCAATGACTTGATGAGACTTGTGATGGACACAGAATTCCGTTTACTCTACACGCTTTTACGCAAGCAACAGTATGCAGCAAAGGCAAACAGTACGTGTGACAATAGTCGTTACTCGGAATGTCATGTCTTTGATCGCTAGACGGCGTCTGTGTATAAACGCAATGCATTGCGGGATCAATTGTTGACGGATGTAAAACGTGTACTTCAAATTAGAGTCCAAAAGAAAAAGATCAACGAAGAGTACAGCGAACTGACAAAAACGCTTACTAATATTAAACATAAATTACAACGCTAGCATCGGAACGCTAAAATCAGCTGATCTCTGACGTTTGCATAACTTCGAACGCGATTGAACATGCGATTGTTTCAGCGCACGGCAAACGATACGCGTTGTACTTCCGTCGAAAATTTCACCCGATTTCACCTTTATATTAGTGTTATATTATGCACCAGAAGCGCCACGGGTTATTCCGGGGAGCACATAGTGTTCCTTTTCTGATCGGTTATGTTGCCACAGAGTTTACTTACTCTCGCAGTGTCAGACAGGAATTTGGAACGTGTGGTGCTACTGTCAGGTTTAACAAAATATAAGAAGTGTCATGAGTCACTGTATACTGATGTATGATTTATTATGATTTTTTATTTATTATTATTTATTATATTTATTATGATTTATGCTATACGCAAAGCGTCGTAGCGTTACGGTGGGGGTAAGAGACCGCTGTAGAGATGGCATCATGTCACTTGACTTGTGTTCACCAAAACAGGTTGAGTTTATAAGCAATACTTAAAAACCGTAAAGCAATTCTGGTCAAATGCTCATTAAAGTGTATGAAACCTTTTCTTTCCCATAATTTTTCCTGAACCGTTTGTTAGGACCTGAATGCAGTATTAACTCGTTAGTAGCCAACACGGCCAGTACGTTACAAAACCTATCTGAGCGGTTTCTGTTTTATTATTCCTGCAATTAGTTTACATTGATGCAAACAACTATACAACACATTCCTCGCCGTGAATGATGGTACGGCCTAGTTACTTGCTACCGTAACTAAGACGACCTGACCAGTCCAATGTTCGTCCACGTTCGTAAACACTGAACACGAGCGGCTAGAAACTGGTCAGATTAGCAGATCATCAACGCTACATGCGAGCAACAAATGACGGTTAGGTCCAAGCCTATTGGATTTATTGAATTGGCAAGGCGGACCAAATAGAAACATTTCAGACATCAACACTTTTTGCATTAGGTTACTTTTTGTTTGTGTCCAA
Organism: Lamellibrachia satsuma; assembly: GCA_033239005.1. NCBI lineage: Eukaryota > Metazoa > Annelida > Polychaeta > Sabellida > Siboglinidae > Lamellibrachia > Lamellibrachia satsuma. Next base: position 4,027,074 of record BSQZ01000009.1, read on the forward strand.
CCCTCGCAGTGATACAGTGTGCAACATTGGGTTACTTTTTGTTTGAGTCCAACCCTCGCAATGACACAGTGTGCAACATTGGGTTACTTTTTGTTTGAGTCCAACCCTCGCAATGACGCAGTGTGCAACATTGGGTTACCTTTTGTTTGTGTCCAACCCTCGCAATGACGCAGTGTGCAACATTGGGTTACCTTTTGTTTGTGTCCAACCCTCGCAATGACGCAGTGCGCAACATTGGGTTACTTTTTGTTTGTGTCCAACCCTCGCAATGACGCAGTGTGCAACATTGGGTTACTTTTTGTTTGTGTCCAACCCTCGCAATGACGCAGTGTGCAACATTGGGTTACTTCTAGTAATCTCTACGCCTACATTTTTCACAAAGTACGAGACGTGAGATGTTGTTCAGACGAAGCTGTCTCGTCACCATGTAAGAATGTAATTTCCCTCTCAAGCTACAACGAAGATATCACCCAAACAGTTTAATATTCAAATAAACATCCCACTTTCTATTTTCTCTCTCTCCAACCTGAGTGGGTTGGACACTATTTTCGGCTTCCAATTATCTACCGGGATGTTTCCTTCCCAAGTATAACTTCATTGAAAATCTGTGAATCCTACATGGCCATAATCCCGTTAGCTGGTTGAATAGACACGAGATAAATGAAGCCAAAGATCGAGCATATCAAATTTACCCAAAGGCGCGCCACGGTGACGGAAGAACGCATCTCGCGCTGTGATCTCTTCAACAGCTCCGACCTCCGCGGTCCGGTCCGGCACAGCGCGGTTAGACGCGCTCGTTACATATGCATTTATCAGATTGTCCCGTGATTTCCCTCGTCGACGCCGGAAATAGAGTTTTGGCAGCTTGTCGAGGGCGGTCCCTTGGTTACACAGCTTTAACATTGCGGGAGATACGTCCCATGTAAAACATTGGGACACATGACCATTGTAGGCCCTACTTCCAAATTCTTACTTGTTAATAATGACATGTAGTGTTTCTCGTGTTGATTTTCCCGAAAATTATGTTTTATAAGTTGACGAGAAGTCAGAGACATAACAAACTGTGTTGTTCAATTTTGATAAAAACCCGTTTCGTTAGTTTGCACAATGATCCAACAAAACTTCAAAACGTAAAACACGCCACTATTTCTGCTATTATTCTCTCGACAAATAGAGAGGTTGTGGATCGTGGTGTGCGAAAATAACGCCAGGCTTATAATACGACAAGCAGTTATAATAGCCATACCATGATTATTGCACGATGGTTATTCAAACATATTATCTTACTCTTAGTGGCAACATAGGTTATTTATTCCAATATTCTTGTTCGGTGTGATGCAAACATAATGGATATACATTATTTTAAGGCGAGTGCGTGCAAGAAATATTAGGATTTGTAATTTAAAAATGGGTGCTCTAATTAACTGTTACGTGACATAATCGGATTCCAGTTATTTCCATTACACTCATACTTAAAGGCTAGAAAGAAAACAATGATATTAAAATTAACATAATGTTGTACAACAATAATTTTTAATAATTTTATTAAAATGGCAACTATAGCAGTTGAATTATACAATTGGCACAGTAAAACAAACAATGATAATAAATTAATTAAGACAAAAAGTATGACCTAAAATATAGCAAATGTAAAAGGTGCATGCACATCATGTTTAAAGTTATGTTCGTAATAAACAAGGTAAATATGAAGGACATAATTATAAATTAAAACAGGCAATACTATAGTAAAATAAATTATATGGCCTACTACTATTACGTAAAAACGAACTAATTTATAAATGAGATCATAACTACTGCTAGTGTCTTAAAGCAAATGGTATAAAAGAGTTCTGAAATCTTGCAGTTCTGCAACGCGGCATACAGTGTCCTAGTGTTTCGTGTGGGGTGCGGAGTTTCCCGGATGATGGTATAATTCATGTGTATGTTGTTGCGTGCTTGTGAATAGGGTTCTGCGTAACTTCTCCCTCCGGTCTGACAGCGTTGGTAGATTGGCTGCGGTGATGGCTTCGATGTATGGCTAACATTTCGAATAGACTAGGACTCAAAGCACGAATATTTATATTGTTTCGCGCAGCATGTAAACTAGGACCTATAAACACCATAATATCATTGGTGTGGCGTTTCTGACGTTGACTAACCTTTGCTTTCCCAGGAAAAGACACACCGAGAAGGAAGAGCATCGCGTTATGGAGACACTTCTAGGAGGTCGACAACTGGACAGGAGATGGATGGACTGTAATATGAGGGCAAGGGGTGACCTTACAACTACACTCAACCACGGGACAGACACACGAGGGGGCGAATACGTTCATTACAAATTTTCCAACTACATGATGAACTTTAAATATGCCGACTGTAAAAACAAAGTAATATTTTGTTGCAGCCAGCACATACCCGGGAGATTCGACAGGGTGGGTTGCAAAATGTCGGATGAGAACATCGCTCGATTCAAGTGTTATTTTGAGTAAAGGATGTGCAATTTCTGTAGATTACAGTTCAGTTGATTTCTTACATACTATGGACCGCATTCTTTTGCTGGTTATTCTCAGGAAAGAAAACATAATTACCAAACCAAGTTTGTGAACTGTTGGTGCTTGACGACAAACACTTGTTATTTTCAGCACGAACAATTTGGCCTTCTTGACCTTTAGGTCATACAACGAATGGGTCTCTAGTGGATCGTTCATATGCCAACGTGCAAAACGTGTATATCGTAAGCAGATATGTTGCATTTCTCATTTCCACGAAATGAAACTTATAAACCTGCACAGATTCATAATTTTTGCAAATACTTCGGTACACCAGGAGACGACGCACAAAACGGGCATTTTCCAATCCACGCAGACCTACTGACCTAGCTTGGTGTCATTCTTCCGTCAACGTATTTTTGTTTAAGAAAGAGATGTTGGACATTCGAAGACATTAACTGATCAGTGATATCAAAGAATGGAATGAGATTAATTGTATAAAGAGTGTGATACGTTCACAGAACTGAGCAGAAGATAAATCTGAGGCTGCCAACGGTCGGGAGAACAGGGAACGACTGAGGGAAATAGGTACTTAGGTAGAACCCAGTTGACTAATTCTTCTTGTAAAGGTTAATAAAATAACAGTATAAATTGGATACAAGTATTCAATGTCACAAAGGACGATAGATACGTCAATATGTTTAAAATAGAATTTACAGACAAATGTCAAGGACTGACCACTTACAGATAACACAATTGTTGGACTCTCGCTAAGTCAATGACTTTCTTGTCCACTTGCAATCTAGACTTCCTTGCTAAATCTTGTCTTGTGAATCTTGAAACGGCCGGTATAAAGAGTTTGTGTTAGCGATACAATTTGCGGCTATACTTAACATACATGTTAAGTGATCTTTACGCATAACAATAACTGTATTCAACGTGAGTGTCACATAGGATAAGTATTAAATGCTTTACTCGTTCCTGTAATTACTTCAACAATATTGCCATCCAAGACAAAGGTCCAGATGGCAAGTGGACATTGGCTTATCGAGAGTCCAAATGTTTTTCATTTATGTATAACCCGCCCTCCTGAGATGTGTCAACCTTGTTTTTAAACAACACGCTGCTAGCAGTTACACAATTTGTAGATAATTTGTTCCATTCATTTATTGTCCTCTGTGAGAAAGAGTACTTCTTGATATCCAATCTACACTGATCCTTTAGTAATGTTACCTCATGTCCTCCAGTTCTACTATCTTTCATGGGTGAGAAAAAATGTCTATCAATATTTTCATACCCATTCAATATCTTTATTTGAAAATTCCTTGCGTTACCTCTCTGCTCTCACGTGGCTTGGCGACGAATATTAGCATTAGTTGCTGTCTACATAGACAATTCCCTGTCTTATATCTATCTACATGGCATTAGCCTCTCTCCCAACTATGACGCTGACTCCCAGTAGAGAGCTTTGAGGATCCCATCAACGGCCAACAACAAACAGTTCATCGCCGACCCTACCGAAGAACCGCAGGGCTTGATCTATGTCGAGGGGATTTGTGATCATGCCACCACATCAGAACATCACAGGAGCGATGTGAATAAAAGTGCTTCAAACGGTTGGTGCCAGCACAGGGATGCGACAGCGGTCATCAATCTCAACGATGGAGCACTGTCCCTACCGATCGTGTCCGGTAAGTCTGATAGACCCCCGCCAGTTCACTGCTGCATTGGAGATTGAGTCTGGGCATTAATTTCATAAATTTACACGTGAATATGGTACATATGTCATCAGACACAGGAAACTCAAATAGTTTGGGCACGTTTGCCGTATGCAAAGATATAACATCCAGTGGCGGATTAAGACATTCGTGGGCCCTAGGCACCCGGCACTTTCGTGGGCCTCAAGTAAACCCACCACTGTAGACCACTGTCCGATAAGAGCTTGACGAATTCTTCACAGATTGTTGAAGAGAGATGATACTTGACCTCTACCTTTATTCCCATATCGGTGAATATGTTCGGCCAGAAAAGGATCGAACTGTGAGAGCAACTATAACAAGTCTAAGTAGTTACTAATGTCCTTCTGCCCAAACAACTCGGTGTGGCCTCGGAACGGGTGTCCTCTCTCTGCCAAAAAGGTAACAACGGCAACGATGCGCTTGAGGAGTTCGATCCAGTATTGCTGCTCATTCACCAGCTGCTTTGCGTGATTATGTGCGCATTTTTCCAGTCATTGAAACCATTCAGAGAAAAGCTATCACTTCCGCTCCTTAATAGCTTACATACATAACAATCAACATTTCCAGTTGATGGAGAATACACCAATCAGTCCGGTTCGAACAAAGAATTTCCGTTGTACGATGGTTCTGTGATGGTGGGTTTCTTGTAACATGGTCTATCAATTCCTGAGTAATTTTCCAAGCTGCCCGGTCGTCACTGTAAGTCTTCCGGAGATCTGTCAGCTTACAAACTTCTAGTGGTTCCTCACATCCGCAGACTGTAGTAGGAGGGTCATCATCTTTTGCAGAAGCTATGGAATCGTTATCAGAACTGCAAGAACGTATCAACGATTCTGTCACTTCAACCACCGGATCTTGAATGTCGTCACGAGCAGATACAGATGTAGACGTACCGTCTTCTTCATGTCCGGATGAACTGGGATGATCTTTGTCTCTCGGCTTCAAAAATCCCAGCAAGGATCCCTGGTTGCGTTTGGCTTCTTCGTTTTGTTTTTGCTTTTTCTGACGTTTCGAATGACCACTTTGGTATTTACGGATATATGCGTCACCATCTGGCATCAGTAGGCCCTACTGCGAACCTAAAAAAAGATTGAGGCGTCTTAGACACCGATTTCACACGGGTGTATCCAGCCATTATTAAAACACAAATACACATAATTTAAATCGTGATGTACTCAGTCAATCCTATTTTGGGTTTGTTTATATTTTAACCACCTCATCATCCAAAGTATGCCAATTTATCATTTATATATTACTACAGTAGATGTGTATAATCTTACTTTTCAAATGTTGCTAACCTACTTAATCTAACATATAAGTTTAACAAGATTTAACAAGATTTAACAAGATTTGCCATCCAAGCCAAAGGCCCAGATGGCAAGTGGACAAGGAAGCCATTGGCTTATCGAGAGTCCAACAATGTTCACCTACTTATAACCCGCCCTTCTGATATATGTGTCAACCTTGTTTTTAAACATATTCACGCTGCTAGCAGTTACACAATCTGTAGACAGTTTGTTCCATTCATTTACTGTCCTCTGTGAGAACGAGTGCTTCCTGATGTCCAATCTACATTGATCCTTTACTAATTTTACCTCATGTCCTCTAGTTCTGCTATCCTTCTTGAGTGAGAAAAACATATTTCTATCAATATTTTCATACCCATTCAATATCTTAAAAACTTCAATCTGATCTCCTCTTAACCTCCTTGTCTCTAGAGTTGTTAAACCACATTCTTTCAGGCGTTCTTCATAACTAAGGTCTCTAAGTTCTGGAATCATTTTAGTTGCTCTCCTTTGTATGCGTTCAAGCGTATCTATATCCTTCTTACGATATGGTCTCCATGCTTGTATACAGTATTCTAAATGAGGTCTAACTATTGCTTTATAAAGAGGTATAATTAACTTTTTTCCCTTGTATGTTATGTTTCTTCTAATCAATCCAAGAATTTGATTACCCTTTGAAGCTGCAATACCACACTGCTCTGAAACTTTCATATCAGCGCTTATTGTAACTCCTAAGTCCTTTTCTTTTACAGTAGTACCAAGAACAGTAGCTCCCATTTTATAGTTTACATTCAAGTTCCCATGTCCTGTATGTAGGCATTTACATTTCCCAAAATTGAACAGCATCTGCCATTTCTCAGACCATTTCACTAATCTGTCTAGATCGTTTTGTAAATGTTGTTTATCACCATCAGTATTAACCTTTCTAAACAGTTTTGTGTCGTCCGCAAATTTCAGTACGTTACTTGTTATACTGTCGTCCAAGTCATTGATATAAATTAAGAATAATATAGGTCCTAATACTGATCCTTGAGGTACCCCACTCAAAACCGATTTCCAATTTGAAACTTCGCCATCTACTACAACTCGTTGTCTTCTGTCAGTCAGCCATTGTTCTATCCAGTCAGTTATGCTATCCCCGATACCATGGGCTTTTAATTTAAGTAGCAATCTTTGATGTGGCACTTTGTCAAAAGCTTTCTGAAAATCTAAGTAGATAATATCTACTGGCTGGCGATCCCTCGTCTATCCACTTAGTTATTTCTTCCAAAAAACATAACACATTTGTTAAGCATGACCTCGCTTTTAGGAATCCATGTTGAGATGAATTTAATAATTTATGCTTAACGAGGAAGTCCACCATATGGTCTTTAATTAACCTTTCTAATAATTTACAAATCACTGACGTTAAACTCACTGGTCTGTAATTCTCTGACTTATTTCTCGAACCCTTTTTAAATAATGGTATGATGTTTGCTTCTTTCCATTCAAACGGAACAACTCCCTCTTTTAATGACAAGTTGAATACTCTTGCAAGTGGTATACTGATTTGATCTACTGTTTCCATTAGTAATTTTGGAGGAATCCCATCCACTCCCGGTGATTTGTTATCCTTCATTGCCTTTATTTTCCTAGCTACCAATTCTGGAGTTACAACTAACGGTCCTAAATAGTCAGATTTAGTCCCCTGAAATTTAACATCAGCAACTGGTAATGAACTAATATCTTCTTTGGTAAACACTGAACTGAAGTAACCATTTAGGTCTTCCGCCATTAAAAACCCCTGTGATATTATATTTCCAGCACTGTCTTCTAGAGGTCCAACCTTGTCTTGTACGTTTTGTTTACTCCTGACATATGCATAAAAACTCTTGCTGTCAGTTTTTATGTTACATGCCAGTTTTTGCTCATAGCTTCTTTTAGATTGTCTGATTTCAGTTGTAGCTGCATTAAGTGCCTCTTTGTATTTTGCATAGTCTTCTTCCTTTCTGGTACGCCTATAAACCCTCCACATAGTTTGTTTTAGCATTATTTTTCTAATTGCCTCTTTTGACACGTGTTTCTTTCTACACCGTTTTCCTTGTTTTCGGAAGGGAACAAATTTATCAATGATACTCTCAATTTCATATTTTAGAATATTCCAACATTCAATTGCAGTCTTATTCATCAGCATGTTATTCCAATCTAGCTGTGCTAAGTATTTTCTCATATCTTTGTAGTTACCTTTGTAGAAGTTTCTCTTGTACGTTTTCTTATTTTTACTTTCTGATTTTACATTGATGTCAAAATGTATCTGATTATGGTCACTATTACCCAATGGTTCAAATATTTTTACATTGTCCACTAATTCTTTTTGTGATGACAAAACTATATCTAATACATTTTCTCCCTGGTTGGTTCTAGTACGTGCTGAGTAAGAAAGCTATCCTGGATTAAACATAGAAATTGTTGATCCTCAATCCCTGTGCTCTCTAGAGAATTCCATTGTATGTGTCCATGGTTAAAATCTCCCATTATGATACATTCCCCTTTACTAACTTCCTTTATAGCGTTTTTTATTTTTGTGTTGTCCTCTTCGTTTATGTTTGGACTTCGGTAAACTAATCCAACAGTTAATTTTGAATTTCCTGAAACAATTTTGCACCAAACAGCTTCATCGCAATCTGCTTCCCTTTCTAGTTTCATTTCATAAGCCTGAATAGATTCTTTAACATATAAAATAACTCCCCGCCCCTTCTTCCTATTCGATCTTTCCTAAACATTACGTATCCTGTCAGTCCTAATTCAGCATCTGTTATATCTATGTTGGCCCATGATTCAGTTATACCAATTATGTGAGGGTCAATATCTTCTACCATAATGTTTAATTCGTTTTTCTTATTTACTATGCTCCTTGCATTTAAACATACGCATCTATAACCTTTTTCAGAGATGTTTTTCGGATGATTTGATATTGGTTTATCTGTGCTAGTGGTCTCTTGTTCTGCTTGAGACACCTCTAGGTAACCCCCTGCACTTCTAGTTTAAAGAATGTTTACTTCCAAAAATATTTGTCATTGTACCCAAGTCGCTATCTACTGCTGCTGAAAGTTTGTCCGCGAATACTGCCGCCCCTTTCCACTTAAATGAAGCCCATCCTTCATGTACATATCACCCCTCCCAACAAAACTTTCCCATAAATCCACAAATCCAACTTCCTCTTCCCTACACAGCCTCTGGACTAACATGTTAATTGCCATCCCCCGACAATTTCGATATTTATGACCCCTCCTGCCCATCACAGGTAAAATCCCTGACAGTATTACCTGCTCAACCCGCGTCTGTTTTAGTGTTCTGACCAACTGCCTATATTTCCTAACTATGGCAGTTGTACCCTCCCTCTCTACGTTATTTGTCCCTACATGTACTAAAACAGATCCACCCTTACCCGAGCCTACGATGTTTTTTACCCTCTCAGTTATCGCCTCTATTTTGGCTCCAGGCAAGCAGACCACCACATCATCTCCCTTGTTTAAGACTCTGTCGGTCTTCCTAACTATCGAATCCCCCACAAACACCCTCGCTCTCTTCCTCACCCCCTCTATCACTGCTGCAGAATAACTCTTCCTTTCGATCCCCTCCATCACATTCTGTCCTGACCCCTTCCCTTCCGTCTCCCCCACTCCCTTCTCCTTCCCTCCTGTCTCCCCTACTCCCCTCTCCTTCACTCCGGTTGTTTTCCCTCCCGTCTCCCCCACTCCCTTCTCCTTCCCTCCTGTCTCCGCTACTCCCCTCTCCTTCACCCCGGTTGTCTTCCCTCCCGTCTCCCCACTCCCTTCTCCTTCCCTCCTGTCTCCCCTACTCCCCTCTCCTTCACCCCGGTTGTCTTCCCTCCCGTTCCTTTCCTTCCCGTCTCCTTACGTCCTGTCTCCCTATGACCTGTCACCTTCCCTCCTCTCAGCTTCCTCCCAGGCTGAGGTGAGCTCTCCCTAGCATCTCTTGTGTCTTTCCCCACTTTATCGTCTACTGTTCCCTCACCGGAACTACTGGCACAACTCCCCTGATCCCTTCCCACCATTGCCACAACGAGCAGTCTCAGCTCTTTCAACTCCACCTCTATTTCCTTCATCCTTGCGCATCCCCTACACTCAAAATTAAAACTATCTGCCTGGACCTCAGCCCAGGACTTTTCGCACCCAGACTTGACGAAATCTACCCAGTTACTACAACTGCCACAAATTACGTGCCTTGTGGCCTTTAACTGTCGTTTGCACGGGGCCATCATACAATTTAGTTTTAATTAGTGTGCTACGTTAGCCTTGAATAAGGCTGTTTTTGTGATCAAAAGAACACTTTAGGCTAAAAATCCTGCCACCTAGCGAATACGGAGAACACTGTGTAACAAAACAACGAAGTGAGTGTGTACTAATTTACGCTAAAGTCCTGCTGTTAATTCCTTTTTACCGAAAACGTTGACTACCACTATGTCATATATTACCTTATGTATGTAATTTAAGTAAATAAATCACTTTATCTTATATATATATATATATATTAGCTAATGTAAACGATAGCTCGATGCACGGGTTGAATGACTTGTAAACAAACTCCCTTTTATCACTCGTTGAGTTTGAATCCGGGAAAAAAAAATACTACCTCTGTTAACAACAACGGTTTCTTAATATATGTCTACAAGAAGTTGGTGAACAATATATGTATAATACTAATACTTATTCTAACCAATATTCACTGTTACTGACTATTCACTATGTTATCTAATTTTTCGAATTGTAAACACCCCTATTAACGCTCGCTGAATTCCCTGACAGAATCCGAAACTAACTTACTCTAAAATACTCCCTCTGACTAATAATTAACAAAACCTGTTTCCTAATATATGTCTACAATACGTTTGTGTATAATATATATGCAATAGTAATACTTATTCTATTTGATATTCCACGTATTTCTGTAAATGATCTACACCAAATTCAAGTCGCTGCACCAAGTCCAAGTAGCCGGAAGTTATTGTTGTATGCTTACTGGGTGAATAACAAAAACTGAATTAGTATATTCTATAAAATGCTGCCGTATCACAGAGGACATTAATTCCGTACACACCTCGTCACCGGCGAAAGTGTGAGCAACCGAGATTACAAAAAAGCCAAATCCTACAGGCAAGAATACTTTGCTGACCTCTTTCTTTGTTCCTGTAATAAAGCATGCAACAACAAACGTATTGGTGTAAAAAAAAAACTGTTACACTATTGCCCGACCACAACTTGTTCACATCACTGTTTCGTGTGCGTTCGCTCTTCGCGGTTGCCATTTCGGAAAGCACTGCTGAAAACAGGGAGCGGCCATAACTTATCAGAAGGGGAACGAAGGGATGAAGGGAGGACTCAGTTTTTAGTGTACAGGATTTGGAGGTGAGTTGGATTTCAAATCCAGCCAATACGTCCCCCTCACTCGCTCCACGATAAATAATGATCACCTTTTAATAACACCTCTATAATGTCTGTAAAAACATTAAAACATGTAAGGCCTACATTAGGATATGCCAAAACATAGCTGGTTTTCGGGAACATTCAGTCTACAAAAATATGCTCGGCTATTTTTGTGGGCCCCGCCTGGCAAGGGCCTTGGGCTTGGTTTGCCTTCGTGGGCCCTGGCCTAGGCACGTGCCTATTAGTGCCTATTGGTTGATCCGCCTGATTCCGCAAATGATAACATCGTTTGGCAAGCTTACAAACAAGACTGTTAACAGCAGAGCCAGAGTGGCCTGCCATAAAAAACATCAAATATCTACCCAGGCCATAATTAAATTAAAAACGCGAACAAACCATAATTGTTCTCACATGCTAAACTGGTGGTAGATCAGAAGTTTTGTTATATTGTGCTATCAAAAGTTTGAGAAAAGTCGATAGAAAACGTCGAAGAGAAACGGGCAGCGAAAGACACACTACTAAAGTCGCGTGGTGGTGAAAAGTCTGTAGGCTGAAGATCTCGGCAACAGGAACCCATAGAAATGAAAGTTGGTGGAAGGGGGCTGACTAATTCCTCTTCATATTAATGCTATAAGGACATTATTTGTTAAGTACATTCGGGGGTAACATAAAGACATCAAACACACTTCTGCATATATATCAACATGCAAAATATTTAATAATACCCCAATTACATGTAACAAAAAGTTACGATAAAAACCAGAATTGTAAAGTTAGTACGGCTGAATTAACTACAATCAGATCTGTACGACCTGCTGACGAAAAAATCGCGTTGGTACCCAAAGTACCTAACCCATAACGACAATTAGGTGTCAAAATAAATTCACAAAATAAATGACATATAAACCGTTGCCATGAAGGGACAACCAGGAACCAGGAGCCATGCATGTTGACGTGCATTTTTTTCTGTTATAGTAAAAAGTGTTAACAAAGTAAATGTAGAGAGTAATTTTTTCTAAAAGATAATTTAAAAGTACCTTTCCAAGAATCGATGATAACCAGGAAAACTAAAAGTAGTTTTGTCCAGTTAAATCTGCCAATTATACACAGGTCATTCCATAACCTGAACAAGCATTTTGGCCGTTCATACAAAATATAATGACACCATTTTAAACTTGATCTTGGATAATTTAATGTATATAATATTAATATTTTTTAAATACATGTTTAAAATAGTGTGCATTAGTATCTATGCTATATTTCACAATAAACTATAAATCTGTCACCTTAAATTCCCCATGACAAGTCATGATTCCTTTTACTATGAATAAATTACAAATAATTAATCAGTTTCTTAAAAAGCATGCATTTGTTTCATGCTTTACAGCGGTTAAATTATTATTTCATTTTATACACAGGCAACTTTAAACAACATAATGTTATTCCAAGATCATTTAAGAGGCAGTTCATCAGAAAAAGCTACCCCAAGACTAGGTGTACAGGTTGCAGGCAATAAAATATACTGATCAACCTTTTACTCACTGAAAAGTAGCAATTTAATGTTTACTTCTTACAATCAGAAAATAAAACATGCATTTATGGTGCACCTTGTGTTCATAGTATACAATTTGAGAGGAACGTTGATAATCCAGAGAATAAAACTATGGCATAAAATAATTTACAATAATTTACGCTTATCACATATCATTTCTATATATAATTAATATTTATAACAACACATTGAAGGCACAACCCACAGAAACAAAATCACAGAGTAAATTTCAGTCGTGTCTTGTCATTGGGATGGACAACACAATAAACATATCACAGGCCATACAATTCTGTGTTATCATAAGTGTAGCAAGCATTCATTTAATGGAAAAATGATCACAGCTGGGCTGATAACACAACAATATACATTAGCCTTTCTCTATATAGACTCCTGATGTAAGGAACAACCTTGAAATCCCCCTTCTGCCCTGCAATGTTGGCCACCCCCCATGGATACAAAGAATATCAGATATATGGAACAATCTGGCCAAGTCCCAACATGTTTCAAATAGCATGTTCCCTGTACTTAAAACTTTACATAATTCTCAGAAGACAGCTAAAATTTTGCTTCGTTTCCAAGTAACTGGGAACAAAATTAATACTTCATGGAATTCGATACTGCAGAACAAATCCACACTGTTGAATTATATTAGTAGGCAAACTAAAAATTGGCCCCATTTGTAAGTTCAACAGGAGAAGTTAATCATGGCAAAAAATATATAATAGTTTAACCTCCTCGAAAATTCCCATCTTGTTGAAAGGATGAACAAGATGAGAGATGGCAGAATCTAAGAGATCAATCACGAAACGAAGAACTGGGAAAAGAATGACACAGAAATGCAGAAACTGAGAACAACAACATAACAAATAAAGACACAAGACCAAGTTGAAGCCAGGCCAAAACAATGCCTAACACAAACTTTCAACCACTCTACTCAATTCATTTAGCCCATTGTAAGAATAGACTTTTCGTTAGATTGGGTAACTTGTGAAAGTGTGACTAACTTTATGCCATAGTATTGCCCTTTTTCACTGAATTTTGACAGGATGCGGTCAAAAATAATTTACTGTTTTGTCCGATAATTTCACCAAAATTAAATAAAAAATCTGTACAAACAAGCTAGCATGTCATAGTGGATACTAGACAGGAGTTTGAAATTAAACAAGTGAAACAATTTATTTGAGGTGGGAACTTTGACGCACAAACTTTCAAGAATGTCGTCAATGTTCAGCAGAAATTAAAAACTTCGTCTTGACACTGATTTTATGCATTTAAGCATCCATATTACAAGTTGTTCTTCAACAATATATGGCACCCAATTTCTCAATGATTTAAAGATGACTTTGTCAATATCTTGGTGAGTTTACAAACACAGTAACAGATAGAAAAATCACATAGGGAAACTAGCATCTTATGCAGTTCCTGAGATTTATTTTAATTTACCGAAGATGATAAATAAAAAAAACCCACTCAGTATAAACATAGATGGTGCAATGTTATAATTGTGCTTCAGTGTAGTCATGATGTGTTGGTGTAGCCTTAATATGACAATTAATCTTTGATTCTGTTTTTATTTCTCGTGATATCCTACAAACAACATATGTTTGCATGACTAATTAAACCTTTTTGTAGCCCCCATCACAGCCTGCTGGCTGCACTAACTGAATATATAGCGGTATTCTTACCTCAACTATGGAATTGCACCAGTTAGATTACTTGTCATGGTTTACAGATAATTGATATTCAGTAGAAATTTCGATTCTGACATGATTATCTTATCTACATATAACAAATCATGTCATATTACAAAGTCACATTCCTGATTTTCCTTATGGCATGCAGCCATGCAGAACCTCGACGGCGGTCATGCGGAACCTTGAAGGTGGCCATGAGGAACATGCAAGATGGCCATGTGGAACTTTGAAGGTGGCCATGAGGAACATGCAAGATGGTCATGCGGAACCTTGAAGGTGGCCATGAGGAACATGCAAGATGGTCATGTGGAACCTTGAAGGTGGCCATGAGGAACATGCAAGATGGCCATGTGGAACCTTGAAGGTGGCCATGAGGAACATGCAAGATGGTCATGCGGAACCTTGAAGGTGGCCATGAGGAACATGCAAGATGGCCATGTGGAACCCCAAGAAAGAGCTCATTTGACTTCAGAGTTTTTCTTGATTCCGATTATAATGAGTTTTCCATCGCTGAGTCCCGCCAAGATGTGGCTGTTGCTGTTGGTAACAGTCACGCAAGTAATTGGTATGTGAAGTGTGACAGTGGATAATGTCTTCAGGCTGTAACACAAAGAACACGACAAACTGTCAAACACGTATCCCGCAGACATCAAAAGTAAAACAGTTTCTGGAATGTTTTGGTTTTTATCAGTTAAACAAATGTTGTAGTAAATTAACATGTAATACAAGAATGAATAATGAACAAAGTGAATATTTTTGCCTGAACTGTATCTTACTAATAATAGATATTTTATTATAACAAATAACGGTTGTCTGATAATTTTACACCACATTTATACCATATAAATTGTAATATTCATAGGCATAAACCTTGGACCCAGTTATATACAGTGGATACCTCAATACAACTGTGGTAGGCCCATGGCTGTCCATCACACACAGATTTACTAAAAAAAATTTTGGAGAGTCATATCCATCTAGATTCAATAAATTAATAAGTTTTATTATATTGTTACTAAATAAACAAATTTGGAAAGTCATAGTCATCTAGACATATTGGTTTGATTATACTGCATTATAATTTAATAAACACACTTGGAAGATTTTGTCTACATCTGAGTAGAATCTCCCTCACCCAAAGAGCTCCTTCACAACGAGGGTGCCGTGTGAACTGCCAAACACCAGGTGGCCATCTGTAATGAGCATGTGCGACAGCGGATGTAGCAGCGTCTCAGAGGCGAGGTGTTTGCCGTTGACAGAGTACAGGTGCAGATCTAGTTTCTTCTGTCAGTCAAAGAAGACAAAGTGAGTGAGTGAGTGATCAGTGATGGCCAATTAACCAACACATTCACTAAACCAGCAACAAACAAACGTGCATATTATACTACTCCTAGACACTGCACCTTGGGTGCCAAACTTTCAGGGGTTCATCTATGACCCCAGAAAGGGTCCTAACACTTAGTTTTTCTAAATTCCCTGCGGGTTAGGACCAGACCCCATCAGGACCACTACTTGGAAGAGAGCATAGGGAGGGATTCTGAACTGGATATCCGGTTATTTAAACCGGTATAGTATAGTCGCGTAAATGCCTGGGTTCACATTAGTGATAACTGAATAATGATAGGAATTTATATAGTTCCTGCATCCACTTAAAATAAAATGTTCTCTGGTGCTTTACATAAATTATTCATATAAATTTAGTTAAAGAGTAAACAGTAAAAAGTTAAAATGATTAAAACAACTTAATAAATCTATACAAAGAAAATTATAAAACATACATCTGCTAAGACACAACAAAGTTCATTAATAAACAGGGAAATGACACATTCCCCCTTGTATGCTAATTTAAAAAGATGTTAAGTTATCATTCATCTGAAGTAATTTTACTTATCGTTATTTTTGTTTGCAAGCATTTTGATATGTTGGTGTCGATTTATTGTCTGTGGGTTATTGATCTGGTGGGTTATCACAAACCTAGAATGTTGGATCGGGTGTAATAAGGAGTCACATCAACAATGACACCTGCGTTAGGAGCCTAGATGACATCATATGTGTCACATATCAAGAAACTTGATTTCATAATCTAGCTGTGCTGGAACTTAGGTACTGATAAGAAATCAAGACACTGAAGATTTGTAACTAATGAAGTGCAGTAGATATGAATTACCCATTCCTTTGGGGACATGTTTCCCAGATGCTGGGTATTGCAGCAGCTATGACCCACATATGCAATTACCAGTAAACAATAACTTCGGATTTTTTGCAGCTGGGTATTAATAACTCTCAACCTCTATCTAAAAATGGTGACATGTGTGTTAAAAATGGATGATGCTTGTTAAAAAATTGGTGACATGTCCTAAAACATACATGTAAAAAATTGGTGGTGACAGGTTGGATAAAAATACTGATAAAATGTGACTGTATTAAATGGGTGAAATATTAACTATGGTCATTATATCAGGTGGGTGATGTGTCCGCCCTGACTGTTATGTTCAGTGGGTAACGAATGAAACGTTTGAGACACACCTGTTTAGTGGGCTTCAAGGGCAGATGTTGTTCGCAATAGAGACAAATCTGTCCGACGTCAGAGAGCACAATTTGTTCTACAGACAGCTGTAGTCCGCGCTCACACATGGGTCGTAGAGTCCTCATGTAGATACCCTTCCTCATCGTGTGCACAATCACTGTACCATCCTGTAACCAGCCACAATAAAGTGGACATCTGAGAGATCAAAATCCACAGTTAATGCATTTTTATAACTTACTATCATCTCTCATTAAATGAAATAAAATCTAGCAAGATTACATTTGGTTTACTACAGTTCCAATATGTATTACAAGGGTGAAACCCAGTCATTATTTTGCTAGTTGCACGGCGATAGGTGAACATAAATATGATTCAGCTGTATGCAACGCAACAAGGACACCGGTAGACAGAATGCCCAAATGTAATATAAGTTGTGTGAACTACTGATGAACACAAAATTGCAGCTGATTTATGAATCACAGTAATGAGCTTGACACCAGAAATAATGGTCTCTAACAGTAAAGGTATGTCTTATATAGGGCGGCATCCAGTCCTTGGGACTGTTCAAAGCACTTTACCCTTCAACCCTAGCAGACCAGCTCATTCCAGTGCCATCTGGACTTCTCTGGGAAGCATTCTGCCACACTGCAATTACTGCGTGATGACCATTGGTTCACATATCCACCTCTATATGTAGTCAAGTACTTATTTATACAGCTAAGTGAACTGTGGCACCATGGGGTGAACAAAATTGCAAAAGCTTCAAAACCTGGGTTCACTCAATTGAGAGTCCAACATTCTAAACGCTACTCTACTCCGCCCCACAACAAAGGCTATATATTTGCTATCTGCAAAATATGACATTGTTTAGAAATGTTATTAGGTTAAAACAATGTTGCGTGCACTTCGGCTGTTAAGTGATGTCATAGGTTGGGTTAGATGATACCAGATGTCCAATGCTAGGATAAACTGTCTGTGTTTGTAACTATGAGTACATAGGTCTACCTATAGTTATCACCAGGTGAGGCTGGTCTACAGATGAGGCTGATATACAGGTGAGGCTGGTCTACAGGGAGGCTGGTATACAGGTGAGGCTGGTCTACAGGTGTTCATTACCAAAAACTCAAGTGAAAAAAGGTTTATTAAAGAAATTGCTAAACTATTTGTGCCAACGTATATCACATATTATGGGAGATTTTAACAAAATGTCAAATACTGATAAGTTTTAATGGAACTTCGTAATGTGTATTAATTCACATAATGTACTGCAATGACATGTTAATAAAATGCTGGATTGTGCCGTAAAACAATCCTCCAATCCTTGAATGGATAGATGATCCAGTTTCTTGATTATTAATATTAAGCATAATTACCTCTCAAGAAACTTAGTGTTCGTTTTGTATATTTCAACTGCATCTCGCTGTCTTCTTCAGCAGACTGAAGTTACGGATGTGTCACATGACCAATGTCATGTGACACAAGCTGGAGTAGGACTGGTGGGAGCTCCTGGCCAACGTCTCGGTTCAGCGTAGGTTTCTCTCTGTGGATGTTAATCGCCTCCTTTATTTTCCTCCTGTGCCAATTCTCCTCATGGTCTAGAATATTAACGTCCTTCATAGAGCACTGATGGACTGTGTTCAGTTTGTGTTCACTTATAGCTGATAGGGGTTGGCGACAAGATAGATGTTCTTTAATTCTTGTTCCAAGTGTTCTGGCTATTTCTCCTATATAGTGTTGGTCACATTCTGGGCATTGTATGTCATATACTACCCCACACTTTGCTGCCTTTGCTGTTCTGTCTTTTGTGTGTACCAACAGCGACCTCAGGGTGTTGATAGGTTTGTGGTAAACCGGGATGTTATAGGACTTGAAAATCCTTGCTACTTGTTCTGATAGTTTACTAATGTAGGGCAGACCTATGGCATGTTGTCTTCTGCTGGTTTCTGTAGTGGTGTTCTCCTTCCTTCTCACTGGTTGCTGGTGTTAAACATCCAAGTTTGGTAACCGTTTGCTTTCAACACTTTCTTGATGTGGTCCACTTCTGTGTTCTTGTCCTCCTCTTCTGTTATCAGGTTTTCTGCCCTTTGGAGGAGTGTCCTGACCACTGATTGTTTGTGTTCTAAGTGGTGATTAGAATCCCAGTTCAAATATTGGTCAGTTTGGGTTGCTTTCCGATATATCTTGACCTTGGTTGATCCATCATCTTTCAGGCATACACATTTGTCTAGAAAGGCTAAAGTATGTCATTAATATTCTAGACCACGAAGAGAACTGGCATAAAGGAGGCGATTAACATCCACAGAGAGAAACCTACGCTGAACCGAGATGTTGGCCAGGAGCTCCCACCAGTCCTACTCCAGCTTGTGTCACAACATGACATTGGTCATGTGACACATCCGTAACTTCAGTCTGCTAAAGAAGACTGTGAGATGCAGTTCAAATATACAGAATGAACACTAAGTTTCTTGAGAGGTAATTATGCTTAATAAATCCTCCAATCATTAAATAGTTTTATTATTAAATTTCACTTATTCTACCTCTTTTTTAAGGTGAGACACTAATGGAGAAATTATCCCATTTTTTAACTTAGAGAACTCAGAGATTGTAAGGTGTGTCAAAATAAACATGGTGAATTTTTTAAAGGTTTTTTCATCGTGTTTTCCATGGCACAGTGGCCATCTTGAATTTCAAATGTTTTTTCTTGTCAAAATCTTATAAAAAAATGTATTTCTCGACCATCTTAAAGCAACGTCTAATTAAAGCTGCAAGTTCGATGTAAAACCACACAATATAATGGATTCATATTACGTAGTATCGTGCCCAGCTACCTTTGATCCCGAGGCCGTCATGTCCAGCTCCTCAGAGATAGCAACACACGTGATGTGATCCGTATGTCCGTAAAGGATCTGTGTCGGTCTCTTTGACAAAGTCTGACTCATCCCAGACTGCAACAAACAGCACGACTCACTGAAACAGACTCCTACTCATCCCAGACTGCAACAAACATAGCATGTCTCACTGAAACAGACTCTAACTCACATCACTTCAAACAGCTACAGCATCTCCAATGGAAACAATCTTCAACACACAACCAATTGAAACAAGAATAGTGTATCTTGGCTGAGCGGAGATTTATTCACTTATGCCAGCAAACTGAACTGTTGTATGTTTTAGTGCAACATACCAACCCAAGCTTGCATTACAACTTTTCCTAATGCAGATCTTGACTTGAAATTGACCAAAATGTGGGTGGTGTGGTACCATGAGAGACGAAGAGCGTGCCACACCCCTGCAAACAGGGGGCGTGTGCTGTACCCCACATACCTGGTAGATGACTTGCCACACCATGCAGGTGGTGTCCCGTGAGCCAGTGATGATGTGTTGGCCGTAGGTGTCCAGGGCGATGCATGTCACAATGTCTGAAACCAACAGTGGTTCATTACATAAATATCACAACACCTGGACACAACATATTTTGTTCACACATGCACACACACCCATCTATACTGTGGATTAACAATAAGAACATGTGCAGACCATTGTATACTTGTCACTAAGTAAATGTATGCCAGCAGATAATAAACATTTCAACAACAATACAACAGGTGAAATAACAGGTGCATATCCTAAACAGTTAACCCACAGCTATACGAATCAATATACAAATCACTTTTAAAAGTAATTATGCAACAAACATACAACATCTTAAAACATGTTCTTGATTTTCTATCTGCCTAGATGTACCGGGTATGTACATATTAAAAAGATGGTTAAACTGTTCATGCATTTGATGACAATCACCACAATGCGAACTGGTAACTGACCTGTATAGGTAAAGGTTTTAAGGTGACATATTTACCCTCATGTGGGATCTTTTAGCTTCCCTTGTATAGACACAAGACAGAAGGATCTAAGTACCTGGCATAGACACAAGACAGAAGGATCTAAGTGCCTGGCATAGACACAAGACAGAAGGATCTAAGTACCTGGCATAGACACAAGACAGAAGAACCTATGGCTTTTAGTGTCTCATCCAAAACACACATATTTCAACTTTCTTCTCATATACCATATGCTACGTGACTCAGCAAGTTGTACCAAACTTTTACTAAACCGCTGTGTTGGCCGCTGGCCTGGGGTTCGAATCTAGTACCCCTGGTCACGAGGGGAGCACCAAACCATTGAGCCACTGTACCAGTTGACATACCTGTGTGTCGGACAATGTGAGCCACCATCTTCTGCTTGCCGAGACTGTACACTCTCACACTGTTGTCCCAGTGACCGCCGCTGAACACCAGCTTGGCATCATGTGACACGGCAAACAGGTGTGGCGTCACCTTGAGTCCTGGTGCAAACGGCCCAGCCAGCACCCGCTTGGCTCTGTCAAAGTCATGTATAATTTACTAGGTTTGGCGTAAGTTCCTTACAATAGTTTCCCAGTCCGTACTTATTGCGTGTATTGTATTCTAGAAAATCTAAAGCTAAAGGAATGCTAAAAAAATTGATCTTACATGTATCTGTGATACGTATATAGACATTTCTCTAGCAGTGTTTAATCACCATGTTTAAATGTACAAATAATCAATAAGACACTGGCAAAGGCAACTACGTGTACAACATTACATTTTAATTTAAGCTAAATTAACCATTAGTTAAAGACATGTTGGGAAATGACATGGTGGCAAAGCGATTCAATTAACTATATATATTGCCTTTGAAAACCTACATCAGATAGAGTTGGATACTAACAAAAGTTGGTTCTCTGAAGGAATTGGTGACTATGAAAATGGTTTAAAGAATGTAAAAAATTATTCCATGTTATCAACAGCACAAACTCTGTTTTAAGCCAAAGATTTTCACAATATAATATTTTCACGACATAAGATTTTCACAACATAGAATTTCACAATATAATATTTTTACAACATAAGATTTTCACGATATATATGAGTCAAGTAGAACGCCAGTGATTCTGGGAGTCAGTACTTGAGGTATCATCCTACCTGACTGTAGAGATTGTTGTGTCTCGCTCAAACGTGAAGTAGTGGGAGATGGATCTATCGTAGGGCAGCCAGCCGTGGATCAGCAACAACCCCTCTTGGGTCACTGCGATCTGTAACCCCAAAACTCTCGTTCATCTCACAAATTATTTGTTTTGTTATATATAATATCTGTAAGGAAGAAATAGTCTCCCTGGAGTAACAATTTTGCCCTGAATAACATGTTGACATTGTATGTTGAACAAAAGGTCAATATACGTAAACAGGTAACGGTCAAATTATATTTAAAAACTGTGGTTCACTCAAACAAATTATTTTGGATGGTCAAGACACTAGAGTAGATTGTAGTTTTTACAATGTAACATGATTTTAGAAAAATTACTTTGTGCCTTTAATCTGTGTTTAGTTACTTTTTTTTGTAAAATGTAACTGCCATAATGCAATAATGAAAACAAACATAATTATGACACAAGCACGCACGCACGCACGCACATACACACACATATAAATGTGTTTATCTGCTCCAGAACTGAAATGTTGACCAACCATAGCATCAGGCATTCCTTGTTGAATGAAAGATCTTGCTTGGTTGCGTGGCACGCAGACATATGCCAGGGGCACGTGATCCACGGACGCCTGAAATTGAACAATGAAGAAGACGGCTGGGACAAGACAAATTTGTGGTGGAAGATCACATTTGGAGATCATAATTCCTTGATATGTATGAATGGTTTGAAATCATCAGAGAAATATAGTCTATGCATTATTAGGATATACCATACTGTATTATATAATTTCTTGATTAGCAAGACAAATATTTGATCATGACTTGCAGGGGTAGAAATTCATAATAACAGTAGAATATGAATCTTGGCTGGGCAGCACATCTTACCCAGCAGTTCTTGTAAAACAGTTCATAGACAAGAAGGATTGAGCATTTACCAAATTTTATTTCCACAAAATATTACTTGATTCAAAACTTGAGCAATCTGATTTCACACTAGACTTGATTTACCACACCAGACTAGACCACTTGTTTGATTTACCACACCAGACTAGACCACTTGTTTGATTTACCACACCAGACTAGACCACTTGTTTGATTTACCACATCAGACTAGACCACTTGTTTGATTTACCACATCAGACTAGACCACTTGTTTGATTTACCACATCAGACTAGACCACTTGTTTGATTTATCACACCAGACTAGACCACTTGTTTCATTTACCACATTAGACTAGACCACTTGTTTGATTTACCACACCAGACTAGACCACTTGTTTGATTTACCACATCAGACTAGACCACTTGTTTGATTTATCACACCAGACTAGACCACTTGTTTGATTTACCACATTAGACTAGACCACTTGTTTGATTTACCACACAAGACTAGACCACTTGTTTGATTTATCACACCAGACTAGACCACTTGTTTCATTTACCACATTAGACTAGACCACTTGTTTGATTTACCACACCAGACTAGACCACTTGTTTGATTTACCACATCAGACTAGACCACTTGTTTGATTTATCACACCAGACTAGACCACTTGTTTCATTTACCACATTAGACTAGACCACTTGTTTCATTTACCACATCAGACTATACCACTTGTTTGATTTACCACATCAGACTAGACCACTTGTTTGATTTATCACACCAGACTAGACCACTTGTTTCATTTACCACATTAGACTAGACCACTTGTTTGATTTACCACACCAGACTAGACCACTTGTTTGATTTACCACATCAGACTAGACCACTTGTTTGATTTACCACACAAGACTAGACCACTTGTTTGATTTACCACATCAGACTAGACCACTTGTTTGATTTACCACATCAGACTAGACCACTTGTTCGATTTACCACATCAGACTAGACCACTTGTTTGATTTACCACACCAGACTAGACCACTTGTTCGATTTACCACATCAGACTAGACCACTTGTTTGATTTACCACACCAGACTAGACCACTTGTTTGATTTACCACATTAGACTAGACCACTTGTTTGATTTACCACACAAGACTAGACCACTTGTTTGATTTACCACATCAGACTAGACCACTTGTTTGATTTACCACACAAGACTAGACCACTTGTTTGATTTACCACATCAGACTAGACCACTTGTTTGATTTACCACACCAGACTAGACCACTTGTTTGATTTACCACATTAGACTAGACCACTTGTTTGATTTACCACACAAGACTAGACCACTTGTTTGATTTACCACATCAGACTAGACCACTTGTTTGATTTACCACACAAGACTAGACCACTTGTTTGATTTACCACATCAGATTAGACCACTTGTTTGATTTACCACACCAGACTAGACCACTTGTTTGATTTACCACACAAGACTAGACCACTTGTTTGATTTACCACATCAGACTAGACCACTTGTTCGATTTACCACATCAGACTAGACCACTTGTTTGATTTACCACATCAGACTAGACCACTTGTTCGATTTACCACACCAGACTAGACCACTTGTTTCATTTACCACACCAGACTAGACCACTTGTTTGATTTACCACATCAGACTAGACCACTTGTTTGATTTACCACACAAGACTAGACCACTTGTTTGATTTACCACATCAGACTAGACCACTTGTTTGATTTACCACACCAGACTAGACCACTTGTTTGATTTACCACACCAGACTAGACCACTTGTTTCATTTACCACACCAGACTAGACCACTTGTTTGATTTACCACATCAGACTAGACCACTTGTTTGATTTACCACACAAGACTAGACCACTTGTTTGATTTACCACATCAGACTAGACCACTTGTTTCATTTACCACACCAGATTAAACCACTTGTTTGATTTACCACATCAGACTAGACCACTTGTTCGATTTACCACACCAGACTAGACCACTTGTTTGATTTACCACATCAGACTAGACCACTTGTTTGATTTACCACATCAGACTAGACCACTTGTTTGATTTACCACACCAGATTAGACCACTTGTTTGATTTACCACATCAGACTAGACCACTTGTTTGATTTACCACACCAGATTAGACCACTTGTTTCATTTACCACATCAGACTAGACCACTTGTTCGATTTACCACACCAGACTAGACCACTTGTTTCATTTACCACATCAGACTAGACCACTTGTTCGATTTACCACACCAGACTAGACCACTTGTTTGATTTACCACATCAGACTAGACCACTTGTTTCATTTACCACACCAGACTAGACCACTTGTTTGATTTACCACATCAGACTAGACCACTTGTTTGATTTACCACATCAGACTAGACCACTTGTTTGATTTACCACATCAGACTAGACCACTTGTTTGATTTACCACACCAGACTAGACCACTTGTTTGATTTACCACATCAGACTAGACCACTTGTTTCATTTACCACACCAGACTAGACCACTTGTTTGATTTACCACATCAGACTAGACCACTTGTTTGATTTACCACATCAGACTAGACCACTTGTTTGATTTACCACACCAGACTAGACCACTTGTTCGATTTACCACACCAGACTAGACCACTTGTTTGATTTACCACATCAGACTAGACCACTTGTTTGATTTACCACATCAGACTAGACCACTTGTTTGATTTACCACATCAGACTAGACCACTTGTTTGATTTACCACATCAGACTAGACCACTTGTTTGATTTACCACACCAGACTAGACCACTTGTTTGATTTACCACACCAGATTAGACCACTTGTTTGATTTACCACATCAGACTAGACCACTTGTTCGATTTACCACACCAGACTAGACCACTTGTTTGATTTACCACATCAGACTAGACCACTTGTTTGATTTACCACATCAGACTAGACCACTTGTTTGATTTACCACACCAGATTAGACCACTTGTTTGATTTACCACATCAGACTAGACCACTTGTTCGATTTACCACACCAGACTAGACCACTTGTTTGATTTACCACATCAGACTAGACCACTTGTTTGATTTACCACATCAGACTAGACCACTTGTTTGATTTACCACATCAGACTAGACCACTTGTTTGATTTACCACACCAGATTAGACCACTTGTTTGATTTACCACATCAGACTAGACCACTTGTTCGATTTACCACACCAGACTAGACCACTTGTTTGATTTACCACATCAGACTAGACCACTTGTTTGATTTACCACACCAGATTAGACCACTTGTTTGCTGAGGAAATAATAACACAAGTTTTTCTTTCTAAGCAGTTAAACACCACTAGTCATGTGAATGTCGCAGGAATTCATAGCTTCATTAGCTACTAACTATTTGTGCTGTTAGTTTTCAGTCGTTGACACCTGCCCTCTTACACCTTGATTATTATGCTCACTAATCACTACTTAAAAACCAATAAATATTATGTAAAGAAAGTAATGTTTAAATCAGATATTTCTTTGCAAACTCCAGACAGAACAAATAATGAACCAACCAGCACCAGCCACGCAAATTTAAAGGCATATGATTAGTCAATATTGTGTCAGAAGCTGCAGCACCACCTGTGTATAAAGAAATTAGCTATGACAAAATTTTTTTTAGCCAATCGATAAATTGCCATTCACCTCAACATAGAAGGCCTTGAGGAGGTTAAGGAAGTGTAGGAGACTGAGGGGTTTGTCTGACTTGGCCGCCTTCGCCACCACCTCCTCAAACAACATCCTCTTTGGGTGCGGCTCCTGGAGGAACAAATTAAGATTTTTAGATCAACAGTAACAATAGATTAATTTTAAATTAAAAACAGCCTTAATAGCTGAAAGTAGCAACAAAGATAATTAAATCAGATTTGAGAGAAACTAGGATATAATATAATCACGCTGTTGCTTTGTATATGTATCTGAGGTGAAATATGCCAAGAGTTAGAAAAACAAATTTGCATAAAAAGGAATATTAAAACTCATGAAATGTGTTTTGTTTTTAGAAGGAATCAGCACATTTTCACACATGCATGCATACATGCATGCACACAAGCACACACACACATGCACGTTCAAGAATATTACCTTGAGAAGCTGACATGGGGTCTGTCCAAAGTTGTTTATGATGCCTTCAAGAGCTTTCCTTTCAGTCGGATTAGTCACCGCATCCAGGTCAACGGCACCTGTTGTAAATAGTTAATGTCTAAAAATATGACAATACTTGATCTTTCCTGTAGGGTTATACATTTAGATTTATGCATTTTAATATCATATCTAATGCACGCGGCTGCTAGAAATAGCAGGCAATAATCAATGAATAGATTTTTTGATTTTGAGAGCCATACGGCTGGATTGCATTTTTATATGGATTTGTTTAATGGAAAAATTAATAAAGTACAAATTTTTGTGTGTTCATCATCACGCTAGTGCAAAATAAACCGAATGACAATTTATAGTGACTGAAGCACAAATACTTTTGATGCTAGGCAGATTTCTGACAAAACCTAGCTAATTTTGTTTGGTGGAGGTATATTCTGTAGTCTGATAGGTGATGAAACTCCATCAGAATAGGAATGCTAAAGGCTGTTTAACCAATGCTACATGAATTGATGTGGTTATATGCTGAATTTCAAGTAAAAAATACAGATCTCAACCAAAAGGTCTGATGATGGCCTACCTTCATAAGTGCAGTAGTAGAAGACATTGAGAGCCTCAACAGCCTCTGGACCTTTCTGTTTGTAGCCAAAGATGAGGTCAATCCAGTGATGGAGATGTTGGGAGACGTACTCCGACTCCTACAACAGACACCAGGGATGATGACCTTCACACTCCACAAATCAGACTTGCGGTGGAAGTACTTGGTGTATATTTTTGAAGTACTCTTATGGGTCATGTACTTGTACTTATGGGTCATGTACTTGTACTCGTACTTATGGGTCATGTACTTGTACTTATGGGTCATGTACTTGTACTCGTACTTATGGGTCATGTACTTGTACTTGTACTTATGGGTCATGTACTTGTACTTATGGGTCATGTACTTGTACTCGTACTTATGGGTCATGTACTTGTACTTATGGGTCATGTACTTGTACTTATGGGTCATGTACTTGTACTCGTACTTATGGGTCATGTACTTGTATTCGTACTTATGGGTCATATACTTGTCCTCGTACTTATGGGTCATGTACTCATACTTATACTTGTACTTATGGGTCATGTACTTGTACTCGTACTTATGGGTAATGTACTTGTACTTGTACTTATGGGTCATGTACTTATACTTGTACTTATGGGTCATGTACTTGTACTCGTACTTATGGGTCATATACTTGCCTTACCAGTGCCCGCATGTGCTTGTGGATGAAATCTTACCAGTGCCCACATGTGCTTGTGGATGAAATCTTACCAGTGCCCACATGTGCTTGTGGATGAAATCTTACCAGTGCCCGCATGTGCTTGTGGATGAAATCTTACCAGTGCCCACATGTGCTTGTGGATGGAATCTTACCAGTGCCCGCATGTGCTTGTGGATGAAATCTTACCAGTGCCCAC
The DNA here is from genome assembly GCA_033239005.1 of Lamellibrachia satsuma. Lineage (NCBI taxonomy): Eukaryota > Metazoa > Annelida > Polychaeta > Sabellida > Siboglinidae > Lamellibrachia > Lamellibrachia satsuma. Next base: position 4,055,317 of record BSQZ01000009.1, read on the forward strand.
ATGTGCTTGTGGATGAAATCTTACCAGTGCCCGCGTGTGCTTGTGGATGAAATCTTACCAGTGCCCACATGTGCTTGTGGATGAAATCTTACCAGTGCCCACATGTGCTTGTGGATGAAATCTTACCAGTGCCCACATGTGCTTGTGGATGAAATCTTACCAGTGCCCACATGTGCTTGTGGATGAAATCTTACCAGTGCCCGCGTGTGCTTGTGGATGAAATCTTACCAGTGCCCACATGTGCTTGTGGATGAAATCTTACCAGTGCCCGCGTGTGCTTGTGGATGAAATCTTACCAGTGGCCGCATGTGCTTGTGGATGAAATCTTACCAGTGCCCACATGTGCTTGTGGATGAAATCTTACCAGTGCCCACCTGTTCTTGTTGATGAAATCTTACCAGTGCCCCCATGTGCTTGTGGATGAAATCTTACCAGTGCCCGCATGTGCTTGTGGATGGAATCTTACCAGTGCCCGCATGTGCTTGTGGATGAAATCTTACCAGGGCTCGCGTGTGCTTGTAGATGAAATCTTACCAGTGCCCGCGTGTGCTTGTAGATGAAATCTTACCAGTGCCCGCGTGTGCTTGTGGATGAAATCTTACCAGTGCCCGCATGTGCTTGTGGATGGAATCTTACCAGTGCCCGCATGTGCTTGTGGATGAAATCTTACCAGGGCTCGCGTGTGCTTGTAGATGAAATCTTACCAGTGCCCGCGTGTGCTTGTAGATGAAATCTTACCAGTGCCCGCGTGTGCTTGTGGATGAAATCTTACCAGTGCCCGCATGTGCTTGTGGATGAAATCTTACCAGTGCCCACATGTGCTTGTGGATGATATCTTACCAGTGCCCGCATGTGCTTGTGGATGATATCTTACCAGTGCCCGCATGTGCTTGTGGATGAAATCTTACCAGTGCCCACATGTGCTTGTGGATGATATCTTACCAGTGCCCGCATGTGCTTGTGGATGATATCTTACCAGTGCCCGCATGTGCTTGTGGATGAAACCTTACCAGTGCCCGCGTGTGCTTGTGGATGAAACCTTACCAGTGGCCGCATGTGCTTGTGGATGAAACCTTACCAGTGCCCGCGTGTGCTTGTGGATGAAACCTTACCAGTGCCCACGTGTGCTTGTGGATGAAACCTTACCAGTGGCCGCATGTGCTTGTGGATGAAACCTTACCAGTGCCCACGTGTGCTTGTGGATGAAACCTTACCAGTGCCCACGTGTGCTTGTGGATGAAACCTTACCAGTGGCCGCATGTGCTTGTGGATGAAATCTTACCAGTGCCCGCGTGTGCTTGTGGATGAAACCTTACCAGTGGCCGCATGTGCTTGTGGATGAAACCTTACCAGTGCCCACGTGTGCTTGTGGATGAAACCTTACCAGTGGCCGCATGTGCTTGTGGATGAAACCTTACCAGTGCCCACGTGTGCTTGTGGATGAAACCTTACCAGTGCCCACGTGTGCTTGTGGATGAAACCTTACCAGTGGCCGCATGTGCTTGTGGATGAAACCTTACCAGTGCCCACGTGTGCTTGTGGATGAAACCTTACCAGTGGCCGCATGTGCTTGTGGATGAAACCTTACCAGTGCCCACGTGTGCTTGTGGATGAAACCTTACCAGTGCCCGCGTGTGCTTGTGGATGAAATCTTACCAGTGCCCGCGTGTGCTTGTGGATGAAACCTTACCAGTGCCCGCGTGTGCTTGTGGATGAAATCTTACCAGTGCCCGCATGTGCTTGTGGATGAAATCTTACCAGTGCCCACATGTGCTTGTGGATGAAATCTTACCAGTGCCCACATGTGCTTGTGGATGGAATCTTACCAGTGCCCGCATGTGCTAGTGGATGATATCTTACCAGTGCCCGCATGTGCTTGTGGATGGAATCTTACCAGTGCCCGCATGTGCTTGTGGATGAAATCTTACCAGTGCCCGCATGTGCTTGTGGATGAAATCTTACCAGTGCCCACATGTGCTTGTGGATGAAATCTTACCAGTGCCCGCATGTGCTTGTGGATGAAATCTTACCAGTGCCCGCATGTGCTTGTGGATGAAATCTTACCAGTGCCCGCATGTGCTTGTGGATGAAATCTTACCAGTGCCCGCATGTGCTTGTGGATGAAATCTTACCAGTGCCCGCATGTGCTTGTGGATGAAATCTTACCAGTGCCCGCATGTGCTTGTGGATGGAATCTTACCAGTGCCCGCATGTGCTTGTGGATGATATCTTACCAGTGCCCGCATGTGCTTGTGGATGAAATCTTACCAGTGCCCGCATGTGCTTGTGGATGAAATCTTGCCAGTGCCAGCATGTGCTTGTGGATGAAATCTTACCAGTGCCCGCATGTGCTTGTGGATGAAATCTTACCAGTGCCCGCATGTGTTTGTGGATGGAATCTTACCAGTGCCCGCATGTGCTTGTGGATGAAATCCTCAGGGGATGAGGCCCACTTTGGGAGTACGACATCTCCCACATCCACATTTGTTCCCTGCAGTATGCCAAAGTCAAACTCTGAAATAGAAAACGAGAAACAAATTACTTATTTTAAACCATAAAAACCATTACAAAATAGGCCTGTTTTTCACCAAGAATATGACAAAGATGACTACAGAATGCAACAGTGGTGTGGGGAGAGATCTTGTCACGCGCAAACACCTATAAAATTACACACAGAACATTCGATTCAATTTGGATATAGAATTTTCACAATAATTTATTAGTTTCTAAGCTGCATAATATATGCCTCTTTAAAAGCGTCTCATAATTTGTGGAAAATGATGTCAACCCTGCATTTTTATACTAAACAAACAAACCGTGTTTGTTGTTCTGGGCAACACAGCGGTCCACACATCATGTGACTGTACCAGAATGCTCTCCGAAACAAGTGTTCAGGAATCGTGTTGAACATCAAATATGATGACGTGGGTGAAATCCAAAGCAAACAAGCACAGAGTTTAATTTGACAACACTCACTGTTGATGTTCTGCAGAAACTCGGGCAGGTAGAAGAACTCAGGAATCAATTCCTTTACGTCATTCGGGTTTTCCATCAGGGCACGCCAGGTGGATGCGATCGAGTGGAACTGACGATCTGCGACGTCAAAGCTACAAAACACGCATGCACACAGTCACACAAACATATAATGTCAAACATGCATTCATGAAAGCACGCACAGTCACACAAATGAGTGTTAATAACACACAATATATATTAGCATGCATACAACACACATGTATAAAAACGAGTGTTAATAACACAACACATTTAACAAGATGCCATCCCAAACTACACGTTCTAGATTGCAAGTGGACAATGAAGCTACTGGCTTATCGAGTCCAACAATTTTATCATCTGTGTATAGCCTGCCATTATCAGATATCTACCAATTCTATTTTTAAACATATTCACACTAACACAATCATTTGACAGTTTGTTCCATTCGTTTATCGCCCTCTGTGAGAATGAGTACTTTCTCGTGTCCAACCTACACTACATCTTAACTAATGCTGCTTTGTGTCCTCTGGTTCTACTGCCTTCTTTAAGTTTGAAGAACATATTCCTATCAATATCCTGACAACCATTCACTATTTTAAACACATCTATTTGGTCTCGTCTTAGTCTCCTGATCACACACATACAAACAAGTGTTAATAACACACAACACATATCTGCATGCATACAACATACATGCAAAATTATTTTGTCTCTGTATAATAATATTATCTAACACTATAAATGATTATGTGTACAATGCAGCACATGTGCATTTTGTAAAGTACACAGATGCCAGCCGCACACCTCCACATTATTATGCGCACCTTATGCGCCCCTTATGCGCCCCCTTACCGCCCGCTCTGTAGCTGTATGTGTAGGGTTGTGAAAGGTTCTACTCGGATCATGTAGTGCATGACACCTGCAGCATTCGAGTAGTGTGTCCCATAGTGGAATTTCTCCACGGTCCCAGTTGGGTCCTCAAAATGTTCGTACCTGGGCAACAACACGATAGAAAATGTACATTTCATGTACAAATGGTCTTTGTTCAATGGTCAAATTTCGGAGAGTATCAAGTCCAAATGAGACAAAATCTGAAATAACTGGATTGGTTGACACACTTATTGTCAAAACACGTTAATCATAACACATTAGTACAGATCCGTACAGATGGTTGGGAATGTATTTATTTTTATTTTATTTCATATGTTAACACGTCTTCACAATTTTGCCTTTACGTTGTTTTGATTATTTTTCTGTATCTAAACATAATTATGTCTTTTGCTTGTTCTGAAGTGATTACAACATTTGCGTATGTACTGTGAAATATTAATTCGTTAATGAGTTTCTACACTTCTTGCCTTTCCAAGTCAACAATTCGTTGTAGATTTTGTTGTATGTACATTGTAACATTTTATACAATGTTGAACAAATGCCAATTCAATTTGATTCAATCTGCTTACATGTACACTACCACCAGCAACACATAATAACGTCAACAAAGAACAAAATATAGCTACCTCAAAACTGTTTCCACATGTCATCTAGCTCATCATGAATCAAGTTCATTAATGTTCATATTTGTAGTGTGTGAATAATTTAAGTATTGTGTGAATATTTTAAGTATTGTGTGAATAGTTCAGGCAATACGTGCAGTGCAGTCAGGTTAATAAAACGTGCATACTTTTGTTACAATCATGGAAAAAATTGAATTTGATCATTAGCAAAAAGGGTGAATAACCTTAGGCTGTAAGAACAAGAACAAGAAGTTTATTTTTTACCCCAAAAATAACAAATAATGAAACAATAGACATATTAGGGATATGCATTTACACAAATAAAATATATACACATATATAATAATACAAGTGTGGATACATCTTTATTTGAAATCAGTATAGAAAACCATAATTAATTAAAATAAAACCTTTTAATGTTAAAACAAGCAGGGGTCAGCTATCATAGGAGCCAGTTGATAATGAATGGCAAATTATATTTAAGAATTTTTTTGCAAATTCATGTTTAGTTCTGGCGGTATGTATATTTTTAGATTTCCAAGTGTCATGAAGGTGTATATTAACATTTGGAGTAATCTGCCAATTTAATAAATAAACGGTCAATTTCTATGAATGTATTTAAAGTAAAATTTTAATTCTTGTAATTTTAATTGACCTTCTATCTTTAACAAATAACTTTAACTATAGTATATATATTTAACTATAGTATATATATTTAACTATAGTATATAGAGCTGGAATGAATTAGTTATAGCTTACTTCTCCCTCACTTGTTCCTCGTTCTTGGGGTTCACGACCCCTAGAGGGCGGGACAGATCCCTGTAGATTTTCTCATCATCCAGGTTTAGTGTGTCTGATGTGTAATCAGTCAGTATCCATGGAAACTGAAACAATATTAAATAAAAATTTACAAAAACATAAAGGATAACCAGATTCATTAGAAAATCATTTCAACCTTACCTATCAAAACCTTTAATACAAATCACAGGTAAAAAGCTATTATGCTTTTAGTTGAATTGAATGAACATTGCTACTACTCAACACCAGGTACTGACCGAGGATCATTGCTACCACTCAACACCAGCTACTTACAGAGGATCATTGCTACCACTCAAAACCAGGTACTGACAGAAGATCATTGTTATCACTCAACACCAGGTACTAACAGAGGATCATTGCTACCACTCAACACCAGGTACTGACAGAGGATCATTGCTACCACTCAACACCAGGTACTGACAGAGGATCATTGCTACCACTCAACACCAGGTACTGACAGAGGATCATTGCTACTATTCAACTTAGGGTACTGCCTGAGGATCATTGCTACTACTCACCACATGTCACTGACTGACAATCATTGCTACTACTCACCACAGGGTATGTACATAGGATCATTGCTACTATTCACCACAGTGTACTGACAGAGAATCATTGCTAATACACACCACATGGTACTGATAGAGGGTCATTGCTACTATTCACCCCAGGGTACTGACAGAGGACCATTGCTACTATTCACCACAGGGTACTCACAGAAGATCATTGCTACTATTCGTCACAGTGTACTGACAGAGGATCATTGCTACTATTCACCACAGTGTATATACAGAGGATCATTGCTACTACTCACCACAGGGTACTGACTGAGGTCATTGTAGGTGCGCCCTGCTATCGTGTTGAGCTGCATCAAGTACTCAAAGTTGCTGATTTCCCCTTGGACCCATTTCTGCAATGAAATGAACAGACAGCTTAAACTAATGAAATAATCTTTGTTATTTCAATAGTAAACTAACCTATAAATTTAAGAATATAGTTGGAATATGCTAAATTGGTCATCTATTTTTTCTTATTACAAAAATGATATAAATACCCTCAAAACCCCTCTACTTTCATTGTTAGATGTAAATTCCATATTGTAGCAAGATCCATTCCTCAAATCATCACAGTTAAAGTTGCGTTTTCCCCAAATGTACTGCCAAGGAGAATATCTCAGTTGCTACACACCTGTGTTAATCCGGACGCCCGTAGGAGCTCAGCAGGAGATCTGGATCCATAGTAGATGAGGTTGGCTGGCCGCAGACTCAAGATCCGTGTGTACACTTTGTTCCTCACCTGAGGATCATACAAGGTACAACAGTGTGAGATTAGTGAGGTAGTACTTTCTGACTGAGGTTCAGTGATTGGACAGAACAAATTTATTGTAAAAATGTTACAGTTTAGAAAACATCAGAACAGTCCAAAGTAGTTACAAAGGTTTACTAATGTAAATCCATAATTACCATGTAAAGAAATACTAAATTAGTTCAAACATAAACATCAGTTGGTGGAATCATTTACTTAGCTTGTACTTCAATAAAAATTTGTTTCACTTATCTTGTTCCACAAAAAATCGAACCTATTTGGTATCAACTATGACATGTTTGCTCATTTGTGCACATTTTTATATAGTTTTGATGTAATCATTAGACGAACAAATAAATTAGTTATGACCTAAAAAAAGCTATTTACAGTATTCGCATGTAACCCGATTTAATGATCAAAGAGAATTCATTTGATGATTTTACAAAAGAATGCATTCTTTTGTTAAACTGCCCTTTAACAAGGTTTTGTAGCAATATAGCATACATTCAAACATATAATCTAAAGGTAAAAGAGCAGACCTTCTTTTGGAAGTTGAGGAAGTAGTTGCTCTGGTTGATGAGGAACAGCTCGAGAGCACTCCTCCGCAGGTTGTAGCGGCGGAAGTGAATCTCCCGCAGTTGGGAGAGCGCCCACTTGAAGTCTTCTCCACCTCCTGCAGTAGACAGTTACTTATACACCAAACTTGAAGTCTTAGACTATTCACAAAACTACAGATCTTGTGTTAAAGAAGTCTTCTCCACCTCCTGCAGTAGACAGTTACTTGTACACCAAACTCAACTCTGTTCTCTAATGTAAATGATACTACATTGCTGGAACAAATGCTATGTAAACAAACTTGAGGTTCTAATTGACAACTTTATTATTTCATACAAAAGGCCCATAGAATAAATTTGATAAGTCAACAGTTTCCTCCATCTGGAGCTGGCTTCTTTGGGTGTCAATCTTGTTAATTCTTGACAACAGAGTGTGGTTTGACAACAAGAAATTAAAAGGAGATCAAATAGAAGTTTCTTTTAATACTGAATGTAGATATTGATAGAAACATTTTCTTCACACACAAGGAATGTAACACAACAAGAGGGCTTGAAGTAGCATTAGTAAAATATCTGGCAAGTGTTTCCTTGGGGGGGCAATCTTGTTAATCCTATTATGCGTTGTTAAAATCTTGAGACACTGAACAAGCATAAGTCCCTGTAAAGCAACTGTGTTCCTGTGTTCGTACCTTCGTCTTTGTTAGGCGTGCCGTCGAAGAAGTAGACGTGTGTGGTGGTCACCTCTAGACGCCCCTTGATCACATCCATCATGGTGATGAGCTCGCATGACTCAGACAGCACCAGCTTCTCCCTGCCACTCGCCTCCTCTGTCGCTGTACTGCAACACAAGGTCATCACTGTCACTGAATTACTGACCTATAGGTGTACTGTATGTCTGACAGTGTCACTGCATTGGTGACAAGTATAATGCTTACACAAATGCCACCAGAATCAAGCAAAATATTTAGATGTCATGACATATTAATATGTTGACATGCCATTGTCAGTGTCATGAAACTGTTTGTGACACAACATCGATTTGATATTATACTGACATAACACTGGTGACACTGTTGGTGGCATGATACTGACATGTAATAAATGACATAGTATCACACTGACATGACATCATATTGACATGACCTTTATTGGCATTACGTCACACTAACATGACATGACATCATATTGACATGACACTGTTAATAACATGACACTGTCACTGTGGTGACTCACTTGACAGTGCTTAAGAGGTTCCATTCCTCATCCTCAAGCCGATCGTCCCCGATGTCCTCGTCTGACACCTTCGCCTCACGTAATAACGATGGCAGCTCCTCCATAGACTCCTCCTCCACTGCAACCAGGCACACATGGTCACATGACATGACATCACATGATAAACCATACATATACTGATCATATGACACATCATAAACTAGAACCATACCAGTCATGTGATAAACCAAATCCGTACTGGTGGTATAACTTCATGTGACCACATTATTTAAGGTCTACTACATATACATTTGTAAGTTCACTGGGGGACAAGGAAACAGTCAAAGAATATCATGTGGAAAACCAAGAAGACAATGACTGGACGACCTACTTAGGTTGTCACGGAGACGACTAGCATCTGTGTGAAGGTCAAAGTTGTAATTGGGCACAAGCTTCGGTCGCATCCGAGAAAAGTTCTCCTGATTCGATAACTTCCAATCTTGTGGATCTTGGGCCCTACAACATTTGACAAGGATGACAGACGATAGTCAAATGCTTCAATACAAATTGGCAATACATGGACAGCACCAATAAGATTTTGGCAAAATACTCATTAAAATATCTTTCTGCAGATCAACAGCACCACTCCAACATAAATCATGAAAATGGCATATTTTTTACATTTATTACTTGAATCTGCCCATGTAGGGGAAGGTTCGGTAATACAAGCCACACTTTGTTCACATTGACATTCTGGAGCCGTATGACTAGATATTTGTTGTGTGTAAAGTTGATGTAAATGTTCTCATGGTAGATAATTATTATGGGCATTATTGCACACATACATTATTTATACATTATTGCACACATACAGTATTTAAACATTATTGCACACATACATTATTTATACATTATTGCACACATACATTATTTATACATTATTGCACACACACACACACACACACATTATTTAAACATTATTGCACACACACACACATATTTTATACATTATTGCACACATTCATTATTTATACATTATTGCACACATACATTATTTATACATTATTGCACACATTCATTATTTATACATTATTGCACACATACATTATTTATACATTATTGCACACATACATTATTTATACATTATTGCACACATACATTATTTATACATTATTGCACACATTCATTATTTATACATTATTGCACACATTCATTATTTATACATTATTGCACACATACATTATTGCACACATACATTATTTATACATTATTGCACACATTCATTATTTATACATTACTGCACACATTCATTATTTATACATTATTGCACACATTCATTATTTATACATTATTGCACACATACATTATTTATACATTATTGCACACATACATTATTTACTTTTTTAATGAGGACGAGGAAAACATTTTCTCCAAATGGCTCGTATTACATTACACGTTGGAAATATGAGCATGGTCTGTGGATACTATGGGCATTAGTGATCATATTACCCAAGATGGTCCTAGACACAGCAGAGTCATAGCCTATCCCAATACTCACACACCCACCCCCACAAACACACACCCACCCCCACAAACACACACCCGCCCCCACAAACAACACACACGAATCATTATTCAACATGGGCATACACTCACACGCACACACACGAGGCATTGTCCACACACACACGCGTTACCCATCATGGACACAAACACACACACGCATATGCACACATACATATTCCCTGGATTGCATGTGGCTCGTATTACCCAGAAGGTAATCCAGTTCTCTTTTTGTCTCCAGGTGGGAAATTTACACTACTTGTTTATATAAACGCCTATGACACAGGCTGACAGAATAATGAATTCATTGAAAAACGCAATTTATGTGGATGTAGATTACACATCTATGATCTATATATATTCACCCAACATGCGGAAAATGCAAGAAATGTTGTTAAATGTTATTCACGTACATACTTCTAAATTATGTTGTCTTACCATTGCAAATAGTGCTTGCATGATCTGCCACACTCCGTAACTCGGCAAGTAATTGCCAGATGGCAACATATGTTGTACCATTCCTGAGTTATGGAAGTGACCCATATTACCTGCTCCTATAACACATGGCTGCAGATAGATTAGAATTACATTTTTTCTTCCCTATTCAAAATTAATTTGATAACAAAGACTGATAGGCATCACATCTACTTACATTTCGTCTGCCCAGACCCCCCTCTCGCCAGTGATGAACATCTTTGTCGACCTCCACTGGCGGAGAGCGGACGAATGTTGACTGCGGAGTTGTGTCATTGTGTTCAGATACCTCTTGCGTTCGTGTCGCACTCGTGTCTTGAAAGCATTGCCTATATCAGCCTGCAAGTACACCGAACATGGAGGGGCAGGTAGAGACACCAGACTCTGCTGAAGCAGCTGGCAATTCATATCTCTGTTACTGATTTATGTAGAGTAATAAAATTGATTCCTGGACTTACCTGAAACTTGAGTTTGCTCTCCCCCTTCATGCGGTTCCTCTTGTGACTGTTGATCATCATCTCCTCGTGACACTCGCCCAGGTGAGTCTTCACTCTCACCTTGATCCTGTCATAGCTGTTGGACAGGTACTGTTCCTTGGATGGGATCACCTGCCCAGGTAAGAACAACATCATTGTGACAACTACAACATGGTGGCAATTACTACAAAGTGACAACTATGACATGGTGATAACTACGACATTGTGATAACTACTAAATGGTGACAACTACAGCATGGTGACAACTACAACATGGTGACAATTACTACAGTGACAACTATGACATGGTGATAACTACTACATGGTGACAACTATGACAATTACTACATGGTGACAATCTGACAACTATGACATGGTGACAATTACTACATAGTGACAACTATTACATGGTGACAACTATGATGTAGTGACAACTATGCCAGGGTGACAACTATGGTGACAATTACTAGCTAATTACTGACTTTTTAGCTAGTCTATGGCAATTAACATGTTCTTTAAAGAGCATAAATACAAATTTACTTCCAGCCCAAGAAATGTTTCCTCAATCTATTCTTAAATTATTAAACCCATTCCCTAACCACAATGTCAAGGAGAAGTGTACCCAGGCTCAGAGATGAACTGACCTGCTTCCTCATGAAACTCCTCCACTCCTCATGGTGAATGTACTTCTTGAAGTCATCAAAGAACGTCGCACTGAGGTGCGTCATGGGTAGGCCAGGCAGGTAGGTCTTCATGTTGAGAAGGTCTCCACACTTGTCTACCAAGGCCTTCATCACCGGGATGAGGAAGTTATAGTGTTCCCCATTCTCTGTCATATAGAAAGGTCAAGAGAGGTCAAGGTCATACAAATCTGGTACAACTTTATTATAATTGTTCATTTTGCTCAAAGAATGTATAAACAGTGTGTGCATGCACGCTTGCATATGATATGATAGTGCATGCATTAAAATTTTCATATGCATTTATAAGCAAGATATATATTCTGCTCTTCCCTCTTTTGAGAACTAATTTAGTAAATATACACCTCATTTATGAAAATTGCGGCATATATACTATAACTATATATACTATAACTATATATACATATATATATATATATATATATATATATATATATATATATATACTATAACTATATATACTATAATTATTTATGCAATCAACAACACAATACAGATATAGAGATATAAAAAGGCCAAATGAATGACGTTTATTGTGGGGATTAAGTGTTATGCCACTGTTATAGAAATGTAAAACAAAGAAATGTGGGCTCCACAACCCAACGCCAGGCTGACTACGCACAATGCGAGCCTCCTGGACGTCGGGTTCAATAGAGCCCACATTTCACCACAAAGCAGTAGCAGTATTCCTAGAACAAATAAAAGAAACAATGGCATTACTATTGTCATAGAACACCCTTAAACCAAATAGCATAATGCCCTACATGCTATCATGCAGTCTATGAATACAACTACCAGCTTAAAAATACACTAGCTCTAACTGGAATAACTACAAAGGTGGGGCCAATTCGCCACCGGTCACCGACACATGTGATCACCCCACCAATTCTCATGTATGTTTTATGTAGCTTTATGTCAAACTCACACACCTGGCAAGGCCGTGGTGATGATGTCGTCTATGGCTGCCATCACAAAGCATGACTCCTGCAGCTTCTCCACTGGGTGTGTTTGTAGCAAGGTGTGTAGTCTGGCAGCCGCTATGCTACACAGCTGTCAGGACAGAATACACACAAATAAACACACTTTGTATCGGTCTAAACAGGAGATTTCATATTAATTCGGGAGATTATGTTCACTATATCTGGGAAATCTCTGTCAAATGGAGAGATATGGAGCCTCTGTTTCAGGCATCAAACACAACATACCACGATGTCGTCCTGGGCAGCAAACTCAAGCAGAATGGTCAGTCCGAGCTGTTTCATCTCGCTCCACTCGTTGTCCTGGTCCCACACGGTCAGCAGGTCCAGCAGAGTCAGGACATCCTCGATGATCTACAGCCGCAAATGGTCAATTCACAACTAGGCACAGACCACCATTTATTTTCTATGGTACAATGCTTGGGCCCAGACCACACTTTGATGATATTCTCTATGACGCTCATTACAATGACTGAGAACAGATCACAATTCTTTCTCTATGCTGCCAATTATGACTGGGAGCAGACCACTATTTATTTATTTTCTCTATGGTGCCTGTCACAACTTCACATTAACCACTTTGGTCTGCACACAACAAAACTAAATTTATTGGTGTCTTTTTACATGACCAAGAAAAAATCCGGGGGGGGGACTGATAATTATTGTCCATTTGAAATGGGGAAGCCAGAGTTGAGCACTGGTCTTGGGGGATAACACTACCTCTTACTTAAACAACTTTACAGTAAATGCTTCCACCTGAAAACAGTAGCCATAAAAAGTGCACACACCCGTTCGCTGAATCTACCAATGGACCCATCACTCTCCAGACACAAGAAGTTGTAGATCATGTGCATTACTTCCGTGGCATTCTCCGTGTAGACGGGGTTGGTTTGCCCTGGAGCAAGGCAGAAACACAAATATGGATGCATAAAGCAGAAACAGGGTGTCTTAAAAATGCCGAAAACATAACCTTCAAAACAAGCACAGTTTAGGAGGTAGATTCAGTTTTGTTGGTAGCTACAGCCATGGCCCTGAAAAATACCCTGTAGTAAAACATTTATACACACAAATAGTTTTGTGGGTTAATCAAAAAATATTACATAAGTTTTGTGACAACTGATTCCTAAGATTTTAAAATGGCAAAACTGGAAATTTTTTAAGCGATACAAGTTTACTTGCACATTTCGTGCCATTGAGGGCAGGATGTTACTACTGACTCCACTAGTGCCGTTGAGGGCAGGATGTTACTACTGACTCCACTAGTGCCGTTGAGGGCAGGATGTTACTACTGACTCCACTAGTGCCGTTGAGGGCAGGATGTTACTACTGACTCCACTAGTGCCACTGAGGGCAGGATGTTACTACTGACTCCACTAGTGCCATTGAGGTCAGGATGTTACAACTGACTCCACTAGTGCCATTGAGGGCAGGATGTTACTACTAACTCTACTAGTGCCATTGAGGGCAGGATGTTACTACCGACTCCACTAGTGCCATAGAGGGCAGGATGTTACTACCGACTCCACTAGTGCCATTAAGAGCAGGATGTTACTACCGACTCCACTAGTGCCATTGAGGGCAGGATGTTACTATCGACTCCACTAGTGCCATTGAGGGCAGGATGTTACTATCGACTTCACTAGTGCCATTGAGGGCAGGATGTTACTACTGACTCCACTAGTGCCATTGAGGGCAGGATGTTACTATCGACTTCACTAGTGCCATTGAGGGCAGGATGTTACTACTGACTCCACTAGTGCCATTGAGGGCAGGATGTTACTATCAACTTCACTAGTGCCACTGAGGGCAGGATGTTACTATCGACTTCACTAGTGCCATAGAGGGCAGGATGTTACTACCGACTCCACTAGTGCCATTGAGGCCAGGATGTTACTATCGACTTCACTAGTGCCATTGAGGGCAGGATGTTACTACTGACCCCACTAGTGCCATTGAGGGCAGGATGTTACTACTGACTCCACTAGTGCCATTGAGGGCAGGATGTTACTATCGACTTCACTAGTGCCATTGAGGGCAGGATGTTACTACTGACTCCACTAGTGCCATTGAGGGCAGGATGCTACTATCGACTTCACTAGTGCGATTGAGGGCAGGATGTTACTACTGACCCCACTAGTGCCATTGAGGGCAGGATGTTACTACCGACTCCACTAGTGCCATTGAGGGCAGGATGTTACTACTGACTCCACTAGTGCCATTGAGGGCAGGATGTTACTACTAACTCCTCAAGCTTTGAAAAAAATTTTTTTATTCAGCCGAGCAAATTCAAAGGAAACCGAGTAAGATGGGTACCAAACACAGGAGTCTCCCACCAGCAAAAACGAGTCTTAACAGGTATGATTCTTGGATATATCTTAACCCCAACGAGAAGCAGTTAAATCACCCCACCGCTGTCACATGACTCACCGGCTTGCTTGAGATCTATGATGCAGCCCTGAAGCATAAGCTCTAGCAGACGACGTTTGATGTCTACAGG
This sequence comes from Lamellibrachia satsuma, assembly GCA_033239005.1. NCBI lineage: Eukaryota > Metazoa > Annelida > Polychaeta > Sabellida > Siboglinidae > Lamellibrachia > Lamellibrachia satsuma. The sequence goes on from BSQZ01000009.1 coordinate 4,070,406, forward strand.
AGGTCTGAATAACGCATGCGTTTCACTCGTGTAGTTGATGGCTGCAGGAACCTGACCTCGGTCCTGTGCATGTGACAACGTAAACATTACCATCCAGACAGGATAGAAGTTCCGTTTCCACAAAAGACAATATTGGCATCATTGATGTATTTGTTAACTCAAATACCATAAAGTTGTAAGTTTATTTCTGTAAGTTTATTTAATTGGTTCATATAACCTCTGGCGTCATATGCAACACTACAATGCATTTCTAGTGATGTTCCGTGTACTTTACTTGACCTACCTTCCAAGCCTGGACGCGAGGTCTGTCAACGCCCTTCCAGCTGACCATAAAGAGAATGACAAGTAGATTATCACACAACTCGTCCACGGGGTCCTGCGAGTTACCGAATCGCTCAAACTTTATCCCGATCCTCTTCAGTTCTCCCAGCACGTCCAGCAGGCTCTCCTCCCTGCCAGATGCTGTCTCTGCCTCTGCACCAGATGCTTGGCTAGCACCGACGCCAGATGCCATGTTCGTTTCTGTATTTCCCAGTTCACTGCTCTGACTCCCCAACGTCATCAAGTTCGGATCGCTCGACGATGCTGCAGCGCTCTCAGAGCTGCAACTAGCATGTGCTGCCCCCTGCTGGTTGATATCCTCAACGCTCGCGCTGGAGCTGCGACTGAGATGTCCGGCTCTATTCGGCCAGTCAGCCTCAAACACGTCACTGTCATCAAACATGGCCATGTGCGAGAACTGCGGGGACAGATTAGTGGGCGTGGTTAAATCGAACGTGGGAATACGATCCAACAATGGACTTCCCGGTGAGTCCAGACCCTGAGAAGTCCTTTCCCCAGAAATCTCACTTGTGTCATCTTTGAGAAGTGCCAGCGAAAGATTCATGTCACTAGCCGTAAATGAAGGTTCCGTCACTGGAGTTGGGGGATCAGTCAGTGATTGACTGCTTCGAGTGGACTCTGGCTCTGGACTGCCTGGGTCACAAGTGTCAGAGGTCATGTTCCTGGTGGCTCCATCTTGTGACGACTGCGAGCTAGCAATGAAGAGGCGCACAAAGATCTGTTGCCAGCCGAGTTGTCTCGCAAACAATCGAGCTGCATTCGGCTTTGAAAACAATGTCAGAAGCAACTGAAAAAATAATTAGAAATGGCTTCATTAGAAGAATTTGTTTCACCTCAAATACAATTAAATTCAGTTATGTTACATTGGTTTGAAAAAGTAGACATATACCCATATGTATACATATATATGCATTTACATACATTTACCTCATAAACATATAACATATAATACATACATATATACATCCGCCTATGCATTTTGCTTAATAGTTAAAGACGTGAACATATCAAAATTAATGCCGATGGGGTGGGTGGCTGTTATAGGAGCCACCCCAGTTTTAATTAAATAGTTTTATTGCTCTATTAGTCATGTATCATGTGTATATCTCATATTTGTTATCTGTGAGTGTGTGGTGTGTATACGTGTCAGTGTTCATTGTATGAATATTTGAGTTTCTGTGCTAATCGTTTGTATATAAGTGCTACATGGTATTTATAATTTATTAGTTTTGCATTAATATATATATTATGCATTGGACTCTGCTTAATATAATCACTTTGGGCCAGAACAATTTGATTGCATTAAGTGGCCAAGTCCCTTGAGCAGCACATTTCAATACAGTGGGAATAGGGAATGATTTCATCCAAGCAAATAATGTGATTCTACTTAATGGTCAATTCCGTTATCCATTATTTTGTTTAGCCTTGACCACTGTATACTGTATTCAACCTGTTAAGTGTAGTGTACAGTACACTTGAAAATAATTTTTAAATAATTTCCCCGAGCAATTTGTTAGTTCAGTTTATGATGACGCCATCGTTCAATTTTGGTGGTAATACTGAACCTGATACCAACTGCGTAACACCTATTTAGCAAATTGACATATTTTATTATATGTTGAGAATGAACATGCAGTAATATGTAGCTGGCTGTAGCCAAAAATGGATATTGCAACACATTTCCAATTTCCATTCCATTCCATCACCATTCACAATGATCTTAATTTCTAGATAAAGTATTTGTCCTGTGTATGACTGACCTGTCTGGTGACTGCCAATTTGATCTCTACACTGGCCCCAGGCAGCAGTTGTAGAATGGACAAGGCAGCATCATAACTAGCCGGGGAATCTGTCAACAACATAGACATTAATCGTTCTGTTCAATAAGCTGGGCCATTGTGACAGATCTCGTTACAACTGTTCTTCACTCCTTCATACACATTGCACACACTGCACACATTGCACACACTGCACACACTGCACACATTGCACACACTGCACACATTGCACACACTGCACACATTGCACACACTGCATATATGTATACACTGTCAATAATAATAACAGTTGTAACAATAACAGTAAATAAAAAACATAAAGATAAACATCTATTAGTGCACCTTATGTACTGGCAACCCCCTTCAAAGGTTGATAAACAATAAATTAGTCACACACGCACACTACAAACACACCAAACACACACACCACGCATACACCACACACACATGCCACACACGTGCCACACACAACACACACACGCCACACACGCCACACACGCCACACACGCGCCACACACACACCACACACCCACACACGTCACAGACGCGCCACACATGCACCACACACGCACCACACACACATGCCAAACACGCGTCACACATGCGCCACACAAACGCCACACACACACACACGCACCACACACACACACGCCACACACATACCACTCACATGCCATACACAAGCACCACACACACGCTACTCACATGCTACACACACACACCACACACATGCCATAGACAGACAGACGGCTAGATAGACAGAAGGGTAGACAGAAAGACGGCTAGACAGACAGAAGGGTAGAAAGAAAGACGGCTAGATAGACAGAAGGGTAGACAGAAAGACGGCTAGACAGACAGAAGGGTAGACAGAAAGAAGGGTAGACAGACAGACAGCTAGACAGACAGAAGGGTAGACAAAAAGACAGCTAGACAGACAGAAGGGTAGACAGACAGATGGCTAGACAGACAGAAGGTAGATAGACAGATGGCTAGACAGACAGAAGGGTAGACAGAAAGATGGCTAGACAGACAGACAGACAGCTAGAAAGGCAGGCAGGCAGACAGACAGCTAGACGGATGGTTAAACAGACAGAAAGCACAACAGATAGACTGACAGACAAGCAATGAGCCAGTGGTGTACCTGTGAGAAAGACTTGTGTGAGCATGTAGCTGACCATGTGCAGCGATACTGGGGAATGAGACATGAGACTGACTAGACCAGGATAGAGACCTAGCTCTGACAGTCTCAAGCGACTCTTGCTCTTCTCGTACACTTTGTCTGTCTCCAACAGCAGCAACAGCATCTGAAGATCAACGTCACATCAACTTAACAGATGAATTAATAATAAACAAAAAGCACATGGTGAAAAATACATCTTAAATATCAAGGACCACATAACAAATTTTTGAAATAATTTATCTGAAAGTGAAAAATATTTCAACTCCTGTGACACAAAATGCCCCACACTCACCTTCAGTATCTTCTCCTTGAGGGTGACGGGGTAGGAACCATCGGCAAGGAGCACATACAAGAGTTCTGCCATGTTTGGTTCGTACATCAACAGAACGAGCTGGTCCTGCTTCTTGTTGCTGTTACCAGGTGTCTCTAGAAGTGCCAGCAACATGTCGACCACTTCGCACATCTATCAAAAGGAATGTGTCCCACTTAAAGCTGACTCTGCAATTCGATTTTTCACTAATTTCAGACTCATTTCACAAAAATGTTAACGCATCAAGTATTGACAGTCTCACATGAGATAATGTTAACGCATCAAGTATTGACAGTCTCACATGAGATAATGTTAACGCATCAAGTATTGACAGTCTCACATGAGATAATGTTAACGCATCAAGTATTGACAGTCTCACATGAGATAATGTTAACGTATCAAGTATTGACAGTCTCACATGAGATAATGTTAACGCATCAAGTATTGACAGTCTCACATGAGATAATGTTAACGCATCAAGTATTGACAGTCTCACATGAGATAATGTTAACGCATCAAGTATTGACAGTCTCACATGAGATAATGTTAACGTATCAAGTATTGACAGTCTCACATGAGATAATGTTAACGCATCAAGTATTGACAGTCTCACATGAGATAATGTTAACGCATCAAGTATTGACAGTCTCACATGAGATAATGTTAACGCATCAAGTATTGACAGTCTCACATGAGATAATGTTAACGCATCAAGTATTGACAGTCTCACATGAGATAATGTTAACGCATCAAGTATTGACAGTCTCACATGAGATAATGTTAACGTATCAAGTATTGACAGTCTCACATGAGATAATGTTAACGTATCAAGTATTGACAGTCTCACATGAGATAATGTTAACGCATCAAGTATTGACAGTCTCACATGAGATAATGTTAACGCATCAAGTATTGACAGTCTCACATGAGATAATGTTAACGCATCAAGTATTGACAGTCTCACATGAGATAATGTTAACGCATCAAGTATTGACAGTCTCACATGAGATAATGTTAACGCATCAAGTATTGACAGTCTCACATGAGATAATGTTAACGCATCAAGTATTGACAGTCTCACATGAGATAATGTTAACGCATCAAGTATTGACAGTCTCACATGAGATGGACCCCAGAAGAAAAAAAACAAAATGAGGACAAACATAACATAACATGGAAGAGGACTGTGGATGGGGGATTAAAGGAAATGCCCCTCGGCTGGGGCAAGGCTGCCAAACAAGCTGCAGATCGACAGAAGTGGAGAAGTCTTGTTTCTGCCTGATGCGCAGTAGGCACGAAGACGATTAAGTAAGTACGTAACATATCACAATGACGCAGTACTCACGAGATGTTCGTGTTTGACAGTGAATATAAATGAGAGCAGTTGGCTGAGCTCCTCATAGGTGATGCACTTGTAGATATAGTACTTGAGGAGACTGAGCAAGGCTGAGCGAATCGTGTGACAGTCATCTTCCTCGAGCTTGCTGTCCTCAGGGCAGCTGCCAACAAGTCATCATTAATGCACATGCACATTCAGGTCATTAAGTGGGCTATTTCCTGGACCAGGAAATAGACCAAGTTTTATATAGCACTGTATCCAGTCCATAGGACCACACTTCACCCCCTGGCACACCTGTTCGTTCAAACACCAACTTGACTTCTCTGGGAAGCATTCAGCCATGTTGCAATCACTGCATAAAGACCACTCATTTGTTTATACCCGAGTGAACTGAGGCAATGCTGAAATGGCCCAAGCTTCGAAACAGCAGCAAGGGGTGTTCTAGCTCAGTGAATGGGGCGCCACGAGCAGTCACATTACCATTACAATGAGGGTGGGGGTTTCCAAATTCAAATTACAGTGCAAATTATGCCTGGAAAAAGTGATGCTGACCAACTCGTTGATGTTTTAACTAGAACACTATTACAGTAACTGTCGAGACAAAGTACTCACCTGTAGTAAGCATTGATGACATCAAGAAGGAACTGAACACCGTACTTCTTGCGAAAGTATTTCTTGTCGTCTTTGATGATGGTCGACAGGTACTGGATGTGACCTACGTACATCGGATCCAAAAACCTCATAGAGCATACATCATTAACACAATACCATACAAAAACCTGTAGTCAATGTTTTAACATTTTGTCATGATAACAACACACATTTCAGGTGAAACAAATGTTATGCAAATACAGTGACCCCCGTTTTATAAGGCCCCTCTCAACAGTGGCACCTCCTCTCCATGTTACAAATAAGGCTTTCCCATGATAATTACCCTCTCATGGGAGGCCACCCTTCTTATAACGTTTTTTGTACCTCTGTGAAAGTGGTAGCCTTATAACAGACAAACTACTGAAATGATAACTATTTTATAACTCTTCAAACACAAATTAATAAATAGTATTATATCATTAACACTTTTTTCTTTAGAAATGGTGATTTAAAATTCCTCATTTAGAAGAAAAGACGACGAACCGATGCGGACGGTGAAGTCACTTCGACTCCACAGTCGGAAGTCAAACAGCACGAACTGGTAGACATGATGCAACAGTTGCTTGTCTGCAGGCGCAACCATCTCAACCAACAACTGTAATGCCATCAACACGCTCACGTCGATGGCATGTGGCTCCACCTAGGGGCATAACACACCACATATTTACAGAATTCACGGAGATGGTTTATAACTTTAGATAAATAAGAACTACCTTACGAGGATTGTGGCAATTTCGTGGAAACGTTTGTTGCTTTAAAAGTTTGCGGTTTTGCAAGGAGACATTTTTGCAAAGATTTAATTTTGCGGATTGCTCTACTAAAAATTGTGTGAACAGGGATATGCTATCAATGGGGTAGTTTTTTGCTAAGAAAAATGTTTGCCATTTTGTGGAAAATGCAAAAATTACAAACTTTAGACAATCGTGAACAATTCCAAATGTACAGTTGTAGATCATGTATTAAGTGGGGTGAATTCTATTTAGTTAGGTGCTCCCATGTTTCTGCTGTTAGCCAGTTGGGAAACGTTTTCCCATTTTACAGTGGATGCTGCTTTATATGCTCCAAGAGAGCCCAGATTAAATGAGTGATTGATCGGCACTGAAGGAAAATTTGTCCAACATATTATGTATACGAGATATTTACATGCTACAATTTACATTAAAGTTAGTCATAGTTAATTATTTTATATTTGGGTGTTTTGATAGCTCTCCTAATTAGCCCTAGAATTTTATTTCCTTTTGAAGCAGCAATCCCACATTGCTGTGAAACTTTCATGTCAGCACTAAATGTTACTCCTAAGTCCTTTTCTTGTGTGGTTCTACCTAGTACAGCATTCCCCATTTTATATTCTTCGTCCATGTTTCCATGTCTTATGTGTATACATTTACACTTCCCAAAATTGAATAACATTTGCCATTTTTCTTACCATTTAACTAATTTATTTAGATCATCCTGTAAACTTTGTTTATCTATATCATTAGTAACCTTTCTGAATACTTTTGTTGTGCCATCTGTAAATTTCAGTACTTTGATAGATATTTCATCTTCCAAATCATTTATATATAATATTAAAAATAGTATAGGGCCTAATACTGATCCCTGTGGTACCCCACTCAAAACAGATTTCCAGTTTGAAATCTCACCATCTACTATTACTCTCTGTCTTCTGTGTGTAAGTCACTTTTCTATCCGGTTTATTACATCATTATCTATACCATGCCATGACTGAATTACTTTAATTTTGTACTTGAGTAAAAGTAAAATTACTTTGTAAAAAAGTACTTGAGTAAAAAGTAAAACTACTCTTCAAAAGTAGTTGAAGTAAAAGTAGAAGTAAAAGTACAACACTTAGAAATAATAACAAAATCATGAGTAATATTATATAAATTACACAACTTGCATCTGACAACTGTTTTGCAACTACTCCTAGACAGCCTTAGCTAGTAAATCGGTCTGCCACCATTGAACACGGTGCTCACTTGGATGCTTGGAAAATTACATTATCTTTAATGAGAGCTCACAACATCAAATAATTTCAGTTAAAAACTTAATTAATGATGAGGCACAATCTGTCTTTTTATCGACCTGTTCCACTGAGGTATGGGAAGAGCTAGATTGTACAACAGGATATGTATATGCAGGTGTGATTGTATCTGAGTAGGTAGAGGGTCAGTCCAGTACTAGTAGTAGCCTCTCAGGGAAACTGGTCAGAGGTAATACAACCTAGCACTGCCCTACCACAGTCTGTGGTAGGGGCTCCATCGGTACAGTCCTTTGAGAGGAAAATAGACAAGTTGTGGCAAAATCATCCAATCAAACTAGATTACACTGCCCCACCGCTATCCCGGAAACCATTAGACGCATGCGCTCAATCTGATATGACGATAAACGCGAGATCTGGCATAAGAGGCAGTACAGCCTAATAACCAGAAGAAGACCTGTAAGAACCTGTAAGAATAATAAAATTAACAAAGTCATTTGATGCCTAGCTGATGAAGCCATCTGGCTTGTGAACCCCCACCTTCTCATGTCTTCCCAAACATGTCTTGTCAGCTCACACAAACATTGAAACAACAAGCTTTAGCAGCTAGCTGTGTTGGTTACCTGGTACCAGCTGGGGCTAGAATTTATCAGAAGACAGACCAGTGCAACATAGGAATGCTGTTGCTAATTGCAATTAAAAGTGACCTGTCAGGGCCCCTGTCCCTGTCTTTGATATTATTTATGGAAAATATGGGTCAGCTTGAATAAGCAATTGCTGGGAAAAGATGCTGCCAAATGGCACAGTATAAATTCTTTACTGTTTAGTTCTGTACAGTAATCATTATTATGAATTTATTAAACATCTCAATATGAATTTTATTCGTGAAAGTAAAATGCTGTTTAATGCTGACGTAAACCGATAAGGCTGTTGTTGACAATGCCAATGGGCGAAAATCGGTTTTCGATCCACGATGCGCGTTCGCTCACGAATATATCAGAATTGTGTCAGTGTATGGGGATTATCAATACATTGTCGAAATTGCAAATTTTAATATTTATAATACGTATTGGAAACTTACTGATTAATAGTTTATATGGTGCAATGGAGACATTTGCATCATGGTTTGAGATGGCGTTCAACCGTTGTGTGCTCGAAGTGACATTTCATGTCAACGGCCTTGACCTGACCTATGCCAATATTTGGCAGACTTCATTCACTGGCGTAGATATAAAACAGTGGTTGCGTCGATTTCCTGAAGAGAAGTATGCATGCAAATATGATCGCGAACTGGCATGCGATTGAATGATATTAATAGCTTTTGGTCTGACGACTATGAACAGTTTTTGAAATGTCATTGACAGTGGAGCGCCACCGGCAGCAGTGATTTCACTAAAAAGGTAACGAAAATATATTGCGAAGTAAATAAAAGTAACGGAGTAAAAAGTCGCGTTGCTTTAGATAAAACTATTTCGTTACAAGTATTTAGTAAAAATTCTACTTCCTTACATGCCAATTACTTCAAAAAAACATAAGAGATTGGTTAGACATGACCTTGCTTTTAGGAATCCATGTTGAGATGTATTTATTAATTTGTTTTACAAGGAATTCCACCATGTGGTTTCTAATTAATGTTTCGAGTAATTTACATACAACTGATGTTAAACTCACTGGTCTGTAATTTTCTGACTTTTTCCTTGATCCCTTCTTAAATAGTGGAGTAATGTTTGCCTCTTTCCATTCTGAAGGAACTATTCCTTCTTCTAATGACAAGTTAAACAATTTTGCAAGTGGTGTACTAATTTGCTAAACAATTTCCTTAATCAGTTTTGGTGGTATCCCATCAACTCCAGGTGATTTATTATCTTTTGTCTTCTTAATTTTTTTGCTATCATTTCAGAAGTTACAAATAACTGCCCTAAATGTTCTAATTTATTGCCCTCAAATTTAGTAAATGGAACTGGAAGTGAGCTGGTGTTTCCCCTGTGTTGTATTCCATTGGTCCGACCTTATCTCAAACTTTCTGTTTACTCCTTATATAAGCATAGAAACTCTTGCTGTTATTTTTAATATTACCTACCAATTTTTTTCAAAGGTTCTTTTAGATTTTCTAATTTCAGTTGTAGCTAGGTTAAGTGCCTCTTTGTAATTTGCATAGTCTTCATCCTTTCTGGTACACCTATAAACCCTCCACATAGTTTGCTTAAACACTATTTTTCTAAATATTCCAACAGTCAATTGCGGTCTTATTCATCAGCAATTTGTGACTCACACAAAAGAACCAATGTAGACATTTGACGTAAATTACATAACTCAGAACAATAATTACGTACAATTGCTAGCACAACTATTGTGTCTCTACCATTGTTACATGATCTACTTCAAACGTCCACTGAACACTTTGTGAAACTGGCAGTTGTGATTTTTGTGGCATAAAGTTGCCATTTCCATTGACATTGCACTGCCAAAACCTGACTGGGTAGTGCAAGGAGTCATAGGCTCTTGCAGCGGCTGCCTTTTTGTCTTGGGCAAATTGGCTAGTAATGCAATAAAAAGCTAAGACTGTTGATATAAGTTGTATGATAAATAAAACACAAATAAATAACTAAATTTTCATAAGAGCTGGTAAGATAGATTATTCTAACAGACAAATAATGCCCATCACAATGCGTATTAATTTAGCAAGATAAATACTAAATCTATGAGAAATGACTAATAAAAAAATTAATCCTCTGAAACTGTTGAGTGCTCTATAAGTATGTATGTCTGCCAGCAATGCACTCCACAGTCGTGGCGCCATTAACACAATTTATGAATCCTCGTACTGCATCTAGAAATCATGTGACAAACTGGCAAAATTACATCCACTATGTCAATAACAGAAACAGTAAATAAACACAAAGAAAATAATCATATTTTTCACACGGACCTTCTGGAAAATAACCCCGAGGGTGGCCAGGGCGTGCTCACGGACGAGTGTCTCCTGGTTCACCAGGTGGCCCTGCAGCATGTTCTTGAGAAGGACGATGAACAGTGCCACGCCCGCCTGCTCCAACTTGCAGTCTACAACCAATCACAACCATGGAGCTGTGTCACATGGTCACAACATATCCTGGTGTGATTTCTCTGATTTGTATCAATAATGCTCAAACAATCAGATTTAAAGATACAGAGTCCGATTGTTTTCATCATCAATCATGTTATCTACTATAAATTATATCTTCTAACATCATCACTGCCCAAGTTTACAATGAGGAAATCCTGCATAATAATGTATCTACACTGCTATGTCATCAAACCAGCACTTATGTTATAGCTATGTTAAATATCCTGGCTGCAGTGGATTGTTTACTACAACATTTAAATAAAGTTGCTATATTATTATATATACATCCTTATTAATTTGAAATTACTGTTACAGTATTAATGTGACTATAATTGTCAAGTGACCTGCATAAGAACTGCTGGGGACGACGACCCAGTCTGTGCAGTCGAGTTCTTTACTTGGAGAAGGTCCGCTGTTCAGTATGGCTTCCGTAGGTGTCGGAGGGTGCTGACTGAGCTGCTCCAGGAGGGGAAACAGGACCTGGATCCCTCCGATGCAGTTGATGACGTCCTGCAGGGAGAGAATGGCATGAGGGAATAGTATCTTCCCGCATGATGGAGCGCGGTTGAACATTAACAAATGTTCAAATGATCAATGACCAGCTGTTACGTGTATTTGATTGTAAAGCATATTAATATATGTGAGTTCTGAAGAAAACATATTAATGATTGTAATTTAGAAGATCAATGATGACATAAACTCTTCATAACTGTATTGACTGCACGGTGGTAACTGGGCTAATTGATGGAAGCTATTAAGAAAACAAGGTTGAAATTTGACAAGAAACTTTTTTGATGCTCGTTCTGAATATTTCGGCTGTTTAAGCTTTATCAGCAGTTCACTGTGTTACGTGACACAACAAAATATTCAGAACGAACAGAAACAAGTTTCTTAAGAAATATTTAGATCAAATACCACATAACAAGAAACCAGAAGAAGGTTATAATCATAATATAAACAAACAAGTATCTTTACAAAATGTAATAAATGCAATCGTCCTTCAGACAAACAATGTGGCAGGTTTCATTACTTCTGTCGAATTGTTTTCAGTCCCAGGTGAAATTTGAATAATTTTATTTTGGAATAAATATTCAACACTCACATTTGGCATATTGTAATTTTTCTTAAATATGCTAATTCTTTAAATCTACATTAGCACCATCAGGTGTTGACAACAGCTAAGACAGACGTCACAACATTTGTAAAATTCAACTAGTGTTTTCATGGTTACGGACATCAGACATACCTTAATATCATACGTGGAGCAGGTCTGGCCCACTAACTGACCATCATTCTGATTGGATGACAAATCAAGGCACATGGGATCTTTACTCGCCTGCAAACACGGAATGTTAAGAACTGAGAGTGACATGACATTGTGTTCATCTAAAGGGACATATTAATGATGATTCTGAGCAAATCTATCAATCTGTTTATACTCACAAAACTTTGTCAGGTGCAATGTTATTGTAATCAATGTTTGTTAGTAATATACGGAGGCACTGGTAGCCACAGCCATGACAGATTCAAAGTGTGACAACCCTATTTAATACGCTATGTTCACAGAGAGAAGTCAGACTGTACTAACTCTGGCTGCATGTACAAGATGTTTCAGCAATTGTTTCAACATTTTTAGCTCAGATGGACCAGTATTTTGTTCTAGACGGCACTGCTAATTATAAATATTTGGTTAATGTCAGCCAACAACATGCTTATTTTCTGCATTTAATAAAGCAGAAAACCACATATATAAATTTGGAATTAAAATAACTCTTTTTATACAGCAAACTATTGCATAAAAAACAACTATACATTTGATGTTATATCTACTGAAGTAATTTAATATTAATTCTGAAGTTAAGACATTAAATAAGTTACATGCATATATCATGAAGCCGCATACACTTACCTTTGCGTTGTAGTGAAGAACAAGTTTAGCTGACAACTCTGTCAGATTGGCGTCCTCGGTTTGGAAGAGCGTCAGACAGTTTGGACCTAAGAGCAAACAGTTTAATATTTAGTCTGCTAAGAATGTAATGTATCTTCAAGATATTGATTTTGACAAAATAAAATCTGCACTGTTGTTAGGAACTACATCAAGGTTTATCCCTATTTTTCCAGGGAGTGAAGCTGAGACCTTCTGCTCCTTAACGGTTCCTCTTCAATAAATTTTTTTGCTAGTTTCATTTCAAATTCATTTTGCAACTTTTGTATGTAGTTTTTGTGAAATCATCAGACAAACTATTAAATTAATTAATGCTTGTTCAAGTACTAAGTGAAATGAAAATCGAAAATGGTGAAATTTCGTAACTTTGTCATATGATCGGCGAGAGGATTGAAGTCACGTCCATGATAGACGTTGATTCATACAGTGTTTACCACTTTGAATATCCACTTTTTTTATCCTTACCAGATCTAATGACTGAAGTCAATTCTTTTGATGATTTGAACAAAAATATAATTTTTTTATTAAACTGACCGCAGATGTTACATAAACTATTCACACACTACATATTTGGACAGCAATGAACCGGATTTGCGATAGGGATGATGGATAGTTTTAACCACGGCAACAAAACCTCGCATCTCCCACACAACTCTAAGGACTCAATTAGGACTCACAATTTTAAGTGGTGGCTACTCTTTTTTACATCACAACTGAAGCACAGGTGTTGGTAAACATGACAATTTATAAGCTCAAAGTTAGTATTCCATGATGGGCAAAAGCATTTTAGCACAAGTAGTAATTATGTAACAAATAATAATTTTTATTGTTATTTATTCACTTTTATGATGGCCTAGTTACAGCTAGGATATGGGAATGGAGGCTGAGATTTGCTGACACTGCTACAGAGGCAATGATGAAATGGCATCAAGGACCAACCTGTGGCAACCAGTGCTGGGCACTGCTACAGAGGCAATGATGAAATGGTGTCAAGGGCCAACCTGTGGCAACCAGTGTTGGGCACTGCTACAGATGCAATGATGAAACGGCATCAAGCACCAACCTGTGGCAACCAGTGTTGGGCACTGCTACAGAGGCAATGATGAAACGGCATCAAGCACCAACCTGTGGCAACCAGTGTTGGGCACTGCTACAGATGCAATGATGAAATGGCATCAAGGACCAACCTGTGGCAACCAGTGTTGGGCACTGCTACAGAGGCAATGATGTAACGGCGTTAAGGACCAACCTGTGGCAACCAGTGTTGGGCACTGCTACAGATGCAATGATGTAACGACGTCAAGGACCAACCTGTGGCAACCAGTGTTGGGCACTGCTACAGAGGCAATGATGAAACGGCATCAAGCACCAACCTGTGGCAACCAGTGTTGGGCACTGCTACAGATGCAATGATGAAACGGCGTCAAGGACCAACCTGTGGCAACCAGTGTTGGGCACTGCTACAGATGCAATGATGAAACGGCATCAAGGACCAACCTGTGGCAACCAGTGTTGGGCACTGCTACAGAGGCAATGATGAAACTGCATCAAGGACCAACCTGTGGCAACCAGTGTTGGGCACTGCTACAGAGGCAATGATGAAACGGCATCAAAGACCAACCTGTGGCAACCAGTGTTGGGCACTTCTACAGAGGCAATGATGAAACGGCATCAAGGACCAACCTGTGGCAACCAGTGTTGGGCACTGCTACAGAGGCAATGATGAAACGGCATCAAGGACCAACCTGTGGCAACCAGTGTTGGGCACTGCTACAGATGCAATGATGAAACGGCATCAAGGACCAACCTGTGGCAACCAGTGTTGGGCACTGTTACAGAGGCAATGATGAAACGGCATCAAGGACCAACCTGTGGCAACCAGTGTTGGGCACTGCTACAGATGCAATGATGAAACGGCATCAAGGACCAACCTGTGGCAACCAGTGTTGGGCACTGCTACAGATGCAATGATGAAACGGCGTCAAGGACCAACCTGTGGCAACCAGTGTTGGGCACTGCTACAGAGGCAATGATGAAACGGCATCAAGGACCAACCTGTGGCAACCAGTGTTGGGCACTGCTACAGAGGCAATGATGAAACGGCATCAAGGACCAACCTGTGGCAACCAGTGTTGGGCACTGCTACAGAGGCAATGATGAAACGGCATCAAGGACCAACCTGTGGCAACCAGTGCTGGGCACTGCTACAGATGCAATGATGAAACGGCATCAAGGACCAACCTGTGGCAACCAGTGTTGGGCACTGCTACAGATGCAATGATGAAACGGCATCAAGGACCAACCTGTGGCAACCAGTGTTGGGCACTGCTACAGATGCAATGATGAAACGGCATCAAGGACCAACCTGTGGCAACCAGTGTTGGGCACTGCTACAGATGCAATGATGAAACGGCATCAAGGACCAACCTGTGGCAACCAGTGTTGGGCACTGCTACAGAGGCAATGATGAAACGGCATCAAGGACCAACCTGTGGCAACTCGTGTTGGGCACTGCTACAGAGGCAATGATGAAACTGCATCAAGGACCAACCTGTGGCAACCAGTGTTGGGCACTGCTACAGATGCAATGATGAAATGGCATCAAGGACCAACCTGTGGCAACCAGTGTTGGGCACTGCTACAGATGCAATGATGAAATGGCATCAAGGACCAACCTGTGGCAACCAGTGTTGGGCACTGCTACAGAGGCAATGATGAAACGGCATCAAGGACCAACCTGTGGCAACTCGTGTTGGGCACTGCTACAGAGGCAATGATGAAACTGCATCAAGGACCAACCTGTGGCAACCAGTGTTGGGCACTGCTACAGATGCAATGATGAAACGGCATCAAGGACCAACCTGTGGCAACCAGTGTTGGGCACTGCTACAGATGCAATGATGAAACGGCATCAAGGACCAACCTGTGGCAACCAGTGTTGGGCACTGCTACAGATGCAATGATGAAATGGCATCAAGGACCAACCTGTGGCAACCAGTGTTGGGCACTGCTACAGAGGCAATGATTAAACGGCATCAAGGACCAACCTGTGGCAACTCGTGTTGGGCACTGCTACAGAGGCAATGATGAAACTGCATCAAGGACCAACCTGTGGCAACCAGTGTTGGGCACTGCTACAGATGCAATGATGAAATGGCATCAAGGACCAACCTGTGGCAACCAGTGTTGGGCACTGCTACAGAGGCAATGATGAAACGGCATCAAGGACCAACCTGTGGCAACTCGTGTTGGGCACTGCTACAGAGGCAATGATGAAACTGCATCAAGGACCAACCTGTGGCAACCAGTGTTGGGCACTGCTACAGAGGCAATGATGAAACGGCATCAAAGACCAACCTGTGGCAACCAGTGTTGGGCACTTCTACAGAGGCAATGATGAAACGGCATCAAGGACCAACCTGTGGCAACCAGCGCATGGAAGAACAAGCCAAGGTAGATCAGCCTTATGTAACTGGCTTAACATTGATCGACTGTCTAAGGGAAGATGTGGAACTAGATCCTAGAGAGCTGAACATATGAAAATGAGGGACGGAGATGTCTGGAGACAGACAGTTGGAGCCAGCAGAATGAGTGAGTGAGTGAAAAAAACATCAACACCTACCAAGCAGGTACATGTTCCTGATGTGGTTCAGCGACAGAGCTTCGTGAAAGACGCATACAGAACTGATCTGACCAATCAGTGATATGGGAATGCCAAACTGGCCATCTTGGCTGCCGGCGTCAAGTGTATGGACGGTGTCGCTTTGTGTCGTCATGCCGCGCATCGACATCGAAATGCGCAGTCTGCTGAATGAGAGTCCAGGAATCAGAAGTCTACTCCTCTGAGGCTCATCTGCAGCCGTGGCTGAGGATGGATCAGTGGTCAGCTTCAGTCCTGGGGAGGCAATCTGGCAGTGGCTGAAAGGCTGCAGGGGAGATGTTGTGTTAGATGTAGAGGGGAGTTTGTTTGGAGGAATTTAATGGAGTGTGTCTGTGTGAAGGGTTGTACTGTTCATGGATGATGTAGGCTAAGAGTATTAGTTCTGAATGTGTGTGTGTTTGTGCGTGTGTGTGTGTGCGCGTGTGTGTGTGGGCACACGCATGAGAGTATACTGATTTGTATGCATACATCTATGTAGAAAAGTTCATGAGTATGACATGGCTATGTTTGAAAACAAAAACAACAAAATCAGTTTCTTGCTGTTAATAAATCTGCACAAACCCACATTTGAACCTTACCTCTGTGAGTGGAGGAAACTTGAGCTGTTCTGTCAGGCGTAGTCGGCCGTCAATGTAGACACAAAGTTGACTCTGAGTGAACGGTCGGCGGGAACTCGCGTGTACGATGTCAATGCAGTGCTATGACACAACACATGGAACTCCTTATGAGATTTTCTCTTCAATGGTCGATTCATGTTACTATTACTATATATTTAATTAAATAGTTTATACATCACAGCAAGTGTATTCAACAGTTTACAGCTGTCACTGAAACTGAACTTAGAGATGGACGATGGCGTGCACACAGAATCGTCAGTAATGAATTGGACTAAAGCAATAGGTTTATTCTATTTTACAGCTATAAAAATTAAAAGTCATCGGTATTTAGGAATGTGAACTTAGTAAAAAATACCTCTGATCCTAAAACAAATCTACCAATATAAATATGCAATCCATTGATAAGGGATTATCTCAGTATCGATGTATGACACTACACAAAATTGTAGTACATGCATCTTTCCCAAAACACTGTTTTCTGATCACTGTTCAAGTTGCTAACATTGACCACATGCAGGCAGCATTGCCTTATGATGGCTGAATATGAACGGCCTGTGATGTTTACAGGAAGGAATGAGGACAGTTTCACAGGTTGCGACATGTTCATGTCATTCCTCCCCCCTCCTTCCCTTCCAACTACCACTTCCCTCTTTTATTCCCCTTCCCGTGCCTCAATCATCCTTCCTCTACTCACCCAATTCTGATCAGTCAGCGGACTGTCAACAACCGCCACGGTGTTGTAGTCCTTCTTGGTACCCACGGCCACCACCAGGGTACATTCGGCTGTTATGAAGGCCTCGAAGCCGTTACCCGCACTTGATAAGAAACTGTCACCATGGCAACACAAAACTTTCAACACAACTCTTACATTACGCAACTTGAGGATATGTTATTAATACTTGTTTCACTGCTATATATTTATTTAAAATAAGCCAACTGTCTGATGACCACATCAATTAATAAATCAATCTGATGCCATCTCATACAGTCAAGCCTTGTTATAACCCGGTGGTCGGGATACACGATTTCAGACTGTTCTGTACGCGAGGCGGCTTAGGTATTCCCATATCTGCCACCAGGGAACTACTAAACAACAGCGATCGCCGCCCGCTGCACCAAGTCCAAGAATGTTGTCGAAGCCACTGTGTGCTTGCAGCACTGTCTTATATACCAATATGCAGTTTATAGAGGTTATTAAACGAGTCAAATAGTAGCAATGTGTATTATTTTTAGATGCTACGATTGTGAAGTACTGGACCAATAGGCTTACGAATTGAAAATAATAACCTGGATCTGAGCATCCGAAAATGTATATGATGTGACACATGTAGTATGTATGTTGATTAAACATAGAAAACGACAATAGGTAGAATTAATAATTGCTTCACTTCATCTTTCAACCGATCTTGACCGAAGCATAAATATATGACGCACCACTTAACATCGATTCATTGTTTCATATGCGGATGATGAATTCATATTTTCATGCACCGGTAGCGCCTTGGGTTAGCATTTGGCATGTTGGTTTCACGTCACGAAAATGATTAGATTTACGATGCAATGGAAGCATGCCATTTCACCCCAGTGTTATATTGGTACTGCATACTAAATTGCATTTAAGATTGATTCTTAAGTGAGGCATATTTGTGAATCTCGATTGCAATTTACAAACCACCGAAATGAAGCCAGCAACAGCGATTGATGTCAGCCGCAGTGCAAAACAAACAACACGTTGATACTCGTTCATTGACATTGTTCACCTAATGCTTCTTGAGAATTGTCAAAGCAATTCTAAGTACGTTTAAGCAGGTCCAGAAAATCGGGGTCCATGACCTTATATCTGAATCCGCATGACAATGTGGTGCAACTGTACAATTATTGCTAAATTTCCATTCAACTCTCACAACATTACGGAAATTTACCTGGTGCAGCTGTATCTTTGCACACAAAAAAATATTTGTTTCAGAATATGTAACTGTAAATATAGGTAATGTATCGATTGATTTGGGCACTAGTGCTGCTACAAATACCTGTAGAGTTGGCGTCGGACTAGTTGGTTGTCCTGCGTCACAATGGGCACATGGTTGTCTAGACACACCCATGCGTGGAAGGTAAACCCCACCCCTGGCCAGCGCTTCAAGCATGGCACCACCACACCCTACAAGACCACGCTGATAGTGCACACAACCATAAGCATGGCAATGCATAGACATTTCTAGGATGTTCCAAGCTCTTATGGGAACATAGACTGCATTACATGCAACATTTATGAATACGGACTGCTTTTTATTAACAAGGTACCAGGTGACAGAATTAAAATGTTTATCTCTTATATATATATATATATATATCCACATCAGTTGAGATAAAACAAATCATCACTGACCAAGAGTGAAGGAATACAATAGACTCACTTTTAATTACACAAAGTCAAACTAACAACTTCATGGACATTGAAAGAGTGTACAGACAAAACTACTTGCTGAGCAACATCAGAAAAAGTATCACAGCTAACACAGTTATAACTACTTAGATATTACTCTAAAAATACTCCTAATAAAAACATTACGTTTTACAACAGCACTCAAAGGAATGCAAGAAGAAACCAACCTGAAATTGTGATACTCACAGAGTTCGCATCGTGGAAGTCAAAGTAGTGTAGCGCCACCTCTCGGCCATCTCTGCGAGCCATCGCAGACATCGCTTGCAATAGACGACAGAAGTACGGTATCTACAATGACATGGAAAGGTCAACAAGTGTGAACAACCTAACCAATTAAAATAAATCATCCAAACACGCAGCCAACATTCTATCTATGACCTTTCAACATTTATATAAAACACAGTTTTATATAGTATACATAGTTCGCATAATGTCCATTCAATCATGCAGAATTACCACAAATTGCCACATTTTCTAAAAAATTTCCTACCATTTTCTCTTTTATAAATAACTAGATTTACATTTCTACTTCTCTGGTAGTCAGCTCATTAGTGTTGCTTTTGTTTGACTTATGTTGTTTATAATGAGGATGAGTAAATAAATTTACTTTATTTTACTTTGGTGAGGAGATTTCTTGCTGTTATATCACGACACTCACCTGGCAGTTATCCTGGCATGGCTTTAGCAGCTGAATAAGTTGTCTGAGCTCAGTGGCAGTGATTGATACAATGCCCAGGCTCTCTAGGAGCGTGATCAGACTCCCTACAACACAAGGTCATCACTGTATAGTCAACTTTCTAACTCCTTAGCCTGTGGTGTGGTGTGTCTACACAGGTGTGTCTAGTACTACAATATAACATGCAGTTTAGCTTATATCTGCAGACACAAGAGAGCTCCTTGGAGTGAAAAGGGAGCCGAGTGCGTAACTCTCCCTGCTGGTACATAGCCTCTCCTCAAGATTCCAGCACAACCTCTTTGTGGTACACCAAGGATACTGGGTACCTTGCGACCTCAGGCAAATATGCTAGGAAGATGACTGTCTCACAGCAGACTGGAACTTCAGAGGTCCATTGTACGGGGCCCACCATTGTGTGAATACTTACACTGTACATAGCAACATTAAGACACTCTCTACCGTGAACTGAACTAATTATTATAACAAACTCTAACTTGCCGCAATTATTCTTACCGACAGCGCGTGTGTTGATCTGCTGATGGCGCCACAGCACACACAAGATGGCACTGATCATTCCCGCCCCGCAACAACTCAGCCGATTGTGTATACCACTCGTGCAAAGTTGACTCAAACTCTCTGACAGCCAAGTCTGCAGGTCATGTGACTGAATGTCAGGCAGCCATTTGATGAGCATGATGGCCGCTTGAGGGTTCTGCACGGGATGGGTGGTGCCACCATCGAATCGCCCTTCAATTACCTGTTTATTCCGTCAATACAATCAACTTTAAAGTAAAGCACATTTTACGCTGTCCGTATTATTATGGAAGACTTTGCACTGTGACAGAGTGCTTGTTTACTTCACAAAATAAATTAATTGTGCATATTTACTTCACAAAATACATTCATAGTGTATTTATTTCACAAGATAAATTCATATTGCCTATTTACATCACAAAATATATTCATGGTGCTTATTTACTTCACAAAAAATTCATAATTCAAATTTACCTATAAATTTTTGAAGTGATTATTTACTTCACAAAATAAATTCACAGTGTCTATGTACTCCTAAAAATAAATTCATAGTCCATATTTACATAAAAAAATAAATTCATAGTGCCTGTTTATTTCACAAAATGTATTCATGGTTCACCAGATATATTCACATGTAAAGGTATCAATGAAAAAACATGTTGAATACAAAAAATGCTAAGAACTCACGAGGTCCAGCAGCACAGTGAGTAAGTCTTGAGATGGTTGCCCCAAACTCTTAACGGCATCAACAAACTTTGTGTAGCTCACTCGGTCCCGAAACAGGTCCTGGTTAAAACAGATTCATGTTCATTCGTCAATCAAAATCAATCTAGCAGCAGGATAGGCTAAAACTATACTTATGATGTTAAACTTAAGGTATCGGCTGGATACAGTAGCTGATGTGTTTGGAGACACCCATTTTTAACACTGCTGCAGTTGACCTCATTTGGATTACTGCCTTACAGTTAATCAAATTGGTTGTGAAAGTGTACCGTTTTTAAAATAACATTTTAAATGTAACAATATTTGAAAGTGTTTTATGACAGATGTAGTTCCGTGTCGATGAAAATAACCTCCCAAAACAGATAAGTGGACGGTTCACTGAATTAAAAATAGAAGTACTGATAACCAGACTGCAATATGTTACGCCATCTGCTTGCATCTACAATGTTGCGTCAACAGTATCATAAAAAAATGTAAATTGTTATCACAAACTCATTTGGACATTTCTGAATGTCTAATAATGTATAGTGCATGATGTCATTGATTTGATATCTAACTTAATCACAAACAGACTTGCTCAGGTGCTACAGCCAGGGTGCGTGGGGCTTAAGACCTTTTTAAGATAATATCTTAAACCAATACTTAAAAAATGTAAGACTTTTTCCATGACAAATACAATACAATACAAAATATGAAAGAATTTTTTTCAAACACATTTGAGCCATTTATTTATTTGGTGATCAAATGGTATCATTTAAATGAACATATTGCTCACTGATACACTGTCCATTCCACCTTTGTTAAATTACAGCCTAGAGCCAGTGATATCAAATTTAAGGCCTTTCATTGAACATTTTCTTTTCATGGCCTTAACGTGCAAGACACAATTTCAGAATTGTTGAGACCACGAACAGAAGCAGACAAAGACAAAAATGTACATAATCTAACCAGATGTGACAGAAAGGAGAGAATCTGTCCTCGTAGTACGTACCTTGGCCGCCTGCGACCCAGACATGACAGCCGTGATGACTCGGATGACGGCACTGACGAGACTGTAGGCCTCGCTACCCACCTGCTTCAACACAAACAGACACATCATGTGTCAATCCCAGATACTCTGATACATCACTTGGTGACAATCAGGAGGAACTACAGCAGTTATTACCTGCACTGTGCTGTTAAAAGTAGCAGTAACATTATTCATTATTTGCTTCGAAATAATATAATGAGATATCATCAAATGCTGACAATTATGGTTATCGTAGATGATTTTAAAGAGATCTTATTCCTAAAATTTTATTACACCATTTTTCTTTTTGGTGCAGTTTCCCAGAATTACTCAATTACGCAATTCCTCAGCATAGATCTATGTCAGAGACAGATAACAGATATTTCACTTACTGTGATCCTGGTAAGAATTGTCACAAATGTGTCGAATATTCCCTCGACAACAAAAATCAGCTGCAGTGCCGCCCTTTTGTCACATTCTAGCATCGATTCAATAGCACCTGAAATATAAACATCTCCAGCTGATGTATGCGGATTGAATTTACAAGCTACAAGATAAAGGGCCAGGGATTCTGATAAAATGTGACAAATCTCTGTCGAAGAGTCAAAACAATGGAAGTCCATTTTGATCTGCACCACGTGATTGGTTGGAACTGATGTGTCTATTACACTAATTTCCAACAAATAAAAATGGACTTTCACTGTTTTGATTCCTCGACAGATATATTGTGAAAGAATCACAAGAATGAAAGTCCATTTTTGCATGTTAGAAGTTAAGTCTAATAGACTCGTATCCAACCAACCACGTCGTGTAAAATGCAACATCTCTCAATGCTTACATACACGCATAACCATTATTAGCAGAAATCTTATTTGACTGATTAATGTAGCTAGCGTGAAAATTATATGCTTTGTCTTGAACTGAATAGTTTCAGTAGAAGTTTTTAAAATAAATCAACCATTTCTTCATAGATTGTAGTTGAAATACTATATAATATTCCAGATTAATAAAATTTTTAGTTTTCATTTATTTAGTTGTGTTACAAGATTTTAAAAACATTTTTATAAATGTAAAAAAAGCCACAAAATGCAAAAGTATACTGTTTTGAGAAAACCCCCAAAGAAATGACACATATATATATAAGAATGAGTGTGACTGATAACTTTAAGGGCAATTTTGGTTAATATAAATGAATTATGTCTGCTACACCACCGCGAATGAATTAAGCAAAAGTTAAATGACAGCCTAAAGTAGCAGTGTATTTTTCACACAAACCCTTCACTAATCGTAATTCCAAACCGTGTAAAGTTGCCTACATGTAAGATACCTTTATGTAATTACTGCAACTGTGATACTTTTGTGTAATTACTGCAACTGTGATACCTTTTGTGTAATTATTGCAATTGTGATACATTTTGCGCATGAATTGTTATGATACATTCATTGGAACAGAACACATTCTTAAATATTGTATATGATAAAATATTGATACAACTATTCAACAATGAATGTTCACCGTTGTTGGAAATTAGTTGGTTTAAGTTTCAACATGGATTTACTTTGTATGCCCACAACAGTCCTGGTTTAAAAAATATGTCTGGTCTTCCTAATCACAAAATGCATCTTTCTAGGAGAAACACAACAAAAGAACTAAGCGTGGTCGGCCATCTAGGATTTACTGGCAATCCTGATAAAAAATATCAACAAAACCATGGTCTGCAATTAGAATAATCAATAATGTAGCATTTGTGTTTGTATTCAAAGAAACTGACATGAACAATCTACAACCTTGACATATACTTTACACTCCATCCAGCATAATACATATCTAACTCACCAAGCATGTCCAACTGAAGTGCTCTATTCTGTGGACTCATCTCGAGGGCCAGGAGAACATGTGAGTAGCCTTCGAAGAGCGCCCCAACCTCCACTTGCCGCTGTCAAGTAAAACTACAATAATCTATGCTCATTCATGTGTCAACTTGGCTTGACAATATCTTTACGAATGTGTAGAGACGTCAAGTTCTAGACACCAGCATATAAAGTATGTCATTTGTTTAGGCATAACAAGAGACAATGATGTTCAACATCACTGGTAACATAAAGAAATCACAAGGAACATGAAAATATCAAAAAGATAAGAAATTGGAATGTTGGAAAAAAGTTATGGATGGATGTTACAATAACAAAACACAGGATCAGGCTGACCACTATCATCATTGCAAGTTAATTTTATGTAATTATAAAAGGTCAAAGCCATTTGTTATTACATGCAACACCCGTTGTCACAATGTGCACGTCTACACGTGACGATTTGGTTGCACGAGGTATACTAAATCATGTGACTAAATAAGTCATGTGACATGTGTTCAATGGTGTCAAGTGGGTTGCTCCTGATTGGACAAACCAGGGTGACAACAGGGTGATTTCACTTTTTAAAAATATTACCTCATTTAAGCCTAACACTAGCATCAAGAGATGGTGCGAATGCCCACTCGTTCTTATCACATTCTCTCATTCATACCTGGTCCGGACTACACGTGTGCAGGCAATGTACAACATTGACAAGGCATTTCAGAACGAGAGACTTGAGCGTGACCAGGTCTGTGTGCTGTACTGTGTCGTTAGGTGGCGCTGTTGTAGCAGTAGTGCCGATCGACAGAGCTTTCAGCAGAATGTCGAGAGTTGCTGGACATACAGCCCTCAGTGCATTTTCCTGCAGTTGAAACATTCCACGAACTATGATAATACGTTGGAAGAAAGTTTATAAGGAACAAATAGTGTATGTAACATGCGCAGTCAGTTTAATAAAACAGTGTGTACTAGTGGATGTAGTGTGTTCAAATTATCGGAAGAATTGATTTAATCATTTGGTTGGGTAACCTGCGAAAGTGTGAATATTGTGTGTGGCGACCATTTCCCCCCTTTTCACTGAATTTCAACTGGACCTAGTCCAAAATAATTTAATAGTTTGATCAAACATCAAAATTAAATAACACATTTGTACAAATGAGCTAGGGTGTCGGACTGGATACTAGATGGTTTGATTTTTTGCAAAATAATTTTTAATCAAGATGAGCGAAACATTTAACTGCAGAAGCACCTTTAATTTTAAATACTACACCTTAAAACGGGAGGCACAATAGAGATTATTTCTCAAGACTAAAACTTTTATCATTTCTAGATGCTATTAACTACGGTAATAAAGTGAAAATCATTTTAAATTCATGCAGCTTCCGTTGTTTAGGGTGTAGCACAGGTATTGTGCTTGTGGATCTAAATTCAACATTTTTATAGCTATACACTTATCAAATTATATTTATACTTATCAAAATACAGACCGTTTATTCCATTTCTGAAGCTGTCATTGGTAATCAACTATCATAATAACTAACAACCAACCCAACTGTCAATTTTATTTGAAATGCTGAAAGTAAAACATATTTGTTGAATGACTGTAGTGTGATTATTCACCCCTAATCCAGTTATAAAGGCGAGGACCTAACAACTTGACAGTTATAATGGCGAGGACCTAACAACTTGACAGTTATAATGGCGAGGACCTAACAACTTGACAGTTATAAAGGCGAGGACCTAACAACTTGACAGTTATAAAGGCGAGGACCTAACAACTTGACAGTTATGAACACACTGCATCAACAGCGATGGTGACTTTTATTTATTTAATTCTTTTGGTTATGTTTTGACTTCTTAATTACTTTTTACTGACTGTTTAATAACATGGACAATTTATTATTTATTTATTTATTAACATATTTAACATGCTTTCACTGAGCTTACTATTGAGTGCTGAATAAGCGTCCCTATACATGTATTTATTTAATGAAAAATGTCACCCTATAGCACCTTATCTGGCACTATACTATTATTAAATTTAAACATTTGTGCCGGCATATATTTTCCGGCAATCATGACAAATTACGCAGGGTATAATTTTTAGGAGAGCAATCGCTCTCACTCCCTATTGCTAGCACTAATCAATCATCCATGGAGCGGTTTACCGCTCGAGCTAAAATTACTTGCTCCCAACTGGAGCTGCATGTGGCTCCCTCTGACAGTTAAATTTTTATCCTTTCGAATGACAGTCATGAATTTAGTGGGATCCCGTGCTTCTGGGGATCCTAGATTTTGATCCCGAAGCGTTAGACGGTTATATTTCCATGATTAGATGAACTGGTCAGAATCCTTAGTTGTCGGGAGCTCGACATGGTATATAATTAGTTAAAACGCAATTATCACTGCATGAACCAACCGTAAATCGTCGCCGTGTATTTAATTGAATAGAACATAAAAAAACCCGGAAAATTCCCCGGTATTTCGCAGATATAAAATGCAGTTACTATGTCTGCGGTGATGTGAATACGCATAAAATTTATGCATATTCAGCAGAAAAACAAAACAAAATTCACAGCAATCTGTGTAGTTTTCTACGACTAAGAATGCCTTGGCTTCACGTCGAGTAAAAAGTTGCTTCAACGCTAAAAAAGACAAATATACTAGTGACTTTTTCACACTGTACTATTATTTGTTTTTGAACAATTTGCCCCCATATACTGTTATTCGGCACTATACCATTATTAAATTTGACCGATTTGCCACCCTGTACTGTTATTTGTCCTAAACGTTTACTTGGCACTCGAGAATATGTTACAGTTTTGTTTCAAACATTGAAATGTCTAATTTATTTATTACGTGATTCAAATAGGGATGGAATAAGCGAAACACATGTGCTTCGCTTCATGTCTGCAACACAAACATACTCTTAATAATAATAATCCTTCTACTTGAACACAGAACCATGAAAGCAAATGTTATGAAACAATACAACCACAAATGAACTACCATCCAGGTGGTGTCAACATCGTCCATCACACAACCAGACATGACTTCTCTGGAGTAACCATACACTCATCAAACATGTTTACGCCTAAATATAGACCTAGTACACTGTAGCAGCCTGTACGAATATGTAGGTCAAGTCACCGAGACAAACACAATGACAAAGGAATCATTGGATGGGTTTAAACTGTTGACTGCTACGACTAAGTAACAGTGATACAATAGGCAACATCATCACCACCAATCTCAGAATACTCTAACTTATAAGGATAGAGGGGATATCTGAAATAGTTAGCAAGACATTCTTCTGATGAAAACTGTAAAACTAGTTCCCAAGTAACTACATGTGACAAATTATATCATGGTCGACAAATTGATATACTGCTTCCAACTATATGCCATATACTATATTAAGACAAACTGGTTTGGCAAGATGGACTAGCACTTAAATATGAAACTGAAACTTTACTAGGTAAAAAAAACCTATAAAAGTAGTTAATAACAATCTGAAAATGATAGTTATGTACCTATTTTCAGTTTTAATAATTACATTCTAACAAAACAAAGGAAGTTGAAAAGATGATTACAATAAAACAACAAATTGCATGTGATAATTGCCTGTGCATTGTGCATCTATACTACTCAACATGTAATGTTTGGTTCTTTGAACAGTCGGTGAACGTTACAGGTCTTAGTATCAACATCAGTTCAAATATATTCTGAGTCAACTATTTCAAATCTGTTGAAACCTACATAAATAATATTACTTCTTGCGTTTATTCTTTCTACCATTATTTCTTACATTTATTTATTTCTTATAACATAGCATGGAGTGGGAAGATACAGCCATTACAAATTGTGACTGTAATATGTTCATTTCAGAGAGCCATCTGATATGTTCCAGTGTTGCCACTGCAGTGTTTACTCTATCTTTGCTCCACCAATCTTGATTTATAGCAGGGCTGGTGGACTGGCTTTCAGTTCACGCCAGCAAAAAAAAACCTGGCCGCAAATGTAAATCAAATCCTAGTGAACAGCAACACCCTGGGATGTGATATATGATCTTACTAAAGCTTACCATGCCTGCATTTAAGGGGTGATGTCAAAATGTGGACATCATGTTTATTTTGAAACGTTTTGAAAAATTAGATTCTGGTCCATTTGTGTTGCTCCATCAACAATATAATGTTGCATTTACACTTCAACCCCGGCAGACCTGATGATAGGAACTTGACTTCTATAGGAAGCATTCAGCCATTTTGCAGTTACTGTACAAAACTCGTTCACATAATTCCACCCCTTTCTGTCAGCCAAGAACTCAATTACAAAGCTGAGTGAATGCAGCACAAATTCCACTCGACTTGTTCCACGAGGTTAGTTTGAACTGTATATTTCTGTGAAACCATAGCCATTTCCTCAGATCTGTTTTCTTTGTCACAACAATTTATGTGCACAAATTGAAATGTTTTTCACTAGCTGTCTGCATGAACAACCACCACCATGCTAAATCTCGTGTCTGTTCCTCCTAGAAACAGCCTGTTTTGTAGGTATCTCATGGTGATGCTAAACATGGCTGCACATATTACTGTTCATGTGAAATTAGTCATTGTTTTGCCTACTAGACATAAAACTCAGCAGATCTGCATTGATCTTAAGAAACACCATGATAAAAAATCCAGGAAAACGGCATTTCCAGAGATTTCACATATCATATTCGACCTATTATAAGCGTATATGCCTCAATTAGTGTACACCGCTTTTAATCAGCAGGATCCATAATTATTGTAATTTGACTAGGATGGAACAACTTAAAAATTTAACCATCTGGTGTTAAACAGTTCGCACCACTTTTCTAGAGATACAAATATTGGTGTATGCTTGTAAGAACAGATTACTTGACATTTTTCCATGGCCCAATATTTTTTCAAGCATACTGTATGCTTGTTAGGTCAAATACAGTACATGAAAATACAGTGGTTTTTCTTGTTGTTTTTCTAGTGCGGCAAATCTGTAAAATATTTACTTTCAATGAAAATACGCCAAGAGAAACAAAACCCTCAAAGTGAACAAAATGTTACGAGGACGATTTCAGTTTGAGGCAGCTTCTATCTGTGGTCCAATGGAGAAAAAAGTTTGGTAATGTGCCATAGACAACATATGATCTGACCTGAGAACCAGAGATGATCGCACCAAACACATGTAGCAGTTCCATCTGTACATTCACATCCAAACCAACATGCTGGAAACTCTCTGAAAATAAGAAAATCTTCCATCAGCATAACAGTCAGTAATACCTATGCCCACATTGTAATTTCAGAAAAATCGTATCTTGTGCATAGAATTAAGGAACATCTCTCAAACAATCAGTACGACTTTTTCAAATATGTATATCTCCAACATTCTTAACATATTATGTGGTTTAAATTTGTGCCACCCAGCATAAAGGGTACTGGATATTAAGATTTTACACCAACAGTTCCATACGGATCTTCAAAAATAAACACTTAAAAAAATTAAACATTAGACATGTTGCCATAGCTTAACTGTTCGAAATATTCTCTCTTCTAACATGGCAATCTGTCTCAATGTTATTTCTTGAACGAACTGAGACATCAAGCACAAAATATACACATCATTTCAACAGATCATCCAGTGCATAAGAAAACTCACCATAAAGAAATGGAACAACTTCGACGTGCAATGTCGCTGGTCGCTGCTTCATTTTGCTGTATTCCACTTTCCAACTGAAATGACACAAAAGTGAAATGAGATTCTGACAATTTTACTGTGTAATTTTTCTCTGCCTCGTCCATCGTCGGAATTGACATGACTAACTCCAAAACAAATCGGCGAACCACTATATGGCTTCCTGTAATGTAATACAGGAACGGCTTTATGGCATTGGGCCTCACCCCTAAAAAAGCATGGAATTTTGGTTGTGGCAATATATCAGAGGGGTAAATCGCTGCGATTATCACCAAATGAATCATATGATTTTTTCCATCTCTCATGATTCTCATTTCTGTTATTAATATACTCCACAATTATTTGTAAAGTTCACAATTTCTCGAAAGCAAGACATTCAGGAGGACATTTCTAAGATTCAGGAACAATAGTGGTGCAGAACAGACAACCATAGTAGGAGCTACATTATGGAATTATCTGCCAAAAAATACGTAACGTTCTCTACAAGCAATTGCTAAAACCTATGTCTTTAAAACATGTCTTTCCATATTGATAGTAGTTATTAAATGACAATATTGACACCACTTGTATCAGGGTAAATCAATTATTATTATTATTCCTAAAGTACAACAATGTGCTTATTACAAAGGCAAAACCAAAACTATCAGTAGCTGCTTCCGAAAGTTAACAATGTGCTTATCAGTTTTACAGAGGCAAAACAAACAAAAATAAACTTGTACGAACCCGTGCAGCTGTTTATGCCACCCAAACCAGGGGTCATAAAGACACTCGAGGAAGTGAAGCACGTGTGTGATGAATGACGTCAATGGAGCTACATCCTCGACATTCCCTGATGATAGCTGCAATGATTCAATAAAAAAAAACACAATAAGTATCTTTCACTATCAGCCATGATGATATAAGTATATATATATATATATATACATATATATATATATATATAGTTATTTCCAAGTCCAATCACATACCAATTACATGTGGTGCTATGTAATGACGTTTATTGCTGGCATAAGGGAAACACATAATTTTGGGTTTATGCCTGAAAAAATGGCACACACATGCCGTGGAGAGGCTTCACTACTTCAATGATCATGATAATCTTATCGTCTGACTATTACCATCAGATTCATTACCCATAGGTTTAGCTGTTAAAATCAAAGTCCTAGGTTGCTTGGATGCTGAGACATTGGCAAATGCAGTTTCTCAGTGTTGGCCATTTTGAAAACCAAAAATGCCGACCATATGGGCAAATTGGTTGTCTGGTTCTTTATACCATAACATTAACAAAATGCATTGGTTTGCTAATCTTAATAGTACTGTTCTTAGTCATCAGCTTATTTTAATTGTATTTAGTCTGCCCTTGTTGTCTGTGAAGTATCATACTAATTAATTAATGGATTAGTTAGTTAATTGATTAATGGACCAGTCAGTCTATCAAACTAACTGGTTCTCAAAGTATATAATTTATATATATATATACACATATATATAAGAAACACAGTTCACAATCAACCGCTGGTTATTATAGTTAGTTACAAGAAAACATACTTCTGTTAATGTACTACATAATTAAACTTTCACCAGAAATTTCCTAGATTTGAGTCGTACTCACTTTTGAGAGCACCACTGTTGCCATGGAAACCAAATGTGAAACATAGCTGCATGATGCGAGCATTGGAACATTGTCAACATTCCTGCAATCAGTTTCAGCAATGTCAACGACATATAAAACATGGAACAATACACACACGCACGCGCACACGCACGTCACATATCATTGCTTGTAAAATTGTCCTGTAGCAGATGATTTGACCATCATGCAAAGGGACACTGATTAATTACATAATTCAATCAATCAACCAATCAAAGAAATTACTTATACTAACAACACAGTGTCTTAACTTTAATTGCTTTACAATAGATATCAGTGCACATGACAATGTTTGTAAATGTTTCATTTTATGCTGCAAATGATGGGTGCAATTCATGCACATACAATCTAGGACAAGGCTCTGATAAAATCTAGGAGAATGCTTTTAAATGAGATGGACTGTGGACTCTGCCATCATCTGAATCTTGGAAATGTTGAAAAGCCAAAGATTCCATTCACAATAATATATATGATCCTTTATATATTTCGCAGTTAAGCCATGTTATAATTTTGCCAAAGCCTCAAGAGTAAATTGCTTTTATAGTAAGCGAAAAAATATGCTATTTTTGCAAACTCCTAGACAAAATTTGTGTGATAATACCTGCTAATTATAATGAGGCATTTGACTAGGGCCTCAGCATATTCCAACATGTCACCATCAGCAGCCGATGCACAAGCTGAATTACAGTCAGACAACTGCCGGGTTATCTCCTGAAGCAGACCCTCTGGAAGCTTCGTTAAGTGCGGCCCCTCGGCCATGAAGCTGCAACAAACATTGATACTGTGGCATCATGGTCCCAATGACATCAGCCCGCAACCCACACTGATCCGACATCAACTTTGACCCACTGGGATGACTCCACAGCATAACGATTGGTCTGGGTGATAACATCAAGGCGCAACATGAAATTGCTATCAATAATGATCACGTGGCATCATGGTTCTGCTGACATGAAAATGTGCACAGCCTAACGGCATCTCATCCCGTTTCACATAATTATTCTTCAACTGCAATGAATCCTATGGCTATAACCCAGTTAGCAACAGTCTGCAGTCTAAAATGGCCCAATAAATTGGCTCTTTTAACAAACATGTGAAATTCACATTGATCACATTTCTTGATTACTTGATGCTGAACATTTTATTTCTTTCCAATGCATCATGTTATTTTTGTTATAATAAAAATAATAGCAAACATGCAGATTAAGCCACATACTAAGTCTAATATAGTTGGAAATGTATTAATGTACTTACAATACCATCACATGCTGTGCAATTATCTGCATGTGTTCATTAATAAAGTGTTCTGGAAACTGTTGTAATCACATTGCAATGAGACATGGGGATCATTTACATACATACATACACCCACCCAATTTATATTGACGCACAGGCACTTACCCTTCAGCCAAATGGCTAAATTCCACATCCACATATTCCTGGTATGTTTCCAGAAACAACTTCAGGTAACTTTGGAACAGTGCAGCATCATTCTAAAAATAATAATATTGTCATTATTTCATAGCATTAGACATAACTGTATTGCACTGAAACTATAGCGAAACACTGGTAGCAACATTCATTCAAATTTCTATTTGGGCAGCATACTTTCCCCCAGAATAAACTGTCATGAAATTATGTATTAAATACATTTATATTTGCATGAAGTTAATTTTCAAGACTGCCATGCACAGTAAACATTTATTACCAACACAAATGACCAAATGCTGCATTCTTCACTGATTAGTCTCAGGTGAGTCTAATAACATAATAAAGAAATTTTTTTTGGTGCTGTAAACATGAAGTATGTAGCATTAAGTCGACAAAGTCTAAAACTAGTATCCAGTGTTAGTTATTGACATCACCAGGACCCAGGAGCGAGGCAGGAGCAGAATCTAGCCAGGACCGGGTACACAGCCACGGCACAGCCACAGGTGTAAATCATGTTGTTCGAGTTAACAAATCTCGTGAAGTTTTTTTTGGCAGGCGTTGACACTTGTTTAAAGGAAACACTATGTATCTTTGTTTCTTCACATGGGAAGATTTGCGATGTGACAGAATGCACTTATCCGACGTCAGCACACGTTGACATCCCCCCACACACACCACACCCCTCGTAACCGACGGGATTGACGTCCGGAGAACCGAGTGCATACCTTTGAGGTGTATAACATCCACAACTGGCACAAATTGTCTTCAGCGTTCAACGCATCCATACTGTGCGTTACTTAAAACCTGGACGTACAACGTACTGCTTTCCTTCATTAATGCTGGATGTGTTCATGTCGCTGCTTAATGCTGACAAAACACGAAAATACGACAGGTCACAGGGTGCTTCCTGCATGCCGTAAGGTCATTTCCGGTGTACGGAGAAATTGTGGTGCAAGAAAGATTATTTGATTAAATAATAACAACTTATTGGTATCATTTTATATTGCTAATGAATGCCAGTTATTATTATTATTACATTTATTAGTTAATGGTTAAATCGATAGGAAGCTGAAGAGAAAGTTCGATTATGCGAGATCTGAGAGGGGCGCTACTTCTATTTTTAACCTTTGTCGACTAGTTACTAGCCTAGTGTGGGCTTTTCCCAAAATGTATATGGGGAATCCCGCAAAAGGTTTCCATTCTACGGTTATGTCATTATAATATTGTCATCTATGGGAGTGTTTGTGTTACTTCTTTAGCATTGCTGTGTAACAGTTTATATACAAATAATTATGAATAGACTCTAATATATATGCTGACCAGTCGATAGCGTAGCCTAGTTAGAGATCGAGCTGTACGTGTGGCCTGTGACGACTATACGGTTTCTGGGAAATTAGTTCACCGATCAAGCGACGGTTTAGACGTACGTCGCTGAATTTCTTGTATTGTCACAACAGACAACGCCACCTGAAAACAACGATCGAACATTCAAACACAGTAAGTGCTCGTTTCGTCAGTTTTGTAATTTTCTTTATAGTTATACGATCGACGTAATTTAAGGGAGACCGGGGCTATAGGCCCCGGGGCAAGTCCGCCAACCGGCTTTTATTCCGTGCCTTTGCAGAATTGAATAATTTCGGTCACACGACTAGGTCACATATGTTCATCAAACTACCTACAGCGGGAAACTGGCGTCCACGAGTTGCTGGCTGGAAAGTTGTGAGCTAGAACACTGATTTTGGTGACTGTTTAATTTTTTTTTCAGTTTTCAGTACTTATAAGTGGCATTGGTTAGACATTCAGAGTGCTAGACTAGGCAAGTAATCTAAAAAAAATTACATCGGGGTACCTATAAATGTTATAAGCTGTCACCCATGCCATGTTTTTTTTACTTTTACCAGTCACAACCAGCCCGGATGACACTTTCTATTATGATTTTTTTTACTGTGTAGTGAGCTATTTAGCGAAGATGGTGTTTTTTTAAATGTATACATAATCGGCTGTAACTCTACTAATTATAGAGCTACATAACTAAATGTGGTATCAAAATATCTGGAATAAGGAGGACTGTGTTATAAATAAATAAATGTGTCACTGTTATAGCAATATTCGACAAAAAACACAAAACGTACCAAAATATATCAATATTTTATTTTGGTTTCGGAACCAAAGGTGTACAATAGTTTCTATGACTTCTTACGTACATGGTACATGTCAATTATGTTTATCACAACATAATGCCAGTTCATTTCCAAACAAAACAACACCATCTGGTTCGCTATATTTATAAACAATGGAAAATTACTGATTATTATGCACAAATCAATGTTACCCCCCATATTTTCAAGATTGTCAGAAAGTGAAGCACTACAGTCATTGAGAGGCATATCTTAATTAAGCCCCAATTAACAATACTGATATTAAAACATGTTTACATGTTGATAAAAACTTATATTGTTACACAGGGTAATCTTATCCACCAGTCAGTTAAATGCCACCCTTTCTCCACACCGGAAAGGGGCTCGGATTGTTCAATGTTCTGCTGCATAAAATAGCACCCATCCCCGCCAAATCACTGCATATAAGGGAAGATCATTCATTTACTGTGAAGATAGACATTAGAAGGATACGTGTAACTGACAATTAGTCTGATTCTTCAACGTGCATCGTAGTAAATAGGTTCCAACAGATATCATCGTTGCATGAACATGCACCTGTGCTCTTTAGCTGCTTGGATCTGCAGGTGTATCTTGCAGTTGCACAACTTTTGTATTCGCAATGCACAATATCTGAGAATTCCTGAGGTAAGGGGTCCTCTATCATCAGCTGTGGGTGAAGTTGTCCACTGGTGGGATTCTTGTACCAGCCATTATTGATGGGTGAAATGGGGTCAGGGGACGTGTTATCTGCCAAATACCAAACACGGCACATTGGACGTGTTTGGCAACACAACTCTGGGTAGGCGAAAGCTTTTCTCGATTTTTTTTTTATATTTCTTAAATAGCTTGCAACGCACTTCGTTGATGGCTGCATCGTTAGTGCATGATGAATATACTCTGCAGATGAATTCCTCTGCTTGTTTGTCTGTGGCTTCAGAAAGAGCTCCGCCTCCAAGATGATGCCATATAACTGCATGCTTCTGGAATGTTTTCCATGTTGATTTTTTTGCCGTGTCCATTCAGCTGACTGACAGTGTCACATCCTGTTAATGCATGATATACTGGGATGTTCCTTCGGAGAGTAGGGTGTAACTGTTGTCATGAACAGTAATGAAGCGTCGCTGTTTTGCTGTTCCTGTTCTCATCCATAATTTTCCACTCAGTTGTGCTGAAAAGTGATTCACAAGTACCAACACATCACCGTCTCTACTCGCGATGATAACGCGTTCAAACCCTGCTTCGTAAGCTGCAGTGGCATGTAGTATGATGCGCGTATCAGCCTCTAATAGGTCGATTCATGTGCGGACGCATTTATGATTGGTAGGCAGCTCACGAATGTTACTTGTTGATTAAAGCCCGTCCAAGCAGGTACTGACTGGTCAGGAGTGCAGTAGTGTCTTGTGAGTAGCCAACAAACGTCTTTGATATTTGCTGTCGTGGTCAAGATTTGGATTTGGTTCGTAGCTTTCCAGGTCAACATCAACAACAAATCTAGGTATTGGACGAGCAATGGCTTCGGGTGCATGATTCAACTGCGTTTTAACTCCTCCGGTGTTTTGAGGAAGCCTCATTTTCCAAGAGGTATTTGTTGTTCACTTTGACCTGTTGGCTCTCCTCTTTGTAATGCAACCATCTGGGTGGCATGGAATATTCCTTTACCATCGAAAGTTTCCTCTATGATATCGATTCTGCTGCAAATTGGAGAAATTTGCTTTCAAGAAGATTGGGTAGAACTGGAAAATTGCCATTTTCAATGAATTTGTCCAATGTTTTCTTTGTCAGAGTCGTGTCAACACGCTGTACCTGACTGTGATGGAATGCCCAGCATTGTGAAAAAGGTTCACAAGAGTCCTTGATCGCGTTGCTTGGTGGATACTCATTCCGAAGCCAACATGTTTGGGGGTAAGGGTTTTACCCCTTGAGATAGCATGCACAGTGTCTTGGCCAAAACTAAGGGATGGCCGTCTGGTGGTGTCATCAGCATCTTCATCTGTTTGTCCCGACAAACAGGTGTGCACACCTTGTTCTGACACTACGCCTTCCAGTTCTCCTTTTGCCTCATTCAAAGTTTGTACAACTACTTTCGCTGGAACTACCTGGAATAATAGCTGTGGTTCATGGGGACCTAGCTGTAGTTCATGGGGACCTAGCTGTGGTTCATGGGGACCTAGCTGTGGTTCATGGGGACCTAGCTGTAGTTCATGGGGACCTAGCTGTGGTTCATGGGGACCTAGCTGTGGTTCATGGGGACCTAGCTGTGGTTCATGGGGACCTAGCTGTGGTTCATGGGACCTAGCTGTGGCACAAACTCGATTTCCCCTGGAGCAGCCTTTGCAACTTATCGTTAAATCGTGTCCTGTGCTGCTTGTAACTGCCAGCATCAACTTTGACAACAGCCCAACAGACCTTTCCCAAACAACCAATAAGCTGTATATTTCACATTTAGTTACTCCTATGGAAACATACACATATCTTTAGGGTTAGAGCCTAGAGTCTTTTTCTCGCAATCAGCTTTCCTCTTGAACTGGATCTGGATGTAACACTTGATGTGGTACGTGGCATCAGCAACTACTACATCACTCACCCCGGCTAACCTACACATCATAATACAGTCATGTCTCGCTGCATGGATGACCCTATCAGAAACATTCCTAGTTACAAGTCTGGTTTTTTTTCGGAAGAAACCGTCTGACAAAAAGTGCATAACTCAGAATCTAATGTTTCCATGTTGCTTCGCAAGGTCTGGTTCTTTTAGCTTGTTGAAGCTTCCTCATCAGCACAATGTGATTTTTTAGCATCAAAGTGTTTCTTCGGTCTGCCCAGATGCAATGAACTTGTGAATGTAACATAACAGTTTTTATGATATACCATTTCATAATCTTTATATCGTTTACGTTCAACCATGGCTTGCTGTACTCTGTCCAGGCCATTGGTGCCAAGTTTTTGAGTGGGATCTTTAGAAGATTCCTACTGGCAAAGAAGGCATGAGCTCCAGTCGGTAGTTGTGTCACTGCTCCTCTATCCGATTCTGTCTCATTTCATTGGTTTAATTTCGTGGAATATAAAGCTCTTTTATATGACGCATATGTGAACGTTAGAATTACATTCGATATATTGTACATACATTGGCGAAACGTAGATGCTTGGTTCTGAAACGGGCCCTGGTTACATTTATACTCACAACACTGTTTGTGATACTGGGTACACCATATAATTAGCTATATTTCATAGGATTATGAAACTGACACTGTAGCAGTGGGGTCAATTACATATAAAACAACAAATCATACACTGACACCAACTCTATATAAATCTGGCGGCAATGACAAATAAAGGGAGTAACGTTGTATTTTGGGTTGTCACTTAATGTTATTACATTATTTATCGAACCAGTTTATCGCCCGCCCGCCCGCCCGCCCGCCCGCCCGCCCGCCCGCCCGCCCGCCCGCCCGCCCGCCCGCCCGCCCGCCCGCCCGCCCGCCCGCCCGCCCGCCCGCCCGCGTGCCTAAGAACTACCTATTGACCGGGATATCCACCATGCAAGGGTTTTCGTTAGCGCATACAGAAATAATGAGTATGCTACGTGGAGGTACGTGTATGTACGTGTGTTAACTAATATGAAATGACATATTGGTTGGTTTCAGGGCGCTATGGCAACGAACATCGAGCAAGATGAGACTGTTTGCAGTTGGCATGGCGACGAAGAGCTACACGGGCACCTGCGAGACTTCCACGACAGCGCGGCGCGGTTTCCAAAGAAAGAAACAGACGCCGCGAGGAAATTCCACACCGATCTAACGAAAAAGCTGGAAACCGAGCTGAAGAACCGCGGCAAATGTACCCGGGTCGAATTCACCGGCAGCTCATACGAGGGGGTGAAGGTGTCGAACAACATTGAGTTTGACGTGATGATGATCGCATCCGTGTCGCACAACCACGTGAAGGTGGAGCCGACGAAACACGCTGGCTACTTCCACCTGCGCGCCATAACGGACAACAAGGAGAACGTGCCTGTTTCGAAATTTAAAAAGATGCTGACTGAGAAGTCGTTGGTGTCGCCAAACAAAGCTGCTGGCGCATTCTACGGAAATGTCAACAGGTACGTCAGCAAGACAGAGGATGTGAGAAAGAAGATCAAGATGAAACGACACGGGCCAGCCGCGCAACTAGAAGTCTACAAGCAGGGTTTCGAGGACAAAGAACCGTGGTATTTCGTCGATGTCGTCACAGCCTTTGAAGTGATGAATGGCGACAGTCGTTCCATCTACGTGGCTAAGTCAAAGAAAGGAGACGATATGTCATGGAGGATATCCTATTCGATCGAAGAAAAGGAAAAACTAATCAGTATTGACGGAGACAACGGCTGTCGCAAGCAGGTATTGCGCATCCTGAAGGCTCTGCTCAACCGCGAAGCCGGGTTGCAGAAGCTGACATCGTATCACATGAAGACGGCGCTCTTGCACGAAGTGGACACGGTTGAGAGCTGGAAACCGCAGGAACTCGTCCCGAGATTGATCGGTGTCCTCCGTCGTCTCTACCTAATGACGAAAGAGGAGACGTTTCCCCATTACCATGATCCGAATATTAATCTGCTTGATGAGATACCAAACCCTCGTACAATAACCAACATACGTGACAGGTTCCGCCGGTTGCTTCGAAGCAAGGAACGATTTATGCGAGCGTTTCAGTACAGAAGAGCGATAATCTCGGCATAGTGACTTGTCGCATTGTTACGAAGTAGCAGTTTGACATAGGTTAGTAAATAACCATTTATGTTATAGAATTACTATTTTCCAGCCGGTGATATAATATTATATTACGTGATAAATTTTGTCAACTCGACGATGTGTCTGGCGATTCTGTGAACATTAAAATATCATACCGTAGTTTTGTAAATGTGTTCTATTACATGTTTTTTTTTACATACTAATCAGGAGAAATATACCATGTAAGGAGAGAGAGAGAGAGAGAGAGAGAGAGAGAGAGGGGAGAGAGAGAGAGAGAGAGAGACAGACAGACAGACAGACACAGAGAGACAGGGAGGGAGAGAGGGAGGGAGGGAGGGAGGGAGGGCAGGGAGGCAGGGAGGGAGGGAGGGAGGGAGGCAGGGAGGGAGGGCTAATTGTGCATATGTATGAAACTTATCGCTACGTGCCATTTAGAATATCATATATAGGTGACATTTGTATCATAACATTTACAGCAAGTCCATTACACATTATCTAACTGCCTTAGATATTATGTCAACATCACTACAATTTACACCCTGGTCATATGCTCTCGATACATACAAGTATGCCAATATACTCCGTATCTGATGTAAATAAGATGTCAACAGGAATGACAGACGGAACTTTGACTTACTGTCCATACATTTATTTCATAGACACACAGACGACGGAGAGACACTGATATGTCACGCATGACTCGTCCACGGCAGTGGTTTCGTTGGAGGAAGACGCCAACCGCTGTTTCGTTTAGCATCGTGCATAAATATATTTTTTCTCAAGACACCGTTTGTTTTCCGATCACATCCATTGTCGACTCTGACTCGGACAATTGAGATGCTTAGTTAACCAAAGCAATCGCAGAGACTCGATAGATGCACTGCTTGATTGATTGATTCATTATTCTGTACAATTGCATACACGTATAACGATAAAACATAAAACCTAAGACATCACAAAGTAACACGCACGCACGCACGCACGCACGCACGCACGCACGCACGCACATGCACGCACGCACGCACACATGCGCACGCACGGACGCTCAAACATACGCATGCACGCTCACACATACACGCACACGTACGCACGCGCAAGTACTATTATTTCCAAAATGACCCTTCACCCACTGACGTGTGCGATTGAACACTAAACTATTCAAGGTCAAGGTCAACGATCCAGGGAATTCCATTGGTCTATATATGTACACATTTAGATAAGTGAATGTGGGTTTTTCCAATGTTTGCAAGTTACATTACGCGATTTCTTGTAAAGCGAAACCGTCCGTGTGTATTTCCCCGCGACTTTGTTTCCAGTTATATCTCGCGTTAACGACTCGCGCGTTCGTTTGATTCCCGTCCACTGCGACAGAAGTCACTTATTTGTACATCTTACAGCACGCATTTGCACGTCAGAAGCCAATGGCTTCCTTGGCCATTTGCAATCTGCGGTTTCTGCTTTTTGTGGCAATCTTATCAAACCTTGTCTGCACGATCGACTGTAAGACTAGGTCTACGAAAAAAAACAAGCATCGTCACAGGTAAGACCTGCCTCTTCCAACGCCTGGTGTTTACAGGCGCGTTCACACGCGTTACGTTCAACGTCTTGCCATCGTACGCGGATTTAGTCTTTCTCTTATTTTGTTGGCAGAACGTTAATTTTTGCAAAACAGTTAAAATATTGAATAAATATGCATTTAATGCTTATTAATTATTTATTGATGAAACAATGACTGGGATTACGGATATATTACCTACAATCTAAATTTATTGATGTGGTTTTTGCAACAAATGACAACTAAATCTAATTGGTTTGGAATGTAAACCAAGTTAATAATTCACGTTCGATTGCATTTAAGCTAAGGAAACAAATTATATGTATATACTGTTGACGTACTATGAGTATGTCACGTGCGTACAGTTGTATCCTGTATTTAGTCAGCATTATCAGTATTATATAGTTTTATTTGTAATAGACCAAGTAATATAAGTATTACACTACTTCATGCCCATTGTCAACAATTGCATTGTTGTGTAATGTAGTGATTACGTAACTACTTCAATTATGTTTGTATAATACCGAAATAAAGATTAAAATAAAATTAATTAATGCATTCATTCACGCACGGAGAGATGTGGGAGAGATGGGGAGAGATGTACGAGGTCCATAATTTTGTACTCGTGCCGGAATCAGTCATGCGTGACCAAGGGCGTCCGCAGGCTTTTTTTCTAGAGGAGGGGGGCAAAATATTCTGCTGTCTGATTTCGACTAGAAATCTTTACACTTCCAGGGGGGCAAATATTCTAATGTCTGATTTCGACTAGAAATCTTTACACTTCCAGAGGGGGGGGGCAAATATTCTGCTGTCTGATTTCGACTAGAAATCTTTACACTTCCAGAGGGGGGCAAACATCTTTACACTTACCAAAATGTCTACTTTCAATGAACAATAACGACATAATTGTATATAATCAATTAACAAATATATTAGATGATCTACTTAACACAAATAGTAGACAATCTACTTGCCATTACAGATTTTACAAAGATCCAGGGGGATGTGCCCCCCACCTTTGCCCCCCCTCCGGACGCCCATGTGCGTGACGGCATATCGTATAGACATCTCAGCGTGTAAAATCACTGCGCAGCATAAAGCCGGAAGGTCCAAGGTACGGAAGGGTACCATCCTCTTGCTAGGGGATATAGGAGTCCCCAGCGGAAGAAAATAACATAGATCTCTACTTTTAAACTGCTCAACAAAAGGAAGTAAAAGCAAAACGTTTGTTTGTTTGTTTGTTTTGACACAGAAAATGCATATTTGAGC
This sequence comes from Lamellibrachia satsuma, assembly GCA_033239005.1. Classification (NCBI taxonomy): domain Eukaryota; kingdom Metazoa; phylum Annelida; class Polychaeta; order Sabellida; family Siboglinidae; genus Lamellibrachia; species Lamellibrachia satsuma. The sequence continues at coordinate 4,113,059 of BSQZ01000009.1, forward strand.
CTCACCAGTATTTGGCTCTTTTGAACATTGAAAGTGCCCTTTTGGGTTCTAGCCAACCAGTAAACTTTTTATGAAACATGATGCAATGTGCTTTTCATGGAATTTAACAGTTTGGAATTTTGCCTCTTGAAAATCGCCTCTTTATTGAAATGTTTCTTTTTATTACTAAATGCAATTTTTGTATCACAGAATGAAACCATTTGTGGCTTTTTTATTTTGTCACGGAGACTGCCCCTTTGGACCCCCTGAGCAAATTGTCGTTTTATTTACGATTGTGCCCGTTCGATCAACGAAACTGTCATTGTCATATCAGTAGATTTTCCTTTTATAGAAAATAGTGCCTTCTTTGCCCAGTGAAAGTTTGCTGAAACGTCCTGGAAAAATATTCTAAGGGGCTGATAAGGCAGCACCGGGACAGGGTTGTGGACAACGATTTGGGGAAAGTTCGTCTAACTGGGGGGGGGTGGCAAACAAAAAGGGCCCCACTTTGTATAAAAAAAATCCTCTACTTCCGTTGCCTGCTCTCATTCCGATGACGTGACCGAAGTACAATAGCTTATGTTTCAAGATGAGTGCTTGACTTCTTCAAGCGCGGGGTTATTTCTTTTCCTGTCCGTCCGCGGGATGCGTAACACCCTCTTCCAGCACCACACTTTAAGCTATCCCCTCTGCTTGATGACCTACGACCCCATTACTAAGAAAACAATGGTGTTAACTAATATTTCACTCGTTGCTATTGGTACGTCCTTATCCTTCCTAACCTTTTCCAAGTCCACCATTGCTGTCCTGCTAAGAACCAGTCTTCTTCAGATGTCTCCTTCGCAAATAGTATAACTATCTCCGAACTACCGAAGATGAAGTTAGCCACTACCTAAACTAACTAATCATAGCATCAGTGGCGTCATCAAAATGTTGAATGGATATGAGGATATTCTTCAAACTTAAGGAAGGCAGTAGAACCAGAAAGCACAAAGCAGCGTTTGTTAAGGAACAGTGTAGGTTGTATATGAGAAAATAATCATTTTCATTGGCATTTCATTTGATCAATACTCTTCTTTGATTGTAGAGCGGCAAGTCTTGAAGGACATGTGGCAGAACAAACATGTCACAAGAAACCGGAAGTGACAAAGTTACTGCAGCAGTTCCACGACAAATATGCTCGTCAACCAATGAAGGCCATTGACGAGGCGAAACCAACTCATACAAAGTACATCAAATACTTGGCGAACGAGCTGCGGAAATTGGGAATCGCGCGAGTCGAGTACACGGGCAGTGCGTACGAGGGGGTAAAGGTGTCGAACGACATTGAATTTGATATTATGATGATCAAGACCGCCGGAAATGTAAAACCAGTGCAAACGTCCACCTCTGGGTATTATCATTTGCAAGAGGATGACGGCCGATCACGCAGCCATGTTTCCCCCGATAAAATGGTAGCTGACTTCTGCGGTACCCTACAGAAACTCATTAATAATCACCCAGACATGTCGCGTCTCGTGAAATTGCGTAAACATGGCCCGGCTGTACAGATGGACGTATATAAAAGCGAGGTGGACAAAAAGCGAACCAAACCATGGTATACAGTCGACGTCGTCCTATCGTATGAAGCTAAACTAGACCAAAGAAAACGCATATTTGTGGCGAAACCACTTAAATGCGTCGAATGTGAGCGACGAGTGAATGATGCGTGGCGCATATCTTACTCCTTGGAGGAGAAAGACCTGTTCAACGGAATGGACCGCGATAACGGTTGCCGCAAGAAGGTCCTGCGCATCCTGAAGGTTTGGCGCAACCGAGAAGCCGGAATGTTTCCGCTGACGTCCTACCACCTGAAAACGGCGCTCTTCTACGAGATGAAGGACGTTAGCAACTGGGGCCAGTCTGAGCTCGGTCGGAGGTTGATCGGTGTTCTCCGTCGTCTCCACAAAGCCATGAAGCAAGGTCGTCAGCCGCACTACTTCGTTCCCAAGTTTAATCTCCTCGGCAGAATGAGATCAACGACTATTGCAAATATAAGGGACAGACTGGAGCATATCTTGCGACACATTGAGCTTATCGTCACTCCATTGTTGGAAACAAATAACAGCGCTGTTGCGAAATTCGGCGCCAGGTCTGCCTCTGCCTGTACAGTGTCTTAAACGATCCTTTCTTTCGACAGGTTTCGTACTTTCGACGATCACGTAGGGTACTTCGGTGTCACAATCACGTAGGGTACGTCTGTTTCATGATCTTGTAGGGTACTTCGGTTTCATAATCACGTAGGGTATGTCGAGTTCATAATTAAGTAGGGTATGTTCGTTTGATGATCACGTAGGGGTTAATTATCACGTGGGTACGTCGGATTCATAATCAAGTAGGGTACGTCGGGTACATAACCGAAGTGATATGTATATGTATATATATATATATATATATATATATATATATATATATATATATATATATATATATATGTGTGTGTGTGTGTGTGTGTGTGTGTGTGCGTGTGCGTGTGCGTGTGCGTGTGCGTGTGCGTGTGCGTGTGCGTGTGCGTGTGCGTGCGCGCGCGCGCGTGCGCGTGCGCGTGCGTGTGTGTGATTCGCCAATGGTGAAGCCTCAGACAACCTGTAATCGTAGAAGCCGTCATTATGACTTGCCCGTCGGCGAACAATTGGTCTATAAATAAACCAATCTGTGAATGGTCTTTCCAAAGTTCGTGAACTGTCCTCGGTTTCTTGAAAACCGCAACCAACCCAGCAACTCCATATTCATATACATATTGGTCCTCACGACGGTTTAGGAACCGTCACATTTCCCTGCTTTTATTCTTCTTTGCAAATATTGACAATCATTGTCGGTTGTGACTTCACCGGAGACTGCCAGTTAATAAAAAAAACTCCAACACCGTTGGCAACGGCAACTCCATTTGACTGACGCGATCACCTGACAGAAGGCACAGCAAGATCAAGGGTTGTAACTACGTAACAGGTAAGAGCTGCTGGTGTATTTCAATGCTGTCTATCACTACATCGTAGCCTACATGAGGCTGATGTTTACAGGCGCTTTCATACCAGTCGGGTCAACGTCTAGCCATGCCCGTGGCCACGTGTGTCAACGTGTGGGGCCAGTGCACGTGTTAAGTAAAATATTCGATATAGCCACTATAGGCGTCGTGGGTCAGTACTGTTGCCGTGGCTCGGTACTGGCGTCGTGGCTCGGTACTGGCGTCGTGGCTCAGTACTGTTCCCGTGGCTCGGTACTGGCGTCGTGGCTCGGTACAGGCGTCGTGGCTCGGTACTGTTGCCGTGGCTCGGTACAGGCGTCGTGGCTCAGTACTGTTGCCGTGGCTCGGTATTGTTGCCGTGGCTCGGTACTGGCGTCGTGGCTCGGTACTGGCGTCGTGGCTCGGTACTGGCGCCGTGGCTCGGTACTGTTGCCGTGGCTCGGTACTGGCGTCGTGGCTCGATACTATTGCCGTGGCTCGGTACTGGCGTCGTGGCTCGGTACTGTTGCCGATGCTCGGTACTGGCGTCGTGGCTCGGTACTGTTGTCGTGGCTCGGTACTGGCGTCGTGGCTCGGTACTGTTGCCGTGGCTCGGTACTGGCGCCGTGGCTCGGTACTGTTGCCGTGGCTCGGTACTGGCGTCGTGGCTCGGTACTGTTGTCGTGGCTCGGTACTGTTGCCGTGGCTCGGTACTGTTGTCGTGAAATGAAGTCATAGGCAGCAATTTAGGGTAGTTTATATAGTATATCTCCGAAGGTTTGTTGTGAACAGCTGAGTATCCTCATCTCAGGCTCAGTAGGTAGACATAAAGCAGGAGGTTGATAATATTATTATAAATAATTTATTACATGTTAACCATAGAGTAACTGGACCTTGTTTTAGTTACATTTGTTGTTAAAAATTAACCATAGGTAGTAATTCAATCTAGCTTAAAGAAGGTCACGCGTTAGCGGGAGCGATATTACAGGTTGTTATCATCAGTTTTATACATAGAAAATAAATAGCAAGTCCATATTTCTAAATTTCATTAAAATCTGAATAATCTAGCGTAAAGTGTGTATTTTAGATGCGCAAGGGGAACTAACAAAGAAAACTCAAAGGAGTACAAATAAACATCCAAAGAAATGTTCACCAATTATGTCGGCAAATGAACTTAAATGTGTATGCTTAAATGCCAGGAGCACAGTAATTACAAAAGCGAGTTAGACATTATGGTAGCAAATATTGACCCTGAAGTAATAGGTATCATATAATCATGTGAAAATAAAGATGCAGTAGATGCTGAGTTAGCACTGACATACTATGCAATACTTAGGAAGGACAGTAGGAAGTAGGTTATCGTAGTCCAAACATAGGACAAGAGGAAGATGTAAAACTACAAAATGTTACAAGGGAGGTGAGCAGGGGGGTGTTATAATGGGTGATTTTAACCATGACCATGTACAATGGGAATCATTAGAGAGTGCTGGGGGTGATGACCATCAGTTTCTACTTCTAACACAGGATTGTTTTCTTACTCAAAATATCTTGGAACCAACCAGAGGTGGGAATGTGTTGGATTTAATGTTTTCATCAAAATGAATTGGTTGACAATGTTAAAGTATGTTTGGGTTCAAATGATCATAACCAGATCCATTTTAATATAAATATGAAATCAGGGAATTCATATAAAAAACATTGCAGGAGGAACTTCAACAAAGGCAAATATAAAGAGATGAGAACATATCAAGCGAATTTACATTGGAATAACTTGCTGAAGAACAAGGCAGCAACAGAATGCTGGACCTGCTTAAAATATGAGATTGAGGGCATTACTGAGATGTTTGTTCCGTTAAGAAAACAATGAAAATGGTCTAGGAAGAAACACCTGTCAAAGAGGCTATTAGGAAAATTGCTCACTAGAAGATACTGTGAGGGGGGAGGGGTATATAAACACACTGGAAATGTAAAAGACTACACAAATTACAAAGAGGCACTTAACCTAGCTACAACTGAAATAAGAATATCCAAAAGAACTTGGCAGGTAATTTAAAAAAATAGAGCGCGAGTTTCTATAATTATGTAAGGAGTAAACTGAAAATTCGAGATAAGATTGGATCACTGGAAAACAGCAGTGAGGCATAATTTCAGATATGTTTCAAATGGCAGAGGTCCTGATTGAGTATTTCAGCTCAGTTTTTACCACAGAAGATATTATCATCTCACTTCCAGTTCCAGTTACTAAATTTGAGGGCGTTCAATCGGATCATCTATGAAAGTTTAACTCCTGAAATGACAGCAAGGAAAATTAAGAAGATGAAAGATAACATATCATCTGGGATTGATGGGATCCCATCAAAACTGCTTAAGGAAATTGTAGGTTAAATTTGTACACCACTTGCAAAAGTGTTTAATTTGTTACCAGAAGAGGGAATAGTTCCTCCAGAATGGAAAGAAGCAAACATTACGCCATTATTTAAGAGGGGATCGAGCAAGTCAGAATATTACAGATCAGTGAGTTTAACATCAGTTGTATGCAAATTATTAAAAGCGTTTATTAGAGATCACATGGTGGAATTTCTTGTAAAACATAAATTAATAAATATATCTCAACATGGGTTCCTAAAAGAAAGGTCATGTCTAACCAATCTCTTATGTTGTTTGGAAGAAATTACAAAGTGGGTAAATGGTTAAATTATTTTAATGTTGTCAAACAAAATTATTCTTTGATCAATTTGCATAAAAATGGGTGTTCATTCCATAAATATTTGTGAAAAATGTTGTGCTAAATATTATATGGATTAGTTTGTACCAAAACCATTTCCATGTAATTTTCAAAGGGGGTGCACTTTGTATGCATGCTTGCATGGCTTGATGGCTTGATACTCTTGTATTGTTTCATTGAGCAGGTCTTTTTGTTTAAATGACGGCATTGAACAAAGTACTTTATGTCAATAGCAATTTCTCTAAGAATCATACGTGTTGTGTGGAATCACGGTTTGTGTACACTATGAATATCACACCTGTTGGAGACCCTTCTGTGATGTGGGTATGTGTAGATCCAGGCTACACGTGCTTTCGAGTATCTTCTCGATTTCCTTCATCTCCGTTCACTCTACGCAAACAATAGCAGGTATTCTATTGGGCCGTTCATTACCAATGAGGTGATGGGTGATTTATTCCCTTGTTATAGGCATATTTCGGTCTTAATCGTAGGGATAACTCTTTGTATGTACAAAGAATGTCCATTGTATGAGATTAATTTTAGGTGTAATAAGTACATGTTTAATTAATAAAATTGCCATCGTGATTTATGACTACAACCTTTTTCAGCCAGTTTTTCTGTAGCTTTCAAAAGTGTTCCAATGAAAAAACCCAGCAATATTCTATTGTTTTAATACTTTTACAGACTTCTATTTTATGTGTGAAGAACGAACCAATGCTAACATGGAACGAATATAATAATTATTAAATATGCATATATCATGAGTGGTCTTTATGAAAATGAAAATAATTTTATGACAATAAAATATGTAATTTTGTGTCAGCCATTTTTTATTTTAAGATATACGTTAATATAATTTACGATGGACCAATATCTGAAAATGATCCTTATATATTATTACATATATCTACCAAGTGTCATGCTTTTATCACCCAATGAACAATTGTTATGATTTGTGGAACTATGTCGCCCCACTACTAATATAATATGGTCCATTGTCAACAACGGAGCACAAAAGGTCAAATATGGCAAATTTCAAATAAATTCATATACAAGCGAAGGTATATTAGACTAAAATGATCCATGATTGGAACAAATAGTTCAGTTCGTACCCCCCAAATATAGTCCAAATTTCAGACGAAGTCCATATGCCATGTAATATTCATACTTTTATACTGATTTATACTATATTTATTTATATGCAATTTAATGCTCTATTAATTCATTGCCTTTTATTTTTATCCCTTTTATTGTACATAATTATATTGACCATGTACGCCTACACATGTACTATTCACCCTTTATGGCTGCAAAGCGTAATAAAACTATTATTATTATTTTTTATTGTGCTGCAGTAGTGGTCGGTACTGGTGCCCTGGCTCTGTATTGGTTCCGTGGCACTGTACCGGCGTCGTGGCACTGTACCGGTGTCGTGGCACTGTACCGGCGTCATGGCACTGTACCGGCGTCGTCGCTGTTGCCGTTGCTACGTACTAGCGCCGTGGCTCAGTGCTGGCACGGTGGTTCGGCACTGGCGCGGTGGCTCGGTCCTGACACAGTGGTACGGTATTGACACGGTGGCTCGGTTGCCATGGCTCGGTCCTGGTGCCGTGGCTCGGTACTGGTGCAGTGGCTTGGTACTGTTGCCGTTGCCCGGTACTGTTGCCATGGCTCGGTACTGTTAGTTTGGCTCGGTACTGGCGCCGTGGCTCGTTATTGTTGCCGTGGCTCGGCAATGTTACCGTAGCTCGGTACTGTTGTTGTGCCCCAGTACTCGTGCCGTGGCTCGGTACTGACGCCGTGGATCGGTACCGGCTTCGTGACTTGGTACTGTTGTCGTTTCATAATACTAGCGCGATTCGGTACCTGCACGGTGGCTCGGTACTGGCACTGTGGCTTAGTACTGGCACGGTGACTCGGTACTGGCACGATGTTTGGGAGACAATTCGCGAGGAGTACATTTTATGTTGATTTTATCGAGATAGATTAAAAAGTTTTAGGCAAAATACCATGCAACCTTAAAGCTCAATACAAAAGTTACTTTTTGCACCACAGATCAATGAAAGAGTCTAGAATAACATACTAAAATTCCCTATGAATCCACCTTGAGCTGAATGCAGAATTCAAGGTGGCTTCTAAGATGGCGGCAACCCGTTGATTAACTGTGTAACTTTTGCTTTTCCACCATGCACTATCCAACTAACACCACTAAAGCAGTATAGCATCATCATAGCATTTTTGACTCTAATCAGGTCCGAAACCGCAGGAATAACTCAGTCAGCCAGATTACAGTTGTACTTGGTTGAAACTAAAGCTTGAGGCCAGATATGAATCTACATTGTTGCAGCATGTCTCAGTGGTCTATAGCGTGTGGTCTACTTTTGAGATTCAGCTTACCGCATCCTGAAGAAGAAATGGGACGGGATTATTAAAATGGCAGCTATACTAGTCACACAATCATGATGACAGCATATGAGAGCTGTTGAGAGCTACATTGAAGCTGAACGACAACTCTCACCCCACCGGACTCTGTGGAGGGCATTCTACATTTTTTCTTCGACGATGCTGATGTAAAAAATGCCACTGCAACAGGCACAGGACTTTCTAGGCGATGAGTGGAATAGCGGTGACGACCTTCTCCTTTCCAAAAAAAAATTTTTTTCTCACTTCAGCATCCGGCGAATGTCGAGACAGCCTCAATCATTTCCAGCTACAGATACATACCACGGATGAAATGTGTGGTGTTCTGGCCCATCTTTCTTCTCTTTCTGAACATCTCTACATCTGAACATCAGTTGTAGATGAGCGGCGTCAACCTGGACAAGTTGTGGGTGTCTAGCTTCTACCTCAACCTCCCGTCTCGTCCGCCTGGGCTGACCTTATGCTTACAACCAACAACACTGTATGAGAATGCCAATATTGTACCGCTCTCTTGTACAAATCGCAATTCAACACAGCCGAACACGATATTATAAGCACTGTGTTACGCCACTGTGCTACGCCACTGTGCTACGCCAAGAAGGAGAGTAGTCGTCCGTGACAGAAGTCTTGCTTCGTCACGCTTGATCAGTCGCTGTACATCAAGGCAGTTGAGATAGTGCTCTCTTCTTAAGAGAAAGGTTGTAAGATTTAACGAAAGTACCACCGCAAATCGGCTATAAGACAAACATCAATTGTCAAAGATAATTTGTATGAAAACCGATCCGTTATTGTGTGGACATTGTGGAATTATTGCCTGACTGATGTTTAGCGTTTGTTTACATGGAAGATCTATAGCATACTGTACCCAGCGACCAGCTGGTGTTTATGCTATGCCCATGTTTTTTAATATAAATAAAAGGTCATTGCGCGAGATTTAATTGCGTGCAACTCCAAACTAAATTTCCCAGTGGCAATGAGAATTGACGCTCTGCCTTAGAGTAGCATAGGGCACACGACGTCCATAATTCTCGAGAAATAAGCTCATGGGAAAAACGCTGTGTGATGTACTTAGGCGCGGAAGTAAGATACTAATCTGTGATAGTGTGAATTTGCATTGGTATATAATTTTTTGTGTATCCTGTTCTTTGGTTGTAGAGTATATAATCATCCATAAAAGATGGTAGAACAAGCGTGGCACAGCAAACCGGAAGTGACGACGATGCTGCAGCAGTTCCACGAGAAATATGCCCGTCAACCGACGGCGGCCATTGATGAGGCGAGACCAACTCATACAAAGTACACCAACTACTTGGCCAATGAGCTGCGGAAATTGGAAATCTGTTCGCGAGTTGAGTACACAGGCAATGCATACGAGGGGGGAAACGTGTCGAACAAAATTGAATTTGATATCATGTTGATCAAGACAGATGATCGAAATTTAAAACCCTTACAAGCACCAACATCTGGGTACTACTATTTACAAGACGAAGATGGCACCAATGTTTCCCCCAACAAGAAGGCAGCTGACTTCTGCGGTACCTTACAGACGCTTATTAATAACTACCCACACATGTCGCGTCTCGTGATGTTGCGTTGCCACGGCCCGGCTGTACAGATGGATGTATACAGAACCGAGGTGGACAGAAGGCGCAACAACGTGTGGTATTCAGTTGATGTCGTCTTATCGTATGAGGCTAAACTAGACCAACGAAAACGTACATTTGTAGCGAAACCGCTGATATCTATCGAAGGCGCACCACAAGTGAAGAACACTTGGCGTTTGTCTTTTTCCTTGGAAAAGAAGGAACTATTCGACGGCATGGACCGCGATAACGGTTGCCGCAAGAAGGTCTTGCGCATCCTCAAAGTTGTACGCAACCGAGAAGCCGGTCTGAAAAATTTGACGTCCTACCACCTGAAGACGGCGCTCTTCTATGAGATGAAGGAAGTTAACAACTGGAGACAGTCTGAGCTCGGCCCGAGGTTGATCGGCGTCCTCCGTCGTCTCTACCGAGCCATGGAGCAAGGTTGTCAGCCGCACTACATCGTTCCACACATCAATCTCCTCGGTGGAATGAAGCGATGTACCATCGAAAACATTAGAGACAGACTGGAGCGTATCGTGCGTCTTGAGTACGTCTTCACTAAAATATTTAGAGCAAGTAACGGCGATGAGGTGGAATGCGAAGGCGAGTATGGCGGTGTTGGTGGATCCCGCGCCTGGTACAACGATGATGAAGACTTCGGCGCCGGATATGACGATGTTGGAGAAATCGGCGAGTCTAACGCTGGTTGGAGATGCATTTTGTCGTAAAAGTCGCTCATTTGCTCATATCGATAGGTTTCTAAAAAATACTTTAGGGACAGTAGTACACTTATAGCATTTACACACTCGCACGCACCCACGCACACGCACGCACGCACGCACATAAACACAGTTTCTATAGTGCTGATTTTTGGTGTACTATATTTGTAGCATATTTCTCTTTATTACACATGCTGGAAGTATGCTATTTCATGTGGTTTTGGGTTCGTAAGGTATATGCGTTTCATAACCACGTAATGTACTTTGAGGGTTCATGATGACGTAGGGTACGTCGGGTTCATGATTACGATACGTAAGCTACGCCGGATTCGTAATAAATCGGATGACCAAGTAGGGTACGTCAGGCTCATGACTGAGTAGGGCACGTCAGGCTCATGACTGAGCAGGGTACGTCGGGGTCATGACTGAGTAGGGTACGTCAGGCTCATGACTGAGTAGGGTACGTCGGGGTCATAATCACATAAGATAGATTGAATTCATTATCGGATTACTGTAAGCAAATAATCATGTATGTATGTTCATAATCTGTTTTGTTGTTGCAATTTTTCTGTTAATCGCATAAACTTGTGGAACAATAATGCTTTGGACGTGTTATTCATTCTACAAAGCAACCCCAGCTATGTTATTTTAAGTATGTTATCGTTATTCTTCTACTCGATTTGGGGCGAGTAATTATCTCACGACATATTCACAGATTGTAAGCAATGTTTTATTTTGGTTAATACCAAGACAAAGATGAAACATAGGCAACTTAACTGGATGACGTTAACGGTCTGCATTCACCAAAACAGGCAAGTTTAGTCATTGACCTGCAAGTAAATGATAGTCTCAAGGCAATGACTGTCAAGTCAAACTTCTGGTCATTGACCTGCAAGTAAATGATAGTCTCAAGGCAATGACTGTCAAGTCAAACCTCTAGTCATTGACCTGCAAGTAAATGATAGTCTCAAGGCAATGACTGTCAAGTCAAACCTCTAGTCATTGACCTGCAAGTACATGATAGTCTCAAGGCAATGACTGTCAAGTCAAACCTCTAGTCATTGACCTGCAAGTAAATGATAGTATCAAGGCAATAACTGTCAAGTCAAGATAACATGGACGACACGAGTCCGACACGGACCAAAGTTACCAAGGTTCACCAATCGCCATGATAGTTGTTCTTTTTCTGTAATAATTTTAGCGGAAAATTTAGGCGTCCAATGCCCCGTCAAAACATTGGCCAATCATACAAGTATTTACACATGAAAAACTTCAATTATGTCGAAAAAATTAAAAGTTGCGGGCCTCATGGCAACCCGTGTCCAGACTGCGCACCTGGAGTGCATCATCTGGCGGATGTTATAGCTACTTCCAATTATAGCTACTTCCCACTATAGCTGCATTTTCCGCTCTGTTATAGTGTCTTATTATGTTTGACATTCAAACTAAACCAGTTGAAGGGAAACGTTGATAATTTAAGATTACTTGTACACATTTTGCATTGAGACATTCAGACTTCAGTTAACAACAGTCTTCCTCTGCTGTGCTCCAACCATCTGTGTATGTTGCTGTTGCTGATTAGTGTGGCTTCCCATGAGTTGCTACACCATATTAAATGTGGCTTCCCATCAGATTTGTAATTGACAATATTGTCAGGGCTGTAGTAGTTATATGACGATATACTTTCTCCACGATTTATTAAATGTTTAGTATAAGGGAAATATGTGTCGCTACATGTAAAATATGAATGTATTAGAGTTTGCTACCATGAAATAGGGAAGCCTTGTGCCATGTACAGGTGCTGTAGGTCCAGTTGTAGGCACACTTGGGCAAATTGCAACAAGTACAGGGTGTGTACCAGATATGATATTAAGACCTTGTCATTATTGACAACCAATGGAGCTGGTGACATTGTGAAGTGCAGTAGTTAGCATGACCACCTTCCTGGTGTAGGTCAGTGTGAGGTAGCCAAGGCCAAGGTCTACGTATAATGTGTGAATCCACTGTTATGAAAGGTGATACCATTTTCACCACGACCGCTTACGAACCGTCTCACAAAGACATGATAGACGCACCTTCTTCTACAGCGCATCAATCGTCTTCGTCTTGTTATTATTAGTGTATATTATATTTATTCTGACTCAAAATCCATATACACGTACACGTTAATTAATTAATAATTACAACGTTCTTGTAGAAACAAACAACACTTACAAAAAGAATATATATATATATATATATATATATATATATATATATATATATATATATATATATATATATATATATATATATATATATATTAGTGCCCTGCGCCTGCCTATAATTTGAGCCCAAGCCCGGCCCGCAATTAGCAGTTAGAGTCTAAGCCCGGCTCAGGCCGGCAACAAATTTTCAAGCCCGGCCAGGTCCAGGCTCACAAACTAGAATTTAGGCACATGCCCGACCCAGACCGTGAATGTTTGGCCCAGGCCGGCACGGCCTGCAAGTTTCAGGCCCTTTACCCGGCCCATACCCGCGGGCCAAAGACGGGTAAGCTCGTGGCCCGCAAGCCCGCGGCCCGCTAAGTTTAGAGAAGATAAACCTATAATCTTATAAAAAAGGCGAAACACAAATAAACTGTAAAAACAGACTTATTTATAAAAAAATAATAATTATGAATATTGTATAATGTTTACTACTGAAATACTAATGTCAGTTGTTGTTTAGTAGTGTCTAGCTAGTAGCTAGTACTAGCTACTACTATGTCACCCACTGGCACAGACACCCAGTGGCATTTCCAGCAGGTCTGCAGTCAGTAGCCTGAGACAGATCAGGTTCAGACATGTGTGGATTTGTACAAGTGTGAATGAATCAGTACTGGGGAAATTGTAGACACTGAACAGTAGACACTAGTTAACACAATTGAAAAATTACCAATTACCAACTGGGGAGGGTAGTGGGTACTGGCACTATGGGTAGTGGACAGTGGGCTGTGGGCAGTTGGCAGTGGGCAGTGAGCTGGTAATTCAGGCTGGCAATATTTGGAGGGAAGACCTAGACAATAGAATGTCCACTGGTTGGGTCAAAGTGTGATAAGTTGATGGTTAATCATGGCTTGATTGTCTCTGCAAACATGTATAAAGTAAACATTTGGGGCTGGCTGAGTTCCAGCCAGGTGAACTTAAGTGGCCTGATATGGGGCCATTAGATCTATACAAAAGGGTACATTCATGCCAAAAATATGCAGTTTACAGAGTGTACTCCAGTCACAGTGTCCTGGAAAGCCAGTACATGTTTAAAAAATTACAATACAGAGATATGGGCATGCGGCTATGCATATATTTGATATGAAATGTCTTTATTAAAAGAATGCACATTATTAAAATGATAACATAGGAAGTCCCACTGTTGAAGAGGTTAAACTGCATTCCAATCTATAAATCACTTGTGTCATTCATAATTCCATGCAAGGTCTCAATTTGCAACTATATGACACTAAAGAAATAATTTTAAGCATTCATTAACCGTAATTGCAATTTATAATAAGTTTTTATTAATAATAAAATTAATAATCTGGGTTTTGTATGAATATTTGTATTATGTCCAGCCCCAGCCCAAACCCAAGTTCGGCCCGGCCCGGCCCGGCCCGGCCAGCTCACACTAGGCCCAGGCCCGGCCCATGCCCGATGTGTTTAAATTGTTGTCAGCCCAGGCCCGGCTCGGGCCCGCAATATGTAGGCCCAGGCCCGGCCCGCGAAATTATGTAGAGGCGGGCTGCGGGCCGGACTAGGACCTAAAGCCCGGCCCGTACACACACACACACACACACACACACACACACACACACACACACACACACACACACACACACACACACACACACATATATATATATATATATATATATATATATATATATATATATATATATATATATATATATATATATATATATATATATATATATATATATGTATATATATATATATATTATATAATATATATATATATATATATATATATTATATAATATAATATATATATATATATATATATATATATATATATATATATATATATATATATATATATATATATATATATATATATAGTACTAAGATAATAAACAAAATCGCAGCATCACATTTTTAAGTGTGTATGTGTGCGTGCGTGCGTGCGTGCGTGCGTGCGTGCGTGCGTGCATGCGTGTGTGTGCGGATTCAGCATTCCTGTTGCCACCATGTACAGTTAACTGTGGGTTTTTCATAGGCACTAATGTACAACATATTCATCCTGCTGTGGTGAAACTTGCAATTATTTATTGACGGTCGCCGACAAACAACGAAGCGGATTCTTATCTCATGTGATGGGGAGCGATCACTGCCATATAATTATATTGTTACAGCCGTATTAGTGTTACTAAATCACAAAACCGAATATCCACATAAAATAGACGATTCAGTGGCTCTTTCATTAATTCATACCCACTCTGATTGTATTCGAGGATTCGCCAGTGGGAACGCCCCGTACACTGACAGACGACCTGCAATTGTAGAAACCGCCATGCAAGACTTGGCCGCGGGACAACAACTAGTTTATAAATAAACCATTCGGTGAATCTCAAGTCTCAAGTAGTTATATTCCAAACAGCCCAATCTTGAGCTAACGCAGGAGTTTGGACCAACGGCAAAGTGGGGTGAACGAAATTGCCCAAGCTTCGAAAAGGCGGAGGTGGAATCGAACCACCGTCCTCTCGATAGACAGGCGGGTGCTCTAACCATTAGACCACCGCTCCCCATCGAATGTTCTATCCGACGTTCGTGAACGCTCCTCGGTTTCTTGAAAATCGAAACCAACCCAGTTTCCCAACAACTCCATATTCGTATATCATTTTTGAACCTGTTACTACGGCTTAGGAACCGTCACATTTCCCTGCTTTTATTCTTCTTTGCAAATTTTGACAATCATTGTCTGTTGTGACTTCGCCGGAGACTCCCAGTTAATGAAAACCAGTTACTCCACCTAGCGGCTCTGGAGTCGTGCATTCCCGTGTTCCAGATCGTTCTGCGGTTACTCGGAAATCGAAACACGTACAGCACATTTCCCAGCAACTCCATTTGTGGATGAGTCACGCGATCGCTCGACAGAAGGCACATCAGCAAGACAAATGGTTGTAACTCCATAACAGGTAAGAGCTACATACCAGGGGTATTTCAGTGCTGCCTATCACTACAAGATATATTCGAATGTAGCCTAGATGTAAAAAAAGGCTGATGTTTACAGGAACTTTCGTACCGGTCTAGCCATCGGCATGGCCACGTTTGTCAACATATGGGGACAGTTCAATTGTGCATACATTATAAATACTCGGTACAGGCGACGTGACTCAATATTAGCCATGTGGCTCGGTAGCTGTTGCCGTGGCTCGGTACTAGTCTCGTGGCTTGGTACTGGCTTGGTAGTGGATCGCAAAGCAAGTGTCACTAGTACATGTTACTGTTATTACATTAATTGGATGATACAAAGTTATTAAACACAGTGTGCCTGACCAATGAAGTGTTCACAGCTTTATATATTTACCTTATATTTACCTATGTGTAAACGGCCCTTCAGAGATATTTGTTATTTTTGTTTGACGCTGCTAGCATTTACAGTACTCGTTATAGACAGGTACGCTGGGCTTCAGAAATGAAATAAAAGGTGTAGTAGTACCGTGGCTCGGTACTGGTACTGTGGCTTAGTACTGGTACGGTGGCTCGGTATTGACACTGTGGCTTAGTACTGGCACAGGGGCTCAGTGCTGGCACGGTGGCTCGGTACTGTCACTGTGGCTTAGTACTTGCACGGTGACTTAGTACTGGCATGGTTGTTCGGTATTGACACTGTGGCTTGGTACTGGCACTGTGACGTAGTACTGAACACAGTGGCTCGGTACTGATAGTGTGGCTTAGTACTGGCACGGTCACTTAGTACTGGCATGGCAACTTAGTACTGGCATGGCAACTTAGTACTGGTATGGCAACTTAGTACTGGCATGGTGGTTCGGTATTGATACTATGGCTTAGTACTGGCACGGTGGCTCAGTCCTGGCACGGTGACTTAGTACTGGCATGGTGGCTCGGTATTGATACTATGGCTTAGTACTGGCACGGTGGCTCAGTCCTGGCACGGTGACTTAGTACTGGCATGGTGGCTCGGTATTGACATTGTGGCTTGGTACTGGCACGGTGGCTCGTTATTGAAACTGTGGCGTAAAACTGGCATGATGGCTCAATGCTGGCACGGGGGCTCGGTACTGATAGTGTAGCTTAGTACTGGCACGGTGGCCCGGTACTGACACTGGCTTAGTACCAAGGGTTGTAACTCCATAACAGGTAAGAGCTACATACCAGGTGTATTTCAATGATGCCTATATCTACACTGTGGCAAATATATATTCGATTGTAGCCTAGATGTAAAAAAAGGCCTATCATTACAAGAACTTTCATACCGGTCTAAAAATGGCGACGCGTGTCAACATAAGGGACAGTTCAAGTGGGCATAAATTAGTGCCCTGCACGGGTCTATATTTTGAGCCCAAACCCGGCCCGTAATTAGCTGTTAGAATCCAGGCCCGGCCCAGGCCCGCACAAATTTGTGAAGCCCAGCCCGGCCGAGGCCCGCAAACTAGAATTTAGGTCCAGGCCCGGCCCAGGCCCGGCCCGGTCCAAAGACGGGTAAGCCCGCGGCCAACAAGCCCTAAATTTTGAAAAGATAAACCTGTTTTGTTATAATAAAAGGAAAAAAAATTATTAGATCTATGCAAAAGGCTACATTCATGCAAATATATGCATCTGTAACATATGTATTCTGTATATAATAGTAATATGTACTGTGTAATGTGTGTGCTGTGCATGCAATACTATGCATTGCTATTTTATGAAATGTCTCTATTAAAAGAACGCACATTATTAAAATGATACCATTGGAAGTCCCATTGTTGAAAAGAGGTTAAACTACATTACTAAATATAAAGCGCTGGTGTCATTAAACATTCCACGCAATGTCTAATTTTGCAGCTATGTAGTACTAAAGAAACAATTTTAAATATTCATTAACCGGAAATACAATTTATAATAAGTTTGTATTAATATTAATCTGGGTTTTGTATTAATATTTTTATTAGGTCCAGGAAAAGCCCAGGCCTGGCCCGGCCCGGCCCGCTCACACCAGGCCCAGGCCCGGCCCAAGTCTGATGTGTTTATTATTTTTTTCAGCCCAGGCTGTATGTAGGCTCAGGCCCGGCCCGGTCTGGCCCGCGAAATTTTGTAGAGGCCCGGCCCACGGGCTGCGGGCCGGGCTTGGACCCAAAGCTGCAGGGCACTAGCATACATTACTCAGTACAGGCGACGTGACTCAACACTAGCCACGTGGCTCGGTAGCTGTTGCCATGACTCAGTACTGTTTCCATGGCTTGGTGCTGTTGCCGTAGTTCGGGGCTGTTGCCGTGGCTCGGTACTGTTGCCATGGCTCGGTGCTGTTGCCGAGGCTTGGTGCTGTTGCTTTGGCTCGGTACTTTTGCTTTGGCTCGGTACTGTTGCCATGGCGCGGTACTGTTGCCGTGGCTCGGTGCTGTTGCCGTGGCTCGGTACTGTTGCCGTGGCTCGGCACTGTTGCCATGGCGCGGTACTGTGTCTTAGTACTAGCGTCGTGCAACTATGTAGTACTAAAGAAACAATTTTGAACATTTATTAACCGGAAATACAATTTATAATAAGTTTTTATTAATATTAAAATCTTGGTTTTGTATTAATATTTTTATTAGGTCCAGACCCGGCCCGGCCCTGTCCGCTCACACCAGGCCCAGGCCCGGCCCAAGTCCGATGTGTTTAATATTTTTTCAGCCCAGGCCCGGCCCGGGCCCGCAGTATGTAGGCTCAAGCCCGGCCCGGTCTGGCCCGCGAAATTTTGTAGAGGCCCGGCTCACGGGCTGCGGGCTGGGCTTGGACCCAAAGTCCGGCCCGTGCAGGGCACTAGCATACATTACTCAGTACAGGCGACGTGACTCAGCACTAGCCACGTGGCTCGGTAGCTGTTGCCATGACTCAGTACTGTTTCCATGGCTCAGTGCTGTTGCCGTAGCTCGGTGCTGTTGCCGAGGCTTGGTACTGTTGCCGTGGCTCGGTACTGCTGCCATGGAGCGGTACTGTGGCCGTGGCTCGGTGCTGTTGCCATGGCTCGGTACTGTGGCTTAGTACTAGCGTCGTGTCTGGGTATTGGTTCGGTGCTGGCGTTGTGGCGCGGTACTGCTACTGGAAAGATGACACGGTAAGGGTGCTGCGACACAGTACCGTCACTCGGTACTAGCCTCGTGCTTCGGTACTGGCACGGTGGCTCAGTAGGGAGACCGGGGCTAGTTGTGACAACGTTTAATTAAAGTCACTGTTTGCGAAGAGTATGTTAGATGCTTTATTTCTGTTAACGTATGCATTACATTTATTATTCATGTTGATAAAATGTACCATGCCATTGATATTCCATATTGTAGCTAGGTAGATACGTGAAGTTTTCCTGGCGCGGTCGATTGTAACAATTATCTCCGTAAGCGGGGCAAGTTATTACGTAGTACGAGGCACGTTGTTACAACAAAGAACACGTCATACTGTTATTACATTAATTGGGTCATACAGAGTTATTATACACAGTGTGCATAACAATGTAGGTGTTCACAGCTTCATTTATTAAACTTTTTCATATTTAATTACCAAAGGGGACTCTTTCCCCCCTTTTTATACATAACAAACAAATGTGAATGTAATCTAAGTTATTGAATGGAGTGTAAAATAGTGAATGGCAATATATATATATATATGTAATGAGACTTCTATTTGATTGAATGATACACACACGTACACACTGACTCACTACATTTCAGTGAATCGTGGAATATTTATTAATTGCTCAAATAGGGCTGTACCATAGAAATTGAACACGCAAGGCAAAACACCCAGATGGCAAGTGGATAAGGAAGCCGAGGAGAGTCGAACAATTGTTCACCTATGTCTAACCCGCCTTTCAACGATTTTTTATATTTTTGTTTGACGCTGCTGGCATTTACATTTTACTTGTTCCCTGCTGTACAGGGGTGAAGGTCAGGTAAAGTATTGTCGAGCCACTCTTTCTGTTCTTTCTTTCTCCCGATCTTCTCATGTCCCTCCTCACGCAGTCCTCCCATCTCAGCTGTGGCCTTCCCCTTTTCCTGCGTCCTTGATGTTTTTCCACCTCTGCTCTCTTAGCTAGTTTGCTTGCATCCACTCTTACCAAGTGGCCTACCCATCTCATCCTGCTTCTCACCAATCTTACAGTACTGGTTATAAACAAGAACGTTGGGATTCAGAAGTGAAATAAAACGTTCACACGTCGTGGTTAACTCAATTTAGTCGCTGTCAGCACACAACTCGCTGGCTGAACCATCGGTACGAGCCGCCCGATCGTTGTTACAGTTGTAACAACTAGCCCCATTACGAGTGTAACAACTTGCCTGCTCAGTAGTGACATGGTGGATCAGTAGTGGCACGGTGGCATGATACTGGCCCTATGGTTCATTACTGGCACGGTGGCTATGTACTGGCATGGTGGCTTTGTACTGACATGGTGGCTTAGTACTGACATTGTAGCTCGGTACTGACACTGTAGTTTAGTACAGGCACGGTGGCACGGTACTGGCACGGTGGTTCTGTCCTGCACTATGGCTTAGTATTGACACTGTTCGGTAGTTGCACGATGTTTGGGCGAGAAATGGCGAGGAGCATATTCGATGTTAATTTTATTGAGAGAAAAAATTAGGATTTAATGAAAATGATTGTCAAAGATATTTTTTATTAAAACCGATTCGTAATTTTTTGCACATTGCGGAATTATTGTTTGACTCACTTTTAGCATTTGTTTCAATGAGAAATCGATAGCAGACTGTACACAGCGACCAGTGTCTATGCTATGCTAAATAAAAGGACATTGTGTGAGATCAGCTACTTGGAAAACCCTTTAGCTGTGTGTGTGTGTGTGTGTGTGCGTGTGTGCGTGTGTGCGTGTGTGCGTGCGTGTGTGCGTGTGTGCGTGTGCGCGTGTGTGCGTGTAATGCCCTGTTGCCTGTTTTGATAATTTTATAGTTATGTAATAGCGCAATGACATCGCTACTTCTACTATGTTTGTGCATTATTGTTGTTGTTGAAACTGAGAGTAATTGATTCATACAATTATTCATTAATTCGTGTACTTTGGCGCGGAAGTAAAAGACTAATCGATGATAGTGAGAATTTGCGTTCTATTATATCCAATCCGCCGTGGCAGTGAAGACGTACAGTTATTGTATTGGCACATATTTTTTTTATATATCTTGCTTTTTGGTTGTAGAGTGTCTATCATCAATAAAAGATGGCAGAACAAGCATGGCACAGCAAACCGGAAATGACGACGATGCTGCAACAGTTCCACGAGAAATATGCATGTCAACCGATGGCGGCCATTGAAGAGGCGAGACAAACTCATACAGAGTACACCAACTACTTGGCCAATGAGCTGCGGAAATTGGAAATCTGTTCACGAGTCGAGTACACAGGCAGTTCGTACGAGGGGGTAAAGGTGTCGAACGACATTGAATTTGATATCATGGTGATCAAGACAGCTGGAAATCGAATGTTAACACCCTTACAAGCGCCAATATCTGGGTACTACTATTTACAAGACGAAAACAGCAGCAAAGTTTCCCCCGACAAGAAGGTAACTGATTTCTGCGGTACCCTACAGAAGCTCATTAATAAGCACCCAGAAATGTCGCGTCTCGTGATATTACGTTACCATGGCCCGGCCGTTCAGATGGATGTGTACAGAAGCGAGGTGGACAGAATGCGAAACAACGTGTGGTATTCAGTCGACGTCGTCCTGTCGTATGAGGCTAAACTAGACCAACGAAAACGCATATTTGTGGCAAAACCGCTGAAATCTGTGGAAGGCGCGTCACAAGTGAAGGACGCTTGGCGCTTGTCTTTCTCCTTGGAAGAGAAGGAACTATTCGATGGCATGGACCGCGATAACGGTTGCCGCAAGAAGGTCCTGCGCATGCTCAAAGTTGTGCGCAACCGAGAAGCCGGTCTGAAGAAGTTGACGTCCTACCACCTGAAGACGGCGCTCTTCTACGAGATGAAGGAAGTTAGCAACTGGAGACAGTCTGAGCTCGGTCGGAGGTTGATCGGCGTCCTCCGTCGTCTCTACCGAGCCATGGAACAAGGTCGTCAGCCGCACTACTTCGTTACACAGATCAATCTCCTCGATGGAATGAATCGATCGACTATCGAAAACATTAGAGACAGACTGGAGCGTATCGTGCGTCTTGAGCACGTCTTCACTGACATATTTAGAGCAAGTATCGGCGATGTGGTGGTACGCGATGGCGGGTATGTCAGTGCTGGTGGAGAAATCGGCGAGTCTGACGCTGGTTGGAGATGCATTTTTTTGTCGTAAAAGTGGCTCATTTGCTCATATCGATAGGTTTCTAAGAAACACCTTAGGGACAGTAGTACACTTATAGCCTTTCCACATACGCACGCACGCACTTACACTCGCACGCACGCACGCACGCACGCACAGTTTCTATAGTGCTGCTTGTTTGGTGTACTAAGGTATATTTCTCTTTATTACATATGCTGGAAGTGTGCTACTTCGTGTGGTTTTGGGTTCGTAAGATATGTTTTATAACCACTTAATGTATATTGGGGGTTCATGATGACGTAGGGCGCTTCGGGTTCATGATTACGATACGAAGGGTACGCCGGATTCGTAATCAAGTCGGATTCATAATCACGGAATGCACGTGTGTGGTTTATAGCCATTTATGGTTCGTCGGGTTCATGATCAAATAGGGTACGGGTTCGTGACCAATTAGGGTACGTCGGGTTCATGACCAAGTAGTTTACGTCAGGCTCATAATCACATAAGATAGGTCTTATCGGATTATTGTAAGCAAATACTCATGTCTATATGTTCATAATCTGCTTTGGTGTTGATTTTTTTCTGTTAATCGCATAAACTTGTGGAACAATAATGCTTTTAACGTGTTATTCATTCTACAAAGGAACCCCAGCTATGTTATTTTAAGCATGGTAACATTTCTTCTACTCGCTTTGGGGCGAGTATTTATCTCACGACATTTTCTCAGATTGTAAGCAATGTTTTAATTTGGTTAATACCAAGACTACGACGAAAAATAGGCAACTTAACTGAATGACGTTAACTGTCTGCATTCGCCAAAACCAGCAAGTTAAGTCATTGATCTGCACGTAAATGATAGTCTCAACGCAATGACTGTCAAGTCAAGTCTTTAGTCATTGACCTGCAAGTAAATGATAGTCTCAAGGCAATGACAGTCAAGTCAAGTCTTTAGTCATTGACCTGCAAGTAAATGATAGTCTCAAGGCAATGACTGTCAAGTCAAGTCTTTAGTCATTGACCTGCAAGTAAACGATAGTCTGACTGCAATGACTGTCAAGTCAAATCTCTAGTCATTGATCTGCAAGTAAATGATAGTCTCAAGGCAATGACTGTCAAGTCAAGTCTGTAGTCATTGACCTGCAAGTAAATGATAGTCTCACCATCTGTGTATGTTGCTATTGCTGATGGGTTTGGCTTTCCATGAGTTGCTACGCCATATTGAAAGTGATTTCCCGTCATATATGTAATCGGCAATATTGTCATGGTGGTAGTTGTTATATGACGATACATTTTCTCCATGATTCATTAAATGTTTAGTATCCCAGAGAACACTGTCTCTCTCTCCCGTTCTCTCTCTCTCTATCTCTCTCTACAAACACACGCACGCAAACACACGCAAACACACACACACACACACACACACACACACACACACACACACACACACACACACACACACACACACACACACACACACACACACACACACACACACACACACACACACACACACACACACACACACACACACACACACACACACACACACACACACACACACACACACACACACACACACACACACACACACACACACACACACACACACACACACACACACACACACACACACACACACACACACACACACACACACACACACACACACACACACACACACACACACACACACACACACACACACACACACACACACACACACACACACACACACACACACACACACACACACACACACACACACACACACACACACACACACACACACACACACACACACACACACACACACACACACACACACACACACACACACACACACACACACACACACACACACACACACACACACACACACACACACACACACACACATAATATGTAATCAAATATGGAAGCCTTCTGTCATGTACACAATTAACAAATCCAGTTGTAGGCACCAAGGTTCACCAATCGCCATGATAGTTGTTCTTTTTCTGTAATAATTTTAGCGGAAAATTAAGGTGTCCAATGCCTCGTCAAAATGTTGGCCAATCATACAAGTATTTATACATGAAACACTTCAATTATGTCGGAAAAAGGAAAGGTTGCGGGCCTCATTGCAACCCGTGTCCAGACTGCGCACCTGGAGTGCATCGCCTGGCGGGTGTTAAAGCTACTTCCAATTATACCTACTTCCCACAATAGCTGCATTTTCCGTTCCGTTATAGTGTCTTATTATGTTCGACATTCAAACTAAACCAGTTGAGGGGAAACGTTGATAATTTTAGATTACTTGTACACATTTTGTATTGAGATATTCAGACTTCAGCTAACAACAGTTTTCCTCTGCTGTGCTCCAACCAACTGTGTATGTTGCTGTTGCTGATTAGTGTGGCTTCCCGTGGGTTGCTACACCTTATTACATGTGGCTTCCCATCAGATTTGTAATTGACAATATTGTCAGGGCTGTAGTAGTTATATGACGATATTCTTTCTCCATGATTCATTAAATGTTTACCATCAGAGAAATCTGTGTCGCTACATATAAAATATGAATGTAGTAGAGTTTGCTACCATGAAATGTGGAAGCCTTGTGCCATGTACAGGTGCTGTAGGTCCAGTTGTAGGCACACTTGGGCAAATTGCAACAAGTACAGGGTGTGTACCAGATATGATATTAAGACCTTGTCATTATTGACAACAAAAGGGCTGGTGACATTGTGAAGTGCAGTAGTTAGCATGACCACCTTCCTGGTGTAGGCCAGTGTGAGGTAGCCAAGGCCAAGGTCTACGTATAATGTGTGAATCCACTGTTATGAAAGGTGATACCATTTTAACCACGACCGCTTACGAACCGTCTCACAAAGACACGATAGACGCACCTTCTTCTACAGCGCATCAAACGTCTTCTTCTTCATTATTATTAGTATTATTA
This sequence comes from Lamellibrachia satsuma, assembly GCA_033239005.1. Taxonomy (NCBI): domain Eukaryota; kingdom Metazoa; phylum Annelida; class Polychaeta; order Sabellida; family Siboglinidae; genus Lamellibrachia; species Lamellibrachia satsuma. Next base: position 4,137,858 of record BSQZ01000009.1, read on the forward strand.
TATTTATTCGGACTCAAAATCCATATACACGTACATGAAATAATGGGTCATTGATGTTATGTAATTAATAATTACAGCGTTCTTGTAGAAACAAACAACACTTAGAAAAAGAATATATATATATATATATATATATATATATATATATATATATATATATATATATATATATATATATATATATATATATATATATATATATATATATATATATATATATATATATATATATATATATATATATATATATTATGTGCCTAAGCCCGGCCCGGCCCAGGCCCGCAAACTAGAATTTAGGCCCAGGCCCGACCCAGACCGTGAAGTTTGGCCCAGGCCCGGCCCGGCCTGCAAGTTTCAGGCCCTTTACCCGGCCCATACCCGCGGACCAAAGACGGGTAAGCTCGTACATGTTTAAAGAATTACAATACAAAGATATGGACATGCCACTATGTATATATTTTATATGAAATGTCTCTATTAAAAGAATGCACATTATTAAAATGTTGAAGAGGTTAAACTGCATTCCAATGTATAAAGCACTAGTGTCATTCATAATTCCATGCAAGGTCTCAATTTGCAACTATATGACAGTAAAGAAATAATTTTAAGCATTCATTAACCGTAATTACAATTTATAATCATAAACTGCATTCCAATGTATAAAGCACTAGTGTCATTCATAATTCCATGCAAGGTCTCAATTTGCAACTATATGACACTAAAGAAATAATTGTAAGCATTCATTAACCGTATTTACAATTTATAATCAGTTTCAATTAATAATACAATTAATGATCTGGGTTTTGTATGCTCACACTAGGCCCAGACCCGGCCCATGCCCGATGTGTTTAAATTGTTTTCAGCCCAGGCCCGGCTCGGGCAATATATGTTATATATATATATATATATATATATATATATATATATATATATATATATATATATTATATATATATATATATACATATATATATATATATATATATTATATATATATATATATATATATATGTATATATATATATATATATATATAGTATTATATATATATATATATATATATATATATATATATATATATATATATATATATATATATATATATATATATATATAGTACTAAGATAAACAAAATCGCAGCATCACATTTTTAAGTGTGTGTATGTGCGTGCGTGCGTGCGTGCGTGCGCGCGCGCGCGCGTACGTGCATGCGTGTGTGTGCGGATTCAGCATTCCTGTTGCCACCATGTACAGTTAACTGTGGGTTTTTCATAGACACTAATTCACAACATATTCATCCAGCTGTGGTGAAACTTGCAATTCTTCATTGACGGTCGCCGACGAACAACGAAGCGGATTCTTATCTCATGTGACGGAGAGCGATCACTACCACAAAATTATACTGTTACATCCGTATTAGTGTTACTAAATCACAAAACCGAATATCCACATAAAATAGACGATTCAGTGGCTCTTTCATTAATTCATACCCACTCTGATTGTATTCGTGGATTCGTCAGTGGGAACGCCCCGTACACTGACAGACGACCTGCAATTGTAGAAACCGATATGCATGACTTGGCCGCGGGCCAACAACTCGTTTATAAGTAAACCATTCGGTGAATGTTCTATCCGACGTTCGTGAACGTTCCTCGGTTTCTTGAAAGTCGAAACCAACCCAGTTTCCCAACAACTCCATATTCGTATACCATTTTTGAACCTGTTACTACGGCTTAGGAACCGTCACATTTCCCTGCTTTTATTCTTCTTTGCAAATTTTTACAATCATTGTCGGTTGTGGCTTCACCGGAAACTCCCAGTTAATGAAAACCAGTTGCTCCACCTAGCGGCTCTGGAGTCGTGCATTCCAGTGTTCCAGATCGTTCTGCGGTTACTCGGAAATCGAAACCTGTACAGCACATTTCCCAGCAACTCCATTTGTGGATGAGTCATGCGATCGCTCGACAGAAGGCACATCAGCAAGACCAAGGGTTGTAACTCCATAACAGGTAAGAGCTACATACCAGGTGTATTTCAATGCTGCCTATCACTACATTTTGGCAAAGATATATTCGATTGTAGCCTAGATGTAAGAAAAGGCTGATGTTTACAGGAACTTTCGTACCGGTCTAGCCATCGGCATGGCCACGTCTGTCAACATATGGGGACAGTTCAATTGTGCATACATTATAAATACTCGGTACAGGCGACGTGACTCAATATTAGCCATTTGACACGGTAGCTGTTGCCGTGGCTCGGTACTAGTCTCGTGGCTTGGTAGTGGATCGCAAAGCAAGTGTCACTAGTACATGTTACTGTTATTACATTAATTGGATGATACAAAGTTATTGTGTGCCTGACCAATGAAGTGTTCACAGCTTTATATATTAAGCTTTTCAGTTTTAATTACCAAAGGGGACTCATTCCCCGGTTTCTTACATAACAAACAATTGTGAATGAAATATAAATTATTGAATGGAGTATGAACATCCAGATGGCAAGTGGATAAGGAAGCCACTGGCTTATCGAGATACCATACACACACGTACATACTCAAGCACACGCGCACGAACATTTACATTTCAGTGAGTCGTGCAATATTTGTTAATTACTCACGTAGGGCTGTGCCATAAAAATTTAACAAGAATGTCACCCAAGGAAAACACCCTGATGGCAAGTGGATAAGAAAGCCACTGGCTTATCGAGAGTGCAAAAATTGTTTACCTATGTGTAAACGGCCCTTCAGAGATATTTGTTATTTTTGTTTGACGCTGCTAGCATTTACAGTACTGGTTATAAACAAGTATTCTGGGCTTCAGAAATGAAATAAAAGGTTCACACGTCGTGGTGAAATTTTTTTTAACAAATAATAACAAATCCTGAATTTAACTTCTACTTGGCCCCATATACCATATAGTAGACATGTTTCATGGCGCGGTACTGTTGCCGTGGCTCGGTGCTGTTGCCGTGGCTGGGTACTGTTGCCGTGGCTCGGCACTGTTGCCATGGCGCGGTACTGTTGCCATGGCTCGGTGCTGTTGCCGAGGCTCGGTACTGTTGCCATGGCGCGTTACTGTTGCCGTGGCTCGGTACTGTTGTCATGGATCGGTACTGTGTCTTAGTACTAGCATCGTGCAACTATGTAGTACTAAAGAAACAATTTTAAACATTCTTTAACCGGAAATACAATTTATAATAAGTTTTTATTAATATTAAAATCTGGGTTTTGTATTAATAGTTTTATTAGGTCCAGACCCGGCCCGGCCCTGTCCGCTCACACCAGGCCCAGGCCCGGCCCAAGTCCGATGTGTTTAATATTTTTTCAGCCCAGGCCCGGCCCGGGCCCGCAGTATGTAGGCTCAGGCCCTGCCCGGCCCGGTCTGGCCCGCGAAATTTTGTAGAGGCCCGGCCCACGGGCTGCGGGCCGGGCTTGGACCCAAAGCTCGGCCCGTGCAGGGCACTAGCATACATTACTCAGTACAGGCGACGTGACTCAACACTAGCCACGTGGCTCGGTAGCTGTTGCCATGACTCAGTACTGTTTCCATGGCTCGGTGCTGTTGCCGAGGCTTGGTACTGTTGCCGAAGCTCGGTGCTGTTGCCGTGGCTCGGTACTGCTGCAATGGATCGGTACTGTGGCCGTGGCTCGGTGCTGTTGCCATGGCTCGGTACTGTGGCTTAGTACTAGCGTCGTGTCTGGGTATTGGATTGGTGCTGGCATTGTGGCTCGGTACTGCTACTGGAAAGATGACACGGTACCGGTGCAGCGACACAGTACTGGTGCCGTCACTCAGTACTAGCCCCGTGGTTCGGTACTGGCACGGTGGCTCAGTAGCGAGACGGGGCTAGTTGTGACAACGTTTAATTAAAGTCACTTTTTGCAAAACGTATGTTAGATGCTTTATTTCTGTTAACGTATGCATTACATTTATTATTCGTGTTGATAAACTGTACAATGCCATTGATATTCCATATTGTAGCTAGGTAGATACGTGAAGTTTTCCGGGCGCGGTCGATTGTAACAACTATCTCCGCAAGCGGGGCAAGTTGTTACGTAGTACGAGGCACGTTGTTACAGCAAAGAACACGTTATACTGTTATTACATTAATTGGATCATACAGAGTTATTATACACAGTGTGCATAAAAAGGTATGTGTTCACAGCTTCATTTATTAAACTTTTCATATTTAATTACCAAAGGGGACTCTTTTCCACTTTTTATACATAACAAACAATTGTGAATGTAATCTAAGTTATTGAATGGAGTGTAAAATAGTGAATGGCAATATATATGTAATGAGACTTCTACTTGATTGAATGATACACACACGTACACACTGACTCACTACATTTCAGTGAATCGTGGAATATTTATTAATTGCTCAAATAGGGCTGTACCATAGAAATTGAACACGCAAGGCAAAACACCCAGATAGCAAGTGGATCAGGAAGCCGAGGAGAGTCGAACAATTGTCCACCTATGTCTAACTCGCCTTTCAACGATTTTTTTATTTTTGTTTGACGCTGCTGACATTTACATTTTACTTATTCAGGGGTGAGGGTCAGGTAAATTATTGTCGAGCCACTCTTTCTGTTCTTTCTTTCCCCCGATCTTCTCATGTCCCTCCTCACGCAGTCCTCCCCTTTTCCTGCGTCCTTGATGTTTTCCCACCTTTGCTCTCTTTGCTAGTTTGCTTGCATCAATTCTTACCAAGTGGCCTACCCATCTAATCCTGCTTCTCACCAATCTTACAGTACTGGTTATAAACAAGAACGCTGGGATTCAGAAGTGAAATAAAACGTTCCCACGTCGTGGTTAACTAAATTTAGTCGCTTTCAGCACACAACTCGCTGGCTGAACCATCGGTACGAGCCGCCCGATCGTTGTTTCAGTTGTAACAACTAGCCCCATTACGAACGTAACAACTTGCCTGCTCAGTACTGACATGGTGGATCAGTAGTGGCACGGTGGCATGATACTGGCCCTGTGGTTCATTACTGGCACGGTGGCTATGTACTGGCATGGTGGCTTTGTACTGACATGGTGGCTTAGTACTGACATTGTGGCATAGTACTGGTGCCGTGGCTCAGTACTGGCATCGTGGCTCGGTACTAGCACCATGACTTGGTACTGGCACGGTGGCGTAGTACTGGCACGGTGGCTCGGTACAGGCACGGTGACTTAGTACTGGCATAGTAGCTCGGTATTGACACTGTAGTTTAGTACAGGCACGGTGGCACGGTACTGGCACGGTGGTTCTGTCCTGCACTATGGCTTAGTATTGACACTGTTCGGTAGTTGCACGATGTTTGGGCGAGAAATGGCGAGGAGCATATTCGATGTTAATTTTATTGAGAGAACAAATTAGGATTTAATGAAAATGCTACTGCAAATAGATTTTAAGACAAACATCTATTGTCAAAGATATTTTTTATTAAAACCGATTCGTAATTTTTTGCACATTGTGGAATTATTGTTTGACTCACTTTTAACATTTGTTTCAATGAGAAATCGATAGCAGACTGTACACAGCGACCTGTGTCTATGCTATGCTAAATAAAAAGACATTGTGTGAGATCAGCTACTTGGAAAACCCTTTAGCTGTGTGTGTGTGTGTGTGTGTGTGCGTGTGTGCGTGCGTGCGTGTGCGTGTGTGCGTGCGTGTGTGTAATGCCCTGTTGCCTGTTTTGACAATGTTATAGTTATGTAATAGCGCAATGACATCGCTACTTCTACTATGTTTGTTCATTACTGTTGTTGAAAATAAAGATTCATTGATTCATTCAATTATTCATTAATTTATGTACTTTGGCGCGGAAGTAAAACACTAATCGATGATAGTTAGAATTTACGTTCTACTATATCCAATGCGCCGTGGCACTGAAAACGTACAGTTATTGTATTGGAACATATTTTTTATATATCCTGTTCTTTGGTTGTAGAGTGTATATCATCAATAAAAGATGGCAGAACAAGCGTGGCACAGCAAACCGGAAGTGACGACGATGTTGCAGAAGTTCCACGAGAAATATGCCCGTCAACCGATGGCGGCCATTGACGAGGCGAGACAAACTCATACAAAGTACACCGACTACTTGGCCAATGAGCTGCAGAAATTGGAAATCTGTTCGCGAGTCGAGTACACAGGCAGTGCGTACGAGGGGGTAAAGGTGTCGAACGACATTGAATTTGATATCATGGTGATCAAGAAACAAACAATAAAAATCGTACAAGCGCCAATATCTGGGTACTACTATTTACAAGAGGAAAACAGCAGCAACGTTTCCCCCGACAAGAAGGTAACTGATTTCTGCGGTACCCTACAGAAGCTAATTAATAAGCACCCAGATATGTCGCGTCTCGTGATGTTACGTTACCACGGCCCGGCCGTTCAGATGGATGTTTACAGAAGCGAGATGAACAGAATGCGAAACAACGTGTGGTATTCAGTCGACGTCGTCCTATCGTATGCGGCTAAGCTAGACCAACAGGAATGCTTACTTGTGGCGAAACCGCTTAAATCTGTGGAAGGCGAGCCAGAAGTGAAGGACGCTTGGCGCTTGTCTTTTTCCTTGGAAGAGAAGAAACAATTCGACGGCATGGACTGCGATAACGGTTGCCGCAAGAAAGTCCTGCGCATCCTCAAAATTCTACGTAACCGAGAAGCCGGTCTGAAGAAGTTGACGTCCTACCACCTGAAGACGGCGCTCTTCTACGAGAAGAAGGAAGTTCGCAACTGGAGTCAGTCTGAGCTCGGTCCGAGGTTGGTCGGCGTCCTCCGTCGTCTCTACCAAGCCATGGAACAAGGTTGTCAGCCGCACTATTTCGTTCCACAGGTCAATCTCCTCGATGGAATTGCGCCCATGACTATCGAAAATATAAAAGGCAGGTTGAAATTCATCGTGTGCACTGAGCTTGTCTTCAGGGGACTATTTGAACTGAAATAGTCTTCATTGACACTAGTGGTGATATATGGAATGAATCGATCGACTATCGAAAACATTAGAGACAGACTGGAGCGTATCATGCTTCTTAAGTACGTCTTCACTGAAGTATTTAGAACAGGTAACGGCGATGTTGCGGAATGCGAGTCTGACGCAGGCTGGGGATGTATCTTGTTGTAAAAGTCGTTCATTTTCTCATATCGACAGGTTTCTAAGAAACACTAGAGACAGTAGTACACTTATAGTATTTACACGCACGTACGCACGCATGTACACACAGTTTCTAGAGTGCTGCTTTTTTCGTGTGCTAAGGCATATTTATCTTTATTATTCATGCTGGAAATATACTATTTCATGTGGTTTTGGGTTCGTAAGGTATGTCCGTTTCATAACCAAGTAATGCACTTTGGGGGTTCGTGATGACGTAGGGTGCGTCGGGTTCATGGTTACGATAGGTAGGGTACGCCGGATTCATAATCAAGTCGGATTGATAATCATATACTTTTCGTGTGTGGTTCATAGCCATTTATGGTTCGTCAGGTTTATGATCAAGTAGGGTACGTCGGGTTCACGACCAAGTAGGGTACGTCAGGCTCATGACTTAGTATGGTACGTCGAGTTCATAATCACATAAGATAGATCGAATTCATTATCGGATTACTGTAAGCAAATAATCATGTGTATATGTTCATAATCTGTTTTGTTTGGCGTTGCAATTTGCTATTAATCGTATAAAATTGTGGAACAATAATGGTTTGGACGTGTTATTCATTCTAAAAAGCTACCCCAGCTAGCTTATTTTAAGTGTGTTAACAATATGCTTCTACTCGCTTTGGGGCGAGTAACTGTCTTACATTTTCACAGATTGTAAGCAATACCAAGACAACGACGAAACATAGGCAACTTAATTGGATGACGCTAACTGTTTGCATTCGCCAAAACCGGCAAGTCACAACCCGGCAAGTCAAGTCTCTAGTCATTGACCTGCAAGAAAATGATAAAATTTAAGCACTGGCCTACACCATGAGGTTGGTCATGCTCACTACTGCACTTCACAATGGCACCAGCCACAAAATCACAGCATCACATTCTTAAAGGTGCTTAATCAATTCGATTTTTTTGCTAGTCTCATTTCAAATTAAGTTTGCGAAAAAACAAACCTACCTAGGATCCACTACAACATGCTAGCTCGTTTGTTAAACTTTTGTATGTAGTTTTTGTGAAATGCTATAAGTGTACTACTGTCTACAAACTATTAAATTAGTTAATGCTTGTTCAAACATTTACTGAAGTGAAAATCGAAATGCTGAAAAATCACGATTTTGTTCCTTGGTGAAGTTTCGTAATTTTGTCATGTGGCCGGCGAGAGGATGGAGGTCACGCCCATGATCAGCATTGACCCACACAGTGTTTACCATTTTGGATATCCACTAATTTAATCCTTATCGAAATTACGAATTACGAAAGTCGCTTATTAAAATGTGGTTTGATAACACTAGAGACCAGGAGACTAAGATGAGACCAAATAGAAGTATTTAAAATAGTGAACGGTTATGTAGTAGAACGGTAGGACAGAGTAGAATAATGTCATTTGCATATCCTACAACTCCACACAAATGTTGCCCCAAAAAGCAGCCAATACCAAGGTATTTTATTTAATCCAACAGCCCACCCATGAACACTCCAAGAAGAAGTGGAGACAGTGTGCCTCCTTGGCGAACGCCATTCTTCACAATCGGTTTGACAACTACATCCGTCCGTCTATAGGTGGTTTCTTGTTTGCATACACAAGGAGTAAAAGGCTTATAACTAGTGGGTACATACAACAATCCAACTGTTTTTATATGTCGTGATCTCCAGGTCCTGAAGCCAGGCACGTGCAGTTTGGTCCAGCCCGATAAGGTCCTCGGTGTAGAGGTACAGTGTTGTGGTTGAACCGACCGTATCCAGTTCTTAATCGGTTGATGCGCACCAGTGAGCATCGGCTGAGGTAGTGGCGGGTTGGTTTCTCTGGTGGTACTGGGAGAACTTCTCATAGTCGACACGGGGTTTCATTCTATGCGTCATTATACCCCTCGGTAGTGCTCTTCCTGGCTGCGTCGCGGATGATGTGTCGTGCGTGTGCGAAGAAGGCTCGTCGAGACCGCATCAACTACAGCAGTTATGACCGTAGTGTGCAGATATATATATATATATACTTCTATATGCTGCTCATCTGCTTCAGTAAGGTGGGTTATTGCGAGGCACTGTTTGCTGCGGCGGGTGCCAGGTGGCGTTGTCCCAGCGACGACAGGCAGCAGAGCTGTTGGTGGCGATCAATCTGCACCTGGCATGTGACGACAGCGATCGATCGATAAACGAACAAGAGGTCAATTCTGATGTTCGCGAACGTTCAGTGCTTTCCTGGAAAGCAAACCTGGTTTCTCGACAACTTCATTTTTAATTAATGTGTCAAGTGGATGACTACCGGTGGTACCGTCTGATGTACTCACTCGCCATATCGATAATTGACTATGGGAACTGTCTCCTACACGGCATCCCTGATTGCCTGATCAACAAGCTGCAAAGAGTGCAAAATGCTGCTGCTCGGCTGGTGGTCCGCTGCCACAGATGGAACCACATCACACCGGCACTCAAGAAACTGCACTGGCTTCCCGTGAAGCAACGCATTCATTACGCAATTCTGCTACTGACGTTTCGTGTTCAACACAGACTGGCACCAGCTTACATAAATGACCTACTCCACGAACAACGAGCTACTCGAGTGTTGCGTTCAGCTACAAACAATGACTTGTGTGCCGACATCTCGTAGCCGATACGGTCACAGAACTTTCTCGATTTCTGCTCCACGAATGTGGAATGCACTTCCAAGCGAGATAAAGACAATCTCTTGCCTTGTGACTTTAAAAAAACTCCCCAAAACGCATCTTTTCCGGGATGCATGCGCATCTACTTATTTATTTAATTTTTTTTGCTTCTCAATACTTAATGATATTTAATATTAATTTATTATTACTATTATCTTTATATGTTTTATATCAATCTTACACCATGTGTTTACTTATTTATTATCATATATCTTTAACAATTATCTTCTATGTAACTTATTCTTTTAATTTAATATATTCTGTTCTATCTGAATTCATTTATCATCATTTACAGAACTTATTAAAGTTGTGCATAAAAATGCATTTTAATCGTCTCCGAATGGATTTATCTAGATTTACGGCGCTATACAAATGTTCTGATCTTATCTAGCGCAATAGCCTGATACATTTGCATTGAGACCGAAAGCGCTGTGCACAGCTGCAAGGGTAGTTTACGTCTGCACGATTCACCATAAGAGCGAACATCTTCACAGGTGAGAGATGTTCATTTCAGTAGTATATATCACTCAATACGCTGTACACAGTAGCATATTGTAGCATCACAATGTTTACAGTGATGTATTGTAACATCACAATGTTTACAGTAATATACTGTAGCATCACAATGTTTATGGTAATATACTGTAGCATCTCAATGTTTACAGTAATATACTGCAGCATCACAATGTTTACAGTAACATACTGTAGCATCTCGATGTTTACGGTTACATACTGTAGCATCACAACGTTTACAAAAACATACTGATGCACTATTATGGCGCTTATTCGTCGATCGATTGCGTCAACGTATTACCAATTATTACCACGTATTACCACGTATTACCACGTATTACCACGTATTACCACGTATTACCACGTATTACCACGTATTTCAACACTTTAAGAAAACTAAATATGTGGTGCTTGCTTTATGGCTGTACAATAAATTTAATAATTACTGTTCATTCTAGCGCAGCAGCAGCTCCAGGGGGTCTTATGGGTCTCAAGACCCCCTAGGCCGTGGAGTGGGTTTAGACCCCCCTGTGTCCGTGGCAAAGGAACACGTATATAGGCATACATCGGAACTAGTTTCCCTGTAAAGATTAATAAGTATTATGCAACATCATAAAATAGTAGTAGTAGCGGCCAGGTTCTGTCTCGCGAGACAATGCTTGTATTTGCTGCATCATGTCGGCTGATTGCGAGCATGACGCCTCGCACGCTTGATCTCCTGGTGAATCTGGTATGCTTTGATGTCTATAGCAGAACCACCTGTAAGACTGGTTCGCCAGGTAGGTCGTTCTTCAGGATCGATGCCATAATCTTTCAGGTTTCTTTTTATGACATTTTTGTATCGCAATTAGGATCGGCAAACTGTTCGTTTGCCTCCAGTTAACTCCCCACACATCATTTGTTTAGGAAGATGGTCAATGGGCATACGGTGTACATGACCAAGCCAACGTAGCCGTGTCTGTTTTAGAATGCTGCTTAGTGGAGTTGAGTTGCAGAGTTGTAGGATTTCCAGGTTGGTAATTTTGACTTGCCATTTCACGCCAAGGATAGTACGTAAGCAGCGTAGGTGGAAACTGTTTAATTTCAATTCCTGTTTACGATAGGTAGTCCAGGTCTCTGCACCATACAAAAGGATGCTGAGCAGGCATGCATGATACACTTTCAGTTTTGTATGTAGTGTCAGGCTCTTGTTGGACTAAACTCTTTTTGAGAGTCTTCCAAAGGATGTTGCAACTTTACCTAGTCGTGTGTTAAGTTCCTTGTCAAGGGTGAAATTGTTGGACATGATGGAGCCTAAGTATGAGAAGTTCTCCACGATATTTAGGGCTTCATCACTGAGAGTGATTTCGGCTGCTTGAGTCTCGTGGCTCATGATGACAGTCTTTTTGACAGTGATGTTGAAGCCAAACACTGAGCAAGTATTGGAAACACTGTCTATGATAGACTGAAGCTGTTCCTCGGAATGAGAGCAGAAGCCAGCGTAATCTGCATATTATAGGGCCTCGCACACATGTAACGTTGTTGATTTGGTCTTAGCCTTCAGGCGTGATGTAGAAAATAAATTGGCATCAAATGTACATTTTGTTCTTACCGTATTAACCCTTCTGTAAGTATAACGACACTTGTGTAGTCCCTCCACCCCCCATCCCCCGGTTCATAACTAGAACGATATATGACTACAACTGACTGAGACCCCCCTGTCAACAAGCCTAGATCCGCCCCTGGAGGGTGTAATTGACCTGAGTGCGGCCTGGGATTTTGACATTTAATTAACAACATGAAACAAGTGTCAATTCGATATTAGTGTCCGGATAGATGACGTTAAACAACACGCCCCAATGCATAAAATGGCAAACGTCATATACTCTAAATTATTGATTTTCAACCCGCACTCGCGCAGTTTCAACCAACAGTCGCGCCGTTTCAAAAAGTTTCGTCGTTTTATCACCTTTTTGCCCGCTACAGCGCTTCATACTTCTCTCTGCTATGAACCGGATGTATATCCCGGTGTTCGCTAACGCGTGACGCAAATGAGGTAACTGACAGTCGCCAGTTTACAGAAAAAACGATACCGACCTAATTTCCCGGAAACTCGATGTTTATTTTCGTATTATCTGAATAGTCACGCGTGCGCGAAAGGCAATAGTGTCTACACATCAGCGGGCGTGGGATGGGTCTGTCTGTTCGATCGACTGTACTGTGCGAACATCATCACAGGTAAGAGCCGTGTTTTATCTACGCCGCCTACGGTCAACGACGGGGTATCGCCAGCCAAGTTTATTATCGTCTCGCAGATTCTCATCCGCGTCGTGTCACGTCAGCAAGCCTACTCTATCAATTAATCTTTTCTTTGCGACGTTTCGACAGCTGTTGGCTGCCTTCATCGGACTGCATAACTAAGTCTAGCATGTGATACGGTAGTCATCATGCGCAGGTGTTGTCTCTGGGTCACACCAGAGACGCAAGATTAGTCACTCGTTAGTTTACCAATACCATTTTCCAAAAAGTGTTTTTATGAACAACACGGAACGGATCAAATCGTAGGGATGAGTGGGTGCGAGCGTGCGTGCGTGCGTGCGTGCGTGCGTGCGTGCGTGCGTGCATGTTTCTTTATGTATAAACAATGTAAATAAATTCATATTCGATTCTTGTTTGTAGGTAGATTTCACGGATGAAAGATGGACAAACTAGCCTGGCACGACAAACCGGAAACAACGAAGCTGCTGCGAGAGTTTCACGAGAAACACGCCCGCCAGCCACAGAAGGAAATTGTTGAGGCCAAACAACGACACACGGAGTACACGGAACTCATCGCCAGCGAGCTGCGGGCGCAGGGGAAATGTTCCCGCATCGAATACACCGGCAGTTCGTACGAGGGAGTGAAGGTGTCAAACGACCTCGAATTCGACATCATGGTGATCCGGACTGCCGGGAGTCAGGATCTAACACCCGTACCAGCGCGCAATCCCGGCTATTACAAGCTGAAGGTTGCAGGTGTGGGAACTGGACCCGACGTGTTTAAGGATGCTCTCGGCGACAACCGCTGTCTTTCTCCCATTAAAACTGTCGACCGATTTTACGGCACGTTGCAGAAAATCATCAACAAACACTCAGACCGGTTGCGCGACGTGACACTCCGACGGCACGGCCCGGCTATCCAGATGGACGTGTCCCGAGGGAAAGACGTGCCGTGGTATTCCGTCGATGTCGTTCTTGCGCACGAGGTACAGCTAGGTCCGCGAAAGCGAATATTTGTAGCCAAGCAGCTCAAAACGGCCGACGGGAAGCAGGCGCAAGAAAAGGATACGTGGCGTCTGTCGTTCTCTCTGGACGAGAAGTCGCTGTTCGACGGCATGGACAGTGACAAGGGCTGTCGCAGGCACGTTTTGCGCATCCTCAAAGTTGTACGTAACCGAGAAGACGGTCTGAAGAAGTTGACGTCATATCATCTGAAGACGGCGCTCTTCTACGAGATGAAGGAAGTTAACAACTGGAGCCAGTCTGAGCTCGGTCCGAGGTTCATCGGCGTCCTACGTCGTCTCTACCGAGCCATGGAGCAAGGTCGTCAGCCGCACTACTTCGTTCCACAGATCAATCTCCTCGATGGAATTGCGCCCATGACTATCGAAAACATTAGATACAGACTGGAGCGTATCTTGCGCCTTGAGCCTGTCTTCAGGGGACTATTTGAACTGAAATAATCTTCATTGACACTTGTGGTCTACTTAAATATGAATATGAACATTTTAATGACATGCATTTGGTAAAAGGAAAAGAGGAAGACATCGACTCATATGGGACGACTGTCATAACGCGTCCGTTACTTTGTATAGTGGACGTTATTTTTTTTTTGCAATTATTAGGCTGTCAACATATGACAGTTGTCAACTCTTCTATGAATTCAAATTAAATTCTTTCGCTAGACTCCATCCAGTTAGCCTCTGATCCTTATTGTTGTCATAATGCTCTGTTGTGGCGGCGGCGACTATAATGTCCAGTCTATGTCTAACCCAATTTCTTCTAGATGGTTCTTCAGTGTCACTACACTACGAGACAGTTATGTATTGTGGGTGGCTTTAAAGAAAAGCTTCCGTAACTGACCAGCCGCCAGCAACAGACGATCACGCTGAATGTTTAAGGACTTAGCTCAAATGTTATCCCGATTTTAACCTGCCCAACATCCACGTTGCATGTAGTCACCTCAGTGCGGCACTGTTCCGAGGAAGAGAGAAACATACATACATACATACATACATACATACATACATACATACATACATACATACATATATACATACATATATTGAATTTAATTGAATTGAACCATGAAATTGCTGCTTCAAAGGTACACTGACAGACACCGATCGATATTAATACAGTTGGAAGCCGACACGCATCCGCAGATACATTATTTACTGCAGGGAGAAGTCGTCATGCGTGAGTCGCCAGTAGGCCAACTTTTTTGCAATCGATAAACTAAAGGATGATCTCAAAACACTGATGTACGCCATTACACAAAACCGATGTCATTTACCCTCAGACCCCTTCCACCGCTACATGAAATATTTTTTCGTGTGTTTTCCGCAGCTCGATACCCCGTCGACTCCCGGTGTATTTGTGTTTACAATGAAATGGGGACACGCTTGTGGAGACCTTTCTCTGTTTGTATAAATACACCAACTACTTGGTAGGTTGGTAACGGGCAATCAAATTTTATTCATACCCAACAAGGATTGCCGCTGTGCACACAATAATAGCGACTAAGTCTGCCACAAATTGTGCACAGCCTGGTATTAAGCTGGTGTGTATGACCAATTAGTAAACAATACCAGATAAGATTTAACATTAGTGATATTTTCTACTGTAGCTAGCAACTGCCGAAGACAGTCTTTACCAAAAAACCCTTGCTGCTCTTAAACAAAGCGACAGCATACAAAAAGGGAAAAAATACCTATGTGCAGACAAGCATACATAATTATATGTATATAGTGGTAGCTAGAGTATTTACAATGATATACACAAAAGTGGGGGAATAAACCCCCCGGCCCCACCTGTGTGCAGGTGGTGGCCCAACCCCCACTAAAGGGCACCGCTACATGAAATATTTTATTACATCGACCTGTGTATACCCGCCCTAATCATTCCTGCTGTAACCATCACATACCATTCATGTTCAGCCATCATAAGTCATTATGAACTGCAGGCCCGTTCTCTGTGTTTTAAAAAGGGGGTTCGAGCTTACACAATCAGCCGCGAATGTCTGGGATGATTTCTGAAAAAGGGGGTTCGTTCGAACCTCCCCCCCACCGAGGACGGGTATGAACTGTGATCGGAAAACCAACTATATTTGTGGGGAAATACACCGAAGTACGATGTTAAACAGCCGCTAACCCCCCCCAAATAAACCAGTTTCGTGTACATCGATATTTTGGGATCGTCCCTAACAAGCCGCTGAAAGACAATGTTCGCGAACGTCCCGCGGTTTCCCAAAAAGCGAAACTGACCTAGTTTTCTTGTAACTGCATTTCATACATTAGTCACCCGGATGATTCACGCGATAACCTGATACGTGAACATTGCGTCAGAGGGCACTTTTACATAATTAGCAGGGTCGTTTACATCTTCACGGGTAAAGCGCTGCATATTTAAATGCTGCCTGTCACTCTGCGCTGTTGTTTGCAGGCGCTGTCACACTGACAACGTGGATGTCTTGCCACGCATGCCAACGTTGAGTTTCTGCCAAGACAGGGCTGTAATAAAGGAGGCGCGTATGTCTCTGCGAAACCCATTTTTTCTCAGAGATTGTGCGCGTTCATTTCGAGTAGCTGACACACAGAAGAACAATGCAAACACGTGAACGGACCAAACCCTGAAAAAGGGCATGCCCAGTTCCCCCAAAAACAACACCAGGTGACAAGTCTACTTGATATCCAAATGTCTATAGGATATGCACGCACGCATGCACACACACAACACACACAACACACACAACACACACACAGCCCCCCTCTTATAAGGCCATTCCTTATGCAAAGGGGCAATGGCCTTATAAAATAGGGGTGGCCTTCGTGAAACTGTCATGAGTAAGCCTCGTTTACTACATGGTAAGGTGACCTCTGGTGAGGAGGTGGCTTCTTGTCTAATAAGATGGGAACACTGTATGTATAAACTACAGTAGATTGTGCTTGCGATATATTTACCAAATAGATTGAATAATTGTTTGTTTATGAATTTATGTGAATTTATGGTTTCTGTATTCATACCACGACCCATTGCCACGATCATTCAATCAATTCTAGTTTGAACGTGTTCTACATAGATTTTCAGAAAGCCTTCGATAAAGTGCCACACCAAAGATTGATACTTAAACTAAAAACCCATTTTATAGGTAATGATGTAATCAACTGGACAGAAAAGTGGCTTACACATAGAAGACAGAGAGTAATAGTAGACGATGAGATTTCAAACTGGAAATCGGTTTTGATTGGGGTACCACAGGGATCAGTATTAGGCCCTATACTGTTTTTAATATAATTTTTTTTATATAAATGATCTAGAAGATGACATATCTAACAAAGTACTCAAATTTGCAGATGACACAAAAGTATTCAGAGAGGTTACAAATGATACAGATAAACAAAGTTTACAGGATGATCTAGATAAATTAGCTAAATGGTCAGAAAAATGGCAAATGTTATTCAATTTTGGGAAGTGCAAATGTATACACATAAGACATGGAAACATGGACGAAGAATATAAAATGGGGGATGCTGTACTAGGTCGAACCACACAAGAAAAGGACTTAGGAGTAACATTTAGTGCTGACATGAAAGTTTCAGAGCAATGTAGGATTGCTGCTTCAAAAGGAAATAAAATTATAGGGCTAATTAGGAGAACTATCATGTATAAGGAAAAACAGCTAACTGTACCACTGTATAAAGCAATAGTTATACCACATTTGGAATATTGTATTCAAGCATGGAGGCCATATCGTAAAAAGGACATAGACAAGCTAGAACGAATACAACGAAGAGCAACCAAAATGATTCCAGAATTGAGAGACCTTAGTTACGAAAGTCGCTTATTACAATGTGGTTTGACAACATTAGACACCAGGAGATTAAGAGGAGACCAAATAGAAGTGTTTAAAATAGTGAATGGTTATGAGGATGTTGATAGGAATATGTTCTTCAAACTTAAAGAAGGCAATAGAACAAGAGGACACAAATCAGCATCAGTTAAGGAGCAGTGTAGGCTGGACATGAGAAAGTACTCTATCTCAAAGAGGATGATAAATGAATGGAACAAACTGTAAAATGATTGTGTTAATGCTAGTAGTGTGAATATGTTTAAGAATAGAATTGACATATATTTGATAAGGGTGAACTACACATAGATGAGAAAATTGTTGGACTCTCGATAAGCCAATGGCTTCCTTGTCCACTTGCCATCTGGAACGTGTTGTTTGGGATGGCAATCTTGGTAAATCTTGTTAAATCTTGTTGTGCTAGCACATGTGCATCACAGCGATGAACTCGTCACGTCATGCAAAGGTGCATAAACTCCGTGCGATTGACACCGATGCTGTGATCAAGCTTTCCTTGTCACTTTGGGTAATATTAGACAAGTTCGCCACTGCTGTAACTTATTAAATCAGGAAATAGACTTTCCATATCACTTTCATACCTTCGTATACCATTAATTTTGACTTGATGAAAACAAATCCGGCAAAAAAGGGGAGGTGCTCGGACCCCTGATGAACATCCCTTGGATCAGCCCCTGAAACCTATTATGAATCATAGCAACATATATAGCTATTTCCGTACTTCTTTACTTCGCGATTCATCGTTTCGTAATCGGGTAATGTTGCGCTACTTTCTGCAGATGTAATATGCCCTGCATTCAATACGTAGGTTACACATATTTGACCCCCAGCCCTGTTATGCTCAACTATGAGTATTTAAGGGTCATCAACCAAACATATTCTGACTCGGTAACGAGACTGTTTCGTCTTAGAACAGTTTCTCACATTCCGCGTGAACACTGAGAGGCGCTTTTAGGTTTAATCCAATATGAAATCCCCCAACTTACCATAACGTTGTTAATAAAATGTGTAAATGGACCACGAGTAATCAAAACAAGCGAACTTTACCATTATAAGCTGAATTAGTGTCGAGTTAGGTGCATTAATCATTATGGCTATATATCCTACATTGCAAGGCCATTGAGTTGTGTATGGAAGAGGTATTTGAACGTCGCCTAACAATGAGTGGCATTTCCAGAATGTGGCCAACCATAAGAGGTCAGCTACACAGATACAATGCAATCTTCAGACATGATTCTCTGGCGTCCAGTAAGGTGAGCAATGGCAATCTGGACCTGCAATTCGCTCCTGATAACATATGATTTTAATATACTTGTGGATATTGATACTGGTGATAGCTAGATTGATAGCTGACAGGATTAAGGATGTGTGACTTACTGACAGACTTCATGACTCGAGTCAGATGGGCTGACTCGAGTCGCATATTTTCTTGACTTATGACTTGACATGGAATTCAGATAGATGACTCGAACTTGACTTGCAGGTTATTGGCTTGATATTTGACTTGACTTGCAGGTCAATGACTTGAGACTTGACTTACCAGTTTGTGACTTGTAAAAAAAGTCTGCTAACTGGCTATGTATGGTTTAACCCAACGTGTTTTTGCACCAACTCATCGATCAGGCCACGGCCTGGATTTAGGCTGCCAGTCGAGTTCAGTATCAAGATCAATGCAAGACATGGTTATGGTCCTTGGTACCTTGATAGAAATGTTCACCACCAGAAATACATAACATGGACTAAGAACCCGTGATGCGTTAACACTTGATGTGCCAATGATAATGTTTTGTGGCTACGGTCAACAAATAGTCTGAGTATCATAAAACTACTTTGTGTTGCTTATAACGTCCATGAATCCACCATTGACCTATAGGCGGATAGCATATTACGCATTTTACACAGCTGACGAATGATGCACTTTGGGAGATTGTGGTGTCTGTGCTAGTAGCGATCACATGTAAACTAATAAAAAAATAAATAAAATCATCCAACCATGGAAAAATAATGTATAGCCTAATCGGAGGCCTTCTTGAGGAAATATCTATTTTTAAACACCACCGTGTAACGCAGCATATGCTATGATATTGAATGGCGGCCTATGTTGAATTGGAATGGAATATTTTCCCTTTTCTTCTTTTTCCACGGCTACACAGCGAAAACCTGATTTGACACAGTATATTTCGATTTAAAAATAAATCGACGCGTGTTGTGCCAACGAAAGATGTACTGAAGAGCTGAATAAATGTGAAATATTTATGAAAAATAAGACAATTCTCTTTGTTATTATATCGCCACTGAACCGACGAGATATATCGACAACACAGTGCAATCAAATATGTTTAAGTACAAACGTTTCACTGTGCAATAATGCCCTTCTGGACTTTACCACCTGGACATTACCCTTCTGGACGTTGCCCCTTGGCCATTACCCTTTTGGACTTTACCCCCTGGACAATACCCTTCTGGACTTTACCCCCTGGACATTACCCTTCTGGACTTTATCCCCTGGACATTACCCTTCTGGACATTGCCCTTTGGACATTACCCTTCCGGACTTTACCCCCTGGACATTACACTTCTGGACATTGCCCTTCTGGACATTGCCCTTCTGGATTTTACCCCCTGGCCATTACCCTTCTGGACATTGCCCCTTGGACATTACCCTTCTGGACTTTTACCCCCTGAACATTACCCTTCTGGACATTGCCCTTCTGGACTTTACCCCCTGGCCATTACCCTTCTGGACATTGCCCCTTGGACATTACCCTTCTGGACTTTACCCCCTGGGCATTACCCTTCTGGAATTTACCCCCTGGACATTACCCTTCTGGACTTTACCCCCTGGATATTACCCTTCTGGACTTTACCCCCTGGACATTACCCTTCTGGACATTGCCCCTTGGACATTGATCCTTGGACATTACCCTTCTGGACTTTACCCCCTGGATATTACCTTTCTGGACTTTACCCCCTGGACATTACCCTTCTGGACATTGCCCTTTGGACATTACCCTTCTGGACATTGCCCCTTGGACATTACCCTTCTGGACTTTACCCCCTGGACATTACCCTTCTGGACAATGATCCTTGGACATTACCATTCTGGACATTACCCCCTGGACATTACCCTTCTGGACTTTACCCCCTGGACATTACCCTTCTGGACATTGCCCCTTGGACATTACCTCTGGACAATATCCCAACGGGGTTAATGTCCTAGGGAGTAATGCATACCCCCCTCCCCCGATCAAACACATTAAGATAGTGTATGCTTTAAACTATAACCGAAGGAATCTTACTCCTAACCCCTAATCTAGATCATAATAATAATTTAACCCTAGAATAATTCCTAAATGGAATAAACGTTTCCCTTGAAGCTAATCCTAAGACCTCAAAAAGACCCTAACTAGGTGGTTAATGTCCAGAAGCTGATTCCCAGACGGGTAATGTCCGGAGGGTATTGTCCTGTCACCATTTGAAATATGAAATCTCGAATAACTATTACAATAACGCCTACTGAAATTCAAGAGAGCAGAACTGGGTGAACTGCTTGTTTGTTCGTTGCTTCAACCAAGACGGAAGTAACACGCGCCACTGCCGCTGGTAACAGGAACGACCTAATTTCCCAGAAACTCCATCATTCAGTCATTCCTACACAAAGGATGGCTAAACGTTGGTGTAGACATCTGAAAACCACAGACGTAGAGGTGTACAAAGAATAGACGTGGGAAATGTGAGATTTGATCAAACAAGAAAAGAAAAGATAGCACAATAATTATACAGACAGGCATACCAATTTTTTCACCAAGCAGAGCACAATAAACAATTGTCGAGGATGACGCATAAATTAAAACTGATGGACTCATGTATAACTAATTGAATAATAAAACACATTTCATGGGCTTTCCTATTAATTAATAAATTAACACACCTGTCTTTGTCGCATGAAAAGAAGCACATTTCCCGGAAATTGGGTCACAAACGTTTCTTTAATTGGCTGAATCGACTCACGCGGCCAGACTTCGGCTTTCAACGGTAAACGAAGTAGTCGGTTCGGTGCGTCTCTCTCGAAGCCGGGGCGTTTGACTGGTTCCGGTACAGATCTCCACTGCATCATTATTTGTATGTATTCTCGTACGGACTAGATAGGTGATTCGCTTAAGTCGCGAGAACCACCCTTCTTTGTGGGTTTCAGCTGTATATCTCCATTCTGTGAGTACGCAATAAGTATGTAATGCTTACATGTTTACATTACAAGACTATGTCGGCCCTTTTATTTACTGTTGTACGAGCACTTCGGTCCTGGTGTGTCGTCCAAGACATATTATTTCTTATTTTATTCCTGCATGTAGGTGTTTAACGGGTGGGCAAATAGGTTGTACACATCGTAATTGTTATCACATGATTGTGTAGGCGCGAGCCAAGGTTCCAAACCACGTACGTCATGGTCACGTCTTCGTGAGCACTGTAATAAACCATTGCCTAGTGTTGAGCGTCCTGGTATTGAGGTATACCTTATAAGGTACACCTGGTATATGCACGTGTTGTCTAGACATGTTGTGTTATTTTAAATGACATGGAGTGACTTGTTACCAAGGCATCGTGGTAAAACAAGCATGGATGACGTTTTTTGTGAGAAAATATAGGTGGAGAATCAAGTTTTACACTGTCTTGTCAAGAAATGACAGTTGCATGTTATGGACTGGGTGTTTTAAAGCATATTGTATAGGCTAGCTAGCCCAGTATGGTGTCATATGTGTGCAATTTCCAGCTGGGAAATGGAAGACAGTTCTTGTACATAGATTAATGTATATGCTACACCATAATTTATCAAAGATTCCTAGACATCTAAGTTGTAGCCATATTTGCAATGTCAGCTTGTGTGTTAATCCACAGCATATGATACTGGAGTCACTGCATGTAAACAACAATAGAAGACAGTGTGTGAGAGAGCAGCATTGTTTTGGTCATGGTCATTACCCTCAGTGTATTTAGAAATTGTGCAGTTGAACAGGTGAGAGACAAATCAAAGAATTAATTAAGCCAGTGTTATCATTACTGACCAGTGTGTGTGTTTTTGCATGCTCAGCTGCTTGCCTGTCTGTCTGTGTGTCCATGCTTCGTTGTGCTCGCAGGGCTATGAGGTAATCCTCTCTTGAACTCCCCTCACATACATGTGGGGGGAGTGTGTGGCACACTTCCACCTTTACTAATAGAAGCTTTGCTTGTCTCCAGTTTCCACAGTAGAGTGTCCCCCGCTCCATAATTCAGCCTGTCAATGGCTGCACAGGCACATTCCTTGACATTGCGACTGAAGTTCACATTTTTTGGTAGAGAAGCACTCACTCCTCTGTTCAGGCCATCATTTCGGTTTGTGTTAAGACACAGTTTTGTTAACGCTTGTGCATTTCCCCCTTATCTTAGATGCAGAATCTTTCTCAATGTAATCCTGTCTCTACTGGTCATGTTGAGATAGTGGAGAGTACCTGTCTGCAGGTACATTGATTTTTTTCACCAGTTTCCTTTCCCACCTGAGCAGGCTATAGAGGAGTACCTGCAAATCTTGCAGTCACCTCCATAGCAATCCAGTGTCAATGTTGCTGTGCAGTTATCATGCCCTGGACAGGTGACATAAAATCCTCTCCTTCAAAATGAAGCCCCCAAGGTGCACAATTTATTCTGTATGTGTAGAACCACAATATCCTGGCACAGTGTGCCCCTTCTGAAAGCCACATCTCCTCTCATGTTTGGCTATTTGGAACTTCGCCACACCTTCACTTTTCTTCTCCATGCTGATATCTGTATCAGAGTCAAAAACTTTTCCTATCTGACTGATCTGGGAGCAATCTGTCCAACTGACATTTAAACAATGGCCATAATTTTAGTGGGGTAGACCACTTGTCTGTCATGCTGCACAGCTATTGGCTGAGAAAATACCCCAATGTAGATTCTGAATAGAATTTACAACCCCCTGTAGTTGAAATCTGAGCAAAAAGTAGGCTTATCGTCACTGTAGTTGCAACAGGAGACACTCAAAAGCCCCAAACAGGCAGCATTCCATTCTATCTCGTTGACAGGCAGTTGGCACTTTCACTGACTTGAAATTGGGTCATCCGTGTCAGAAATGCCAAATGTTCACATGAAAACTTGTCAGATATATAGCTTGTTTTCACACATACCATAATTCGTTGTAGTTTGAACGCTCAATATTATCTATCAATGTTGTGAAATACACAGAAATGCCTGCTTTTTGCCCAAAAACAGTGCATATTAAAAAAAATTAAAAAAATATTTTAATAAAAAATTAGTTGACAATTTTAGTGTTGTATTGATGAAAATACCCCATATTTTGTGAAACACTTGTAAGATTTTCTATGTCTCTGGCACAGCAAGCAGTGTGGGCTTTATGACTAAAGTGCATATGTGCAACTCAGCCCACTTGAAATTCTTCCCCTCACATACGGGGGCATGTCTCGGTGACATATCAATTAATGTGTTGCATTGCGATGTGGATTTCCTTCTGTGATTTATCGAGATAAAGGTTTTTCTTCGATTTGGTATAACTTTCGTGACGGTTTGTGATATGTCGGAAATTAATTAGGGCACGGACCACAGTCAGAATCCATCCGCCATTACATACATAAAGAGTCCCAAGGAAAAAATTCATTGTGCAGATATGGTTTATTTGTGAGAGCAGAAATTGTGCGCATGAGTGAGTAGAAGTGATGTTTTTGTGCACAGTAGCATCTAAGCTTTGAAATGATGCCATTTGTCATTAGGTATACCGGTTGCGTAATGACACAGTGGCTGTTAGGCAGGATGTACTCATATTTGAGAAACCGGGGAATTTCATGGCAGAAATGCACGGGCCTCATGCTTTGAAGCAATTTGTGCGAAAAGGAGGTATGTCATTTTCACGAATTTCGCACACCAGGTGTCTTAGTGGGTCTGTCATTTTCTGTGAATTTTTAAAAAAAATTGTAGGATAAATTTTCAATGTAGGCGCAAGAATGTTATAATGGTCGTCTATGGGAAAAGTGACTGTGGTCCGTGCCCACATCGCTCAATAACAAGCCATCTTCGACACAGCTAACATTGAATTTGTGAATCTCAGGACTATAGCCTATATCGATAAAAAAACGTCGTTTTGATTATTCCGGAAAGAGAGCGTTTGCCGCTGCCTGGGAGCATGAGTACTTCTTTTGCTATGTGTTTGATATGCAGAGAAAGCGTTGCTGATTTGAAACGCTATAACGTGAAGCGGCATTGCGATTCGAAGCATAAAAAGTGCTTTGACGGTGCATATGTAGGAAAAGACGAACGCATGAAGGAGTTCAAGAAACGATTTGATGCAACAACTTGGGCGAGACGAGAGAGTATCTGTGTTTACAGACATTTCAAGCCATCTTAATGGAGCCAGCTATCGCATCTGTTACTCGCTCAACACCAGGTGCCGTTTACTCACTCAGAATTGTTCAAGAAGGCTTTCATGGCCAGTGCCGAAGTTCTGTTCGCTGGTTTTCAGATTGCAACAGATTGGGAAACTGCCACTTTCACCCGACACATGTGCCCGTTGATTTCTTTAACGCCAATATCCTCGGAAAATCCGAGCTCAGTGGCGCAACAAAACCAAAGGATTAGGCATTCTCGTGACCATGTACAATGGAAAAAGTCGTCAACCGATGGATGGAGGTGCCAAGAAGCTAAGGAGGATAGACCATTTTGAAAAGATAGGTTTTCAGATTACGGCGAAATGAAGCTATATTTCTTGCTGATTTTACGCTGTCGGGGAGTGAATTCCACAGGGTTGGTGCGGCAACCGAGAAAGCTTTTGTCTTAACTCTGGGAACAGAAAGTAAACCAGAACCAGACGACCGAAGCTGCATGGGCTGTCTTGCTGGAGTGAGCATTGAATATAAATATGCAGGTTGTTTGGTTGAAAGGGCTTGATAGGTAATTGTACAGATCTTAAAAATAATGCTATATCGCACAGGGAGCCAATGCAATGATTTTAGAAGTGGCACTAAGCGAGAGAAACGAGGATATCGTGTAATTACCCTAGCCAGACAATTTTGGACTCGTTGAAGTTTTGTAATATCCTTGATAGCAATATTATGAAAGAGGGAATTGCAGTAATCAAGTCTGCTGCTAACAAGAGCGGTTGCAATAGTTTTAGCGACAGAAAGTGATATATACCGGCGAATACGGCGAATATCACGGATATGATAAAAACAGCAACGACACGTTTGAGAAATATGTTGTCTAAAGTTGAAATTCTTATCAAAAGTTACTCCAAAATTCTTCGCTGAGACTGCTGGTGTGATATGTCTCAGGATACATGTCGGGAAAAAAAACCAAGTTTGCCACACTGCTTTGGAGTACCAATGATGAGAAATTCAGTTTTGTCTGCGTTTAACTTTAATTTGCTGTCAGTAATCCAGAGAAAGATTTCCTGAAGACAATCGCTGAGCTGATTTACGGAGCGATTTATATCCGATGTAGCCAAAGAAATGTGGATCTGAAAGTACAGGCACTGTGGCTCGGTACTGAGAGTGTGGCTTAGTACTGACACTGTGGCTCGGTACTGACACTCTGGCTTAGTACTAGCACTGTGGCTCGGTACTGACACTGTGTCTTAGTACTGGCACTGTGGCTTAGTATTGGCACTGTGGCTCGGTACAGGCACTGTGGCTTTGTACTGACACTGTGGCTCGGTATTGACACGGTGGCTTAGTACTGGCACTGTGGCTCGGTACTGACACTGTGGCTTAGTACTGGCACTGTGGCTCAGTACTGACACCCTGGCTTAGTACTGGCACTGTGGCTCGGTACTGACACTCTGGTTTAGTACTGGCACTGTGGCTTAGTACTGGCACTGTGGCTCGGTACTGGCCTGGTGGCTCGGTACTGACACTGTGGGTTAGTACTGGCAATGTGGCTCGGTACTGACACTGTGGATTAGTACTGGCACTATGGCTTGGTACTGACACTGTGGGTTAGTACTTGCACTGTGGCTCGGTACTGGCACTGTGGGTTAGTACTGGCACTGTGGCTCAGTACTGGCACTGTGGTTCGGTACTGACACTGTGGCTTAGTACTGGCACTGTGGCTTAATACTGGCACTATGGTTTTGTACTGACACTGTGGCTTAGTACTGGCACTGTAGGTTAGTACTGACACTGTGGCTCGGTACTGACACTGTGGGTTAGTACTGGCACTGTGGCTCGGATTGACACTGTGGGTTAGTACTGGCACTGTGGCTCGGTACTGACACTGTGGCTTAGTACTGGCACTGTGGCTTAGTACTGGTACTGTGGCTCGGTACTGACACTCTGGTTTAGTACTGGCACTGTGGTTCGGTTCTGACACTGTGGCGTAGTACTGGCCCGGTGGCTCGGTACTAACACTGGCTCGGTACTGACACTGTGGCTTAGTATTGACACTGTGGCTCGATACTGACACTCTGGCTTAGTACTGGCCCTGTGGTCGGTACTGACACTCTGGTTTAGTACTGGCAGTGGCTTAGTACTGGCACTGTGGCTCGGTACTGACACTGTGGCGTAGTACTGGCCTGGTTCCTCGGTACTAACGTTGTGGGTTAGTACTGGCACTGTGGCTCGGTACTGAAACTGTGGCTTAGTACTGGCACTGTGGCTCGGTACTGACACTGTGGCGTAGTACTGGCGCTGTGGCTCGGTACTGACACTCTGGCTTAGTACTGGCACTGTGGCTCGGTTCTGACACTCTGGTTTAGTACTGGCACTGTGGCTTAGTACTAGCACTGTGGCTCGGTACTGACACTGTGGCGTAGTACTGGCCTGGTGGCTCGTTACTGACATTGTGGGTTAGTACTGCCACTGTGGCTCGGTACTGAAATTGTGGATTAGTACTGGCACTGTGGCTCGGTACTGACACTGTGGCTTAGTACTGGCACTGTGGCTTAGTATTGGCACTGTGGCTCGGTACAGGCACTGTGGCTTTATACTGACACTGTGGCTCTTGTATTGACACTGTGGCTTAGTACTGGCACTGTGGCTCGGTACTGACACGGTGGCTTAGTACTGGCACTGTGGCTCGGTACTGGCCTGGTGGCTCGGTACTGACACTGTGGGTTAGTACTGGCAATGTGGCTCGGTACTGACACTGTGGATTAGTACTGGCACTATGGCTTGGTACTGACACTCTGGTTTAGTACTGGCACTGTGGCTTAGTACTGGCACTGTGGCTCTGTACTGGCCTGGTGGCTCGGTACTGACAATGTGGGTTAGTACTGGCAATGTGGCTCGGTACTGACACTGTGGATTAGTACTGGCACTATGGCTTGGTACTGACACTGTGGGTTAGTACTTGCACTGGGGTTCGGTACTGGCACTGTGGATTAGTACTGGCACTGTGGCTCAGTACTGGCACTGTGGTTCGGTACTGGCACTGTGGCTTAGTACTGGCACTGTGGCTCGGTACTGGCCTGGTGGCTCGGTACTGACACTGTGGGTTAGTACTGGCAATGTGGCTCGGTACTGACACTGTGGATTAGTACTGGCACTATGGCTTGGTACTGACACTGTGGGTTAGTACTTGCACTGGGGTTCGGTACTGGCACTGTGGATTAGTACTGGCACTGTGGCTCAGTACTGGCACTGTGGTTCGGTACTGGCACTGTGGCTTAGTACTGGCACTGTGGTTTAATACTGGCACTATGGTTTGGTACTGACACTGTGGCTTAGTACTGACACTGTGGCTCGGTACTGACACTGTGGGTTAGTACTGGCACTGTGGCTCGGTATTGACACTGTGGGTTAGTACTGGCACTGTGGCTCGGTACTGACACTGTGGCTTAGTACTGGCACTGTGGCTTAGTACTGGTACTGTGGCTCGGTACTGACACTCTGGTTTAGTACTGGCACTGTGGCTCGGTACTGACACTGTGGCGTAGTACTGGCACTGTGGCTCGGTACTGACACTGTGGCTTAGTACTGGCAATGTGGCTCGGTACTGAAACTGTGGCTTAGTACTGGCACTGTGGCTCGGTACTGACACTGTGGCGTAGTACTGGCGCTGTGGCTCGGTACTGACACTCTGGCTTAGTACTGGCACTGTGGCTCGGTACTGACACTCTGGTTTAGTACTGGCACTGTGGCTTAGTACTGGCACTGTGGCTCTGTACTGGCCTGGTGGCTCGGTACTGACAATGTGGGTTAGTACTGGCAATGTGGCTCGGTACTGACACTGTGGATTAGTACTGGCACTATGGCTTGGTACTGACACTGTGGGTTAGTACTTGCACTGTGGTTCGGTACTGGCACTGTGGGTTAGTACTGGCACTGTGGCTCAGTACTGGCACTGTGGTTCGGTACTGGCACTGTGGCTTAGTACTGGCACTGTGGCTTAATACTGGCACTATGGTTTGGTACTGACACTGTGGCTTAGTACTGACACTGTGGCTCGGTACTGACACTGTGGGTTAGTACTGGCACTGTGGCTCGGTATTGACACTGTGGGTTAGTAATGGCACTGTGGCTCGGTACTGACACTGTGGCTTAGTACTGGCACTGTGGCTTAGTACTGGTACTGTGGCTCGGTACTGACACTCTGGTTTAGTACTGGCACTGTGGCTCGGTTCTGACACTGTGGCGTAGTACTGGCACTGTGGCTCGGTACTGACACTGTGGCTTAGTATTGGCAATGTGGCTCGGTACTGAAACTGTGGCTTAGTACTGGCACTGTGGCTCGGTACTGACACTGTGGCGTAGTACTGGCGCTGTGGCTCGGTACTGACACTCTGGCTTAGTACTGGCACTGTGGCTCGGTACTGACACTCTGGTTTAGTACTGGCACTGTGGCTTAGTACTAGCACTGTGGCTCGGTACTGACACTGTGGCGTAGTACTGGCCTGGTGGCTCGTTACTGACATTGTGGGTTAGTACTGCCACTGTGGCTCGGTACTGAAATTGTGGATTAGTACTGGCACTGTGGCTCGGTACTGACACTGTGGCTTAGTACTGGCACTGTGGCTTAGTATTGGCACTGTGGCTCGGTACTGACACTTTGGTTTAGTACTGGCACTATGGCTTAGTACTGGCACTGTGGCTCGGTACTGACACTGTGGCGTAGTACTGGCCTGGTTGCTCGGTACTGACGTTGTGTGTTAGTACTGGCACTGTGGCTCGGTACTGAAACTGTGGCTTAGTACTGGCACTGTGGCTCGGTACTGACACTGTGGCGTAGTACTGGCGCTGTGGCTCGGTACTGACACTCTGGCTTAGTACTGGCACTGTGGCTCGGTACTGACACTCTGGTTTAGTACTGGCACTGTGGCTTAGTACTGGCACTGTGGCTCGGTACTGACACTGTGGCTTAGTACTGGCCTGGTGGCTCGGTACTGACATTGTGGGTTAGTACTGCCACTGTGGCTCGGTACTGAAATTGTGGATTAGTACTGGCACTGTGGCTCGGTACTGACACTGTGGCATAGTACTGGCCCGGTGGCTCGGTTCTGACAGTGTGGCTTAGTACTATCACTGTGGTTCGGTACTGACACTGTGGGTTAGTACTGGCACGGTGGCTTAGTACTGGCACTGTGGCTCGGTACTGGCACTGTGGCTTTGTACTGACACTGTGGCTCGGTACTGACACTGTGGCTTAGTACTGGCACTGTAGCTCGGTACTGACACACTCTGGATTAGTACTGGCACTGTGGCTCGTTACAGACACGGTGGCTTTTATTACTGGCATGGTGGCTCGGTACTGACACGGTGGCTTATTACTGGCCCGATGGTTCCGTGCTGGCACGATGTTTGGGCGACAAATGGCGAGGAGCATATTCGATGTTTAATGAGAGAAACATTGTAGAATTAATTAAAACGCTACTGCAAATCGGCTATAAGACGAACATCAATTGTCGGGTATAATTTTTATTAAAACCGATTCGTAATTTTGTGCACATTGTGGAATTATTGTCTGACTCAGTTTTAGCAATTGTTTCAATGAGAAATCGATAGCAGACTGTACCCAGCGACTAGCTGGTGTTTATGCTATGCCCGTCTTGTTTGGTATAAATAAACGGACATTGTGGGAGATTAATTACGTGCAACCCCCGATTAAATTTCCCTGTGGCAATAAGAATTGACGCTCTGCTATAGAAAAGCATAGGGTACATAACGTCCATTGTTGTCAGGAAATCAGCTACTTGGAAAAACCCTTTTGCTGTGTGCGTGTGCGTGCGTGCGTGCGTGCATGCGTGCGTGTTTATGGTATGACCGTCTTTTTATATAAATAAAAGATTATTGTGTACGATTTAATTACGTGCAGCGCAGACTAAATTTCCCAATGGCAATGAGAATTGACGCTCTGCCATAGAGAAGCATAGAGCACATAATGCCCATTTTTGTCAGGAAATCAGCTCCTTGGAAAAACCCTTTTCGACAATTTTATAGTTATGTAATATCGTAATGACATCGCTACTTCTATTATGTGTGTATATTATTGTTGTTGTTGAAAATAAAGATTCGTTCATTCATTCATTCATTCATTCATTCATTCATTCATTCATTCATTACTTTGGCGTGGAAGTAAGATACTATTCGGTGATAGTGAAAACTTGCGATCTAGTATATCCAATAAGCCGTGGCATTGAGGACGTACACTTACTATATTGGCACATAAGTGTACATATATATATATATATATATATATATATATATATATATATATATATATATATATATATATATATATATATATATATATATATATATATATATATATATATATAGATATCCTGTTCTTTGGTTGTAGAGTGTATATCAGCAATAAAAGATGGCAGAACAAGCGTGGCACAGCAAACCGGAAGTGACGACGATGCTGCAGCAGTTCCACGAGAAATATGCCCGTCAACCGACGGCGGCCATTGAAGAGGCGAAACCAATTCATACAAAGTATACCGACTACTTGGCCAAAGGGCTGAAGAACTTGGAAATATGTTCGCGAGTCGAGTACACAGGCAGTGCGTACGAGGGGGTAAAGGTGTCGAACGACATTGAATTTGATATCATGGTGATCAAGAAAGAAGGAAATCACACAATAAAAGCCGTACAAACGCCAATACCTGGGTACTACTATTTGCCAGAGGGAAACAGCAGCAACATTTCCCCCGACAAGAATGTAACTGATTTCTGCGGTACCCTACAGGATCTCATTAATAAGCACCCAGAAATGTCGCGTCTCGTGATATTACGTTACCACGGCCCGGCTGTTCAGATGGATGTGTACAGAAGCGAGGTGGACAGAACGCCAAACAACGTGTGGTATTCAGTCGACGTCGTCCTATCGTATGCGGCTAAACAAGACCAACAGGAATGCCTCCTTGTGGCGAAACCGCTTAAATCTATGGAAGGCGCGCCAGAAGTGAAGGACGCTTGGCGCTTGTCTTTTTCCTTGGAAGAGAAGGAACTATTCGACGGCATGGACCGCGATAACGGTTGCCGCAAGAAGGTCCTGCGCATCCTCAAAGTTCTACGTAATAAAGAAGCCGGTCTGAAGAAGTTGACGTCCTACCACCTGAAGACGGCGCTCTTCTACGAGAAGAAGGAAGTTAGCAACTGGAGCCAGTCTGAACTCGGTCCGAGGTTGATCGGCGTCCTCCGTCGTCTCTACCGAGACATGGAGCAAGGTTGTCAGCCGCACTACTTCATTCCACAGATAAATCTCCTCGATGGAATTGCGCCCATGACTATCAAAAACATAAAATGCAGGTTGGAACACATCTTGTGCATTGAGCATGTCTTCAGGGGACTATTTGAACTGAAATAATCTTCATTGACACTTGTGGTGATATATGGAATGAATCGATCGACTATCGAAAACATTAGAGACAGCCTAGAGCGTATCGTGCTTCTTAAGTACGTCTTCACTGAAGAATTTTGAGCGGCGATGTTGCGGAATGCGAAAGCGGATATGGCTTTGCTGGTGGATCCGTGCCTGGTATGGCGGTGTTGGGGAATCCCGCGTCTGGTACGATGACGATGGAGACTTCGTCACCGGATATGACGATGTTTGGGAAATCAGCGGGTCTGACGCAGGCTCGGGATGTATCTTGTTGTAAAAGTCGCTCATTTGCTCATATCGACAGGTTTCTTAGAAACACTAGAGACAGTAGTACATTTATAGCATTTACAAGCACACACGCTCGCACGCACGCACGCAAGCAAGCACGCACGCATATACACATAGTTTCTAGAGTGCTGCTTTTTTCGTGTACTAAGGTATATTTCTCTTTGTTACACATGTTGGAAGTATACTATTTCATGTGGTTTTGGGTTCGTAAGGTATGTCTGTTTCATAGCCAAGTAATGCACTTTGGGGTTCATGATGACACAGAGTGCGTTGGGTTCATGGTTACGATAGGTAGGGTACGCCGGATTCGTAATCAAGTCGGATTCATAATCACATACTTTTCGTGTGTGGTTCATAGCCATTTATGATTCGTCGGGTTTATGATCAAGTAGTGCACGGATTCATGACCAAGTAGAGTACGTCTGGTTCACGACCATGTTTCTCTGTTAATCATAAAAATTGTGGAACAATAATGGTTTGGACGTGTTATTCATTCTACAAAGCGACCCCAGCTAGCTTATTTTAAGTGTGTTAACAATATGCTTCTACTGGCTTTGGGGCGAGTAATTGTCTTACGACATTTTCACAGATTGTAAGCAATACCAAGACAAAGACGAAACATAGGCAACTTAATTGGATGACGTTAACTGTTTGCATTCGCCAAAACCGGCAAGTCACAAACCGGCGAGTCAAGTCTCTAGTCATTGCAAGTAAATTATAGTCTCAAGGCAATTACTGTCAATAACATATACGACTCGAGTCCGACACGGACCCAAGTCACCAAGGTTCACCAACTGCCGTGGTAGTTGTTCTTTTTCTGCAATAATTTTAGCGGAAAATTTAACCACTGGCAACTCTTGTTAAATCTTATCAGATCTAACGACTAAAGTCAATTATTTCGATGATTTGAACAAAAATATACATTTTATTTATTAAATCGACGGCGGATGTTACATACACCATTCACACACTACATATTTGGACACCAATGAATCGGATTTGCGAGACTAAATCGGTTGGGGAAGCGGTTTTAAGTTAAGAAAACGTTATAACTACCATATTTTGTTATCACAAATTCGCTTTACATTTATGCTCAATAGCATTCATATGCATGTAAAATAGTTCACGATGTGCCACGTTATATTTGGACATAAGGTTTCTTACATTCTGGCCCATAGTGAACCTATAAGCAAGTGAAATTGTATTTGCTACAGAGTCAACCAATATGTTATCGGACAACTCTGCTATTCTCCGTTCTTCCTTGGTTAAAAATCACTCTATGTAAATCCGGTTTATGTATATTTGGCATTTGTAACATACAGGCATATCTATATTAATTTTGTTCACTGAGTAATTATGCACTAATATCTCTAGGGATTTTTTTTAATAATGGGTGAAATTAATCGACAGGGTGGCTCCAGCTATTAATTTTTAGTCTTAGTAGGAGTCTCTCGTCCCTTATATGACATTATCTTTTATTTTCAGACCGTACTTTATATTCTTATCACCTCGTTTTCTCATGTCGACTTAGATGTAATATGTTGTATGGTTTTTGAGTTGAATACTCTGTCTTTGGGACGAATTAGTATTTCTTGTTTCCTGTACAAAACCTTATCAACGTAGACACCAAAACAAGATCTAAAGGTACACATTCAACAAGTCATGGTATTAAATCTCTATGCAAACAATATGCTAACTTCCATACTTCGCGCAAAGTATTACGCCACTGTATGCACACATTTTTAACACTCGTGCCACAGTGGCCCCCATTTGAGTTCCACACAATACACAACAATACTAATGAAACAATTTGTGTTTGACGCCAGTTTGAAGTGAACCAAACTCATACATACATTTAGTAACACTACAATTACATTTCTTGATATCATCAAACACCACTTCGTATTGGTTGTGCGAAGAATATTTTCCAGATATATAATTTTTTTCACGAAGATACATTCATAGTATTTACTTCTTGTTGTGCACCAATATTTTGTTTTTGACTCATCAGACAACACATCGTGTATTTTGGCATATTTTCAACCCAGAACTAGTAGGACAGAGTAGATTAACGTCATCTGCATATCCTACAGCTCCTCACAAATGTTGCCCAAAAAAGCAGCCAATACCAAGGTATTTTATTTAATCCAACAGCCCACCCATGAACACTCCAAGAAGAAGTGGAGACAGTGTGCCGGTGTAGTGGTGCAGTGTTGTGGTTGAACCGACCGTATCCAGTTCTTAATCGGTTGTTGCGCACCAGTGAACGTCGGCTGAGGTAGTGGCGGGTTGGTTTCTCTGGTGATACTGGGAGAACTTCTCATAGTCGACACGGGGTTTCATTCTATGCGTCAATATATAGAGCTCTACCTGGCTGCGTCGCTGATGATGTGTCGTGTGTGTGCCAAGAAGGATCGTCGAGACCGCACCAACTACAGCAGTTATGACCATAGTGTGCAGAATATACTTCTATATGCTGCTCATCTGCTTCAGTAATGTGGGTTATTGCGAGGCACTGTTTGCTGCGGCGGATGTCAGGTGGTGTTGTCCCAGCGACGACAGGCAGCAGAGCTGTTGGTGGCGATCGATCTGCACCTGGCGTGTGACGACAGCGACCGATCGATAAACGAACAAGCGGTCAATTCTGATGTTCGCGAACGTTCAGTGATTTCCTGGAAAGCAAACCTGGTTTCTCGACAACTTCATTTTTAATTAATGTGTCAAGTGGATGACTACCGGTGGTACCGTCTGATGTACTTACTCGCCATATCGATAATTGACTATGGGAACTGTCTCCTACACGGCATCCGTGATTGCCTGATCAACAAGCTGCAAAGAGTGCAAAATGCTGCTGCTCGGCTGGTGGTCCGCTGCCACAGATGGAACCACATCACACCGGCACTCAAGAAACTGCACTGGCTTCCCGTGAAGCAACGCATTCATTACGCAATTCTGCTACTGACGTTTCGTGTTCAACACAGACTGGCATCAGCTTACATAACTGACCTACTCCACGAACAACGAGCTACTCGAGTGTTGCGTTCAGCTACAAACAATGACTTTTGTGCCGACATATAGTAGCCGATACGGCGACAGAACTTTCTCGATTTCTGCTCCACGAATGTAGAATGCACTTCCAAGCGAAATAAAGATAATCTTTTGCATTGTGACTTTTAAAAATCTCCCAAAAACGCGTCTTTTCCGGGATGCATGCGCATCATAAGCACTACTTATTTATTAATTTTTTTGCTTCTCAATACTTAATTATATTTAATATTAATTTATTATTATTATTATCTTTATATGTTTTTATATCAATCTTACACCATGTTTTTACTTATTTATTATCATATATCTTTAAAAAGTATCTTCTATGTAATTTATTCTTTTAATTTAATATATTCTGTTCTATCTGAATTAATGTGCGTGAATGTTTGTTTATGTATAAACAATGTAAATAAATTCATATTCTATTCTTGTTTGTAGGTAGATTTCACGGATGAAAGATGGACAAACTAGCCTGGCACGACAAACCGGAAACAACGAAGCTGCTGCGAGAGTTTCACGAGAAACACGCCCGCCAGCCACAGAAGGAAATTGTTGAGGCCAAACAACGACACACGGAGTACACGGAACTCATCGCCTGCGAGCTGCGGGCGCAGGGCAAATGCTCCCGCATCGAATACACCGGCAGTTCGTACGAGGGAGTGAAGGTATCGAACGACCTCGAATTCGACATCATGGTGATCCGTACTGCCGGGAGTCAGAATATAACACCCGTACCAGCGCGCAATCCCGGCTATTACAAGCTAAAGGTTGCAGACGTTGTAACATGACCCGACGTGTTTAAGAATGCTCTCGGCGACAACCGCTGTCTTTCTCCCATTAAAACTGTTGACCGATTTTACGGCACGTTGCAGAAAATCATCAACAAACACTCAGACCGGTTGCGCGACGTGACACTCCGACGGCACGGCCCGGCTATCCAGATGGACGTGTCCCGAGGGAAAGACGTGCCGTGGTATTCCGTCGATGTCGTTCTCGCGCACGAGGTTCAGCTAGGTCCGCGAAAGCGAATCTTTGTAGCCAAGCAGCTCAAAACAGCCGACGGGATGCAGGCGCCGGAGAAGGATACGTGGCGTCTGTCGTTCTCTCTGGACGAGAAGTCGCTGTTCGACGGCATGGACAAGGGCTGTCGCAGGCACGTCCTGTGCATCCTCAAAGTTGTACGTAACCGAGAAGACGGTCTGAAGAAGTTGACGTCATATCATCTGAAGACGGCGCTCTTCTACGAGAAGAAGGAAGTTAGCAACTGGAGCCAGTCTGAGCTCGGTCCGAGGTTCATCGGCGTCCTCCGTCATCTTTACCGAGCCATGGAGCAAGGTCGTCAGCCGCACTACTTCGTTCCACAGATCAATCTCCTCGATGGAATTGCGCCCATGACTATCGAAAACATTAGATACAGACTGGAGCGTATCTTGTGCCTTGAGCCTGTCTTCAGGGGACTGTTTGAACTGAAATAATCTTCATTGACACTTGTGGTCTACTTAGATATGAATATCAACATTTTAATGACATGCATTTGGTAAAAGGAAAAGAGGAAGACATCGACTCATATGGGACGACTGTCATAACGCGTCCGTTACTTTGTATAGTGTAGGTTAATTAAGGACACATTTGTTTTGCAATTGTTAGGCTGTCAACATGTGACAGTTGTCAACTCTTCTATGAATTCAAGTTAAATTCTCTCGCGAGACTCCATCCAGTTAACCTCTGATCCTTATTGTTGTCATAATGCTCTGTTGTGGCGACGGCGGCGACTATAATGTCCAGTCTATGTCTAACCCAATTTCTTCTAGATGGTTCTTCAGTGTCACTACACCGAGACAGTTATGTATTGTGGGTGGCTTTAAAGAAAAGCTTCCGTAACTGACGAGCCGCCAGCAACAGACGATCACGCTGAATGTTTAAGTACTTAGCACAAATGTTATCCCGATTTTAACCTGCCCAACATTCACGTTGCATGTAGTCACCACAGTGCGTCACTGTTCCGAGGAAGAGAGAAACATACATACATACATACATACATACATACATACATACATACATACATACATACATTGAATTGAACCATGAGATTGCTGCTTCAAAGGTACACTGAGAGACAACGATCGATATTAATACAGTACGAAGCCGTCACGCATCCGCAGATACATGTTTTACTGCAGGTAGAAGTCGTCATGCGTGAGTCGCCAGTAGGCCAACTTTTTTGCAATCGATAAACTAAAGGATGATCTCAAAACACTGATGTACGCCATTACACAAAACCGATGTCATCTACCCTCATACCCCTTCCACCGCTACATGAAATATTTTATTACATCGACATGTGTATACCCGTCCTAATCTTTCTTGCTGTAACCATCACATACCGTTCATGCTCAGCCATCATAAGTCAACACCCTTGTCATTATGAACTGCAGGCCCGTTCTCTGTGTTTTGAAAAGGGGGTTCGAGCTTACACAATCAGCCGCGAATGTCTGGGATGATTTCTGAAAAAGGGGGGTTCGTTCGAACCTCCCACCCCACCGAGGACGGGTATGAACCGTGATCGGAAAACCAACTATGTTTGTGGGGAAATACACCGAAGTACGATGCTAAACAGCCGCTAACCCCCCCCCAAATAAACCAGTTTCGTGTACATCGATGTTTTGGGATCGTCCCTAACAAGCCGCTGAAAGACAATGTTCGCGAACGTCCCGCGGTTTCCCGAAAAGCGAAACTGACCTAGTTTTCTGGTAACTGCATTTCATACATTAGTCACGCGATAACCTGATACGTGAACATTGCGTCAGAGGGCACTTTTACATATTAGCAGGGTCGTTTACATCTTCACGGGTAAAGCGCTGCATATTTAAATGCTGCCTGTCACTCTGCGCTGTTGTTTGCAGGGGCTGTCACACTGACAACGTGGATGTCTTGCCACGCATGCCAACGTTGAGTTTCTGCCAAGACAGGGCTGTAATAAACGAGGCGCGTATGTCTCTGCGAAACCCATTTTTTCTCAGAGATTGTGCGCGTTCATTTCGAGTAGCTGACACACTGAAGAACAATGCAAACACGTGAACGGACCAAACCCTGAAAAAGGGGATGCCCAGTTTCCCCCAAAACGACACCAGGTGACAAGTCTTCTTGATATCCAAATGTCTATAGGATATGCACGCACGCACGCATGCACGCACGCACGCACGCACGCACGCACGCACGCACGCACGTACACAACACACACACAGCCCCTCTCTTATAAGGTCATTCCTTATGCAAAGGGGCAATGACCTTATAAAAGAGGGGTGGCCTTCGTGAGGGGAAACTGTCATGAGTAAGCCTCGTTTACTACATGGTAAGGTGACAAATCCGGCCAAAAAGGGGAGGTGCTCGGACCCCTGATGAACATCCCTTGCATCAGCCTATGAAACCTATTATGAATCATAGCAACATATATAGCTATTTCCGTACTTCTTTCATCGTTTCGTAATCGGGCAATGTTGCGCTACTTTCTGCAGATGTAATATGCCCTGCATTGAATACGTAGGTTACACATATTTGACCCCCAATCTCCATAGCTAAACTTTCCATCAATTCAATTCGGTTCAGAATAGACATCACAGATCCTTCCCACATCACAGGATGGGATTACTTGTCTTGCCTTTGCTGAGCCTGAAATATAATTTGTCAGGGTTAGTTGATAGCACTAATTCCATAATTACCATAATAGTTACAAAACTGTGAACATTACATACTGTCAGTAGTTAATTATTGTTATTTAAATGATTACATTGCACCAAACAACAAGGCGTTATAGTGTGCTACAGAGAGGGGTGATTACAAGTACGAATATTAATGTAATCATTATTACAGTAATTATTGCAATCACAATTACTAATATAGTCATGATTACAATCATTATTACAATCACGATTATGGTAACATTTAAGAATATATATATATTCACATAATGAATGAAATAAACCCTCATGTTATTATTGTCATCAATGTTATTCAACACAAAATCAAACACGATATTAAAATACAGTCACGGTACACTTCATTAGATTAGATACAAAATAAAGAGAAAAGCCTGCTTGCGTTGCCATTGTAGTTCGGACCTCGCCCTCGGGCTAGGTAAAAGAAATCTGCAGAAAAAATATGATTATTAAAATGGCAATGATTCGATAACAATTGAATTACTGACCTGCTAGCTATAGGGCGAATCAATGAGTCGGCACGCAAATCATGCAATGACAGCAGCCAACATCTAGCACCGCTCTGTTTGTGCATATAACTACAAAATCATCGTCTACGCCTTCGTACGGTGATGCAAGAAACAACGCGGTCGGGCACACGGTGTTGCATAGCCATAGCCATAGGCATAGCCAAGGCATGGTAGCTTCCTCGGCGCAGCATGATGACTCAACGTAAACGTGCGAGGACATCGGGACGCAATTTCCACAGGTTCACCACATCACATTACCTAGTCAGGAATCGTTGACAGTCAAAGCGCTGTTTTAATTTTTCCTGAATCCAACGTCAACAAAGGAGAAGCCGACCTGGAGTCTGGAGCGTGACTCGCACACTCGGTGACACTTTACGACTGTCAACGGTTGTTTCCGTGTGGCCTGTCGAACTAGACTCTTCGTCTGTGGTTTCCATTTCTCCAAAGAAAGACAACTATTACGGAAGTTCAGTAAACCACTAATCGCTAGTAGCAGATCTGGTGAAACTGTCACAAGCGATGCATCCATCTTGTCAACAAGTAAAAAATAGTTCCGGTATTCCGTTATCGCATATTCTCGTTGGTTAGCGTCTCGTGTGTTCCAGAAGTGTGGCGTTTTCGACGATTTTTTGCGTGTTTTGTTGTAATTTCTTTAACTTTTTTATTTGGAACGAACAAAAACGCTATTTTTTGACGTGTGTAAACACTTGTATATATAACAGAGACCCATATCTTTATTTTCGCTCCAGAATGCCTATTTACGAAATAAATCGCAAAAAAATCGAAAATTTACATTGATTAGATTAGATATACACGACTCAAACCACTCGTTTCGACAACAAGATGGCGATACGCAGTGATGTATTTTGTCGATTTTTGTCTCGAACAAAATCAGTTTTTCAGTTTATCTCATAAATTAGCAGGTATCTGTCACCATTAATGCATAGTTAGATAATATATATTTAAATATACGGCATAACACAAAATTGCTTCAGTTCCCCTTTAAAGTAACTTTTTTTTGTGAAAAGTATGTTAGATGCATTATTTCTGTCACCGTATACATTACATTTATTATTCTTGTTAATAAAATGTCCCATGCCATTGATATATTCCATATTGTAGCGTGAAGTTTCCCAGACGCGGTTGACTGTAACAATTAGCCCCGTAAGAGGGGCAAGTTGTTACATCATACGGGACACGTTGTTACAACAAAGAACACGTGGATCGCATAGCAAGTGTCACTCGTACATGTTACTATTATTACATTAATTATGTCATGCAAAGTTTTATACACAGTGTGCATGACAAAGCAGGTGTTCACATGCAGCTTTTCAATTTTAATTACTAAAGAGCACTCATTCCCCGGTTTCGTACATAACAAATAAATTATTGAATGGAGTATGAAATAGTGAATGGCATATATGTGTGTGTGTGTGTGTGCGTGCGTGCGTGCGTGCGTGCGTGTGCGTGTAATGCGAATTCTACTTGATTGAATGATACACACACACTTACACACTCACGCACACGCGCACGAACATCTACATTTCAGTGAATCGTACAATATTTATTAATTGCTCAAATAGAGATGTGCCATAAAAATTTAACAAGATTGTCACCCAATGCAAAACACCCAGAAGGCAGGTATATAAGAAAGTCACTGGCTTGGAGAGTCCAACCATTTTTCACCTATATGTAACCGGCCCTTCAAATATATTTGTTATTTTTGTTTGACGCTGCTAGCATTTACAGTACTGGTTATAAACAAGTATTCTGGGCTTTAGAAGTGAAATAAAAGGTTCACACGTGGTGGTTAGATAAATACTGTTCTTTCAGTCACTGTCAGCACACAACTCGGTACGAGCCGCCCGAGATTTGTTACAGTTGTAACAACTAGCCCCATTACAATTGTGACAACTTGCCCCAAACACGATTTTTGCAGTTGAACGCACGTGGACGATAACAAATCCTGAATTTCAATTTAACTTCAATTTGGCATAGCCTCATATACCTGCATTCAACCCTATCAGGGGACACACGAATATGTGTGCGGCGGAACGCAGTTGTACAGGATGTAACCAAGCTGTATGGTGGTGACAATATGCCGGAAATTGTTGCGCGCAATATAAGTGTTACATTCGAAGGTGGGTGAATGCAGAGTATTCAACCAAAAAGTGGATATTGGAACTTTTAAAACTAAACATATATTTACCTTCCTTTGTCATATGATAATCTGAATATTTTTTGTAACATTTTTACTGCTTACAATTAACTGCAATGAAATAAGTTGT
This sequence comes from Lamellibrachia satsuma, assembly GCA_033239005.1. Classification (NCBI taxonomy): domain Eukaryota; kingdom Metazoa; phylum Annelida; class Polychaeta; order Sabellida; family Siboglinidae; genus Lamellibrachia; species Lamellibrachia satsuma. Next base: position 4,179,961 of record BSQZ01000009.1, read on the forward strand.
ATAAAAATATTTATATAGTGTTATACATGAACATTACCTTAAGGTATCCAGCAGAAGTGAAATTGTACTTAATGTCCGTAATTATGAGAATTCCATTACATGTTGTATACTGTGTGACCTACATGTTGTATACTGTGTGACCTACATGTTGTATACTGTGTGACCTACATGTTGTATACTGTGTGACCTACATGTTGTATACTGTGTGACCTACATGTTGTATACTGTGTGACCTACATGTTGTATACTGTGTGACCTACATGTTGTATACTGTGTGACCTACATGTTGTATACTGTGTGACCTACATGTTGTATACTGTGTGACCTACATGTTGTATACTGTGTGACATGTTTTACTAGTATTACTTCAATTCATGTTCTCTGAATTATACAAAAGTTATTAATATTGTATGGTTCATTGGTCTTAGCATCATCTTCTGACTACACTACTTCACTAGACACCTATGTGTCACATAGGTGACCATCATGTAGTTGATCAATGATAAAAGACAGGCCGAATTCACTGCCGCATAGGCCGAGGTCACTGGCCGAGTTCACTAAAACAGGTCGAGATAACTCATGCCGAGATCCTGAAAGGCTGAGATCACCGGCAACGTTCTATTTCTATCTGAGCAGCTAGCCAAGTTAAGAGGCGACTGACGTCACTTATATAAAAGATACGTACATTTATCTTATTTAAAGTACGAAATATGAAAGCAGTAAGCTTACTAGCATTGTAACTTGCATGCGTTAACGTGCGTTGGATACAGAAAATAAAACGTGGATTTTGTCGGGAGGATATGATGCACGTACTAGCTGGCGATGTATTGAGTGACCCCCCTCCTCATGGGCACAACTCGAGAAAAGTAGGGGTGACTACAGTCACTGACCTCACTGCAACGCAGGACAGCTATTTCGGGACCGTGAGGGAAGCACGTCGCGACAGTTGAAAATCCCATGCGCGCTTCACTGACTCGAACGGCGCGACGCGGAGCGGTGAATGACCAATCACATGCGCGCTTCACTGACGTGGATGGCGCTCCATAGGCAATAGTACCTACACATCAGCGGGCGTCGGTTGGGTCTGTCTATTCGATCGACTGTACTGTGCGAACGTCATCACAGGTAAAAGCCGTGTTTTGTCTACACCGCCTACGGTCAACGACGGGTTCTCGCCAGCCAAATTTATTATCGTCTCGCAGATTCTCATCCGCGTCGTGGCACGTCAGCAAGCCTGCCTTATCCATTAATCTTTTACTCGTTTTCACAGTCAATTTTTCTTTGCGACGTTTCGACAGCTGTTGGCTGCCTTCACCGGACTGCATGACAAGGACTACAAGGTGGCACGGTAGTCATCATGCGCTGGTGTACCCCCTGTTGAAATATACATTTTTGTACCTGAGTTTATTGACGTCGATATTTTCAACACCCCCCCCCCCCCCCCCCCCCCCGGCCACGGTCTCTCCGTGGGCGGCTCATCTGATGTCGTCGTTACCATCTAGGTGTGGTCAGTCTGATGAGTGCAGCTGAATTTTGTATATAAGTCACACAGAAAAAAGGTAAAATTGACTGTGAAAAACGATTAAAATATTAATAAATTGAAATCATCAGTCTGATGAATCTCTTCACAACTTACAGCGCAACTACGTGCACGTACATTTTTTTTTTACATCGGGTCTAACGAACGTAATCGAAACCAAACATATACAGAAGATTTCTAGTTCGACCCACAACGTTGTCTTGATTAACTAGCTAGTAGTTACACAGGATAGCATAGAATAGTATTATCGAGAATCGTTATACTCATAATCATTCATACCATATCACACTCGGTCTAGTGGTACGTAAAATGTCTTACATTTTCCGAGCACGCACACCAAACGCACGTACACCATTTCTTTTGATGTCTCCATTGGCGTATCTGGAATCTTACAAAGGGGGAGGCCGGGGGGGGCAAGCTTAGTCACCCATTAGTTTACCATTACCATTTTCCGAAGTTTTTTTTTCTCAATGAATAGCTGCTAAAATGTGTTGCAATTTATGAACAACACGGAACGGATCAAATCGTAGGGATGAGTGGGTGCGTGCGTGGGTGCGTGCGTGCGTGCGTGCGTGCGTGCGTGCGTGCGTGCGTGCATGTTTCTTTATGTATAAACAATGTAAATAAATTCATATTCGATTTTTGTTTATAGGTAGATTTCACGGATGAAAGATGGACAAACTAGCCTGGCACGACAAACCGGAAACAACGAAGCTGCTGCGAGAGTTTCACGAGAAACACGCCCGCCAGCCACAGAAGGAAATTGTTGAGGCCAAACAACGACACACGGAGTACACGGAACTCATCGCCAGCGAGCTGCGGGCGCAGGGGAAATGTTCCCGCATCGAATACACCGGCAGTTCGTACGAGGGAGTGAAGGTGTCAAACGACCTCGAATTCGACATCATGGTGATCCGGACTGCCGGGAGTCAGGATCTAACACCCGTACCAGCGCGCAATCCCGGCTATTACAAGCTGAAGGTTGCAGGCGTGGGAACTGGACCCGACGTGTTTAAGGATGCTCTCGGCGACAACCGCTGTCTTTCTCCCATTAAAACTGTCGACCGATTTTACGGCACGTTGCAGAAAATCATCAACAAACACTCAGACCGGTTGCGCGACGTGACACTCCGACGGCACGGCCCGGCTATCCAGATGGACGTGTCCCGAGGGAAAGACGTGCCGTGGTATTCCGTCGATGTCGTTCTCGCGCACGAGGTACAGCTAGGTCCGCGAAAGCGAATATTTGTAGCCAAGCAGCTCAAAACGGCCGACGGGAAGCAGGCGCAGGAGAAGGATACGTGGCGTCTGTCGTTCTCTCTGGACGAGAAGTCGCTGTTCGACGGCATGGACAGTGACAAGGGCTGTCGCAGGCACGTTTTGCGCATCCTCAAAGTTGTACGTAACCGAGAAGACGGTCTGAAGAAGTTGACGTCATATCATCTGAAGACGGCGCTCTTCTACGAGATGAAGGAAGTTAGCAACTGGAGCCAGTCTGAGCTCGGCCCGAGGTTGATCGGCGTCCTCCGTCGTCTTTACCGAGCCATGGAGCAAGGTCGTCAGCCGCACTACTTCGTTCCACAGATCAATCTCCTCGATGGAATTGCGCCCATGACTATCGAAAACATTAGATACAGACTGGAGCGTATCTTGCGCCTTGAGCCTGTCTTCAGGGGACTGTTTGAACTGAAATAATCTTCATTGACACTTGTGGTCTACTTAGATATGAATATGAACATTTTAATGACATGCATTTGGTAAAAGGAAAAGAGGAAGACATCGACTCATATGGGACGACTGTCATAACGCGTCCGTTACTTTGTATAGTGTAGGTTAATTAAGAACACATTTGTTTTGCAATTGTTAGGCTGTCAACATGTGACAATTGTCAACTCTTCTATGAATTCAAATTAAATTGTCTCACGAGACTCCACCCAGTTAGCCTCTGATCCTTATTGTTGTCATAATGCTCTGTTGTGACGGCGGCGACTATAATGTCCAGTCTATGTCTAACCCAATTTCTTCTAGATGGTTCTTCAGTGTCACTACACCGAGACAGTTATGTATTATGGGTGGCTTTAAAGAAAAGCTTCCGTAACTGACCAGCCGCCAGCAACAGACGATCACGCTGAATGTTTAAGTACTTAGCACAAATGTTATCCCGATTTTAACCTGCCCAACATCCACGTTGCATGTAGTCACCACAGTGCGTCACTGTTCCGAAGAAGAGAGAAACATACATACATACATACATACATACATACATACATACATACATACATACATACGTACATACATTGAATTGAACCATGAGATTGCTGCTTCAAAGGTACACTGAGAGACACCGATCGATGTTAATACAGTACGAAGCCGTCACGCATCCGCAAATACATTTTTTACTGCAGGTAGAAGTCGTCATGCGTGAGTCGCCAGTAGGCCAACTTTTTTGCAATCGATAAACTAAAGGATGATCTCAAAACACTGATGTACGCCATTACACAAAACCGATGTCATCTACCCTCATACCCCTTCCACCGCTACATGAAATATTTTATTACATCGACATGTGTATACCCGTCCTAATCTTTCTTGCTGTAACCATCACATACCGTTCATGCTCAGCCATCATAAGTCAACACCCTTGTCATTATGAACTGCAGGCCCGTTCTCTGTGTTTTGAAAAGGGGGGCCGAGATTACACAATCAGCCGCGAATGTCTGGGATGATTTCTGAAAAAGGGGGGTTCGTTCGAACCTCCCACCCCACCGAGGACGGGTATGAACCGTGATCGGAAAACCAACTATGTTTGTGGGGAAATACACCGAAGTACGATGCTAAACAGCCGCTAACCCCCCCCCCCAAATAAACCAGTTTCGTGTACATCGATGTTTTGGGATCGTCCCTAACAAGCCGCTGAAAGACAATGTTCGCGAACGTCCCGCGGTTTCCCGAAAAGCGAAACTGACCTAGTTTTCTTGTAACTGCATTTCATACATTAGTCATCAGAGGGCACTTTTACATATTAGCAGGGTCGTTTACATCTTCTCGGGTAAAGCGCTGCATATTTAAATGCTGCCTGTCACTCTGCGCTGTTGTTTGCAGGCGCTGTCACACTGACAACGTGGATGTCTTGCCACGCATGCCAACGTTGAGTTTCTGCCAAGACAGGGCTGTAATAAAGGAGGCGTGTATGTCTCTGCGAAACCCATTTTTTCTCAGAGATTGTGCGCGTTCATTTCGAGTAGCTGACACACAGAAGAACAATGTAAACACGTGAACGGACCAAACCCTGAAAAAGGGGGTGCCCAGTTTCTCCCAAAACGACACCAGGTGACAAGTCTTCTTGATATCCAAATGTCTATAGGATATGCACGCACGCATGCAAGCACGCACGCACGCACGCACGCACGCGCGCACGCACGCACGCACGTACACAACACACACACACACACACACAGCCCCTCTCTTATAAGGTCATTCCTTATGCAAAGGGGCAATGACCTTATAAAAGAGGGGTGGCCTTCGTGAGGGGAAACTGTCATGAGTAAGCCTCGTTTACTACATGGTAAGGTGACCTCTGGTGAGGAGGTGGCTTCTTGTCTAATAAGAGGGGAACACTGTATGTATAAACTACAGTAAATTGTGCTTGCGATTTATTTACCAAATAGATTGAATAATTGTTTGTTTATCAATTTATGCGAATTAATGGTTTCTTAATTCATACCACGACCCATCGCCATGATCATTCAATGGATTCTAGTTTGAATGTGTTGTGCTAGCACATGTGTATCAAAGCGATGAATTCGTCGCGTCATGCAAAGGTGCATAAACTCGGTGCGATTGACACCGATGTTGTGATCAAGCTTTCGAGTTTCCCTTGTCACTGGATGAAATTAGGCAAGTTCGCCACTGCTGTAACTTATTAAATCAGGAAATAGACTTTTCATACCTTCGTAGACCATTAATTTTGACTTGATGAAAACAAATCCGGCAAAAAAGGGGAGGTGCTCGGACCCCCGATGAACATCCCTTGCATCAGCCCATGAAACCTATTATGAATCACAGCAACATATATAGCTATTTCCGTACTTCTTTACTTCGCGATTCATCGTTTCGTAATCGGGTAATGTTGCGCTACTTTCTGCAGATGTAATATGCCCTGCATTCAATACGTAGGTTACACATATTTGACCCCCAGCCCTGTTATGCTCAACTATGAGTATTCCAGGGTCATCAACCAAACATATTCTGACTCGGTAACTGTTTCGTCTGAGAACAGTTTCTCACATTCCGCGTGAACACTGAGAGGCGCTTTTAGGTTTAATCCAAGACGAAATCCCCCAACTTACCATAACGTTGTTAATAAAATGTATAGTTGGACCACGAGTAATCAAAGCAAGCGAACTTTACCACTATAAGTTGAATCATTGAGTTGGGTATGGAAGAGGTATTTTAACGTCGCCTAACAATGAGTGGCATTTCCAGAATGTGGCCAACCAGAAGAGGTCAGCTACACAGATACAATGCAATCTTCAGACATGATTCTCTGGCGTCCAGTAAGGTGAGCAATGGTGTTAACAAGGCAATCTGGACCTGCAATTCGCTCCTGATAAAATATGATTTTAATATACCTGTGGATATTGATACTGGTGATAGCTAGATTGATAGCTGACAGGATTAAGGATGTGTGACTTACTGACAGACTTCATGACTCGAGTCAGATGGGCTGACTCGAGTCGCATATTTTCCTGACTTATGACTTGACATGGAATTCAGATATATGACTCGAGACTTGACTTGCAGGTTATTGACTTGATATTTGACTTGACTTGCAGGTCAGTGACTTGAGACTTGACCAGTTTGTGACTTGTGAAGAAGTCTGCTTACTGACTATAATGTCGTCTTTTATTTGAAATGGTCTTAGGACTTTACCCCCTGGACATTACCCTTCTGGACATTGATCCTTGGACATTAATCTTTGGACATTACCCTTCTGGACTTTACCCCCTGGACATTACCCTTCTGGACTTTACCCCATGGACATTTCCCTTCTGGACATTGCCCCTTGGACATTACCCTTCTGGACTTTACCCCCTGGACATTACCCTTCTGGACTTTATCCCCTGGACATTTCCCTTCTGGACATTGCCCCTTGGACATTACCCTTCTGGACTTTACCCTTCTGGACTTTACCCCCTGGACGTTTCCCTTCTGGACATTGCCCCTTGGACATTACCCTTCTGGACTTTACCCCCTGGACATTACCCTTCTGGACTTTACCCCCTGGACATTACCCTTCTGGACATTGCCCCTTGGACATTACCTCTGGACAATATCCCAACGGGGCTAATGTCCTAGGGAGTAATGCAACCCCCCCCGATCAAACACATTAAGACAGTGTATGCTTTAAACTATAACCGAAGGAATCTTACTCCTAACCCCTAATCTAGATCATAATAATAATTTAACCCTAGAATAATTCCTAAATGGAATAAACGGTTCCCTTGAAGCTAATCCTAAGACCTCAAAAAGACCACAACTAGGTGGTTAATGTTCAGAAGCTGATTCCCAGACGGGTAATGTCCGGAGGGTATATTGTCCTGTCAACATTTGAAATATAAAATCTCGAATAACTATTACAACAACGCATACTGAAATTCAACAGAGCAGAACTGGGTGAACTGCTTGTTTGTTCGTTGCTTTAACCAAGCCGGAAGTAACACGCGCCACTGCCGCTGGTAACAGAAACGACCTAATTTCCCAGAAACTCCATCATTCAGTCATTCCTACACAAAGGATGGCTAAACGTTGGTGTAGACACCTGGAAATCACAGACGTAGAGGTGTACAAAGAATAGACGTGGGAAATGTGAGATTTGATCAAACAAGAAAAGAAAAGATAGCACAATAATTATACAGACAGGCATACCAATTTTCTGTTCTCCAGTTTAACCAAGCAGAACAGACTAAACAATTGTCGAGGATCACGCATAAATAAAAACTGACTGACCTATGTATAACTAATTGAATAATAAAACACATCGCATGAAAAGACGCACATTTCCCGGAAATTGGGTCACCAACGTTTCTTTAATTGGCTGAATCGGCTCACGCGTCCAGACTTCGGCTTTCAACGGTGAACGAAGTAGTCGGTTCGGTGCGTCTCTCTCGAAGCCGGGACGTTTGACTGGTTCCGGTACAGATCTCCACTGCATCATTATTCGTGCGTGTTCTCGTACGAACTAGGTAGGAGATTTGTTTTAAGTCGCGAGAACGACTCTTCTGATGCGGGTTTCATTCGTGGGTTTCAGCTGTATATCTCCATTCAGTGACTACGCAGTATATATGTAAGGTGTCCACGTTTACATTATGAGACTATGTCGGCCCTTTTTATTTATTGTTGTACGAGCACTTCAGTCCTGGTGTATCGTCCAAGACATATTATTTCCTATTTTATTCCTGCACGTAGGTGTTTAACGGGGGTGGACAATTATGTTGTACACATCGTAATTGTTATCATATGATTGTGTGGGCGCGAGCCAAGGTTCCAAACCACGTACGTCATGGTCACGTCTTCGTGAGCACTGTAATAAACCATTGCCTAGTGTTGAGCGTCCTGATCTTGAGGTATACCTTATAAGGTACACCTAATATATGCACGTGTTGTCCAGACATGTTGTATGATTTTAAATGACGTGGAGTGACTTGTTCGTGTTGGTAACAAAACTATTTGGATTGATTATATACGTGACCGTATGCTTCGCAGACGGTCACGTACGGTGATCACAATCTGTGGAATTGGTTGCCGAATTTAGTCAGGACTACAAACACACTGGTGATATGTTACTAGCACAGAACACAAAACAATTTTTTTACAGTAGCCTTTTTATAATATGCTGATGTGAACATTTGTATATTTATTATTATTTAATAATTTATTATTACATTAACAAAAGTCATATATTATTTATGGCAGGACTATTTTATTAAATAAATTTTTGTCATGGTCTACACCTGAGAACATATATTGTTGGTGTGGTTTTAATAGGATTTAGTTGGTGTGGTTTTAATAGGATTTAAAGTTATGATTACGCTAAAACCACACCAACAATAATTGTTCTAAAATATAGTACATGACAAAAATAATCCTATCATAAATAATACGGAATAATATAGAATATTTTTATGCAATAATAAAAAAAACAATAAATGTATATATGAGTAGGCATTAGTATATGTGGTAGCTTCGATTATGATCTTGCAGAATTGTAGTATATATTTCTATATAGGCCTACTGCGATACTATATCGAGCTTAACTTAATTGCCATTAAATTAGTTTTTGAACCTATTGCTCGATATGCATGGATTCATTTCGTTTTTCAATGATATGTAACAACAAAATACAAATAATTCATATAGGCCATTAATATGTATACCTGTACATGCTATGGTTGTATTGGGGAAGTGCTAACAAAATATTGCACTTCAGCGTTACCCTTTTCCATTTAAAAATATTCTATGTGTTAGTCTATATTCTTTGTATGTGTAATTAATTTTCATTTGCAATTAAAGTTGATTGGTTAATAAATAAAATGGTAGACATTTTAGCTCAATTTAGAAAACATTTAATATTTGACACAAAAGGAGTATTGTCACTTCATTAAGACTATGCCAAAATGTTCATTTATTATTTATCTCTATAAAAAGGCAAACAGGGGCCGTGGAAATTGTTTAAATACCTGACACAGTAACTACTATGTCAGCAGCACAATTACAATTGGCACAATTATTATCAAAACCCAAATTTGACCAACAAGGGTCTTTACACACGGACTGCAAACATTGAGAAGACACCATCCTAACCAAATGTTCTTATAAAATGCCATATCATGGCAACATTGGTATCAAAACCCAAATTGACCCACAGGGGTCTTTCTACACAAAGATTGCAAAAATTGAGAAGGCACCATCCTAACCAAACGTTCTTATAAAATGTCATATCATGGCAACATTGCTATCAAAACCCAAATTGACCCACATGGAGTAATGTCGTTTCAGTAAACGTTGACCAAAATCTTCATTTATTATTCATCTCTATATACATAAAAAATCATGAAGTGTCAGGAAAAAATTTAGGTTTTGCTACCTTGAAATCATACTTACGTATTTATCTTCTTTGCACCCTAGTCAGTGCATCAGGCCACTTAATAACTTCACCCTAGTCAGTGCATCAGGCCACTTAGTAACTTCACCCTAGTCAGTGCATCAGGCCACTTAGTAACTTCACCCTAGTCAGTGCATATGGCCACTTAGTAACTTTACCCTAGTCAGTGCATCAGGCCACTTAATAACTTCACCCTAGTCAGTGCATATGGCCACTTAGTAACTTCACCCTAGTCAGTGCATCAGGCCACTTAATAACTTCACTCTAGTCGGTGCATATGGACACTTAGTAACTTCACCCTAGTCGTTGCATATGGCCACTTAGTAACTTCACTCTAGTTGTTGCATATGGCCACTTAATAACTTCACTCTAGTCGGTGCATATGGCCACTTAGTAACTTCACCCTAGTCATTGCATATGACCACTTAGTAAGTTCACCCTAGTCATTGCATATGGCCACTTAGTGACTTCACCCTAGTCGGTGCTTATGGCCTCTTAGTAACTTCACTCTAGTTGGTACATATGACCACTCAGTAACTTCACCCTGGTCGGTGCATGTGGCCACTTAGTGAGTTCAAACTGGTCAATGCATATGGCCACTCAATAACTTCACCATGGTCGGTGCATATGGCCACTCAGTAGCTTCACCCTGGTCGGTGCATATGACCACTTGGTAACTTCAACCTGGTTGGTGCATATGGCCACTCGGTAACTTCACCCTGGTCGGTGCATATGGCCACTTGGTAACTTCACCCTGGTCGGTGCATATGGCCATTTGGTAACTTCACTCTGGTCGGTGCATATGGCCAATCAGTAACTTCACCCTGGTCGGTGCATATCGCCACTCGGCAACGTCACCCTGGTCGGTGCATATCGCCACTCGGCAACGTCACCCTGGTCGGTGCATACATCCACACGGTAACATCGGAAGATGCCCCGAATCTCTACACCATATTCCAGGAACTCCATCCCACTTGGTTTCCCTCTGCCTCCACAGTCCTTCTCCTTGTTCGTTTTGGCCTTCTTCTTTTGCTTATACCTGCAGGGACCCAAGTTAGTGCTATGTAAATGTTCTGAATCCCATCTCTTGAAATCACACTCCGAACTAAAATTAATGTTCTGTAACGAATCCACAAAAAATATATATATAAACGATTTGGAAGATGACATATCTAGCAAAGTACTCAAATTTGCAGATAACATAAAAGTATTCAGAAAGGTTACTAATGATACAGATAAACAAAGTTTGATCTAGATAAATTAGTCAAAATAGCAAATGTTATTCAATTTTGGGAAGTGTAAATGTATACACATACGACATGGAATCATGGACGAAGAATATAAAATGGGGGATGCTGTACTAGGTAGAACCACACAAGAAAAGGACTTAGGAGTAACATTTAGTGATGACATGAAAGTTTCAGAGCAATGTGGGATTGCTGCTTCGAAAGGAAATCAAATTCAAGGGCTAATTAGGAGAACTATTACATATAAGGAGAAACAGCTAATTGTACCCCTGTACAAAGCAATAGTTAGACCATATTTGGAATATTGTATTCAAACATGGAGGCCATATCGTAAAAAGAACATAGACAAGCTAGAGAGAATACAACGAAGAGCAACTAAAATGATTCCAGAATTGAGAGACCTTAGTTACGAAAGTTGCTTATTACAGTGTGGGTTGACAACACTAGAGACCAGGAGACTAAGAGGAGACCAAAGAGAAGTGTTTAAAATAGTGAATGGTTATGAGGATGTTGATAGGAATATGTTCTTCAAACTTAAAGAAGGCAGTAGAACCAGAGGACACAAAGCAGCATTAGTTAAGGAGCAGTGTAGGTTGGACATGAGAAAATACTCTTTCTCACAGAGGGTGATAAATTACTGGAACAAACTGTCAAATGATTGTGTTAATGCTAGTAGTGCGAATATGTTTAAAAATAGAATTGACAGATATCTGATAAGGGCGGGCTACACAGAGATGAGAAAATTGTTGGACTCTCGGTAAGCCAATGGCTTCCTTGTCCACTTGCCATCTAGAACTTGTTGTTTGGGGTGGCAATCTTGTTAAATCACAACATATGTTTTGCGCAAGAGGCCGCCACTTGAATAACGTGTATATCCGCAACAAGAGGCCGCCACTTCAATAGCGTAATTTATAATGTATTCTGTTCTTATAAATGTTCTTCAATATATATAATTTGTGTTTACCTTTGGCATTATGGACGTGGAGATATACACACACACATCATTTGTGTTTACTGTTCGCATTATGGACGTGGTTTCAATCCACATAATAACCTCTGTGTTGATTTCGTGTTACTACTGCGATGCTCAGACCGATGCTCAGTTAGCTTGAGTTCAGGGTAGGCGCCTACCTGAAACGAATATTTTAGTTTCTGGTTAGAAATAAATTATTTAGTAGACTGCTTAGTGAATATGTGAACATCTATATTGTAAATCTAAGGACAAGGCGATTGTGTTTAGGTTGTCTTGGAATCGTTTCAGGTGATGTATCTATTGCATTAGGCCAGCGATAGTTTATGTGAATATATCTGCGCATTTACAATGTGTCTGTTTTCATCTCTCCGCACATGAACCAAAACACACGTGCATGCATGCACACACAAGCACGCACGCAGGAACACACGCACACGCACACCCTCACGCACTTTCATGGTGTTGTCACATTTCAATGAATTACTTTGTAGGCCCTGCATGACCAGCCAAAATGGCTGAACAAATGTGGCACAATCAACCGGAAATTAAGACGTTGCTGCAAAACTTCCACCGCAAATACGCCCGGTATCCGACAAGTCGCATAAGAAAAGCTAAGAAACGTTTCAAAGTGTATACCAACTATCTGGAAGCCAACCTTCGGGCACAAGGTATGTGCTCCCGAATTGAATACACAGGGAGTGTTTATCAAGGGGTGGTTGTGCCGTACACCAATATGGATTTCGACATTGTGGTTATTCAACCTCCCGAAATCAGTCGAAATCTGACGCCCGTATATCGCTCCCCGGGGTATTACTCTCTGAAGATGGCCGATGAAAAAGCTGATCTGCTCATGGATCCGAATCTACTGGACGACAAAGGCTTCCTTCTGCCTGTCGAGTCGCTGGACAACTTCTTCGGCATCTTGCAGCAAATCATCAATAACCATGGAGAGATGTCAGAGGTGACGAAACTTAGACGCAGCGGACCGTCGGTACAGATGGACACGTGCAGAATGGATCGTAGTGGTATTGTGATGTATTCTGTCGATGTCGTTCTGGGGTACGAGATTCTAGTAGGCGGACAGAAATGCGTTTTTGTAGCGAAACCACCAAAAACCCCGGTTCCACAGACAAGCAACGCGTGGCGCAAGTCGTCGTCCTTAGAGGAGAAGGCGCTGTTCCATGGCATGGACAGAGACGGTGGCTGTCGTAAGATGGTCCTGCGCATTCTGAAAATTATGCTCAAGAGACAAACCGAACTGGAAGGTCTGACGTCTTACAACCTGAAGACGGCGCTCTTGCATGAAGTGAGGAACGTTTCTAGTTGGAAACAGAGTAAGCTTGTCCCGAGGCTGATCGCTGTCCTCCATCGACTATGTCGGGCACTGAAGGATGAAACTCAGTCAGACTACTTCGTGCCCGAGACCAATCTCCTCGCCAAATTGTCCTCTGCTGCAATGAATGCTATTGGAAATAGGCTACGTGCAATCACGGACAACGAGGATGACTTTATAAATGCATTTACATAATAGACACTGCACTCGGTGTTTCGTGACATTGAAATTACATTTCTTGAAACTATTTTATTCAGTCTGTTTAGAATAAATAATATGTATAATCTATTTCAATGGGATGATTTAGTATATAAATATATTTATATGGGCCTTACATGACTGCATTCTCTGTATGTTTTGGTTTTAACACGCTATCAACAATAATTATAGTAGCACTTGCTTGGATATTAGCTTCATTATTTTGTCATGTAAGGCCCCAAGAATGTCAAACAACCAGTGCTAGAAGACTTCACTTGCACTGAATGGGAGATGGACATTGCATTTGCCCTAAATAAGAATCCGACTAATTTTGCATTAGTTTCTAATGGTAAAGTTTTGTTGTCTCATACTAAATAGACGTTGTGCTTTATTTGCAGCACATTTCACACAACGTATCTCATCTGATGTAATAACCTCTAATTTAAATAAAAATAGGTTAAACTTTTAAACATTTGTTTGATATTTAAAGTGTTGCTCATAGTATAGCAGTATATTTGATTCAATGATGACATCTGTGTAGATTGCGTACATGCAGCTTATAGAACCATAATTTTTTAAAACATGTTGAGGTTGTCGTATTTGCAGTTACTTATGTTATATAAATACTCAGCATTTGCTTTGTTGCCAACCATGGAACCGCTGTTTCAAACCAACTCAAGATTGAAAGTATTTACACACAGCACATGTTAGATAGGCTCACCACGTCAAACTTGTAACGTGTCCGTGCAGAAGATGTGGGCTAGACGTAACGGCCCAAGAGGTTCGGCTACTTGATACTGGTAGGCCTATAACACAACAACATCATATATTGGTTGAAGACTTGTGGTTGGGTTACACGTTTACAAATGTGGCGTGCTGAACCTCGCCATTTAATTAATAATCAGCCACGTATTACTTTCTTTGATATGTGTATGGGGAAATAACTTCCGAAAGATTACATCTCAATTTCTACGAAAAAGGTGCAAAATAAAATCGTTCTGAAGAGGTTTTTGCTGCGGTTGCTGCTTCTATTGATACCTCAAACGACTGACTTTCATTGTTATGTGCAGTTGAGGCGATCATCCTCATAACGCGTTAAACGGTATATTGTATATGGGAGTTTTTGAATAAATGTTTTATAAATAAAAAATAAAGTTATCAATGTTTAGATTGGACATTTACGTATAATTTTAGCATAGCGCTAATTCATAGTTATCGATTTAAAGAGCTTTTTATTAATCCGCAAAGTGGCAGCTGGTCGGCGCCCATGCATTCGGGCAGCGCGCTACGCGGACAACGCTTTGGTTAGTTAGTCAGATAAGGCAAGTCTCGACTCACGACTGCCACGAAGCTGAGATGACCTAATTTCCCAGAAACTGTCATTCGTACGAATAGGAGTGACTGACGTCATGACTGCCGAAACACAATAAATCTACAAATGTGACGCATTTACGTTTCAAACTAACTAGGTAAGTACCGTTCATTTATAAATAGTGCCAAACTAACATCATTTGTCGACTGCGACAAGAAGTTTGTAAGTTTGTTGGTCCTAAGCCAGTTTGTGTAAATCAACACATCGAAGCCACGACGTTCGCTTAGATTCACCACGTTCTGATAGGATCAGTGTCGCCGGTTCTTTTCTTGTTTGACACAGCTAGTCTAATTGCCTACGTTTTAGGGCCCATGACAGCGACTGGTTTTTCAATCGTGCAGTAAATTTTAACATATGCTACTCATATGATTACATCATTACCTATACCATGGGCGTTTAGTTTGAATAAAAATCTTTGATGTCGTGCTTTATCGAAAGTTTCTGAAAATCTAAGTAGACAACAGACACTGGTGATCCGTCATCAACCCACTTTGTAATTTCTTTAAAAAAAACACAAGAGATTGGTTAGATATGACCTTGCTTTTAGGAACCCATGTAGAGACGTATTTATTAATTTATGTTTTACAAGGTGTGGTCTCTAATTAATGTTTCGAGTAATTTACATACAACTGATGTTAAATTCACTGGTCTGTAATTTTCTGGCTTCTTCCTCAATCCCTTCTTAAATAGTGGCGTAATGTTTGCGTCTTTCCATTCTGAAGGAACTGTTCCTTCTTCTAGTAACAAGATAAATAAATTTTGCAAGTGGTGTACTAATTTGCTCAACAATTTCCTTAAGCAGTTTTTATGGTATCCCATCAACTCCAGGTGATTTTTTATCTTTCATCTTCTTAATTTTTTTGCTATCATTTCAGGAGTTACACATAACTGCCCTAAATGTTCTGATTTATTGCCCTCAAATTTAGTCAATGAAACCGGAAGTGATCTTCTGTGGTAAACACTGAGCTGAAATACTCATTCAGGACCTCTGCCATTTGAAACCCGTCTGAAATTATGTTTCCCCTGTTGTTTTCCAGTGGTCCGACCTTATCTCGAACTTTCTGTTTACTCCTTACATAAGCATAGAAACTCTTGCTGTCATTTTTTATATTACCTGCCAATTTTTGTTCAAAGGTTCTTTTAGATTTTCTAATTTCAGTTGTAGCTAGGTTAGCCTTCATCCTTTCTGGTACGCCTATAAACCCTCCACATAGTTTGCTTAAACACTATTTTCTAATAGCTTCTTTTGACAAGTGTTTCTTTCTAGACCGTTTTCCTTGTTTTTCTAGGGAACAAATTTATCGATGATACTCTCAATTTCATATTTTAGAATATTCCAACATTGAATTGCGGTCTTATTCAGCAGCATGTTATTCCAATCTAGCTTTGCTAAGTATTTTCTCATATCTTCATAATTACATTTGTGGAAATTTCTCCTATACGTTTTTTAATGTTTAATTTCTAATTTTACATTGATGTCAAAATATATTTGATTGTGGTCACTGTTACCCAATGGTTCATGTATTTTTACATTGTCCACTAATTCTTTTTGTGATGATAAACCTATATCTTCCCTGGTTGGTTCTAGCACGTGCTGAGTAAGGAAGCTCTCCTGAATTAAAAATATAAATTGTTGGTCCTCCCCCCTGTACTCTGTAGAGATTTCCATTGTATGTGTCCATGGTTAAAATCTCCCATTATGATACATTCCCCTTTACTAACTTCCTTTATAGCATTTTGTATTTTTGTGTTATCCTCTTCGTTTATGTTTGGACTTCGGTAGACTAATCCAATAGTTAATTTTGGATTTCCTGAAACTATTTTGCTCCAAACAGCTTCATCGTAATCTGCTTCCCTTTCTAATTTTATTTCAGCCTGAATAGATTCTTTAACATATAAAATAACTCCCCCTCCCCTTTTTCCTATTCGATCTCTCCTAAACATTACGTATCCTGTCAATCCTAGTTCAGCATCTGTTATGTCTGTGTTGGCCCATGATTCGGTTATACCAATTATGTGAGGGTCAATATCTTCTACCACGTATTTCTTATTTACTATGCTCCTAGCATTTAAACACACACATCTATAACCTGCTTCAGCACTGTTTTTAGGACATCTTGTTATTGGTTTGTCTGTACTGGTGGCCTCTTGTCCTGCTTGCATCTCTAAGTAACCCCCTGCACTTCTAGTTTAAATAGTGTTTGCTACCAAAAATATTTGATATGCTAGCCATGCCACTGTCTACTGCTGCTGAGAGTCCATCCGCAAATACTGTTGCCCCGTTTCCACTTAGATGAAGCCCGTCCTTCATGTACATATCAGCCCTTCCAACAAAACTTCCCCACAAATCCACAAAACCAACTTCCTCTTCCCTACATAGCTTCTCGACTAGCATGTTAATTGCCATACCCCGGCAATTTCGATATATATGACCCCTCCTTCCTATTAGTGGTAAAATCCCTGACATTATTACCTGCTCAACCCGCGTCTGTTTTAGTGTTATGACCAAATTCTTGTAAATCCTAACTATGGCAGTTGTACCCTCCCTCTCTACGTTATTTGTCCCTACGTGTACTAAAACAGACCCACCCTTGCCCGAACCCACAATGTTTTCTACCCTCTCAGTTATCGCCTCTATTTTGGCCCCGGGCAAGCAAACTACCACGTCATCTCCCTTGTTTAAGACTCTGTTGGTCTTCCTAACTATTGAATCCCCCACAAATACCCTCGCTCTCTTTCTCACCCCCTCTATCACTGCCTCGGAATAGCTCTTCCTATGGATCCCCTCCATCACATTCTGTCCTGCAGCCTTATCACTTGGTGGCAGACTGTTATCAGGCTCTCTCTCACTCATCAACCTGTCACCTTTTCCTCCCGTCTCCTGGCTAACTTGCGCTCCCGTCGCCTTCCGTCCTGACACCTTCCCTCCCGTCTCCCTCACTCCCATCGCCTTAACTATCGTCTCTCCCCCGAGTCCTTCGCTACTGACTCCCCCACTCCCCTTTCCTTCGATCCATTTGTCTTCCCTCCCATTTGTTTCCTTCCCATCTCCTTTCGTCCTGTCTCCCTACATCCCGTCTCGTTACGTCCTGTCTCCCTACGTCCCGTCTCCTTACGTCCTGCCTCCCTACGACCTGCCACCTTACCTCCTCTCACCCTCCTTCCAGGCTGAGGTGAGCTCTCTCTAGCATCTCTCTCGTCGTCTTCCCCCACTTTATCATCTACTGTTCCCCCACCAGAACCACTGGCACAACCTACCTGCTCCCTTCCCACCACTGCCACAACGAGCAGCCTCAGTTGTTCTAACTCCACCTCAAGTTCCTTCATCCTCGTACATCCCCTACATTCAAAACTAAAACTTTCTGCCTGAACCTCAGCCCAGGACTTCTCACACCTGGACTTGACAAAGTCCACCCAGTTGCTACAACTGCTGCATATTAAATGCCTGGTGGCTTTACCTGCCGTTTGCACGGCGCCATCAACAAATTTAGACTTAATGTGGTTGCTACGTTAGCCTTGAATAAGGCTGTTTTTGTGTTCAAAAGAACACTTTAGCTAATAGAAAGTGGAAGTACCAAAATGACTGTTCCATGTAAAATGGTTCATATAGAAACTAGTATTTCACGAGCGCATTCTACGTTACACTTTCGAAAGTAATCATGTTGGTGATAAAGAAACAATACTACACAGTTCGCTAGTGTTATGCCATTTTTTCTGTACCTCATTGCCTTGTATTGCCTGGGCAGATATCTAAAATGTGACATGATTTTTGTATATTTTCGATCAAGTTAAAAATATGACAGTAGTCACAATCACTGCTTTTAACAAGCACGCTACATAGTGCCTAGTATAGTCGTTTATCGTCGTGACATCCTGACGAAGCACCAGCTGTCTGACTACATAGGCATGGCATTAGATCAAAACATATAAGATATTATCAGTTATTTTATATTACAGAGATATATTATATATCGATGTAATATTATAGCCATATCCAATTTATAGTACTCCATTTTGCCCCCATTTCCCCTACAACACATTTGGATAATTATAACAATAGTGTTGGAGGCTTTATGTGTACGCGCGTAAGTGCATACGTGCGCGCGTACGTGATCGTGTGCGTAAGTGAACGTAACAAACGTTCACAAAACATCTTCTCCTTTCAGTGACGTCCACTGACACTACTGGTTGGGTCCGCGAGCGATGGTTCCACCTCATTGGCCTCCCAGTGCCAGGATAAGGAGCTACAGTGGGCCGTATCCAGTGAACGAGTTAGAGGAGGCCCGTGGTGTTCTCATCCGGTGTCTGGAGGATCGACGCTCGGGTGTATCAACGAATCTCAAATGTCGTATTGGCATCACCAACTACAGGTACCACTCTGAACAGCGAGATCAACATGTGTCTTTAGCGTCCGTTGTCCAGTGGCATCTCGACGAAGTACCAGGCAGCCGGGTGACAATCGCGGCCTCGTCAGGCCGGCCAGGTATGTGATATCACATTGCTGCGGTCCTGGAAACTGTGACAAAGATAATGAAACACATAACAAAGCAAAACAGCTGCGCGTTGCAACTCTCACTTACCATTCAGGGGTTTTATATAGACCCTGGAAGACCTATGTACTTAGCATACGACGTCTTGACCATTTCATATGACCAAACGTTTTCGTCTGCTGTACATTGTGGTATGCATTTTGTTCGTATGCTGTACATTGTGGTATGTAGTTTGTTCGTATGCTGTACATTGTGGTATGTATTTTGTTCGTATGCTGTACATTGTGGTATGTATTTTGTTCGTATGCTGTACATTGTGGTATGCATTTTGTTCGTATGCTGTACATTGTGGTATGCATTTTGTTCGTATGCTGTACATTGTGGTATGCATTTTGTTCGTATGCTGTACATTGTGGTATGCATTTTGTTCGTATGCTGTACATTGTGGTATGCATTTTGTTCGTATGCTGTACATTGTGGTATGTATTTTGTTCGTATGCTGTACATTGTGGTATGCATTTTGTTCGCATGCTGTACATTGTGGTATGCATTTTGTTCGCATGCTGTACATTGTGGTATGCATTTTGTTCGTATGCTGTACATTGTGGTATGCATTTTGTTCGCATGCTGTACATTGTGGTATGCATTTTGTTCGTATGCTGTACATTGTGGTATGCATTTTGTTCGTATGCTGTACATTGTGGTATGCATTTTGTTCGTATGCTGTACATTGTGGTATGTATTTTGCAGACGCACCGAGCGACGGAGACAGCGTCAGCGTGAGTGACCCTGTGAAGACCGTGTCTGGAAGCACCAACACGGACCAGAGCAAGAGCACCAAGGGTAGACCAGGTTCTTGATAAAGAGACATGCAAAGAAGACGTGAACATGCTTATCAATCTCGATGGCGGCACCAAAGAATCGGGTATGCCCCTCGTGTGATAAGTCCATCTATATACTGCTAGTTATCCCTATGAGAAGCTATGACACTACTGTCGTACCAGGCCCGTGGCGAAGGGGTGTTCAGTGGATTCACGTGAACCCCCTTTCTGTGCACCCCCTTTCCCAAAATACGAACCCCCTTTTTCACAAATGTGGATCCCTTATCGTGAACCCTCCCCTCGCAAAAGCGTGAACTTCCAATAATTTGAAAATAATGATATTATTTTCATATAATTGGTGGGTTCGTGCTTTTTAAGAGATGATTTTTTAGAGATGAGGTTTTATGCTTTTGAGAAGAGGTTTAACATTTTTGAAAATAATATTATTTTCATATTATCGGAAGGTTCACGCTTTTGGGAAGGGGGTTCAAGCTTTTGAGAAGGGGTTAATTTTTTTGGACGTTTATGAAAATAATATTATCTTCATATTATTAGGGGCTCAATTTTTTTGGAAAATGGCTTCACCTTCATGAAAATAATATATTCATATTATCGGGCGCTCACGCTTTTGAGAAGGGGGTTAACTTTTCTGGAAAAGGGGGTTCACGCTTATAAAAATGCTAAATAATAGGCCTACTGGGGGAGGGGTTCACGCCTTTGAGAAAATGGTTCATATTTTTTAAAGGGGGTTCACATTTATTTTAAAAAATTAATATTATCTTCAACTTATTGCGGGGTTCACACTTTTCAGAGGGGATTCAAATCAAATAATAAAATGTTATACAAATATCTAATTTGTTTGAAGTAGAGTATTATTCCAAATATGAATGCGCTACCAAGTCACCTTACGTATGGTCAGTTGGTAACAGTCATAGAGCAGTAGACAATGTACAGACAGTCGCTATAACCGTTATTCAAACAACACGAAGACTTGTAGGCAGAAAATGTTATGGTTTCAGAAAATATCTGCTCACTGAAATAATGCAGAGTTAGCAAGGCAATTACTCTCTTTGTTATGGTGGCATGCTCTGTGGCCTCCACACATTCATAACACACGCAGACGCACAACGCGCACTAGTGCCCTGCACGGGCCTATAATTTGAGCCCAAACCCGGCCCGCAATTATCTGTTAGAATTAAGGCTTGGATCAAGCCCGCAAAAATTCGTTAAGACCAGCCCGGCCCAGGCCCGGCCCAGGCCCGGCCCAGGCCCGGCCCAGACAGTTAATGTTTGGCCCAGGCCCGGCCCGGCCTGGCTCGCACATTTCAGGCCCAGGTCCGGCCCATACCCGCTGGCCAAAGACGGGTAAGCCCGCAGCCCGCTAAATTTAGAAAATATAAAACTATTATCTTATAATAAAACGAAAAACAAATAAACTGTAATACACACGTATTGTTTTATTACATAACATAACATAACATAAACATATGAACATTGTATACTGTCCACTAGTCTGCTGTCTACTGTCCACAGTGTGCTGGACGAGTTCTAGAAATCCAGCACCACCAACTGCTTCAAACGGACGAATATCCTGAAGAAAAATTGGTATAAACGTTTTATTGTCATTACTATTAAGTATCATAACAATTTTTTATATATGGCTTTGGGGAGACAGGAAGACTACTAAAAACACGACTGGAGGAACACAGAAAGGATGTAGACAACACGAAAAAAGATAAATACACAAGGAGCTGGAAAAAAAGATTGATGTCTACCATCAATAAATCCGCCCTTACAGACCATGCGACAACTGAAAACCACATCATAGACTGGGAGGGAGTGAACATTGTAGACAAGGAACCCAACCGAAGAATCCGGCACATCAAAGAAGCCATCTGGATCAGAAAAACTAGAACACTCATCAACAGAGACGAGGGCAATTATGAACTGCCTCACGTGTACGATGACGTCATCAAGCGTCATCGGTAGTGATGAAATCAACGGGACACGTTGATGAAAGCCTCTACCAGGTAAACTAAACACACCTTGGATATGTAAAATGAAAGTTATCTGATTTGAAAATGAACTATCCTTGTGAATAGCACATGAATGCTTCGAGGCTTTGCGGTCACACATAAACAGCAAAGTCACAAAGACAAACAACACGGTTCCATTCACCTTAAAAAAGGTGAATGGAAATGGGTTCACCGGGTAACGACAAATCCAATGTCGTGTACTAAACGGATAGATCACATCATGTTTAATTTGCATTCGAAATATTAGCACATATTAGCTATGTTGTGATGTGCACGAGGAAGTTCCCGTTGGCAAAAACAATGTTAGTACCGAACGATGGCAGAAGCACTGTCAGGAAATTGGGCGAAGTTAGTTTTACAATACGAATTTGGATGTCGAAACTACTTAGGAACGTTAGCGACAAGCAAGCGAAGTTACGAAAAATTGTTGATGTTGTTACAGATATACTGACAGGTATCTAAAAAAGCCAGCTATATACATCACACTTATTATTAATTTATTTGACATTGAATTGATGTTACGTCAATGTTCAAAGGTTATCCTAATTAGACGTTCACGCTCGTTGTTGTCGTTTGTTGGAATAACCAAACAATAACACAGGGCCAACTAGAAACACGTCGCAACTTCTAAAAATCCACGTACATCCATCTTACTCTGTTTAACACCAAATTCTCTTTATCATAGCTTGACATATGGACATTTCGCTAGGGATCTCTTGTTTTCTCTGTTTAACCCAAAACATATTGCCATTTCATCGTGATTCGGTTACCAATCCTTCTAATTTTTTTTAAAGGTTTTATCGTAAAGTCTTTTTATATAATATCAACTATATAATTTATTATATTGTAACATCTTGACCGCCCAGATGGGTTTAAATGAAGGAAAATTTATTGATGTAATTTGATCGTTATCTGTTTAATTTGAATGTTTCAACTATTCGTGTTTTCATTGCATGCTGAAACGCATGCAATACATTATACCAGCACGGAGGCGATACCAACTGCTGTGAATCCCCTGAAGAAACGCGATACAGTCGCTGATTTCAAGGTAGTATTAATTGACGGTTTTAATCTGCAGTAATACAGCATATTAACGGCTTGTTAGTGTATGCTCTCCCTGAGACAAACACAACACTCAGCATTACACTCAATCATGAACATCTATGATTGTGATTATGATTAGAAGAAAATAGTTATACTTTACAGGCAATTAATCATCCACCTTCAGAAATGGAAGAATAATTTCACAAAGAAATGCTCCATTGTCAAAGCAATACTTGCAAAGTATCGATGTCTATTGTTTATGTAAAACATTGCAAACACCACTACCGAGCAGGATTACTTGTTGATTGGGTCACCTCCGGAGAACTATTTTATGAAGTCGTAGACTAAGTAAAGATGACGAGAACGATAGACAAAGGTTGGAAGCTTATGCTAAACAATATCTTTACAAAACAAACTGTGGGTAGCGCAATTACAATGATAATAATTGTATGCGGTTGTAGACCGCGACACACCTAAATACATATAAAGACAGATGACCAAAAATTATCTGATACAACGGTTGTCGAATAGAGACAATGTGTCCCTACCTTCTTCCCCAACACCGATAGAGGATCGCCGAGGGAAGATGTTTAAGATCTCACTCGAATTGCCAGTCTTTAGCTCTCGTCGACATAACTCTGTCAATTTGGTTGGTGATGAGGATCAGGTCTTCTTCGGCTTTCCTCAGTTTGTTTGCTGTGTCCAGGATGTTATCGGAGTCGGTGCCAGCCTTGCTGTTGAATCCGTGCCATATGAGAGTCAGCAGGTAGAAGAATAGCGCTTGGCCAAGTAGGATAAACGGTACCCATTGGTAGTAAGGGATGGTCTGTCGTTTTTCGTGCGGGCGAAGTATTTCGTCGTTCCACTGGAGGTAGTACGTGTTCCATACCCAGCAGTCGCTGTTCGCGTACTTCTCGTGGCTGTCGGCGAAGTCAGCGGGTATATCACGATGCAGTGTATCACAATACGATATACACCACGACACGCTTCGATAATCCTCTATTTACTACACTGACGACAAAAACAGAAGAACTGCGAACCAACCCGGACGCTCCAAACACCTCAGTGACGACACCTCTTGCCTGCTCCGGCCGCTTGCTAAAAATGACCAACGCGTCGTTTGTTTGGCATAATCTCCGCTTAGTCAATGCCACTGATTGACGTCCAGTGCGAATGATACAATGAATGCACCGCGCTGTGTTTTAGCCTCGGGGTAAGTGGTGACGAGTTATTTAAATGTGTGTTAACAAACAGTAGCTCGGAGTGTTGATGTATTCACCATATGCAAATATGCCTATGACCATTTTCGACGTCTTAATGGTAGACAAAAGCGGCGTCTTAATAGACTAGGGAGAAGGCGCTGTTCGATGACATGGACAGAGACCACGGCTGTCGTAAGATGGTCCTGCGTATTCTGAAAATCATACTCAAAAGACAAACCGAACTGGAAGGTTTGACGTCACACAACCTGAAGACGGCGCTGTTGCATGAAGTGAAGATCGTTACTATTTGGAAACAGAGCAGGCTTGTCCCGAGGCTGATCGTCTCGATTCGGAGCAAAAGTACCAGCTCTGGCATCCACAATTGGTCCCCCTTGAATACAACTAATCCATGTTTATCGCATTTCACGTTTTTGTGCTAAATAGTTCTACGAGCACTACAAGTTGTTCTGCACTTCGCGTGTTAATTCAAATTTTGCCTATCTGTGATAAACAGTTCTACGGCATTAGGTTTCTTACATATAATAATTACCCATGTATTCGTGCAGCGCGCTACGCGGACAACGCGTTAGTTGGTTGGTTAGATAACGTTAGTCACGACTCACGACTGCCACGAAGCTGAGATGACCTAATTTCCCAGAAATTCTGCCACTCGCTCAAATAGGAGTGATTGACATCATGAATGCCGAGACACAAAAAATCTACAAATGTGACGCATTCTATGCGTTTCAACCTAGGTAATTATCGTTCATTTTGATTCCCGCAATGATCATGTCGCCGGTTCTTTTCTTGTTGGACAAAGCTACTCTCATTGCCTACGTCTTGGGGCCCCGGACAACGACTGGTCTTTCAACCGTTTAGTCAATTTTAACATATGCTACTCACGATTCAGTGGCAAAAATAATTATTACAGGCGAGTGGGTTTCTCGTAAGTCACATGTAGTGAAAGGCAGGCGAAATGGAGCATTTAGAGATAGTTAAACTATAATGCTTGTGGGACACACATTATGTAGGACGATTTTTTTATGGCTGCAACTACCTAAATATTCACTGCGGGCATAGTCAATTACAGGGTAATTCGAGGTACCAAAATGACTGTTCCCTGTAAAATGGTTCATATAGTATTTCACGAGCGCATTTTACGTTACACCTTCGAAAGTAATCATGTTCACCATAAAAAAACAGTACTACGCGGAGAGTTTATACATAGGCGGATCCGGGGGGGGTCCAGGGGGTCCGGATTGTCCGGACAGGTCACAATTGTCGCTTATTATGTACGAATTCTTTAGTAGCAGTCCGACGTTTTCATACACTGATCCAGCACAGGCGATATACTTGGCGTCTAGGGGATCCCCAAAGTTATGCTTAGCATTATCGGTGACGTCGTTCATAGATTCACTGCACACGCACACCGCACGCACATGTACACACACACGCCCACCTCATATCTGACCATGTCTCCCCGCGAAAGAATGAGCATACAATGGGAATATTTGGCGTCCATAGGAGTCAGACCACAGTTGAAAATTGCATTGGTTGCCATGTTAACGTTTTGTTAGATTATAAGAAAACGTGACCACTAAAAATTATGAAACTTTTTCACAGCAACTGCCATTATCTCATTGACATGCTGACCAAGTTTTATCAAAATCACATACCTCCAGCTCTTTTAAAACGCCCCGACGTGCGATGCCCATCAATTTTGACAAAAATAGCCTTGTATTCATGCGCCCACGTGGCCCATAGCAGAACAATTCCCATAAATCCCTCCGCCTTTTAAACTCTCAAAAAAATGCACCATTTCACAGCCAATAGTTTCTACAAACAAACCTGTGAATAGATTCACTGCACACGCACACCACACGCACGTGTACACACACACACACACACACACACACACACACACACACACACACACACACACACACACACACACACACACACACACACACACACACACACACACACACACACACACACACACACACACACACACACACACACACACACACACACACACACACACACACACACACACACACACACACACACACACACACACACACACACACACACACACACACACACACACACACACACACACACACACACACACACACACACACACACACACACACACACACACACACACACACACACACACACACACACACACACACACACACACACACACACACACACACACACACACACACACACACACACACACACACACACACACACACACACACACACACACACACACACACACACACACACACACACACACACACACACACACACACACACACACACACACACACACACACACACACACACACACACACACACACACACACACACACACACACACACACACACACACACACACACACACACACACACACACACACACACACACACACACACACACACACACACACACACACACACACACACACACACACACACACACACACACACACACACACACACACGCCCACCTCATATCTGACCATGTCTCCCCCCGAAAGAATGAGCATACAATGGGAATATTTGGCGTCCATAGACGTGTTATGTGCAGTTGCTGGATCTGCGCAATCTGCAGATTTCGCTCGATTGCGCTGCGCAATCATCGGATACTCAAAAATCTGCAGATTGCGCACCCATCTGCAGATTGCGCAGATCCAGCAAATGCGCCCAACAGACGCGCTGGTCCTTTGATGAAAATCATCTGCATCAGTTCTTCGGACCGGCATACTCGATTTTGTTATTAAACATTTGCATTACTACAGTTGTTTTAGTCAATATGCCAATAAATGGCACATGACAGATGTTTAATATCGTCTTTTCGTTTGGATATTTTCAGACACACCGCATTTTCTTCGTTTGAATAGGCTTACCTAAAGTTGTAAATGAAACAACATCTGCTGCCTTTTGCTGAAACTCTAGACCCAAAAGTAGTTGCATCTCGTCTACTGTAAATTTGACATTCGAAGTTATGCTTATGTGACGAATACAAGAAAATACATAGGACTACTTAATCACGATTTTTTATATTTTTTAAGCAAATTCGTATTAAAACGGGACACGGCCGAAGGCCGTATTCCTCCCGAAAATCCGTATTGTATATTGAACATTCTGAATGTTGTCGCATGTCTGCATTTTGGGTTGACTTCATTAGGCCCTATCTCGCTTAAAATCAGATTATGGGTGTCCCAAATTGCACCATTTCAAGTGTTTAGTGTCTAAAAAACGTCGGAACCCCCCCCAGGCAGTTCACGCCTCGTTTCGCGCCTTCGGCGCTTCATACGTTACCTTGAACCCCCCCTTTTCCAAACACTGGATCCGCCCCTGTTATGTGTATGGGCGTACGTGCATGCGTGCGTGTGTTCATGTGCGTAGGTGAACGCAGCAAACGTTCACAACAAACGTTCTCCCTTCAGTGACGTCCAGTGACACTATTGATTGGGTCCGCGAGCGATGGCTCCACTTCGCTGGCCTCCCAATACCAGGATAAGATTTAATAAGATTTGCCATCCAAGCCAAAGACCCAGATGACAAGTGGACAAGTGGAATTTTCATTTACGTATAACCAGCCCTACTGAGATATATGTCAACCTTGTTTTTAAACATATTCACACTGCTAGTAGTTACACAATCCATAGACAATTTGTTCCATTAATTAATTGTCCTCTGTGAGAACGAGTACTTCCTGATATCCAGTCTCTACTGATCCTTTACTAATCTTACATCATGTCATCTAATTCTACTATCTTTCTTGAGTGAGCAAAACATATTTCTATCAATACTTTCATATCCATTCATTATCTTAAAAACTTCAATCTGATCTCCTCTTAACCTCCTTGTCTCTAGGGTTGTTAAACCACATTCTTTTAGGCGTTCTTCGTAGCTAAGGTCTCTCAGTTCTGGAATAATTTTAGTTGCTCTCCTCTGTATTCATTCAAGCGTATCTGTATCTTTCTCCCCGCTTGTATACAGTATTCTACATGAGGTCTGTCTAACTATTGCTTTATACAGAGGTATAATTAGCTTTTTTTCTTGTATGCTATGTTTCTTCTCATCAACCCAAGAATTTGATTACCCTTTGAAGCTGGTACGCATATTAACTCTCAATCTTAGTTTGCTTGGACACTATTTTTCTGATAGCTTCTTTTGACAAGTATTTCTTTCTAGACCGTTTCCTTGTTTTTTTTTTCAAGGGAACAAGTTTATCAATGATACTCTCAATTTCATATTTTAGAATGTTCCAACATTCAATTTCGGTCTTGATCCTCAGCATGTTATTCCAGTCTAGCTTTGCTAAGTATTTTCTCGTATCTTTATAGTTACCTTTGTGGTCGTTTCTCCTGTACGTTTTATTTATTTTTACTTTCTAATTTTATATTGATGTCAAAATGTATTTGATGATGATAACTGTTACCTAACGGTTCATGTATTTTTACATTGTCCATTAATTGTTGTTGTGATGACAAAACTATATCTAATACATTCTCTCCCCTTGTTGGTTTAAGAACGTGCTGAATAAAGAAGCTATCCTGAAAATCCAATTGTTAATTTTGAATTTCCTGAAACTATTTTGCACCAAACAGCTTCATCGCAATCTACTTGCCTTTCTAATTTTATTTCATAAGCCTGAATAGATTCTTTAACATATAAAATAACTCCCCCCTTCTTCCTATTCGATCTCTCCTAAATATTGCGTATCCTTTCAGTCCTAATTCAACATCTGTTATGGCTGTGTTGGCCCATAATTCTGTTATACCAATTATGTGAAGGTCAATATACCATACCATACCATACCATACCGTACCGTACCGTACCGTACCTACCGTACCGTACCGTACCGTCCCATACCATAATGTTTAGTTCGTTTTTTATTTGCTATGCACCTTACGTTAAACACACGCATTTATAACCTGTTTCCGAGATGTTTTCCAGATATTTTGTTATTGGTTTGTCTGTACTAGTGGCCTATTGTTCTGTTTGAGGCACCTCTAGATATTCCCCTGCGCTTCTTGTTTAAACAATGTTTACTACCAAAAGTATTTGTTATGTTACCCATGCCACTATCTACTGCTGCTGAGAGTTCATCCTCAAATACTGCTGCCCCCTTTCCACTTAGATGAAGCCCATCCTTCATGTCCATATCAGCCCTCCCAACAAAGCTTCCCCACAAATCCACAAATCCAACTTCCTCTGCCCTACATAGTTTCGGGACTAGCATGTTAATTACCACCCCCCCCGTCAATTTCAATAACTCTGACCCCTCCTTCCTATTACTGGTAACATATCTCACAATATTACCTGCTCAACCCGCGTCTGCTTTAGTATTCTGACCAACTGCCTGTATTTCCTAACTATGGCAGTTGTACCCTCCCTCTCTACGATATTTGTCCCTACTTGTACTAAAACAGATCCACCCTTGCCCGAACCCACGATGTTTTCTACCCTCTCAGTTATCGCCTCTATTTTGGCCCCAGACAAGCAAACCACCACGTCATCTCCCTTGTTTAAGACTCTGTCGGTCTTTCTAACTATCGAGTCCCCCAAACACCCTCGCTCTCTTCCTCACCCCTTTTATCACTGCATCAGAATAGCTCTTCCGTTGGATCCTTTCCACCACATTCTGTTCTGCACCTGGCAGACTGTTATCAGTCTCTCTCTCTCTCTCTCTCTCTCTCTCTCTCTCTCTCTCTCTCTCTCTCTCTCTCTCTCTCTCTCTCTCTCTCTCTCTCTCTCTATATATATCTCTCTATCTCTCTCTCTATCTCTCTCTCTGTCTGTCTCTCTCTATCTCTCTCTCTCTCTCTGTCTCTCTCTCTCTCTCTCTCTCTCTCTCTCTCTCTCTCTCTCTCTCTCTCTCTCTCTCTCTCTCTCTCTCTCTCTCTCTCTCTCTCTCTCTCTCTCTCTATCTCTCTCTCTCTCTCTCTCTCTCTCTCTCTCTCTCTCTCTCTCTCTCTCTCTCTCTCTCTCTCTCTCTCTCTCTCTCTCTCTCTCTCTCTCTCTCTCTCTCTCTCTATCTCTCTCTCTCTCTCTCTCTCTCTCTCTGTCTCTCTCTCTCTCTCTCTCTCTCTCTCTCTCTCTCTCTCTCTCTCTCTCTCTCTCTGTCTCTCTCTATCTCTATCTATCTCTCTCTCTCTCTCTCTCTCACCCATCAACCTGTCACCTTTCCCTCCCGTCTCCTGGCTAAATTGCGCTCCCGTCGCCTACCCTCTTGATACCTCCCGTCTCCCTCACTCCCAACGCCTTCACTCTCGTCTCCTTCCCTCCCGTCTCCTTCGCTCCTATCTCCCCCAATCCGCTCTCCTTCACTCCAATTGCCTTCCCTCCCGTTTCTTTTTTTCCCGTCTCCTTTCGTCTTGTCTCGTTACATCCTGTCTCCCTACGACCTGTCACCTTACCTCCTCTCAGTCTCCTCCCAGACTGAGGTGAGATCTCCCTCGCATCTCTCTCATCGTCTTCCCCCACCTTATCATCTACTGGCCCCCCCCACCACCAGAACCAATGGCACAACTACCTGTTCCCTTCCCTTCCACAACAAGCAGCCTCAGCTATTCCAACTCCATGTCTTGTTCCTTCATCTTCGCACACCCCCAGCACTCAAAACTAAAACTATCCGCCTGAACCTCAGCCGAGGACTTCTCACACCCGGACTTGACGAAATCCACCCAGTTGCTGCAACTGACGCATATTAAATGCCTGGTGGCCTTAACCTGTCTTGGAAACCATCACAGAGTTTAGTCTTAATTTGATTGCTATGTTAGCCTTGAATAAGGCTGTTGTTCGTTACGGGCACGATGGTTCGTTGTTGTTCGGTACTGGCACGATGGTTCGTTGTTGTTCCGTACTGGCACGATGGTTCGTTGTTGTTCGGTACTGGCACGATGGTTCGTTGTTGTTCGGTACTGGCACGATGGTTCGGCACTGGCGCGATGGGTCGTTCCTAGCACGGCGGTACGGTATTGATACGGTGGCCCGGTACTGTTGCCGTTGTTCGGTACTGTTGCTATGGTACTGGCGTCGTGGCTCGGTATTGTTGTCGTTGCTCGGTAATGATGCCGTGGCTCGATACTGTTGCTGTACCTCAGTACTCGTGCCGTGGCTTGGTACTGCAGTCGTAGCTCGGTTCTGGTCCCGTGACTCGGTACTGGCAGCCGTGGATCGGTACCGGCGTCGTGACTTGGTACTGTTGTCGTTGCTCGATATTAGCCCGATTCGGTACTGGCACGGTAATTCGGTACTGGCACGATGGCTCGGTACTGAAATTAGATCAGAGCATATATTATTATCAGTTATTGTATATTACGGGCATCTCATCAACACCCGTAAACTTACGTTTCCCCTGCATACAATGTAAACATATTCGGCCCGAAAGATTCGAATTACACAGATAATGTTTTTCGATGTGGTTCGTTAAAACACATCTGGGCGGTCATGTTGTTAGCATAGACACATTTTATATTATATAACAGGAGTTTACGATAAAAGTTATCAGATTGTGTACCTTGAACATTTGTCAAGTGCGATATCGCTCAAGGTTCTTTATTTATCACAGTGTCTAAAAAACATATTGACAAGTTCAACTTGAATCGGAATAAAAAACTTAACCGGTTATTAAAGGTTCCTCCTCAATTAAAGGTTCTTCCTCAATTAAAGATTCCTCCTCAATTAAAGGTTCCTCCTCAATAAAAGGTTCTTCCTCAATTAAAGGTTCTTCCTCAATTAAAGGTTCCTCCTCAATAAAAGGTTCTTCCTCAATTAAAGGTTCTTCCTCAATTAAAGGTTCCTCCTCAATTAAATGTTCCTCCTCAATTAAAGGTTCCTCCTCAATTAAAGGTTCTTCCTCAATTAAAGGTTCCTCCTCAATTAAAGGTTCCTCCTCAATTAAAGGTTCCTCCTCAATTAAAGGTTCCTCCTCAATAAAAGGTTCCTCCTCAATTAAAGGTTCCTCCTCAATTAAAGGTTCCTCCTCAGTTAAAGGTTCCTCTTCAATTAAAGGTTCCTCCTCAATAAAAGGTTCTTCCTCAATTAAAGGTTCCTCCTCAATAAAAGGTTCCTCCTCAATAAAAGGTTCCTCCTCAATTAAAGGTCCCTCCTCAATAAAAGGTTCCTCCTCAATAAAAGGTTCCTCCTCAATTAAAGGTTCTTCCTCAATTAAAAGTTCCTCCTCAATTAAAGGTTCCTCCTCAATAAAAGGTTCTTCCTCAATTAAAGGTTCCTCCTCAGTTAAAGGTTCCTCCTCAATTAACAGTCCCTCCTCAATTAAAGGTTCCTCCTCAATTAAAGGTTCCTCCTCAATAAAAGGTTCTTCCTCAATTAAAGATTCCTCCTCAGTTAAAGGTTCCTCCTCAATTAAAGGTTCCTCCTCAATAAAAGGTTCTTCCTCAATTAAAGGTCTCTCCTCAATAAAAGGTTCCTCCTCAATTAAAGGTTCCTCCTCAATAAAAGGTTCTTCCTCAATTAAAGGTCTCTCCTCAATAAAAGGTTCCTCCTCAATAAAAGGTTCCTCCTCAATTAAAGGTTCCTCCTCAATTCGATTTTTTTGCCCGTCTCATTTCAAATTCGTTTTACCAAAATTCAAATCTACCTATTATCTACTGCGGCATGCTAGCTGGTTTGTGCAACTTTTGTGAAATCATCAGACAAAAATTACATTGTTTAATGCTTGATCCAGCATTAATTGAAGTGAAAATGGAAATGCTGAAAACTCACGAATTTCGCCCTTGGTGAAATGTCATACAAATATAGACAATTTCAGACAAATGTGGAAATTTATTGACGGAAGGATTGGCCAAAAGGGAAGGATGGAAAGAAAACTTTGAGGAAATCCCTAATATACTTATCCCTGATGATCCTGTATTAGATGTGGAGATAGATCCGATCATAAATAAAATCAGCACTGACCCAATAATAAAAGCAGAAATTAGAACAGCGCTAAGGAAGATGAAAAACGCGAAAGCAGGGGGCAAGGATGAAATTAAAGCAGAGTTATTAAAACTTATTCAGAACATTTTGGAAACAAGAGAAAGTGCCAAAAACATGGAAGCAGGGACTGATCGTTAAAATATCGAAGAAAGGTGAGCTTACAGAGTGCGGGAATTGGAGAGGAATTACTTTGACATCTATTCCTAGTAAAGTATTCGGAAGAGTACTCATTGACAGAATAGGAGATGGAGTTAACAGCAAGTTGAGGGACGAACAAGCAGGTTTCAGAAGTAGGTGAGGAACAGTTGAACATATATTTATTTTGCGAAATATTATAGAACAGGTAGTGGAATGGCAGGCAACTCTATACATCGCATTTGTGGACTTTGAAAAAACGCTTGACTGGAGAGAGAGTCTATGGTAAACCATGGAGAGCTATGGAATTCCACGCAAGAGAATCCACATGGTTAAAATGTTATACGAAGATAGTGAATGTGCAGTGTTAGATGAAGGTGAGGAATCTGAGTGGTTCAAGGTTAAAGCCGGAGTTAAACAAGGAGATGTAATGTCTGGATTTATCTTCTTGGTAGTGGACTGGATAATGAGAAACACATGAAACACAACAGCAGGAAACAAAAACAGGGATAAGATGGAACTTCAAGTCAAAACTAGAGGACGTAGACTTTGCCAATGACATAGCACTCATGTCATCATGCTACACACAAACAAAGACAAGACAACTGAATCAATTTGCAGTGAGGAGAGGACTAAGAATAAATAAAAAGAAAACTCAAGTATTGCTGATAAACAGCAAGTGCAAAAACAGAATATTAATTGATGATCAGGAACTAAAGGAACGTCAGTAAGTAACGAGAAGGCTGTGATGACATTGTTAACATAATTCATAAAGCTAGGGTATCTTTCATAAAGCTTAAGCAAATATGGAATTCAAATATATACACATAAATATCTAAATTAAGGCATTTAGCACACATGTGTTGTTGTGTGGAAGAGAAAACAATGTGAAAATAAACGAAGGCTACAACAGAAAGTTAGATGCATTTTTTTCAAGTGATTAAGACGAATCCTACAAATTAGATGGCCATGCGTTGGATCAAATCAATATATTCTTGCAGAAACAAAATTGAAGACAATCAGCACCGAGGTGAAGTTAAGAAGATGGATATGTGTAGGACATATCCTACGAATGGACAAGAACTGCAAATGTAAAACGGCGCTGACCTGGACGCCCGAAGGTAAAAGGCCGACCATAAACAAAGTGGCGATCAACTGTAGACAATGAAAGAGGCGTACTGGGTCACTGGGCCCGAAGAGGATAGATGAGGTGAGGTGAGGTAAGGTGAGAAACTTCATAACTTTGTTATGTGATCGGCGATAGGATGGAAGTCACGCTCATGACCAGCCTTGACCCCATACATAATGTGTTTACCGTTTTGGATATCCACTACTTTTAGCCTTACCAGATCTAATGACTAAAGTACATTTTTTGTGATTTGACAAAAAAACGCAATTTCATTAAGCCTACAACGGATATTACTGAAACTATCCACACACTACATACTATGACATCAACGAACCGGATTCGCGATATGCTAACTCTAACCACTAACTTTTACCTCAAAATATACGAATTGTGTATTAAAAATAGATTCTTACTAAAAATAGTTGCAGAGATATTAAAATACTTGGCAATTTTTCTGCTGCCACATTGACTGACATTTTCAATGTATGGCATAGGAACAGCATATGTTTCTTATGTATACAAACACATGTTCGTTGTTTAATCAAGTTTTATCACAATCGTGCCTGACTTACATTTAGCATTGGTTTCAACGGGAAAATCCACAGTATGCAGTCCCCTAATAGGTAAGGTAATGCTCATTAATCTAGCAGAAGTTTGATCATCAATAGTTTGAGCTTGTGACTTTTTGTAAGATCACTTTACTAACTTGCAAAACAACTGTATTTGATTTTATAATTGTTGATGTCTATGGAACTTATATGACTGCATTCTCTTCATATTTTAACTTCGACAACTGACCACCAATAATGATAGTAGTGTCTGCTTTTGAATGGTAGTGTCTGCTCCAGAAATAAAAGTAATTACACTTTTAAAGGTTGTTCGAAACTTGGGGGGTCCAGTACAACTTTTTTGAAATATCTGACATGGTAACAGCTACGTCACCGGCAAAATCAGCAAAATACTTTATAACCAGTCATAACACTAGATGTATTTACTATTTAATTATTGCAATTTGATATTTTCATATTATATAATGCATAATATGTCAAACTCGCATGACAAAACAACATGTATTACTTCATGTATTTTATTAAGTTGCAGTAAAACCACATTTTAGCCAAATGTTTACAATATTCAATATTTCACCCACAAGTAGTAACTTCCAACTTTTTAACACAAGGAGTAATGTAATTTCAGTTGGCCGAAATGTTAATTTATTATTCACCTCTATATTATACACAGAGAAAACTAATCTGGTGAGATTGTCGATTGATAATAACTGGGCACTTGCAAAAAAAGACCACACGTTCATACATCAGTCGATGACTCAAAGCAGGCAATCTATCCCAGCTTTCGGGTACAGTCGGCGAAACTGCAATATAATTGTGGGGCAAATGCTTTGTGACT
Source organism: Lamellibrachia satsuma (assembly GCA_033239005.1). Classification (NCBI taxonomy): domain Eukaryota; kingdom Metazoa; phylum Annelida; class Polychaeta; order Sabellida; family Siboglinidae; genus Lamellibrachia; species Lamellibrachia satsuma. The sequence goes on from BSQZ01000009.1 coordinate 4,216,019, forward strand.
ATCGACTAGAGGGCGACGCTGATCACAATCGGAATGTCGATGACTCGGTTTCGCTAAACAAGATTTAACAAGATTGCCATCCCAAACAACAAGTTCCAGATGGCAAGTAGACAAGGAAGCCATTGGCTTATCGAGAGTCCAATAATTTTCTCATCTATGTGTAGCCCGCCCTTATCAAATATCTGTCAATTCTATTTTTAAACATATTCACACTACTAGCATTAATACAATCATTTGGCAGTTTGTTCCATTCATTTATCACCCTCTGTGAGAAAGGGTACTTTCTCATGCCCAACCTACACTGCTCCTTAACTAATGCTGCTTTGTGTCCTCTGGTTCTACTGCCATCTTTAAGTTTGAAGAACATATTCCTGTCAACATCCTCATAACCACTCACTATTTTAAACACTTCTATTTGGTCTCCTCTTGGTCTCCTGGTCTCTAGTGTTGTCAAACCACATTGTAATAAGCGACTTTCGTAACTAAGGTCTCTCAATTCTGGAATCGTTAATCCGTGCCGTTCGGGGTCTACGTTGCGCGGGAATGTATCGCTACAGCCGGAATGTCCGTCCTCTTTAATCGAATTTATCCACCTTCGGCGTCAGTTCCTCCAGTTCAATCGGTTCAGCCGAATCGTCGTGGTCGATGGCCGGACGCTTCTTCTTCCACTTGTCCCAGAGCGAGCAGACGACATCCGTCGTCGTGATGCTGTCGGTGTTGTGTGCGATGAGACGCAGCAGGAAGGCGCCGTCCTGTCCCAGATAGTTGTCAGTGAACTCGCGCACGGACTGGTCCTTACGGTCGACCCGTTTGTCCTGCCAGAGCCGGTTGGAGATGAACAGGACGCGGTCGTTGCTATACAACGCACGCGCTAGCCACATGACGAAGCTGGCGACGCTAATGGCGGCGACCGTTACTAACCAGAACCAGAGGAACATGTAGATCTTCTCGTGGTACAGGTTGGCCGGCAGCACACACTGCAGCGTGTAGCGGTGGTTGTTGCCAAGGCGACGCACAAAGAAGTCACACATTGTGACCCGCGGGAAGGCGACGGTGTGCGCCTCCGTCCAGTCGTGGTCAGCCACCATGTACTTGAGAATCTGCACAAACACCAACACTCGCTGTGAATAATCAGAGGGAAAACACGAAATTTGTTCTCCATTTAGCAAGAAACACAAATCAATTTTCGCGCATTGTTCAAGTAAAAGTTGTGCAAATCTTAATTTTCCGATAGATAGAAAATTGAAATTTGAATTACTATCAGAAGAAAAATGCGAAATTTGTTCTCCATTTAGCAAGCCGAGGCGACAATTTCTTGTTACACAAGTCAATTTCCGCCCATTGTTCAAGTAAAAGTGGTCCAAATCTTCATTTTCCGAAAACAAAATTAAAATTTAAATGATTAGACCTACATTTAACTCCTTGAACAATACATATGTTTCTGTCTTTTCCGTTCTCCTTCTCTTCGCTTAAGAAATGTTGGTTTGCTGTCAGCTGAAAAACCTACATCGAAGCCGTACAACTTGTATTGCGTGGCTAGCAGCTACCCGATGGCGTTGGTGATAAAGCAGGCCTTGCTGAAGAGAAACAGCATCACCAGATAGTTGTCCTTCTCTTCGCTTCAGAAATGTTGGTTGAAAAACCTACCTCGAAGCCGTACCAATTGTACTGCGTGGCTAGCAGCTTGTTCAGCACGAACAGCTGTCCGATGGCGTTGGCGATAAAGCAGACCTTGCTGAAGAGAAACAGCATCACCAGATAGTTGCCGACCCTAAAACATCGTAAACGTAAACGGCCGACTCCTATTTTGTTTCAACGATGTCAAGTTGAATGTGACATGACTTAGAAAAAGACGAATTTTGCAATTTAAAATTAAATTATATTGTTTGTCATTCAGTTGAAACACTAGCATTTTTATATAAGCATTTATCCCTTGTACACACTTCACTAAAGCTAGTATCTACCGGCAGCACGTTTACAGGATGTCGTATTATAATAGTACGCATACATTGCCCAGTGTGTACTGGGTTGGAGTTGTCCTGAACTGAAACTAGGGTTCGCACCACTACTGAAAACTACGTTGTTATATAGCACGGTATCCAGTCCGTAGGACTGTTCAGAGCGCTTTACACTTCGTCCCCTGGCAGACCTTTTCATTCCAATACAAACTATACTTTTCTGGGAACCATTCAGCCTCACTACAAATACTGCGCAAAAACCATTCATTCATATATCCACCACTGTCTATAATCAGGTACTCGTTTACAGCTAAGTGAATTGAGGCAACGCGGAGTGGATAAGTTTCGAAAAGGCAGCAAGAGGATTCGAAACTGGGTTCTCTCCATCGAGAGACCGGTGACCCAACCACTGCGCCACCTATTGGAAGAAATATGTGGGACGGCATTCGATGTAAGGTCATAGACAAGAAAAAAGGGAAGCACAAACCCTTGAAGAGTTTGTGCTAAACCAATACCGTTTACACGCACTTGCAATAAAGATTAATGTCACGCACTAACCGCTTCGCGTGTGTATTCCGCCACACACCATCTGCACTTTGCTGTCAAGAAACAGAAGAAATGTGCTCCAAGTAATTGATTATGATGATTGCAAGTTTTCATTAAAAAACGTCATCATTTTGTATTTATACCTGAGTATTATCAAGTAACTTTAGTGATATACGAATAAGAATGATCACAGACATTAAATAGTGTTTACTGCGTGTGCTTGTTACATTTTATTAATGTTCCAAAATAACCTCGAAAAAGTTAAGTTTTCGGTGGCCCGGATCCTCGCCTATCATTCCCTGGAATCGAAACAGCGATATCTCGCCTAGAGGTTCTGCCAGTCTGATTGCACAATGAAACGTTTGTCGCTAGAAGCAATGAAAATAATCGAGATAGGGTATATATATATATATATATATATATATATATATATATATATATATATATATATATATATATATATATATATATATATATATATATATATATATATATATATATATATATATATATATGTATATATATATATATATATATATATATATATATATATATGTATATATATATATATATATATATATATATATATATATATATATATATATATATTTGGGTCAATGGTTGTAACCGTTTATCCGCGGCCAATCGCTCTGTCACAAGGACACGCTCACACTCGGTGACAGCTCGTCTATAAAACACCTGGGGTACAAGTGAATTGTCTTCTGGTAAAACGTAGGTTTTGTGTTGCTGCTACATGTCCTACGTGCGTTCAAGTGTGTAAAAATGTTTAAGTTGCATCATTCAACTTTATGTCCGTACGCTTTTGTAACTTAATAACACACGCACGCACGCACGCACGCACGCACGCACGCACGCACGCACACACACACACACACACACACACACATACACACACACATATGTTAATTATGTTTCTAAATTTTTACCATACTGCACTAATAGCATTTATACAAATCACTAGATATTTTTTTCTATTCATGTACCTGTACTTTGTCAGAATGAATGCTTTCTTTATCCACTCTACTTCGTGGCGTCTAATTGTGCGGAAAGAATTGTATGCATTGCATTTATATTTACGTGTTTGTACCACTTTCGTGAATAGCACACGAATGCCTCGGGGCCTTGCGGTCAGCCCACTTCCGCTGTATATACATAAACAGCAAAGTCACTAAGACAAACAACACGGCCACGGCGTATTACCTCACGTTGCACTAATAAACCAAAAGTACCTAACCAAAAGCTTAATAAAGGTGTGTGTAAATGGGGTCACCGGTTATCGACAAATCCAGTGTCGTGTACTAAACGGAAAGATCACGTCATATTTAATTTGCATTCGATAAAATTGCCCACCAACGAATAACGATTTTCCCATCATTACAAAGAAACAAACATTAGCCATGTTGTGATGTGCACGAGGAAGATCTCGTTTACAAAACCAATGTTGGTACCGAGCGATGGCAGAAGCACTGTCAGGAAATTGGACGAATTTGGTTTTTACACTACGAATTTGGATGTCGAAACTACTTAAGAAGGTCAGAAAAAGAAAATAGTTATATTTTATGGGCAATGAATCATCCACCTTCAGAAATGGAAGAAGAATTTCACAAAGAAATGCTCCATTGCCAAAGCAATACTTGCAAAGTATCGATGTCTACTGTTTATGTAAAGCATAATCGATAGACAAAGCTTGGAAGTTCATGCTAAACAATATCTTTACAAAAACAAACTGTGGGCAGCGCAGATATGTAATAATAGGTGCATCCGGTTGTAGACCGCGAAACACCTAAATACATATAAAGACAGATGACCAAGAATAGCTATTCTCTGATAAAACGATTGTCGAATTGAGACAATATATCCCTACCTTCGTCCCCAGCACCGACAAAAGATCGCAGAGAGAAGATGTTTAAGATCCAACTCGAATTGCCAATCTTTGGCTCTCGTCGACAGAAATCTGTCCATTTGGTTGGTGATGAGGGTCAGCATGCGGCCGCGTTCTCCTTCATTTTCGGCTTTCCTCAGTTTGTGGGCCGTGTCCAGGATGTTATCGGCGTCGATGCCCGCCTTGCTGTTGAAATTGTGCCATATAAGAGTCGGCAGGTAGAAGAATAGCGCTTGGCCAAGTAGGATAAACGGCACCCATTGGTAGTAAGGGATGGTCTGTCGTTCTTCGTGCGGGCGAGGTATTTCGTCGTTCCACGGGAGGTAGTACGTATTCCGTACCCAGCAGTAACTGTTCGCGTACTTCTCGTGGCTACCGGCGAAGTGAGCGGGCGCCCAGCAAGATATCGGTTCGCGGACGACGTCGCTCAAGCTAATGCTAGCAGCCAGGACGGCCAGGATGACAACACTGTAGCGACAGCTCAGGCGGTCCGCGAAGTCGTCATCTTTGCTCCACTTCGACTTCGATAACAAAACATCGATGACGGCCTGCATGTTTTTGTTTCGTTCTTTCTTGCCTGACGAGTGGTGTATCACAACACGGTGTATATCACGAAACAGTGTATCATAACACGATATATACCACGATGCGACGTATCACTACACGATAATCAAATACAGAAGAATTGCGAACCAACTCGGACGCTCCAAACACCTCTTACCTGCTCCGACCGCTGGCAACAAATGACCCAGCAATGCGGGTCGACGTTTCATTTGCTTGGCGTAATCTCTGCTTAGTCAATAGCACTGATTGACGTCTTGTGTGGCTTATACAATGAATACACAGCGCTGTGTTTTAGCCTCCGGGTAAGTGGCGGCGAGTTATTTAAATGTTTGTTATCAAACAGTAGCTCGGAGTTTTGATGTATTCACCATAGGAAAATATGCCTATTGGCCTATGACCATTTTCGACGTCTTAATGGTGGCAAAAGCATGTTGTTCGACGGCATAGACAGATATCACATCTGTCGTAAGATGGTCCGGTGTATTCTAAAAATTATACTCAATAGATAAACCGAACCGGAAGGTCTGGCGTCACATTACATGAAGACGGTGCTGTTGCATGAAGTGAAGATCGTTTCTAGTTGGAAACAGAGCAGGCTTGTTCCGAGGCTGATCATCTCGGTTCGGAACAAAAGTCGGTCCGAAGTACCAGCTCTGGCAACCACAATTGGTCCCCCTTCTCGTGTTAATTCACATGTTGCCTATCTGTGTGATAAACAGTTATACAGGCACTATGTTTCTTACATATAATAATTATGTCATCTTTACAACCATACGCTTACCGTTTTCTACGTATTAAGCGTACATGTCGTAACTAGAGTCCGTTGCCCAGTGGCATCTCGACGACCAGACAGCCGGGTGAACATCGCAGCCTCGTCGCATTCAGACAACGACGGGCCCCAGCACCAGGTAGGTGACATCGTGTTGCTGCAGTCCTGGGAACTGTGAAAAAAATAATGAAACACATAACAAAGCAAAACAGCTGCACATTGTAACTCTCACTTACCATTCAGGGGTTTTATGTAGACCCTGGAAGATCTATGTATTTGGACATAGCACAGGTCATCTTGATCATTTCATATGGACTAATTTGTTCGTATGCTGTACGTTGCGCTGAAAACGCGGCACCCAAGATACAATACGTGTAACATTACGACTGGCTAACAAATAAACACTTGGCTACGTTAGATAGCCCATATGGCTACATCAGCTGGAGCGTTTTCAGTGCTATGTATTTATCAGATGCACCGCGTGGAGACAGCGTCAGACAGCGAGCCTGTGAAGATCGTGTCTGGAAGCACCAACACGGACCAGAGCAAGGGCACCACGGGTAGACGTGACCAGATTCTTGATAAAGAGACATGCAAAGAAGACGTGAACATGCTTATCAATCTCGATGGCGGCACCAAAGAATCGGGTATGTCCCTCGTGTGATACATCAATCCATATACTGCTAGTGACAATATAGGGAGCTATGACACTGCTGTCGTACCAGGCCCATGGCCAAGAGTGTTCAAGGGACATCAACCCCCTTTTGTGCACCCCCTTTTCCAAAAACATGAACAATTTTTTTACAAATGTGAATCCCTTATCGTGAACCCCCTCTCAAAAGCGTGAACCTCCAATAATATGAAAGTAATATTTATTTTTATTACTTCACGCTTTATGGAGGAGGTTTTATGCTTTTGAGAAACGGGGGTCCACATTTTTTAAAACGGTGGTTCACATTTATAAAAATAATATTATCTTCATAATATTATCTTCATAATATTATTATTAGGAGGTTCACGCTTTAGAGAAGAGGGTCTCACGCTTTTGAGAAGGGGTTCACATATTTGGAAAATGGTTTCACGTTTATGAAAATAATATTATCTTCACATTATTGGGGTTCACGCTTTTGAGAAGGGGTTCTATTTTCTTGAGAAGAGGGGTTCGTGTTCATGAAAAATACTAAATAATACTGGTGGAGGGGTTCACGCTTCTGAGAAAGGCGTTCACATTTAAAATAGGGCTTCACATTTATTAAGAAAATGTAACATTATCTTCAAATTATTCACACTTTTCAGAGGGGGGGGGGGTTCAAATCAAGTAATTATATATTATACAACTATCTGATTTGTTTGAAGTATAATCTGATTCCAACTATGAATGAATGTGTTACCAAGTCACCTTACGTGTGGTCAGTTGGTAATAGCCAGAGAGCAGTAGACAATGTACAAACAGTCGCTGTTATTCAAACAACATGAAGATTTGTAGGCAGAAAATGTTATGGTTTCAGAAAATATATGTTCACTGAAAGAATGCAGAGTTAGCAAGCCAATTACTGTCTTTGTTGTGGTGGCATGCTACATGACCTCCACACATTCATAACGCACAAACATTTTACACGCACAACACGCACACGCTAATAAAGCATAAGGCAGACAATGGTGTGTGTATACAGCAAGACAAGAAACCAACATTTTGTACTGCTAGCTTTCTTTATTTGATACTAGTCTAAACTTGCACAATGATCTGTTGCTCATTCACAGCTCAGGGCATTTATCTAACTTTTGAAAGACTTGCCGTGGTATTCATCAAACACTCAGACCGGTTGTGCGACGTCACACTCCGACGGCACGGCCCGGCTATCCAGATGGACGTGTCCCGAGGGAAAGACGTGCCGTGGTATTCAACAAACACTCAGACCGGTTGCGCGACGTGACACTCCGACGGCACGGCCCGGCTATCCAGATGGACGTGTCCCGAGGGAAAGACGTGCCGTGGTATTCCGTCGATGTCGTTCTCGCGCACGAGGTACAGCTAGGTCCACGAAAGCGAATCTTTGTAGCCAAGCAGCTCAAAACGGCCGACGGGAAGCAGGCGCATGAGAAGGATACGTGACGTCTGTCGTTCTCGCTGGACGAGAAGTCGCTTTGGCCAGTTTTAGTCTTCTTTGATTAATTACAATGGGGTTACTAGTGTCATTCACCCTGTTACTGCTGGAACATAACGTAAACTCCATCCATTTGTTCTAGTGATTCTTTACTCTAACCTGGTAGCATTATGTGCCCCTCAATCTCCATCTTACTCTGCACAAAGGCTTGTATGATTTCTGGGAATGATCACTCTCGATCTCGCCATTTGACTGCGCTTTTCTGACATCAACTTAGTTTTCGACATGTGACTGTTTTTTTCGTAATTGTTTACTTCTCATAAATGTTTACCTCGACATGTGACTGTGCTTCCCATAATTTTAACTGATTCTCATCACTTTTGACCTTCCCTCAGTATTGAGAAAATATGAATCCCCGTGTGAACTTGTAGCGCCCCAGGATTCTGTATTGGGGAAATGCCCCCCCCCCGTGAAAAGTTGGCTAAGCGCTTGCGCTGTGTGCGCGCACTGCTGGGCGCCTCACGTCACGCACCAGCCCGAGAAGCCGCAACGGCTGCCGTCCTCTGTCATAGGATACATGCACGGCTCAGATCACACGGCTCAGAGCGCAGGCACACAAAGTGTTGCACCGACCATAAAGCAATAGTTTTCACTTTTAATAGCATAATTAGTTTGTTTTGAAATGTATACTATAAAAAACCGTCAGTACAGAGCAAGAACATTTGTGTTTTGACTTTGAGCATCCAGTAAAGTACATGATCCTGCATTTCACGCGCCGTCGTTCGTACGTACGTCATAAACTGGACATGATCGATGGTGTTCGTAAAAAAAATGTTGAGAATAATACAATGACACAGAGCAAGTATTTATATGAATAGATAAAACATCAGTACGTTATATTTACTGATTAAATTATTGGAATGAAGTTATTGATACTGGAACGAGTGCACTCTTTACATTCAACTCAGAAAACTAGTTTTCTTATTTAAAAAAAAATGTTTCATTCAATGCAAGCCTTACATGCAAGTAGAGGTATCGAAAAAAAGATGTAGTGTCAGGCAACAATTAGTCGGCCATTTTAGGCCACGTTTCCGGTTTGACTTGCCCTTGCACAACTCCAAAATACTCGCAACCAGAACAAACTGGTTGTGCGGATTCTTTAACATCAACTTTACACGGGCAGCCATAATTAACACACTTAAAGCAAATGTTGTATTCATTTAACACATTAAATAATACCAAGTGTTGTGTATCTACGTGTACCATTGCAGACTGGTAACGTGGGTCGAAGGGAAACTATCTATCTGTAAGGGGTTGTCCAAGTTTTTCCTTCAAAGTTAAGATCACCAATTATTGATGATGATTTGATAAAGTGTCTCGCATATTTCCAGAATCTTTTATCGTTAACGTTTATTTGGTCGAACAACTGTTCTTCGTAGTGCAATTTTGTCTCCTTTAAGACGATCTGTAGTTTTTTTTTTCGAATTCATATATTATAAGATCGGCTGAAAGCCCACATTTGTTTCGCCACTACTTCATTTATGTGGAATCCCCTGATTTATCGGGCTCATTGTGCAGATGAGCTTTAAGCCCAACTAACCCAACCTACGCACATCCGAGTCACCGTTACAGTCCAACAAGTCCGTTTTATAGCCCAACTAACCCAACCTACGCACCTCCGAGTACACGTTACAGTCCAACAAGTCCGTCATATAGCCCAACCAGCCCGACTGATGCACCTCCGAGTCCAAGTTACAATCCCACGAGTTCATCATCTAGCCCAACTAGCCAATAATGCTCACCCACGATCCCAAGTCAAGCACGCACGCTACCCCAAAAAGTGCACAAGAAAATAAACCAATACTGGAAGTCATGCAATAGCTCATTGCCAATGTGAAGTCATTGTTATATCAATGATGGCACGGCAATGGTGTCGATGAAGCTAACGGTGGTAGGTACTACGTACAAGCACTACGTAAGATTGTCTGCGACAGTTGAGTTGAGCAAAAACGGCAAATCAAAAGTGGAAAGAGAACTAAAACACACTGCGTTCCGCACGCATGGAATCACGCAAAACGCATTCCGCACGACGCATCCGCTAATCGCAAACGCATCCGCATGGCTTTTCCGTACATATGGAATCCTAGATCTAAACGTACAACGTCTGATCGTTGTTATCGGGAATCAGGCGTTTATACCGTGTACCATTTGTAACGTATAAACGTATAGATTAAAGTAGAGTCAGATCTAAACATTAGGCCTATGCCAGGCTTAAGCTTAAGCGATTCGAAGGTCGGCAGCCTTAATTATTATGTTTGCCACGTTCATTTATGACGTGATAACTAGGACTTCTGGAAATGTACCTAGAAACACGACACGTTGTACTCTTTCAATTAATACAAACCTTAAAGTAACATAATTTCATCACAATATGTTGGACACATTATAAGTGTAGGCCTCAGTGGTTGCTTGAGACAGTACAGGATAAGTTATCCTCAGGGTAATGCTTTCATTAGAACATTCTACGTGTACTGAATAAGTAAAAATTACTATGTTTATATAATATTGTACCTAACGATACACTTGTCAGCTATGGTGGAACCATACGTCAGAATCACTTAACAAAATGTTTGGTACACAGTAACGTATTCTGATTGTTGTACAGTGAACGGAGAAACTGCAGTGTTAGTCATACGGGGATTACCCATTGTCATAGTTATTAGTTTAGCCTATATTTTATATGGGTGTAATATTACAGAATAAAGTGATTGCATTGAATACATCTTAAGCTAAAATGGATATCATTGAATATTATAGATATGTTTGTATTACTCCTTAATAATCAATATGTTGAAAGATAATAAAACAATTATAGTACGAATGCAATCTCAAACAGTCAAACTCTGATTAGAGTGCCCAAGTGAATATATTATTTGCACACAATCTACTACATGGAATCGTTATTTCCATAACATTGATTATTTTATTTATCATAATTTAAGTTATATTTGAATTTGGTTACTGCTCAATATGTTTTATAACCTCGTCGGAGTATGAAAGCGATGCTTGAACATGAAACCGTGCTCAGTCGAGCTTGGGTAGGTTTTTAACCTCGGGCCCTGGTTTATAACCTCGGGCCTTGGTAATTAAAGGTTCCTTCTAAATTCGATTTTTTTGCTCGTTTCATTTCAAATTCGTTTTGCAAAAATTCAAACCTACCCAGTATCCACCATAACACGCTAGCTCGTTTGTGCAACTTGTGTCTGTAGTTTTTATGAAATCATCAAACTATTGAATTGTTTATTGCTTGATCCAGCATTAATTGAAGTGAAAATGAAAACGCTGGAAACTCTGGAAACGAATTTCGCCCTTGGTGATATTTCCTAATTTTGTGATGTGCTCATCGAGAAAATGGAAGTCACGCCCATGATCAGCCTTGACCCCACAAAGTGTTTACCGTTTTGGACTTCCACTATTTTGAGCCTTCCCAGATCTAACGACTAAAGTAAATTTTGTTCGATGATTTGAAAAAAATACGCGCTTTTTTATTAAACCGACTGCAGATATAACTGAAACTATTCACACACTACATTTATGACGTCAACGCACCGGATTCACAATAGGGTAACTCACTTGAGGAATATGAGTTTTCGTCAAAACTTACGAATTATGGACTCAAAATAGATTCTTGCTAAAAATAATTGCCGAGATATTCAAATACTTGGCAATTTTATTGCTGCCATATTGCCTGCCATTTTTAATGTATGACACGTGAACACCATACGTTTCCTATGTATAAAAACACATTGTTTAATTCATGTTTTACCACAATCGTACCTGATTTACATTAAGCAGTTTCAATGAGAAAATCCACAACATGCAGTCCCCTAATAGGTAAGGTAATGTTAATTAATCTAGCAGAAGTTTTGCCATCAAGAGTTTGGGTTTGTGACTTTTTGTAAGATAACTTTACTAACTTGCAACATTACTGTATTTGATTTTATAATTGTTGACATCTATAGAACGTATATGTCTGCGTTTTCTGCATATTTTTACTTCGACAATTGGCCAACAGTAATGATAGTAATGTCTGCTTCTACAAACCACATTGCAAGCATATATTATTCTTACACTTTTGTGGTTGATATATACATAATACGTGTATTACGTGTATTATTTCCTTGAAAAAATAAATGATTGATTGATTGTTTGATAGATTGATTGATTGACTGATTGCTAAAACTTATACACACGCACACTTGTCCGCGGTTAAGGTGGCTGATTACCCAGAAATAACAATATTTAAACTTTTAGAGGTTGTTTGAAATCCACTAGAGCCATCCCAAAAGCCATAAATGTTTGGGGGGAGGAGGGGGCAGTGCAAGTTCGGTTAATATCTGACATAATAATTGCTACGTCACCGGCAAAATTTTTAATATACTCTGATCATAAAATTTTAGCAATTTGCCAAAATGTTCGATTATTATTTATCTATAAAAAGCAAAAATGGCTGGGGGTTCCCCGGCCAAATTTTTAAATATCTGATTTAGACTAGTAATAGCTACGTCAGCAACAAAACTAGCAAAACTGCCAAATTTTACCCACAAGGCGTAATATAATTTCAGTAAAGTTGGCTGAAAGTTCATCTCTATATACACAGAAAAAAGTAATGAAGTGCCTGGCAAAAAATCAGGGTTTGCTATCGTAAGATCACACGTGTTCCGGACAAAAGTTTCTGTAATGAATTAATAACACACGTTGTCCGCCGGGGACTCCACTGGTAGTACTTTAAAGTTATACATATATATTTTCGGTTATAAATTAACGTTCTTTTACCAAAAAAACATGTATCATCTTTGTTTATTATTGACATAAATGAGATAGTTTTAATCGACAGAATAACTTGTGTGTTGATTTCATTTTACGACTACCATGCTACGATGCTCAGTTAGCTTAATTTCGTGGTAGTCGGCCACCTTAATCCGCACCGTGACAGCACCGTCTGCTAATACACTGTAATATAGATGCAATCCACCAGGCGAAAAATCATTAGTTTACTTTCGGGTTCGTGACATACGAATTAAGTCAGTGCCAGTGGTTTTGAACTGGTACTTCTTTCATATGAAGCCACAATCACACAACATAACGATGCACTTTTAATACACATTGTACATAGCTTAACACAACTGTTTTACAAAACATGTTCACATTATGTTCATGAAATGGGGAATAAAATAGTATATGCCATCAATAAAAATGAATGAATAAATCGAACATTTGCCGACAATTGTGAACATACAAGCATTCTACACAAAACATAACATTAAGTCTCCTCTGAGATCTGCACTTATTTCATGTAGCAACCAATGCTCATCCAGTACACCATGGCGTAGTTTCCCTACCCACGCATTCGGGGAAATATCGGCTTGACAAGTATGACGATAGGTCGTGTTCTTTCACGGGGTGTCGTCGCTTTTTAAAACCCTTCATTGGAACACCGCTACGCGTTGTTTTGATTTTGTACCCCTTCCAATGCCACTCAGGTTTTATTGTTTCTTTGTATCCACCAAAATGACAACTTAGGCCTCTCCTCGTACCACCTTATCTATTTGGTGGCCAGTAAAATGACCTGGTGTTATTCATGACCTGGTGCTATAACCAAATGTATCAAATCTTCACCTAATGCATCAGACAATTGGATAAGAACGTTTCCAAACATGATCATTGTTTGAAGAACAAACTTCCGCGATAAAATGCACACACCAAAATAAAGGATTGGCAGTCTTTTGGGAACCACGCGTGACTCGACAAAGTGAAGACCATTCTTGACGAGATGTGGTCAACCGTGTCTCTTTGTTTAGAACTAAAACTTGCTGTGGCAAAACATGTAGTAAGCACCCGTGGCTAAGCCGAGCGCCTCGGCTCATTTTGATCAACTAACTCAGCAGCGGATCAAGGGGGTCTTAGGCCAGGCCATGGAGGGGGGGTCTTAGGCCAGACCCCCTGTGTCCGTGGAAATATTACGGTAAAGGAACACGTATATAAGCCTACATCGGAACTAGTGTCAATGTAAAGACTGAAGTATTAGCACCCGGCTAATATTAACCCTTATGTAAGCACCCCCCCCCCCGTTTCGTAAGTAGAATGACATGACTATGACTGACTGAGACTACTCTACCAACTAGCCTAGATCAGCCCCTAGATCAATCTGGAGGGCACTTGTAAAAAGGACCACATGTTCATACATCAGTCGATGGCTCAAAGCAGGCAATCAATCGCAGCTTTCCGGTAGAATCGGCGAAACTGCAATTTCATTGCTGGGCAAATGCTTTATAAGTATCCGCTAGAGGGCGACGTTGATCACAATCGGAATGTCGATGATTTCGTTTCGCTAAACACAACATGCCAAGGCACTACCAGAGCACGGATAGTAACTCCGTAATATCGTTAATCCGTTCCGTTCGGGATCTACGTTGCGCGGGAATGTATCGCTACGGCCGGAATTTCCGTCCTCTTTAATCGAATTTATCCACCTTCGGCGTCAGTTCCTCCAGTTCAATCGGTTCAGCCGAATCGTCGTGGTCGATGGCTGGACGCTTCTTTTTCCACTTGTCCCAGAGCGAGCAGACAATATCCGTCGTCGTGATGCTGTCGGTGTTGTGTGCGATGAGACGCAGCAGGAAGGCGCCGTCCTGTCGCAGATATTGGTCACTGAATGCGCGCACGGACTGGTCCTTGCGGTTGACCCGTTTGTCCTGCCAGAGCCGGTTGGAGATAAACAGGACGCGGTCGTTGCTGTACAACGCACGCGCTAGCCACATGACGAAGCTGGCGACGCTAATGGCGGCGACCGTTACTAGCCAGAACCAGAGGAACATGTAGATCTTCTCGTGGTACAGGTTGGCCGGCAGCACACACTGCAGCGTGTAGCGGTGGTTGTTGCCAAGGCGACGCACAAAGAAGTCACACATTGTGACCCGCGGGAAGGCGACGGTGTGAGCCTCCGTCCAGTCGTGGTCAGCCACCATGTACTTGAGAATCTGCACAAACACCAACACTCGCTGTGAATAATCAGAGGGAAAACACGAAATTTGTTCTCCATTTAGCAAGAAACACAAGTAAATTTCCGCGCATTGTTCAAGTAAAAGTTGTGCAAATCTTAATTTTCCGATAGATAGAACCTTGAAATTTGAATTACTATACCTACATTTAACTCCTTGAACAATACATATGTTTCTGTCTCGCTCGTTCGCGTTCTCTTCGCTTCAGACATGTTGGTATGCTGTCATTAAAAAAAAAACCTACCTCGAAGCCATACAAGTTGTACTGCGTGGCTAGCAGCTTGTTCAGCACGAACAGCTGTCCAATGGCGTTGGCGATGAAGCAGATCTTGCTGAAGAGATACAGCATCACCAGATAGTTGCCGACCCTGAAACAACCATCGTAAACGTAAACAGTCGACTCCTATTTCGTTTCAACGATGTCAAATTGAATGTGACATGACTTAGAAAAAGGCCAATTTTGCAAATGAAAATGAAATGATGTTGTTTGTCATCCAGTTGGAACACCAGCAGTTTTATCCAAGCATTTCTCCTTTGTACACACTTCACTAACGCTAGTATCTACCCGGCAGCACGTCTACAGGATGTCGTATTATAATAGTACGTATACATTGCCCAGTGTGTAGGAGTTGTTCTGTACTGAAACTAGGGTTCGTGCCATTATTGGAAACTACGTTGTTATATAGCACGGTATCCAGTCGTTTGGACTGTTCAGAGCGCTTCATCCCCTGGCAGTCCTGTTCATTCCTATGCCAACTCGATTGTTCTGGGAACCATTCAGCCTCGCTACAAATACTGCGCGAAGACTATTCGTTCATATATCCACCATTGTCTATAATCGTTTACAGCCGAGTGAATTGAGACAACGCGGAATGGATAAGTTTCGAAAAGGAAGCAACATGGTTCAAAACTGGGTTCTCTCGATCGAGAGTCCGGTGGTCCAACCACTGCGCCACCTATTGGAGGAAATTTGTCGAACGGTATTCGATGTACGGTCGTTGACGAGAAAAACAGGGAAGGACAACCCTTGAAGAGTCTGTACTAAACAAATAACATTGCATTTTTGCAAAGCTAATGGTAACACCATGACACTATAAAAGCGACGCCAAGAACAATTTGCTCAGCCAGTTTACTGCGTTGTTTCGTTTATTGTCTAAGTATTGCTCTACGTCAAGTCTAGGTATACATGCACAAAGCATATTCATTCAGCTTGTCCATAAAAATTTTATGTTTTTACGATATGCACATTCATTGATGTACGTTGTGTGTTAACGGTCTGGGCGGAACATTAAACGACCTATTAATTGCGCATTTAGCTTTCCGACTTCACCAATTCAACCTTATTAAAGTTGAAACAACTTTGTGTGGCGTTCTGTTGTAAAACCCTCGTGCCGGATGCCCACAAAAGTTAAATCACCTTGAATATCCACCCACCCACCCACCCACTTGTCTCGCCGGCAAGGCACTGCTGATGTACGGTACAATCCATTAACCACCGCGACTTCCCACTCGCGTGAATTGTGCAATAGCTGTTATGAGAGTGTATCCCACGTTTTCTACAGTCTGTCGTTTGTGCGAGTCAGCGGGTGGTGAACACTGAATCATCAAATGGGCGTCTGTCAACTTGTCGTCCACACGAAACAGCGGTGGTGTGTTGTAACCACCCCCGTTGACCCACCCGACCAATCATGAAATTGAAGTTTGTAACAGTTGTTCAACAAATGAAACGTTTGTTCTGGGATGTATCTTGACTACACCAGAATGTGTTATTTTCGACGTACAAAATGGCGACTGATCTAACAAAATAATATTCGGCAAATGTCGTATTTCGCTGGGATTATTCGAGTCACAAATCGACACATATCCATGATACTTCGAATGTTGCATAGATACTACATAAATATCCATACCTGAGTAGTTCGGTAAAATATAGTTCATTTGATGACAAACGAAGATCCAGTCATAGCGAACTTGGTTGCAGTACCACAATGGGTTCAGCGTAGATACTCGCCCGCCACATTAGGGGCGTGCGTGTTGCAGGCAAACATTCAACTCCTCTATTTGGCACTTGCGATAAAGATTTGTGACGTAACTAATAACTTAAGATTAAAACGGACACGCACTAGCTGCTGTTCATGTGTGTTCCACGACATACCACCTGCATATTGCTGACAAGAAGCAGAAAACAATGTGCACCAAATGACTGATTATGAGTAAGGTTGTCGTCGTCTATTGGGCGATATTATTCGAAATCAACATAGATGTTGATCAAACGATGTTACAGTGTTCGTTAAAAACGTCATCATTTTATATTTAAGCCTCGTTATTGCCAAGTAACTTTAGTGTTATACGAATAAGAATGACCACAGACGCGAGTGTTTACTGCGTGTGTTTGTTACATTTTAATACTCTTCCAAATAACCTCGAAAAAGTTAGGTTTTCGTTGGCCCGGATCCTTGCTTTTCATTCCCTGGAAGCGAAACGGCGAGATGTCGCCAACAGGTTCTGTCAGTCCGATTGTACAATGAAACGTTTGTCGCCAGAAACAATGAACTCAGTCTACAGCATAGGGTCTACACATATTTGGGTCAGTGGTCGTAACCGTTTATCCGCGGCCAATCGCTCTGTCACCAGGACACGCTCACACTCGGCGACAGCTCGTCTATAAAACACCTGGGATACAAGTGAACTGTCTGCTGATAAAACGTAGGCTTTGTGTTGCCGCTACATGTCTTACGTGCGTTCGAGCGTGTGAAAATGTTTAAGTTGCATCATTCAACTTTATGTCCGTACGTTTTTGTGACTTGATGGACACACACATTAACCCTTTATTCTTGTGCGCGCTGGTGTTGTATCAGCTCAACAATAGTAATGTATGAAAGGAAGCCTGCTCCAGCAGAATGAACGTTACTCGACTGGACAACTTGGCCTAATGCCAAGACAGTCCGCCCACTACCTCGGATGGCAGACATCGTCTATTGGTGTCAAATGAATCAGTCAGCGTGTCTAAAAATTAATATACCACAATAGTGTATGGTAACCACGCATTCAAAACACTGTTGAACTGATAATCATACACGTGTGTTAAACTGGTGACCTTGCAACACCTCTGTGATTGTTGTGCTATGGTTCGGGTCAGATACTAGGACACACATGGTAAACTTACAAATGCATGATGCGGGTTATTTTGCGCCTTTTGTATTCACCAAATTCGTGAAAGTATAAGGCTTACGAAACTGCCCAACTCAGAACTACGTAATGAAACCGTTGGTGAATTCAATCGAATGATGCGATTCTTATGTATTCCGTTTAACAACATTTAGATTTTACCAGAATGTCATGCAAAGCAACACGCTGCATATGACAAGTGGACAAGGAAGCCACTGATTTATCGAGTGTCCAACAACGTTTCATCTATGTGAGGCCTGCCCTTATCATAATACATAATTATATGTGTTAATTATGTTTCTAAATATTATTCATACTGCCATGGTAGCATTTATACAATCACTAGATATTTTTATCTTCATGTATCGTACTCTTTGAGAATGAATACATCATTATCCAATCGACAGCGTTGTTTTGCTAACGGCCACTCTGTGGTGTCAAGTCGTTGTGCGGAAAGACGTGTATGTTGCATTCTTATATACGCGTTTGTGCCGCTTTCGTGAAACAGCACACGGATGCTTCAAGGCGATGCGGTCAACGGCACTTCGGCTTTATGACATTCATAAACAGCAAAGTCACAAAGACAAACAACAAGGCCACGGCGTATTGCCTCACGTTGCACTTATAAACCAAAAGTACTTGCGAATCACGTGACGTGAAATCTCAACAAAGATGGGTGGATGTCGTGTCGTGTCCAGTGTCGTGTACGAAACGGAAAGATCATGTCATCTTTAATTTGCATTCGAAGAAATTGCTAATCAACGTATAGCGATGTTCCCACCATTACAGAGAAACAAACAGTAGCCGTGGTGTTCACGAGGAAACCCCTTTGGCAAAAACAGTGTTGGCATCGGGCGATGCCAGAAGCACTGTCACGAAATTGGGCGAATTTTATTTTTACACTATGATTTTGTCGACGTTGTTGACGTTGTCGACATTGTTGACGTTGTTGACGTTGTTGACGTTGTTGACGTTGTTGAAGTTGTTGACGTTGTTGACGTTGTCGACGTTGTCGACGTTGTTGACGTTGTTGACGTTATTGACGTTGTGGACATTGTTGACGTTGTTGACGTTCTCGCTCGTTGTTGTTGTATGTTGAAACAACCGAAATATTAACACAGAGCCAACTAGAAACACGTCTCAACTTATCAAAATCCACGTTTGCGTCATAACTCCGTCTGACTCTGTTTAACATCAAATTCTCTCTATGATAACTTGACATTTGGACATTTCACCAGTGATCTCCTGTTTTCTCTGTGTACAGTCAAACATATTGCCATGTCATCGTGACTCGGCTATCAGTCTTCCAAAAACCCTGACCGTTTTAAATAAAATCATGTTATATAATATAAACTATATTTATTGTAACATCTTGACCGCCGAAATTAGTTTTAATTAATCACAGTTTATTCATATAATTTAACCGTTATCTGTTTACTTTGGATGTTTCGATATGAATATCGGGTTTACATCGCATGCTGAAACGCAAAGTCGATATTCCTAAACAGATAACAGTCAAAGTATATTTTTTTAACGTGCTTCAATAAGCACATTTAGGCGGTGAATATGTAAGAATAGATAATAGTGCATAGTATATAACACAACTTTACTTATTGTTTTTGGTTATAGTATACTGCAGTGCATAGTACATAACATGACTTTACGATAAACAAAAAGTATCAGATGTTGTACATTTAATGTGTCAGGCACTGTTTGTTATTCGCTAGACACACAGTGTTTAACTCATGTAACTCATGCTGTGTCCCCTGGGGCTGTCACACTACATTTACCGAGTTGACAATGACAGCCATTATCTTGCAGCAACCTACATACGAAACCAGCCTTCGTTTGATGACGCGCAAATTTAAATATGCGGGCACTGATTGTCACCAGGTGGCTGAAATAATCCCTGAGCTCAGACGGTCTGCACTAGTTGACTGGTGTTAAATTGTCCATTTCTTGGTCATGGAACATTTTTTTATTCTTCGTTATTCTTTGTGAGTATTGTAAGGTGTTTTGTGAAGCATAGTGCCGAGATCATTTCTACAATGATTACGATCGATGTCACTTATACGATACAACGCGAGGGTACAAACAGTAGCATCGAAGTAGATTAAACAAGGTATTAAAAATTAAACAATTTATATTCGATGTAGGAATTCTTGGCCAGGCAGCCTGTGCATCGAACGGTCAATTCGTTGTTGACGTCGATTCGTTTCACAGAGGACGTATAGACAGGATTCTGTCCACGAGGAGACAAGGATTGGCATACGTTCTCGGAGTAGCCACGGCATCGGTGGGGTGTAAAGGGTTAAGATCCGTTCCGTGAGTAGCCACTGACACTGAGCCATGACCACCCATCCGTTGAGGTGCAAGGGTTGGTACAGTTCCCGTGATTAGTGAGTGATTAAAATCCCTTCTGTGGGATCCCGGAAAACTTTTAGGGGTCAGTGATCAAACCATTTGAAATCAGAGCCAGAATAAACAAGGTCCCGTCGGACGAAGCCATACATAATAATCAGCACAGCAGACGGAATCATGAAAAAATATACCATGTTGGGCCAACGTAACCTTTTTATCGCTCGTTTCACTCTTTGTTCTCCGGTCACCCGCACGTGTATGCTATTATTCAGTCAGTCAGTCAGTCGTCGGAGAGGCGACATTTGAATTAATTTGAATATGAAAGACGACCCTTGAATAACAAGGTGATTAGTGATACTCGTTCGCAGTTTCGCTGGAGGCCAAACACCCGGCGATATTTATGGACATTTACCTTGCGCTGATGTTGTCAAACGGCCGCCCCAGACGCACCATTTCACTAACTCAAAATGTCGGTGCTGTAACTGTCTGTACTCCAGGCAAAGGTCACGCACGGTTTCTCCGGCGACCTGGGTTTCATTATATGACAAGTGGCCAGGTGGTGCTTGAAGTCTGTCTTGCTTTACATAATTAACGGAGTCTGCAGTGAATTTAACACCATTTATGCACCGTGCACGTGGGAATAGGGAGTACATTTCTACGTATCTGTTTTTAACCGTTGTGCTGCGTCTAGTCTGCTAATGTAATGGTAACACGAAACTGAATCTTAAATCACAACAACGCAAACCGAAACCACAACCGGATAACTGGACACATTCGATAAATGACTTGAACGAATTATCTACTGATTGTGTTAGTACGAGCAGTGTGAATATGTTTAAAATAAAATCGACAAATAACATTGTTGAATTCTTAGTAAGCCAATGACTTCTGAGTCCACCTTTCAGCTGGAGTTAGTTGTTTGGATGGCAATATTGTTCAATCTTATAAAATCGTTTTACGTGTTTAATCTTGTTAAATCATCTTAAATCCTGATATAAGTTGACGTGATCCTGTTAAAAGTGCAACCACTCCCGAGCCACGGACATTACACAGGTAATGTCTGTCCGTTGTTATTTTGTGTCGTAGTTGCGTACGTGACAAAGATGGCTGTTTAGTGTATGACGTCACTCTTGTTTACCGAGGAGCACTGCCGTTTGATTGTTGTTTATGAGTACCGTTGTTTGCTGGTTGTTTATGAGTATTGTTGTTAGCGAATTGTTTAGGAGTACTGCCGTTTGCTAGTTGTTTAGGATTACTGTTGCTAATACTTGTTTAGGAGTACTGCCATTTGCTAGTTGTTTTTGGGAGTATTGTTGTTTGCTAGTTGTTTGTGAAAATTGGGTCGAAGTCGTTCACATATCATATTATTGGCACACTTCTGCCATCAATACGCATGTTTCCGATGATATTATAAAACCGGGTCCAATTATGCAAATATAGCATATTATTACGTATTGTATCATACATAATACCGTTGTTTGTGCATTGCCATCAACATATTATTACGTATTGTATCATACATAATACCGTTGTTTGTGCATTGCCATCAACATATTATTTAAGATTTGTTCATGCAAATAATTTTACGTTGTATTAAATATGAATAGACCAGACAGAAAACAGGGAACATACCGAGTTAGTTGTGACTGCACAAGCTCACACGCCCTGATTTAACCGACCATTAAACCGAACTAAACCAAGTCTGTTTTGTTAAAGTATACTTCTGAGAATATGCCGAGTGAATCAACGCGCTACTAACAACTAGGAAGACTTTAGCACTCAATGTTTCTTCGGTAACTTAGAATTACTTCACAATATGTGAAAGTGACAAAAACTACATCCGCGTGCCAAACGATGCAGCAGGGACACTTCATCTGTCTCTGCCCTGGGGTGACACACCGACCCGTCGCCACATCCGGGACAATTATACTTAAGAGCGAATAACACGAGTTTAGGCGTGGTCCGTACCGTCAGATACGTATTTTCCTCGTAATCTCTCATATGAAATGTATAATGTCCAACGATCGGACAGGCCGAAGCAGCGTACAGTACGCTGTCGTGCTGTTGTTTTACGTCGTTATCTCTCCTGTCGTTAAATAATTCACCAACCATACACGCCGCTGCACTCTAAATAAATATAACTAATTATTCGTTCCGAACATTTCATAAAATGAATCCAAGTTTGCATATAATTCGTACATAGGAATAATGTTCGTCATCTCCTTTATAACATTCTTCGTGTAAATGAAAGTGAAACAACGACGACCGTAGTAGAACGAGGGTGTTGTCTGAAACACCAACTCGATGGAGCTTGTCAAATGTCACAACAATTATGGGAAAGCTTGTCACGTTATATCCTTTATAATAAACTACGTTTTACGAGAGATGTTCCATTGTTTGCCTTTCATTAGGGAACCCACTGATTTAGCTCAATATGTTTTAATCAGTGACAGTTGTGATAACGGAACATTACTCAAAACAACAATCCATATAGCAAAATTCATGCCTAATAGGTTCTGTATTTTAAGTCCAAGAGTCCTAACTTGCTCATTCAGATTAAACGTATAACAAATGTGCTTATTCACATTAAACACATTACAAACTTGCTCATTCAGATGAAACACATAACAAGCTTGCTCATTCAGATGCAACACATAACAAACTTGCTCATTCATATAGATATAGCTCATTCAGATTAAACTAGCTCACAAACTAGCTCATTCAGATTAAACTAGCTCACAAACTAGCTCATTCAGATTAAACTAGCTCACAAACTAGCTCATTTAGATGAACTGATTGATGTAATTATGCCGATGTGATTCTCAATGTTCACAATGAAATACTTCTACGCTCTACTCCGTTTCGTTGTTTAAAAGTCAGCGCAGACTGCTCAGTCACTTTACACCACGTTGGATGGTTACGTCGTTTATTTACAGCAAGTGAAAGACAGCGTAGCGTAGGTCGTTGGCTGGATAATATGGTGGGCGGTGTGGGTTTTAGGTTAGGTTTGCCTGTTGTGACTCGGAGATGTCACCAGTGATATTAACCACGATGACATCACTGAGGCCGACTGTGCTGATGTCATCTTTAATTTTAGGTTAGTCTGGGCTGCGTCTGCCATATTGCTCAACGACGACGTCATTGCTCTGTATTTGATTTACTTGAACACATTTCTGGGGAGAATTTCCCCGGATGAGGGGTAACACATGAAAATCTTAAATATAGAAACAAGATATTGTGATAATTGTAATTTCACTTATTTTAGTTATTCAACTGTATATAATGTAATCGCTTTTATTGTACTGTACTATAATTATATTATTATGATATTAATTTTAAGGATACAACGAATTGTATAAGTTCTAATGATCGTCTCGCTGACTGCCTGTTAAAATGGTAAAACATAACGCCATATTTTATGCGAAAGGAAACGAAAGCTATCAAAGTAGTTACAAAGTAATAATTTCGGATTAATGTGGAACTAAATCAATTAACAAATGAGATAAAATAATGCTTTGTTTGACAGCATTTTATAATTTGCTCCACGCCTTTTATAATAGCGGTCTTTTTCATAGTATATACCAGTTATACACATTACATGCATAACTGTGATAATGCTGCTACACTATTGTAAGCATCGTAGCGGTCTTTCTGATAGGGCGCTGGTACTGTAGTCTTTTAAATCATTGTGAGCATTATAGGAGTCTTTTTGCTACAGTTCTCTTAAAAAAATAATTTTTTTTAATAATATATACCAGACATTCATATTAAATTGGCCAGCATTTTATAATTTGTGGTGCTCTGCTCAAATATCCATGAGCTATTATTATCAAATAACTCCAATTAACAAATAAATAAATAATATATATATATATATATATATATATATATATATATATATATATATATATATATATATTATTTTATATTTTTTTAATGGGAGTTTATATGGGAGTACCTACGGCTGACTGTGTCTCACCCGATACATACACATTTTTCACTTCCCACATAATTATGCCTGGACGAGTCGGCAAGTTGCACCCAACGGCCTGGGTGAAACGGCTGGGCCAGTACCTCCGGGCCGAAATAAATATAGTAGTTTTAATTGAACTGGCGCATAAAATAAAGAAGAATGAGAAGAGTCGATAAGAAACTATGGAATAGTGGAATAATTCATTTTAAAACAATGCTTTCACACAAAATACAAAGCAAGCTAAGCCGACAAAGAGAGGCGACAATCAGCGTACTGCGCTTTGTTGTAGTCAGCCCTTGAACACCCTCAGTGTTGTAGTCAGCCCTTGAACACCCTCAGTGTTGTAGTCAGCCCTTGAACACCCCCAGTGTTGTAGTAAGCCCTTGAACACCCTCAGTGTTGTAGTCAGCCCTTGAACACCCTCAGTGTTGTAGTCAGCCCTTGAACACCCTCAGTGTTGCAGTCAGTTCTTGAACATCCTCAGTGTTGTAGTCAGCCCTTGAACACCCTCAGTGTTGTAGTCAGCCTTTGAACACCCTCAGTGTGTAGTCAGCCCTTGAACACCCTCAGTGTTGTAGTAAGCCCTTGAACACCCTCAGTGTTGTAGTCAGCCCTTGAACACCCTCAGTGTTGTAGTCAGCCCTTGAACACCCTCAGTGTTGTAGTAAGCCCTTGAACACCCTCAGTGTTGTAGTCAGCCCTTGAACACCCTCAGTGTTGTAGTCAGCCTTTGAACACCCTCAGTGTGTAGTCAGCCCTTGAACACCCTCAGTGTTGTAGTAAGCCCTTGAACATCCTCAGTGTTGTAGTGAGCCCTTGAACACCCTCAGTGTTGTAGTCAGCCTTTGAACACCCTCAGTGTTGTAGTCAGCCCTTGAACACCCTCAGTGTTGTAGTCAGCCCTTGAACACCCTCAGTGTTGTAGTCAGCCCTTGAACACCCTCAGTGTTGTAGTAAGCCCTTGAACATGCTCAGTGTTGTAGTCAGCCCTTGAACACCCTCAGTGTTGTAGTCAGCCCTTGAACATCCTCAGTGTTGTAGTCAGCCCTTGAACACCCTCAGTGTTGTAGTCAGCCCTTGAACATCCTCAGTGTTGTAGTCAACCCTTGAACACCCTCAGTGTTGTAGTCAGTTCTTGAACATCCTCAGTGTTGTAGTCAGCCCTTGAACACCCTCAGTGTTGTAGTCAGCCCTTGAACACCCTCAGTGTTGTAGTAAGCCCTTGAACACCCTCAGTGTTGTAGTAAGCCCTTGAACATCCTCAGTGTTGTAGTCAGCCTTTGAACACCCTCAGTGTTGTAGTCAGCCCTTGAACACCCTCAGTGTTGTAGTCAGCCCTTGAACACCCTCAGTGTTGTAGTCAGCCCTTGAACATCCTCAGTGTTGTAGTCAGCCCTTGAACACCCTCAGTGTTGTAGTCAGCCCTTGAACATCCTCAGTGTTGTAGTAAGCCCTTGAACACCCTCAGTGTTGTAGTCAGTTCTTGAATATCCTCAGTGTTGTAGTCAACCCTTGAACACCCTCAGTGTTGTAGTCAGCCCTTGAACACCCTCAGTGTTGTAGTCAGTTCTTGAACATCCTCAGTGTTGTAGTCAGCCCTTGAACATCCTCAGTGTTGTAGTCAGCCCTTGAACATCCTCAGTGTTGTAGTCAGCCCTTGAACACCCTCAGTGTTGTAGTCAGCCCTTGAACACCCTCAGTGTTGTAGTCAGCCCTTGAACACCCTCAGTGTTGTAGTCAGCCCTTGAACACCCTCAGTGTTGTAGTAAGCCCTTGAACACCCTCAGTGTTGTAGTCAGCCATTGGAAACCCTCAGTGTTGTAGTCAGCCCTTGAACACCCTCAGTGTTGTAGTCAGCCCTTGAACACCCTCAGTGTTGTAGTAAGCCCTTGAACACCCTCGGTGTTGCTCTTAACCAGAAGTGTTTGACAGTTGCGTTAATACAATCACAAATACTACGAACAATCTTCGTGTAAATGATTTGAAGCAAAATAAAAATGATAGTGAAACAACGATGACCGCAGTAGAACGACAGTGTTGTCTGAAACATAAACTCGATGGAGCTTGTCAAATGTCACAACAATTATGGGGAAGTCTCTCACGTTATATCATAACTTGACGTGTCATCTACCATGAAAGTGCAAGTCTTTGTGGTACACACTCGGTAGCAGGAGAAAACGCACTGTCTTCTCCTTTGATATTTAAGAAGATTAAACTTTTACTATGTTTATTTTGTGTCTTTGTCTGTGTTGGTAGTAAACTGATGCGACATCCAGCCAAGCTGCGTGACCAATGTTGTTAGACTTCAAAGAGGCCATGTCATAGAAGGACAACTCTAGCAGAGCTGTCAAACAACACAATGCTCGTCACATGTTGTCGAACACTTGATATGACCCATGTGTGACAGACTAAACCAATTTACTTAACATTCTATAATACGAACGTCGTATCGGATTCCATTCCGATGAATAATCAAACACTGGGTTTTCACATAAATGAAATGTGGCTATGTATGTCCACGGGAACACACAACGGAATAGTGTTGGTGCCACTTGCTTGGTCAACATGAGAAGTGGAATTGGAATTGGAATAGGTAAGACGGAATAGGTCAACCGGAATAGGTAAGACGGAATAGATCAAAATGTCCGTGCAAAATACTGGTAGGTCAATGAAAACAATCGTGGAACATGCATAATTTCATTAAGCTTAATCACGTAGTGGCATATAATACCTAAACAATAGCTTAGGCGTTGGGTTGCAGTACATTTGGTGAGCTGGAAGGCAAATTTGAAGGAACAAAAAACTTTTTCGGAGGAGACTGGGCCGATTTTGTAGAAGCTGTCAAACACTTTGCGACGTGATTAAAATTATTACAGGTATGTGATTTTGGAGGAAAACTGCTCAGTGTCTGAGTAGGACGATCACAGTGCATGTCAAACAATGTCATATGCCTTCTCACGATGCATAGTGTCCATAATAACAGAAAATAGAAGTTTCAGTTACAGTGTGACGAATAATGTATTAATGTATGTGCATCGACACCGCGATTACGAGCGCTTGTGACTTTACCATTGTCCCACTGTTGACTTGTGACTTTACCATTGTCCCACTTTTGACTTGTGACTTTACCATTGTCCCACTGTTGACGGACGAAAAAAGGAAGACGATATTGAGTTTGGGGTGAGCCGACCACGAACAGTCTGTTTAGCTCCGGCTTCAGTGTGTTATGAGACCGTAGCCACCTGGAACCCCGGCATCCGGATATCTATGTCAACCTTCTACCAGTGACATAATAGGGGTTATGACACACTTAAACATCCTCCTAAGAATGTAGTGCTTAACATATCGTAACTCAGATAACTTCAGTGTTTTATTTGCCAGGATGTAACTGTATTCAGCCAGCTTCAGTGTTTTATTTGCCAGGATTTTACTATATTCAGCCAGCTTCAGTTTTTTATTTGCCAGGATGTTACTGTTTTCAGCCAGCTTCAGTGTTTAATTTGCCAGGATGTTACTGTATTCAGCCAGCTTCAGTATTTTATTTGCCAGGATGTTACTGTATTCAGCCAGCTTCAGTGTTTTATTTGCCAAGATGTTACTGTATTCAGCCAGCTTCAGTGTTTTATTTGCTAGGATGTTACTGTATTCAGCCAACTTCAGTGTTTTATTTGCCAGGATGTTACTGTATTCAGCCAGCTTCAGTGTTTTATTTGCCATGATGTTACTGTATTCAGCCAGCTTCAGTGTTTTATTTGCCAGGATGTTACTGTATTCAGCCAACTTCAGTGTTTTATTTGCCAGGATGTTACCGTATTCAGCCAGCTTCAGTGTTTTATTTGCCAGGATGTTACTGTATTCAGCCAGCTTCAGTGTTTTATTTTCTAGGATGTTACTGTATTCAACCAGCGTCAGTGGTTTATTTGCCAGGATGTTACTGTATTCAGCCATCTTCAGTGTTTTATTTGCTAGGATGTTACTGTATTCAGCCAACTTCAGTGTTTTATTTGCCAGGATGTTACTGTATTCAGTCAGCTTCAGTGTTTTATTTGCCAGGATGTTACTGCATTCAGCCAGCTTCAGTGTTTTATTTGCCAGGACGTTACTGTATTCAGCCAGCTTCAGTGTTTCATTTGCTAGGATGTTACTGTATTCAGTCAACTTCAGTGTTTTATTTGCCAGGATGTTATTGTATTCAGCCAAAAAAGTTTGTACGATGGAATTTATGCACATGATTAAAACGTTAGGCCTATATCTGAATGCTTTTGACCAAACTTTTTTAACACGTTGGCAATGTATGTCATTACGTTTTTGTATGGTGTGACCCCACTGGACACGCCAGGTTCGTGGATGTCTACAACCCGTGTTTGC
Organism: Lamellibrachia satsuma; assembly: GCA_033239005.1. Taxonomy (NCBI): domain Eukaryota; kingdom Metazoa; phylum Annelida; class Polychaeta; order Sabellida; family Siboglinidae; genus Lamellibrachia; species Lamellibrachia satsuma. The sequence continues at coordinate 4,244,795 of BSQZ01000009.1, forward strand.
CCAATTGCTTAAAGCCAACACCGATCAGTCGATCAAACAATCTAATCTCATCGAAACATCAGAGTTGCGACGTTACTTCACTTATTCGGAGATACGGCGAGTTCACTTCAGCGCAACGACCCCGGAGTTTCAGGCTGTGACAAAGTAATCAGTAAACATAAACATAACTCCAAATGCTGACGCTGGGTTACGTGTAGACCGCAGCTCCGTGGGTGCAGATTGCAGACAGAGACAACGTTGACGCTGGGGTATGTGGAGGCCTCAGCTCCGTGGGTGCAGAGTGCAGACAGAGGCAACGTTGACGCTGGGGTATGTGGAGGCCTCAGCTCCGTGGGTGCAGAGTGCAGACAGAGGCAACGTTGACGCTGGGGTATGTGGAGACCGCAACTCCGTGGGTGCAGAGTGCAGACAGAGAGAACGTTGACGCTGGGGTATGTGGAGACCGCAGCTCCGTGGGTGCAGAGTGCAGACAGAGACAAAGTTGACGCTGGGGTATGTGGAGACCGTAGCTCCGTGGGTGCAGAGTGCAGACAGAGACAACGTTGACGCTGGGGTATGTGGAGACCGCAGCTCCGTGGGTGCAGAGTGCAGACAGAGACAACGTTGACGCTGGGGTATGTGGAGACCGCAACTCCGTGGGTGCAGAGTGCAGACAGAGAGAACGTTGACGCTGGGGTATGTGGAGACTGCAGCTCCGTGGGTGCAGAGTGCAGACAGAGACAAAGTTGACGCTGGGGTATGTGGAGACCGTAGCTCCGTGGGTGCAGAGTGCAGACAGAGACAACGTTGACGCTGGGGTATGTGGAGACCGTAGCTCCGTGGGTGCAGAGTTAATACAAAATACACACAGCCCAATATAAAATAAATCATGATTAGAAATTATAAAATAAACCGAGAAAACAACGTCCGGAAGGTATATCACAGGTGACAAGCCACAGTCTGAATACGACAAAGTTGCCACAGTCGGAGCCTGAGCAGCTAAAAACATTGTGTGCTGGTTCCCGTAACGAGAATTAACTAATAAGTTATCTAACGGGAATCGTCCAAACCGCTAACTGGCGTCCACCCATTTCGTCTGGCCTGAGTGTCACTGGAGCCGAGACTTGACAGCTGTTGTTAGTTCGGAAGCCACACAGCGTATGCATATTTGGCCTACTATCTGACGACCGACCATGAACAAAGTCCAACCGCGACTGTGTTTTGCCTCCGGACATATGCGAAAGAAATCAAGGCCACAATGATACGTGTCGTTGAAAGACCTCGAATAACCCAGTATGTCGACCCATTACATATATTAATATATAGGCAAACGTTAAAAAGCTGTTACACAAGCAATGTGCAAACAATCAAATAGATATATCGACAACATATTGAACAAGCAAATGATCATTGACAACTATACTTTGTCAAACCTTCTTTTGTGTTCTCGTCAATACGGGTAAATGTTATCACACTATGTGACTCGGTATGTCTCGGGGCTAGACCGGAGGGTGGCTACGTAAGATAAGTTTTTCGAAACGACTAAGTACACCAATGGGACATGTTTTTTTAAGCGACTAGGCAGACCATCCGTTTTTATTTTTGGAAACAACTAGACAGAAAACTAAACCTATTTTGTGAACTGCTTGGCACACCTTCGTGACATGTTTTTAAAAACCTGACAGAACAACGGAATATGTCTGGGAAGAGGCTGGGAAGAGGCTGGGAAGCCTCGGAGCCTACTTTATAAATAGTTAGTACTTCTATATATAACGCCGATGCTAATACTCATCTTTCACAACATATTCTGTAGATGCCAGTCGTCAGACAGAGCAAGTCTCTGAGTTGAGTAGCCGCTATTGTAACTGGCTGGCGTGGGAAAGTGTCAGGTCAAACATTCCTTGGCAGTAACATAACCTGTCCAGTATGTAGGTGAACATGTATGTGCCAGGTTCAACAAATTGTGTACACACTGTAAGCCACGTGCTTTGTATAAAACTCTCCAACGCTAAGCAATAGAAGCACATGTTTCTATTGAAACATACGTTGGAGATGTGTGTTTCATGTTGACCTGGAGAAAATAATATAACTATTTAAACAGAGTTAGGCAAAACAGGTGATTACATAAAACTATTAATAAATACTCCCAATCACAAATAAGCAAACAAAAGCATGTGTTAACGTTCACACACGCCCGTCTTCGGGGGTCGGGGGTCTGTGGGTTCGAACTTTTTGAGAGAATTTGGTTTAAATGTAATTATTTTTTGAGATATGATGCCACAAACCCCGAGGACGGGCTTGTCACAATATAATATTATATGATCATTAACAAAACAACATTTTGCCTGTTGTTTCCCGAATTACCCTTAATGTCGGGTAATCTTCAGGATGAATTCCGTACAATACACCTGTAGGTTGTACATAACGTTGTCTATGGGCCAGAATCAGAAGCCATTGTGATAGCCAGATACACCGCCACAGACGACCAACACAGAAACGGGGTCATAGTTATTTATTTACAAGGCAAATTAATCTTAAAACTATCCCTGTTTCTACTGTAGGATGGACATGAAGATATGGATATTCTAAATAGTAAATACAAAAGCACGGTTTGGGTTGATGCAAATTATAATAAACGGACTGAATCAGTGAATTGGACGATATCGATCAAGAGAACAGAAGCACAGAAGATGCGCCGTTATTGGCTGTTACCTCTAATATACAAATTGACAAGCATTGCCAGTGAGGCGCCATGAAACGAAACGATGCTTGAAGATTCCCCTGCGTATAATTTTATAATTAGATTGGGAAGCGAAGATGGTTACTTGTATACACTGTATCGGTTTTCATCCAGTTCGTTCGCCAGAAACATATAGCACAATATATATTAGTATATCCGCCTCCCTTTTCCAGTGATGTATGATAACAATACATTATTAAAAAATACATGGGGAGATTGTGCGATTAAGATCACTATTGAATACAAATTATTCGTAATCGGGTGCATCTAGGCTAAGTATACGTCTACTCCTATTGCCTGTAGGCTTGTCGGGCCGCCTGGCGCCACCTACCCGCGCAGTTAAACCACACCGGTGTCGTGTAATGTAGGTCTTCCATTATAACCACCTACTTCTAAACATCACTAAACTACGTTATACCAACACTGAAGCGATACCGACCGTTGTGAACCCCCCTGAACAAATACGATACAACGTCATTGGTGCTAATCGGTGATTTCAAGATTGTTATCTTTCTTGTCGCTCTATCGTCATTGTACAATACGTACTTATGCGACGGTATTAATCTGCAGTAGTATAGCATATTATTATTATTATTATAAGAACAAAATAATTATACTTTGCGGGCAGTGAATCATCCACCTTCAGAAATGAAAGAAGTTCACAAATAAATACTCCATTTCCAAAGTAATATTTGCAAAGCGATGTTTACTTGTTGATTGGGTCACCTCCGGGGAACTAGTTTATAAGGTCGTGGAATAAGTAAAGACGACTAGAACGATAGACAAAGCTTGGAAGCTCATGCTAAACAATAGCTTTACAAAACAAACTGTGGGCAGCGCAGTTATAATGATAATAGGTGTATCCGGTAGTAGACCGCGACACACCTAAATACATATAAAGACAGATGACCAAGACTAGCTATTCTCTGATAAAACGATTGTCGAATTGAGACAATATATCCCTACCTTCGTCCCCAGCACCGACAACAGATCGCAGAGAGGAGATGTTTAAGATCCAACTGGAATTGCCAATCTTTGGCTCTCGCCGACAGAAATCTGTCCATTTGGTTGGTGATGAGCGTCAGCATGCGACCGCGTTCTTCTTCATTTTCGGCTTTCCTCAGTTTGTGGGCCGTGTCCAGGATGTTATCGGCGTCGATGCCCGCCTTGCTGTTGAAGCAGTGCCATATGAGAGTCGGCAGGTAGAAGAATAGCGCTTGGCCAAGTAGGATAAACGGCACCCATTGGTAGTAAGGGATTGTCTGTCGTTCCTCGTGCGGGCGAGGTATTTCGTCGTTCCACGGGAGGTAGTACGTGTTCCGTACCCAGCAGTAACTGTTCGCGTACTTCTCGTGGCTGTCGGCGAAGTGAGCGGGCGCCCAGCAAGATATCGGTTCGCGGACGACGTCGCTCAAGCTAATGCTAGCAGCCAGGACGGCCAGGACGACGACACTGTAGCGACAGCTCAGGCGGTCCGCGAAGTCGTCATCTTTGCTCCACTTCGACTTCGATAACAACACCTCGATGACGTCATGCATTTTCTGTTTCGTTCTTTCTTGTCTGACGAGTAATGTATCATAACACAATGTATCACAACAGTGTGTATCACTATACGATGTATCACTATCACTGTATTTACTACACTGATGACAAAAACAGAAGAACTGCGAACCAACCCGGCCGCTCCAAACACCTCTTGCCTGCTCCGACCGCTTGCCAAAAATGACCCAGCAACGCGGGTCGACGTTTCAATTGTTCAGCGTAATCTCTGTTTAGGCAATACCCCTGATTGGCATCGTGTGCGAATGATACAATGAATGCACCGCGCTGCGTTTTACCCTCGGGGTAAGTGGTGGCGATTTATTTACATGTATGTTATCAAATATTAGCTTAGACTTTTGATGTATTCACCCTATGCAAATATGTTTATATGCCTATGACCATTTTTGATGTCTTTAACGATAGACACAAGCGGCGTCTTAATGGAAAATGCATTTTCTATAAAACAATATCTCGCTTTACGATGTGGTGAGCTTTACAAAAACAAGCTTTGAAAATGAATTATTCCATTTGTCTTTTCCTTCACAGTTGTGTTTGAGAGAAGTAATTTGTAACGTTTAACGGTCCAATATTATCGTCATGTGTTCGGTTCAACTACATTACTCGACAAAATATTCATATATAACATTCCATGTCGAATATTGTAATATAATTTCGGAAATTCTGTTAACAAGAATCTGTGGACCAGTTTACTCGTTGAAGTAACATTATGACCCATGATCTCATACTAGGCGCCATTCATATGTGTGTAAACACGAATCAAGATGTCCTTGACGCAAGGAAGAACGTTACTGTTGCCTTAGCCAGAGTAAATTCGTGCAGCAAACTTGTCACGTACAGCAATGTGAATTTCTTGTTGAATAACTCCGCACAGATGAACACTAAACCAAATAACAATGCCACTAACACGTCATTGTGTTTATTGTTCTGTCGGAACGCTCTCGACAAGATTAACTGGGCGTGACGACGTCAAAGTGTCACAAACATCTCGTGCGTCTGTTTAGACATTGTTAAACCTGGGCAATGTTTTCAAAACACAATTTGAGTAATTTCACTGATGAGCTGACACGGGAAGAAGAGATCGCGACAAGAGTGTGTTTGTTCTAGTTAACAACATGACATTACGTGTACATCCTTTTGATACAAACAGTAGTAATGCATACTCAGACATCAATTAAAGACACTGCAATGCATGTACATATTTGTATTAATAGTGGTAGTGAGAACACATACTACTGCTAGTACAATTACTACTACTAAACGCACAACATTATGCATAGCCTTTGATCGGTTACTTTATAACAAAAATCCAACACCGTATCGTTGTGTAGGCTCTTCCATTGTATAAATACATGCATCTATTTATACATGTGCATACACAGTCCTTTGACCAAGGTAACGCAGCGACAGGTGTGAGTAAATGGTTTTGTCGTAACGACCAATATGTCAAGTTGACCCACTTGCCCGGCTAGTGTTACTACGATAAGCGACAAGCAATGAACGACACGCCTGAAAGAAACCACCGTCGCAAGATGCCCACGCGCTTTCCAGACGGCAAATCGCCCCTGGTAGTTTTGATGGGCGGGTCCAACAGTTGGCTTTACGATACGGGTGGGTGGGTGGGTGGGTGGGTGGGGCGGGCGGTGAACATATGCATTCACGCGAAGTCATTGTTTGCTACTGTGTTGATATATATATATATATATATATATATATATATAATAATAATGAAGGCCTGTGACATCAGCTCCAAAAGGCTGGGAAGCAGTGGCCGAAGACCGGACTGCTTGGCGTCAGGCAACACGCAGAGGCATTGAAAGGGCAGATGAAAAGAAACACCAACATGCGGCTGAGAAGAGGATGCGGCGATAACAAAAAGCAGCACTACCACCACTGTCATCCTGTTTCGTCTGCTTTGGCTGCGGCAAGGACTGCCACTCACGAACCGGCCTTCACATCCAGAGTGGACGCTGCCAAAATTAGAAAATTTGACAAGTTGACAACGGGGCGCATCGGCATCGTTTCTTCGAGACTACGCTCTGCCCTATATATATATATATATATATATATATATATATATATATATATATATATATATATATATATATATATATATATATATATATATATATATATATATATATATATATATATATATATTATATATATATATATATTTATATATATATATATATATATATATATATATATATATATATATATATATATATATATATATATATATATATATATATATTGTATATATATATATATATATATATATATATATATATATATATATTATATATATATGTATGTATATATATATATATATATATATATATATATATATATATATATATATATATATATATATATATATATATATATATATATATATATATATATATATATATATATATATATCTGAACCTGTGCATGTTCATTTTATTTCTAACCAACGACCCTATATTTCTAGTCAAGGAATGTTATGAGATAAACGACGAGATAAACTAGCAAAGAGCCTTGACGGGCCGGACCACAGCACACATTCACACTGGCTTTAAAATAGCACAAACCCGGCCGCTGTGCAGAGTTGGTAAACTCAAACCAATACAAATATCGCCGAGTTAGTGTGTGTGTCGAGACGTACCCCGTGGTCTCGTCTCTGGCGCTCACCAGTTTGCTTGGTCCGTTTGCTGCCTATACGCAAGTAGCAGGTCAAACGGAAACGGCGAAAAACTGCCGAAACAGCTTATAAGATCAGCGACAACTTTGTGATTTATCGGCATAGTAAGTCGGGTTTCTTATTTATGGAGATACAAGGTAAAAGTAAAGTCTGATGCAGCGCGGTATTCATTCATTCATTAAAATCGCCCAGAGCGCGTTGCACTTGACACTTCACCACCGGCTGACATGTTCATTCCTACTGGACTTGTAGGGGAAGCATTCAACCATGTCGTAGCAGTTGCACGAATACCATCCGTTCACATAATGACAACGCTGTGTATATGTAGGTACTCATTTATACAGTTGAGTGAACTTAAGCAATGTGTTGTGAACGAAATTGCCCAAGCTTGAAGCGACCACAAGAGGGTTCGAAACATAAATATATATATATATATATATATATATATATATATATATATATATATATATATATATATATATATATATATATATATATATATATATACATATATACATATAAATATATATATATATATACATATATATATATATATATATATATATATATATATATATATATATATATATATATATATATATATATATATATATATATATATATATATATATATATATATATATATATATATATATATATATGTATATTATATATATATATATATATATATATATATATATATATATATATATATATATATATATATATATATATATATATATATATATATATATATATATATATATATATATATATATATATATATATATATATATATATATATATATATATATATATATATATATATATATATGTTTCGAACCTCTTGTGGTCGCTTCAAGCTTGGGCAATTTCGTTCACAACACACACACATATATATATATATATATATATATATATATATATATAACGGACAACAATGATGTTCTAATATAGCAATCATTTAAACATATCTCGCTCGACGCCTACGTGAGATGTGCGGCAGTTAGTGTTGCAATGTTTTAGTGCCGGATCTGTACTAGCATGGCTGATTCATACGTTGTTTGGCAGTAACGGAACTTTAGCTGCTGCTATTTTTTACCGGCAGGTTCTCATTGCGCATGCGCACATGAAGTTCCTGCACTACATCCGGGTCTGGACCTATACCAACTAAATTTAACAACTGGTTACACTACAACTAGAGGTGTATTCAGAATAAAATGGGTCCGACGTTCTAACCACAGTGCTACAGCGTCCCACGTTCCCAGGTAAATATAGAAAATGCTGCATTAAATTGTTACAGGTATGAGGTATGTATAATGCATTTTTTTTTTGTAAAGAGGTAACGTTTATTTCTGGCGCACTACACACCAAGCGCATTATTCCTAACACGTATACGTTTCAGCTAACCTGTATTATAGCAAAACGACAACCTGTGATATAGGAGTTAAATATGCGAGACAGTGAATCCTTACCTTCGTCCGCAACACCGACAGAGCGTAGCCGAGAGGAGATGCTTAACATCCCATTCCAACTTCCAGTCCTGGGCACGCGTCGCCAGGAACCTGTCCATTTGGTTGGTGATAAGCGTCAGCATGCGACCGCGTTCTTTTTCATCTTCGGCTTTTCTCAGTTGCTGGGCCGTCTCCAGGATGTTGTCGGCGTCGATGCCCGACCTGCTGTTGAAGCCGTGCCACATGAGGGTCGGCAGGTAGAAGAATAGTGCTTGGCCAAGTAGAATTAGCGACATCCATTGGTAGTAGGGGATGGTCTGTCGTTCCTCGTGCGGGCGAGGTATTTCGTCGTTCCACGGGAGGTAGTATGTGTTCCGTACCCAGCAGTAGCTATTCGCGTACTTCTCGTGGCTGTCGGCGAAGTGAGGGGGAGCCCAGCAGGTTATCGGTTCGCGGACGACGTCGCTCACGCTGAGAGTAAGGGCCAAGATGACAAGGATAACGACACTGTAGCGACAGCTCATGCGGTCGGCGAAGTCGTCGTCTTTACTCCACTTCGTCTCCGGTAGGGAGAAGATAAGTGTGAGTATCGAGTACATGTTTCTATATCTGTGTCACACAATTTCTGTCCGGCGAACGGCGACACAACACCGCAATGTCCACAGACGCTGTCCAACAAGGCTGAGCCTAGCGAACCACGAAACACACCCACCGCGTCCCGCTGTCGTGCAAGCAATGTCCTCGTACAGCCAGCGGTGTGCAGTGCGTCATCTCCGCGACGACGCTATAAATAGCCCAGGGATTCCTGTCGCGCGCTGACTCAGATGACGTTTCCCAACGAGCTAGCGTGCGTGACCCGGCGCGTACAACGCCTGTACACGGACTCCGTTTGTTTCGGACGCAACAAATATATTCTAATTAACTAACAGTGTCTGTTTATTACTGACTGTCCTAACTGGATCGAACTGACCAGCTCATTCATTGTAAATAGCAACTTGAAGCGGTCAGTGTAGCTGATGTTTGGTGAAATTTAACAAGTGTCCTCAAACATAACGAGTACCGGCCTTTGATTTATGACCGTCCATTCGTGGAGGGAGTTAGTCACTGGTACACACTATCTCACAGAGGATGGACAATAAATGCTACGTTCGCCACATAACTGCACTCCACCGATCGAGGTTCCATCATTTCGTACATATGCGTACATATTTCGTACATCTCAATGCGTTTCTCTCAATGTTTCTCTTGTTATGTAATACAACGAGACGCCACATACAACAAACACACATGTAAAACTACTTAATAACCTTTGGCGGCACCGTTGATGAAAAATTAGATAACAGTGTATCAACAAGTTTACCCGAGTTTGAATGTTCCTAGACATATTAAGGGGTCACACGAAGACACAACGGTTAACCGACAGGTGCCTCCTGGAAGATATATATATATATATATATATATATATATATATATATATATATATATATATATATATATATATATATATATATATATATATATATATATATATATATATATGTCACACCCTCGGTGCAAAGAGTGGTTATTTTTTACCAGTGCTGCGGGTAATCAACGGCTCAAAATGAATTCAACTCCGATTAGATAGCTGGAATGCATGACCCAAATGTTTTCTAAGAGCCGCACCGCCTGACGTCGTGGCACGTCGCCACACGTGGTTTATGGGTAGTTAATTGCGGGGGGGGGGGTCACTGTCATAAAATGACTTAATATCATTTTGAAACGTGATTTCATAACAACATAGAGATCTGTGAAATTACCGGGTGTTTATGCCAGGGGTGTCACCGAGGGGTGTAAAGCCAGGGGTGTCACCCATGGGTTCTGACTGTTATTAAATAGGCGGGTGGCTTCTTCGTTAATCCATTTGACTTCCCCTGTGTTGATCTAAGACTATGACGAAATCATCATTTTCTTTCGCCCGTTTCTTCCCCAATGGCAGTGGCCGCTCGTATCCTCCACCGCCGCGATGTCCTGTCAACTACATCCTGCTCCACAACCTCTGCCACATCCGTGTCTCTCCTCACCTTCTTTCTAATCCTTACCGTCCACTCCTGCGTGTGTCATCCACATCCACAGCCTCAACTCGTTCTTTGCCGCATGACCTTTTTTAAACCAAAATACCATGTTTTATATCGACAATGTTCCACAATCTCTTTTTTAGCTACGTGATGCGTTTATACTTTCATAATATGTAGTCTTTCTGACCTGTATAACATTTATGTATGTCTGGTGACGAAGGACCATTACACAGACCATAGATACAGAGTAAGTAGTACATAGACGAAAGATCATCACACAGACCATAGATATAGAGTAAGTAGTACATAGACGAAGGACCATCACAAAGACCATAAATATAGAGTAAGTAGTACACAGACGAAGGACCATCACACAGACCATAGATATAGAATAAGTAGTACATAGACGAAGGACCATCACACAGACCATAGATATAGAGTAAGTAGTACATAGACGAAGGAGCATCACACAGACCAT